>CM023860.1:45436921-46061921 GCA_013389735.1 Phaseolus lunatus
TCAATATCAACTTCAACTGTGGTCTAGACGACCATTCCTTCCAAGTTCATTTAATTGGTGATAGGATCGGTTGCTAATTTATTTTCTTATGGTCAATAGAGAATAGTGCAACAAAAAGCATGACACCCTTATTTTTTCTTTAGCTGCCACAATTATGTTCTGGTTCCCCAAGTTGCAACCAAGTTGTGGTTTGAAAGGTTTGAAAGATAAATAATTTTGTAATTCTTTAATTTGGTTATTTCTCTTATGACATTGTTAGGTACCCTACTTTCTTAGGGTGTCAACTGTGACCTCTTAGTCTTTGGAAAGATTGATATACATATATATGTATCCAGATGCTTGTTTATATATAATAATTGAGGACTATCTGTACTATCTGTTACTTGTAGACTGAGTTTCATTGTTTGCCAAGGCACTAGAAGCAGAAAACAAGGGGATCAACATGAGATGGATTAAGGATTCTTTATCCACTTTCTCCCTTGTTTGATTTGCTATATCTATAGTGCTGATTACTATCTTGTGCCTTTCTTAGGAGCCAATGAGACCTAACTTGGGTATCCATCAAAGGTTGTGCAACCAGAGAATTTACATAAATTTATGGAACTATGGAACTTTTGTACACTGTTCATAAATTCAATTGGGAACTCCTAAGAATTTATTTAATATAAAAAATATATATTTAATAGTTTATTTATAACATACATGAAGTTAACATAATGCTCTTAAGATAACAATATTCAATATTTTCACCACTTCATAATAGAGAAAATTAGGTATAAGTAAGATTAAACTACATTACCTGACTAAATTATATATGAATTTTAAAAAATATAAGCTCTTAATGTAAAACCAATTCAAAAGAAGTTAATTTCTTAAAATAAAATTGAGTGTAAGAAAATATTACTATTATGGGTAAAAATTAGACAACAATTATATTTAATTTTAAATCTGTTAACTTACTCTTGATTTTTGCAAGTTTATATTAAGGTTGAATTTTGCTTCAAAACTCTTTTTATATTTGGCTGAAATTTTTGTTTTAACCACAAAGTGTTCTGTAGGTGAGAAATTAATTTTTTTACGATATAGTCAAGGGCAAAAATTTCAAACCCCAAGTACTCTAAGTTAAGTATGTGGTTGATATAATCAATAAGATGAATGGTAAACTAATTTTACTTTGGATTAAATTTTAGTTATAAGAGTTTGAGTATGAAATAAATTATGATGAAAAATAATAATTTAGGTTAAATGTATCCAGGATCTTCATGTTAGTTTCTGCTTCTTATTATAAATAAATTTTAACAAAATTTTCATTGATCACTATAATTTATCATAAAATATAAAAAAATAAGTCTTTTAAACTTAATACATAATGTTTTGTACTTGCATGCAAAAAAAAAATAAATAAAAAAATACATCAATATGTATTAATTAATCATTGAGTTCGACTAGATTTCCCTATGTTTAAATAAATAAATAAAATTAAACAGAAACAGGTGGTTCAGCTCCATAATTGATGCTTAATTTCTTGGATCAGTAATTAACATTATAGATATTATTTGTATTATTTTAAACAAATATTAATATTTAATATTTTATTACAATAAATGATATTGACATACAGATAAAGATTATTGAAAAAAAGAAATTTTAATTTTAAATTACAAACAGAAATACATCAAATTTCTCAACATTGAAAGGACATAAAATTAAAAAAAATAAAATAAACAAATAACTAAAACCTATAAAGATCATCAAATTTATTATTTCATACCATGATAACTTTGACAATGTCTTCTAAAATAAATATTAATGTAATGAAATAATCTTCAAATTGGGAATAATGGTTATATAAAATTTTACTAAACAAAGATAAGTTAAAATATAACTGTGTGAAAAAAAAATCCAAATATAAAATTATAAATAAAGTCTTTTAAATTCAAAATCATAACTATAAAAAAAGCAAAGCAACTTTGTTTCACACAGAAAACAAAACCTATGGAAATAAACACATTAAGTCAAATGTTGAACAAAAAACCTCTTTATCTAGTCCCTTCTCAAATTCTCGGGCCCATGGACTCGGCCAGAATCGGTAACCGTATAGCCCGGGCCGGGCCCAAGCCCAAGCCCGAAACCTACATACCTGAGTTTCTGTTTTTCGTCGTCTCTTGTCTCCGTTGGATGCAGTTTCTGTCTCTTTCAGCTGCTACGGTCTCTGAACTTCCATTGACGTTTGCAAGAACCTTCATCAGGCTTCCTCTCACAGCACAACCCAAGTAACACTACAAGCCCTTTTCATCAATTCTTATTGTAACTATGATTATGGTTTTTCAATTTTTAACCTGTTAGTTTTCTCCGATACAATCTCGACCTTCCTTTCAATTTCAATACTAAGAAGCAAAATTGACGTGAGACCGGTTTTTCTTTGATACGGGCTTCATGTTTTATTGTTTAATTTCAATTGTTAAGAGTATGTAATAGAGGACTAGTGAATTTTTGTTCGTGGTTGAGATCTGTGAAACTTGAATTTGAAAAGTTGTAAAAAAAGCTGAATATTTGGTATTGTTGGAATTGGGGCAGAGAAATTGGGTTTATGTTGAAGAAATTTTGAAGAAAAAAGTAAAGAAAAAGATTGAAAAGGTTTATTGTTTGAATTGTAATAGTCAATGAAAAGATTGACTGTTATTTAAAGAACATTATCAATGACAGAATATTACTCTGGATAACAAACCAATTTGGCAAAAACCATCTTTGTATTGTAGCTGTACCTTAAGGTGTAATAACAATATGCATATTTCTCTTGAGTTGGAGATCAGGGGCAAGTGATAAACTAAAAGGAATTGAGCATGCAAAAGGGACTAGTCCCTCTCAACATGACCAGCCAACAATACGTTTGTGTTTTACCCATATCTCAAGTAAGATTGTCTCTGAAGAAGGATATACGTGGGAAACCTAAAATAAATTAGAGACATATATTTTAACTCTGGTCTAAATGATGGTGCATTTGATGCAAGAGTAGCATGCAAATTGTTGTTTGCTAATGTGTAACTATGGGAAACATGTTTGGTGGTTGGTTTATAGTCTGAGATTTCTTGCAGAAGGTCTTTTAAATTTTTCTTGTTTTGTTTACCAGCAAAAATTTTGCTTGTAATACTTGGACTTTCTGTTCGAATAGTCCAGCACATTGTGTTATGCTATCTTATTTAGGATAATTAAGCTATTAGTAATATCTTGCTACTTCTTTGGTGTTGAATTGCATATCTGAGTTGCACTTGTAACTTCATGATTTTATTAATTTATGGAATTGATCATATGAATGAAAGAAATCTTAATTCAGCTATACCTTATTGCTTATTTTCAAAAAGAAAAACCCAGAAAAATTTAATATAATGGTTTGGCTATAACTAAAATACTGATTAGTTTGTTTTACTTTAATATAAAGATTGCAGTGTTGAAGGCTTGGTTGTTGTTATTGATGTATAGTAGATGCCAGAGTTTAAGTTTTTATGAACCCATTTTTATTTGTGTAAGCAACTTTATTTGAATTCAACAAAATTAGGAATTGTTTTGCTAAGTTTAGTTCATATTTATTTAACAGGAGAAAATGACACATGAGAATACAACAGGCATTGAGATAGATTATGAATATGATGATTGCAATAGTTCCAAGCGCCCAAAAATGACTTCTAAAGTATGGGAAGAAATGCAGCGAATTCAAACCACTGAAGGTAGTAAAGTTCTGTGCAGACACTGTGGAAAACTGTTGCAAGATAACTGTGGGACTTCTCATTTAAAGCGTCATTTAATGATATGCCCTAAGCGTCCTAAACGTATGGATGTTATTACTCAGGATTCAATGACATGTTTTAGAGGTCCCAGTAGTGCTAGAGGTAAGCATTATTTTTGTTCCCCCAAATTGATGTTATCTCCAACTCCGATTTTATTTACTCATAGTTGATCAATTTCCACTATAATATTCTGTGGTAGATGGACCCAAACAAAAATCTGATCAATTAATGGTTGAAAATGTTTTAAAAATTAGCTAGGACATGACATCTAAATGGTTATAAGTTTCAAGTTTTTAATATAACAATAGTTGATCATCTGCACATGAGTTGTTTAAGCTGTTGTCTGCCTTAAGTCACTAATAATGATGAACCAATGCATCATGCGCTAGAGGCTATAATAGAGTAAGAGATTGATTTAGACAACATTTACTATTTGCTTCAATGCTAGATTTGCTATAATCTGTGGCAGCAGCTTGAGAAACTTGATTTCCTATCCCGTGTTTTTAATTACATTTAGCATTTCTTCCAATTGAAATGTGGCCATACTTGATTTTACCATTTGTTCATAGAAAACACATCTGGATTACCTTTCATTATCACTGCTATATTTTTTTCTTATTTTGTAGAATCTGGATTAAACACAGTGCTTATGGTTCGTCCGTTAAAGGTCGAGCCTGAATCACAAGTTCCATACCTTTTTCAGACTTCAAATAATCGAGTTCCAACCATTGCATCCACTGAAAATGCTCCCAGTCCCATTCAAGAATTACATGCAAAAACTAGTTCCCCTCTTATGCTTCCTACCATTGAATCTCCCAAGAATCAGGGGGAACTCACTCTGGATGACGTTGAAATGAAAGCATTTTATGCTTCTCTTGATGCCGAGACCTCGGTTATGTCTCCTTCCCAAGATACCACAGTCGTTACTGAATTATCCAACATCACACCCTGTGAAGAGACTAAGAAAGCATTGAAAACTCTGCAAGACCTTCTTTCCAAAGACTTCACTGATCTATTGCATACTGGACAATCTGGTACCATAAAATCCACCATAGAATATCTTTCCAAGTTGTCTGCAGATGATGGAATCTCTGCAGAAATGAGGTTGTTGATATTAGAAGTTTCTAGAGAATTCACTCGCAAGAGTTGTGACTACAACGATGCTAATAGGAAAATAGAATCTGCCAGCACCAGCATCTTGAAAGCGGATAAACTTGAAGAAAATCTTGAAGCTAACAAGAAAGAGTTCAAGGAGGTTTCGTCCTTAGAGAATGAATTAAGCAACCAGTTATCATGTTTGGAGAAAAGGAAGAAAGAGCTAGAAGAGCAAATAAATGCAATTAAAGCTAACATCTCTGTTTTTCAATCAGCCAAGGTAACAAGTACAAAGAGAAAAAGAGAAGCTTTTGAAGAAGCAAAGATTCTTAAAGCTCAAAGAGATGAGTTGAGGGAACAAGTGCCTCACTTGAAAAACGAGTTGGAAGTGGCCAAGAAAAACCAAACCCATATTCGAGCTGAATGGTCAAAGCTTGGAGAAAAATTTAACAAAAGCTTGAATGGGATGAATCATGAGGAGAACATGGATGGTAAATCCATGCAAGAAAATTCCGTTTAACAAACTGAGTTTCAATGTCAATACCTTCTTACCAACTCCATGATGAGCTAAAAATAAGCTCTGATATTCGTATACATCGGGTGAAAAATGAAACATTTTTACCATTGATTTTAATTTCATGATAACAAAGCACATTACTATTTTGTTAGACGAAGTATTTGTCCAAGGCCTTCTAATTCAGAATATACTATCTAATTGAAAATGTGAAATATCGAGTTATTGATTATAACATGGTTTTAGTTTGCTCTGAGCAACATAATTATGTTTGTGTTATTTTTTTATTTCTGTATTTAAAATTTATTTATTTTAATTTCTATGTACCATTTTAAAAAGATTAAAAACGGTATATACAGAAACTAAAATGAATGAATTTTAAGCATATAAAGTAAAAGATAAAGTTTCTTCTACTAAAAAGGATTAAAATGAATATTTTAACTTTATATTGTGGACATTGAGATTTATTATGTTATTTATTAAAAAAATTATTTGGTTTTCTATAGGGAGAAACTAGTAAATAATTTAAGCATTGTTTAAACCAAGCTGTAGAACTGGGTTTGTGAACTTTAAACGCTGTATCCTTATTAAGACATCTGATTAAAGCAAGAGTTAAGAATGGATCCTCACCACCAAAGTTTTTTGTGACTGCTATTTCTAATTTCTTCGTTTAAAGACTCCACATGTTATTATAACTTAGTTTTTTAAGCTTTCAAAGCCCTTTTAGTCTCACTAACCAGAGTCACAATATAATAGTCTCACAATTTAATAATAATAATAATAGTAGTTAAATGTCATCAAATCTTATAAAAAAAGTAACATAGTATATAAAATATGTTGAAGTTCAGTAACTTGCAGCAGGGGCATGTGATTTCAGTAGTGATTGCCCCAATTTGCAGCACTAAATCATGAAAATAAAAGACAAAGAATTAATGAATTTGCAGCATAGTTGGTGAAAATGGAAGCAAGATTGGTGATGAGTGTGTATTGTTTTGTATAGTGGAGAAAAATGTGTACTGTTGTATAGCAAGAACAAGAAAAAAGAAAAACACTTTCGTTTTCTTTCTTGTATTTTGGATTCATATGGGTTGTACTTTTGTAATTTTGGAGCATCATTTTGTGACACAAGAAACATTTATATTTATGGTGTTTTTCTTTCTCTTTGTGCATCAACCTACACATCTACAAGTCAAAAACAAATAGGGGCATTAATATCTTGGCTACAAATTTGGAGAAGTCTTTTGTCAAAGAACTCTTGAATGCAATGGCTTGTGAAATTGCATAAGATGTTTTGTAACTACTGTGAATCAAAAGAATACTTGTGATTAGTAATATCTGAAAAAGAACATTTTGGTAAAGGCAATTGTCGAATCACTCATGGTTCTGTTCGTTTATTATATTCTCAAAATGAAAGTTAGCACCACGCTCGTGTTCCTCGTGCCAAATATAATATTAAGTAATAAGTGAGAACAGAAGAATTATATTATTTGATGTGACAAACGAGTACATTTATTTTCATAGTTATCCACAGCAATTTTGTACTACACTCCCATATTTTTACATCATAATTTATTCAATCCATTTTCCTCGTGCTGCTTAACCCAAATTTTCTATACCACAAGAACCTCTTTCACTTGCCAAAATGCAGCATTATTTAATGATGCATTATGAGAATGTAACACACAAGACCCTGAGCCATAGACAAAGACAATACTTGGTTTCAATACGAAAAAATGAAGGTTGCCATGTTTCTTCACTCTCTCCCTCTATGTTTTTCCCTTCTCTTGGCCTTCAACACACAGCCACTTCTAGCTGCTGAGCCCGAGCCAGTGGTGGATAAACAAGGGAACCCTTTGGAGCCAGGAGTGGGGTACTATGTGTGGCCACTTTGGGCCGATGAAGGAGGCCTCACACTAGGCCAAACAAGGAACAAGACATGCCCTCTTGATGTTATCCGTAACCCTTCTTTCACTGGCTCACCAGTGGCATTCTCTGCAGGAGGGCTTGACCACATTCCAACTCTCACTGATCTCACCATTCACTTCCCTGTGCTCACATCCTGCAACCAGCCTACAGTGTGGAGGCTCAGCAAGCAAGGGGCAGGGTTCTGGTTTGTGAGCACTAGAGGGAACCCTGAGGACATCACAAGCAAGTTCAAGATTGAGAGGCTTGAAGGGGATCATGCCTATGAGATCTACAGCTTCAAGTTCTGCCCCAGTGTGCCTGGTACACTGTGTGCTCCTGTGGGAACCTTTGAAGATACTGATGGAACCAAAGTCATGGCTGTTGGGGATAACATTGACCCCTACTATGTCAGGTTCCAGAAGTTTTCCTTGAAGGACCAAGAGAAGAAACCCTTCAGCATTGTGTAGTTTGGTAGCTCTGTGAGCTGTGTAGTTGTAGGGGGTTGTGACTTTGAATAATCAATAAGCCAGAAGAGTGTAGTAGGAACTGGATTTTTGGTGTGGCAGCAGAAAGAATCATTAGAAGTTTTTATTTCTTGGTTCTCATGGCAAAGATCAGAAACAGGACTTGTATCTTTTTTATGATTTGCCACCAAAATATTTTTCTTTTCAAATGAAGTGAAATGAAATTTAGTTTCTTTGCTCATACCAAATGTTTCATGTTTCTGTGCTTCAGAGTTTCTTTACACATTTTTCCTATTCTGCCTTCACTTCTTTGAATGAAGGGAAAAGTGGTAACATTGCTAAACATACAGAATATGACTTCCTATAAGTATTCTTATATAAAATAATTTTTCATCAAAATTAATTTTTATATAAAATTGTATTCCATTTTCTTTACCATTTTATCCACTAATATTGTGTGAGATATACCAAAGTTCCTGTTGTAAAAGTATCTTTACACAGTCAGAGTTTGTATTACAAGTAATTTTAATGATAAAATATGTTTTTTGAGTTTTGAACTATAAAAAAAAATCCAAAATCATGTCTCTTGATATAAAAGATTAACATTTTTAAAAGAGTAAATGTATTCAAATTTAAAAATAAAAATAAAATGGTTTTAAGAAAATAAAAAATCAAAATGATTTTTATGTTTTCTAACCATATGAACTATGAAGCAATTTGATTTGATGAAGTACGTATCCTTGCAAAGAACATTGCAGAGTTGTGCAAGCTTGGACCAGCTAAAGCGAATCCATGCACTGTGTGTGACACTAGGATTCTTGCACACACAAAATCTCCAACAACCTTTGTCATGCAAGTTGCTTCAAAGTTATAAGAATGTCGGAAAAACAGAACAAGCGCAGAGAGTCTTCGATCAGATTAATGATCCTGATGTAGTGTCATGGACATGCCTCCTCAACCTCTACCTTCATTCTGGTCTTCCTTCCAAGTCTCTCTCTGCGTTTTCCCGCTGCTTGCATGTGGGTCTAAGACCTGATAGCTTCCTTATTGTTGCAGCTTTATCCTCTTGTGGGAAGTGCAAGGATTTGGTTAAAGGGAGGGTTGTTCATGGAATGCTGTTGAGGAATGGTTTTGATGAAAACCCTGTTGTGGGGAATGCTCTGATTGACATGTATTGCAGAAATGGGGTGATGGGAATGGCTGCATTGGTTTTTGAGAGTATGGGGTCCAAGGATGTGTTTTCTTGGACTAGTTTGTTGAATGGGTACATGTTGCGTAACAATGTGAGTTGTGCTCGTGAAGTGTTTGATGCAATGCCTGAAAGAAATTTGGTTTCATGGACGGCTATGATTACAGGGTGTGTCAGAGCAGGAGCTCCAGTTCAGGCTTTGGAGATGTTTAAGCAGATGGAAGCTGGTGATGGAGGAGCTCTTCATTGTGCGGATTTGATGGTGGCGGTGCTCTCGGCGTGTGCAGATGTTGGGGCTCTTGATTTTGGTCAATGTCTACATGGTTGTGTTAAGAAAAGGAGGCTGGAGCTGGATGTTGCGGTGAGCAATGCTCTGATGGATGTGTACTCCAAAAGTGGAAGGCTTGACTTGGTTGTAAGGAAATTTGATGAAATCTTGAAGAAGGATGTGTTTTCATGGACTACAATGATATCAGGGTATGCTTATCATGGGGAAGGGCATCTTGCGTTGGAGGCTTTTTCTCGCATGTTAGAATCAGGGGTTAACCCAAATGAGGTAACCCTGTTGTCAGTTTTAACTGCTTGTACCCATGCTGGGCTAGTTGTGGAGGGAAAGTTGTTGTTCAATAGAATGATTCAGTGCCATTACATGAAGCCAAAGATTGAACATTATGGATGCCTAGTGGATCTTCTTGGCCGAGCAGGATTGCTGGAAGATGCAAAAGAAGTGATTGGGAGGATGCCAATTAGTCCTGATGCTGCTATGTGGAGATCATTACTGAATGCTTGCTTAGTCCATGGGAATTTGAGCATGGCTAAAATAGTAGGAAGGAAGATAATTGAACTTGAACAAAATGATGATGGTGTTTATATGCTTCTATGGAATATGTATTGTGTTGCTGATATGTGGAAGGAAGCCTCAGAGATAAGGAAGTTTATGAGGGAAAGGAGGGTCAGAAAAAATCCTGGTTGTAGTATGGTTGATGTGAATGGTGTTGTCCGAGAATTCTTTGCTGAAGACACATCGCTCCATGTTAGTGCAGAGCTTTGCCACTTGCTAAAAGGAATGAAGGAGCACTTAGAAACATATCATTTTTAACAACACTCGTGATGCAGAGGCCTTTGCTATTGAAGCAAATGACAGAAAAGTAGACCAATAACTAGAATTTCTGCATTCGTTTCATTCTTATGACCCTGGTGATTTCAGTTAACGAAACTCGAACTATTTATCTTTGTGATGTATAAAGAGACATGTTCCCAATCAACTATATTAATAATGTTTATTATATATTTATCTGTAAGAAAAATCTTAAAGTATATATTTTCCATGTGTCTGATCTGATCAGGCATACTTGATAGTTATAACGTCATATCTCATTCCATATACAAATATTTAGCTGGTGGAATTTCTGTTTCACCTTTCTGATGGTTTGAGATGACTCTTATATTGAAAAGCTAACTAGTTGCTTGCTACCCTTTTTTTGGTTACACTCTAGTTACAACTTGATTATTCCTTTTCAAGTATGTCTTGCGTTATGCTCATAAATCTATAATTGTTTTAGCAATTTTGAGCATTCATTATGTTACCCTTATTTTGATGGTTTGGAGTCAATCCTTGTGCTGATCTCCTCTTTTTCTTAAAAATATTTAGAAATCATAACTCTAAACAAGCAATACACTTGCTCAGCATTATATAGAAACTCTACTCATATACATATATTTGCATCTTGATACAATCCACCAGAGTTGAAGACTATAAGTGTGGCCATTGAGCAATAGGCTCGTTAGTCATTATGATGGCATTTAGGCACGTCACACATGATTAATGAAATTCACCTTCTTAACATGAATCAACTGATGAAACAATTCTGTGTTGTAGGAAATTCTTAAACCAGATGGCGGCGAGAAGGATATACATGATCATTAATCCCCCCTCTCAACTTTGGTATAAATGAAAATTAATTTGCACCAAGGAATGATTTTTTATATTTGAATTCTAATTTAACAATTAAATTGAAAGAAAATGCAATTGGTATAGTACCATTTTCAGTGATGTGGATAAAGGGTTGTTATACTTTGTCTAATATAGAGCAAAAGTTCCTGAATTCCTTTTGAATAAACAGAAAACCATTTTGAAACAGCCTATAAAAGTACAACTATCCTTTTATCCATCAAGAAGAGTAGCTTTATGAAATGAAGCATTGATATGTGGTTGATAATATGTCATTTAAATCATTCACATACATACATTTGGACGAACAGGTATCCCACTCGCTCATCTGTGAACATAAAAAAGTGTAAATTTGAGTGTCATCTTGGATAATGAAACTTCTAAACCTATTCCTATGACCATAAAATAAAAAATATATAAATGTTGAATAGAAATAAGTATGAATTTGAATAGAAATGAAGAACATAATAAATATATAAAATAAGTTAAGGTTTTGACCATTTTATTAAAATGTTATAGGTAACTTCAGTTTAGATGTTATCAAAATATTTAAAGTTTGTTGATCAATGATCAATTGTGCAAGATCTCCTCTATAGTATTTAATTAGAGTTAGAGTACCCATTATTTCACAAACAATATGTACGTGCAAGAGACTACAACTTGGTGACATGGATGTGCAACCTAAGGCAGTGACATTCTCCCTTTTTGAAATGGGAGACCAAAACTTTTTAGTATTATTTCCTTTTTCTCTTTCTTTATCAACATTTCATTCATCCAAAATACTGTCAGCACTTCAACAATGTAGAGGAGGTACAAAATTATAAATATTTTATATACCTTTTTATGTATTTTTCAGATGAAATTTAAATTTTGATATTAGTGGAATCATCCTAAACCACCATAATCATTTAGCTTTGATTTTCTTTTTAGTTTTGTGGAAAAAAACCTGACAGTATGAAGTAACTTCATAATTGAGTATACGTATTTATTTATTTTGTATGATAAAAGAAATAAAATTATTATAATTCAACCAATTTTATTTCATAATTTGTTTTTTCTCTCTTCTTTATCTTTCTTTCTTCTTCCACAGTTGACTTTCTCCTCTCTAATGCAAACAAGATATATAGCCTTTTCTGTTCCATGTACTCACAACAGCTACCACTAACTCTTCTGTGATTCAACACGCCAAAACAATGTCTGCTTCTGAACCAGTTGTTCATGTGGCTTTGCTCCCAAGTGCTGGCATGGGTCACCTCAACCCATGTCTCAGACTAGCGGCATCGTTCCTCCGCTATGGATGCAAAGTCACTTTCATCACTCCCATACCCACTGTCTCTATTGCTGAATCAAACCTCATCTCTCGCTTTTGTTCTTTTTTTCCTCACCAAGTAACTCAAATTGACTTCAACCTTATTCCATTGGATCCAACCACAGTTGCCACCAACATTGACCCTTTTTTCCTTCAGTTTCAAACCATTCGTCATTCCATGCACCTTCTATATCCAATCCTATCTTCACTCTCAACACCACTTTCTGCTTTCATCTACAATGCTTCTTTAATCTCCGCTGTAGTCACAATTTCTGAGAAACTCTTATGTCCCAGTTACATTTACTTCCCCTCCGCAGCTAGAATGTTGTCTTTCATTGCATACGTTTCTGTTCTTGCTGATTCCGATTCGGCTGCACAACCGCACCCTTCTACGTTCATTGGTGATGCTGTTCAAATTCCGGGCTTCACATCACCAATAACAAGATCCTCTGTCCCTCCCGCTTTTCTTCTTCAAGGTAGCAACTCCTTTCAGAGAATGATCATGGAGGACAGTCGCAAACTCTTGAAGCTCGATGGGGTTTTCATCAACTCGTTTGAGGAACTGGAAGGTGAGGCACTAGGAGCGTTGAATGAAGGAAAAGTGGTTAGAGGGTTGCCTCCGGTGTATGGAATTGGCCCCTTAATGGCGTGTGAGTTTGAGAGTGTAGATCAAGGTCAAAGGGGTAGCATGAGTTGGATACTGGAGTGGCTTGATGAACAAGCTGAAGGGTCGGTGGTGTATGTTAGCTTGGGGAGCAGGACTGAGACAAGGAAGGAGCAGATAAAGGATATGGCTTTGGGGTTAATAGAATGTGGGTATAGTTTTTTGTGGGTGGTGAAGTTGAAGAAGGTTGATAGAGAAGAGGAGGAGGGTTTGGAGGATGTGTTGGGTAGTGAGTTGATGAGTAAAGTGAGGGAAAAGGGTGTGGTTGTGAAGGAGTTTGTGGATCAGATGAAGATTCTGGGGCACCCTGCAGTGGGGGGGTTTGTGAGTCATGGAGGGTGGAACTCAATAACTGAGACAGTATGGGAAGGGGTGCCTATTCTGACATGGCCTCAGATTGGGGATCAGAAGATCACATCAGAAGCCATAAGGATGAGTGGGGTGGGGATTTGGGCTGATGAGTGGGGATGGGGGACAGAAAAGGTGGTGAAAGGGAAGGAGATTGCAAAGAAAATCAAAGAGATGATGAGCAATGAGTCTTTGAGGGTGAAAGCTGGAGAAATGAAGGAGGCAGCCAAGAAGGCTTGTGGTGTTGGTGGGAGTTGTGAGGTTATCATTAAGGGTCTGATTGAGGAGTGGAAGAGGAATGCTCAAGTCACCTGAGCATTAGCACTCAATACTATTTTTCCTATTCACAATATTAAGTTAAGTGTGAATTTTGAATTTCTGTTAGAAAATAATACGGTAGTAACCTCAATTGCATAAAATAGTAAGCAAACATATACTCAAACTGTAATTTATGGTTACATTTCCAATTTGGTTGAGTGTTGGTGTTTAATGCTTTTTATTTGTTTGTTACAAAATATTCTGAGGGTTTGGAAATTTATCAGAATCCGAAATGTTTTAAGGTTTAAAGAGTGTTTAATTGGTACATATCCACTTTATTTCCTTTAAATTTGAAATTCAAGAAATAATTTTCATGATAATTTAAAAAAAAATATGTATAACAAATAATTTTAGTAGAATATATCAAAATATTCATTGTTGGATGCAGAGGGTTGAGGTTGAAGTCTATTTACTTGGCGAGGAAAAGAACAAAGCAAGAGATGTGGTTTGACTCAAGAAGAGAGTGTGGGTTTGGGAGTGATGAAAGTGACTTTGCAACCATAATGAAGAAACAATGATGCTATTCTGAGAAATGGGTTGAGGTGAACCATGCCAGCTCTTGGAGAGAAAGCCACCTGAACAACAGGTTCAGAAGCAGGCATTCTTTTGTGGGTATGTAACTCATTTAGACAACCATATAGCAGTAACTAACAACCATAATAGTAGTGTTTATTCTTCAAAGGAAAATACTTCTACGAATAAAATTTTCTAGGCGTATATATATTTTTCGGAGTTGACATTCTTAGCTAAGATTTTCTTACAAGAAAATAACGACAAACAGAAACTAGAAACTTTAAAAAGACTCGAAATAGAAGACACCTTGTTTATTTATTATGCGTAGTTCAGTACATGGAACTCAACTTGAGAATAATCTCGTAAGAAAAGTGCAAGTAGTGCATTACACTTTACTCATTAAAATTTGGATATTCAACGTTTAGGATTGAACCCTCTGGAACTGCACTTTGTATGGCTCAGAAGTTAGAGCTAAACGATTGCCATATTGATCCTGATATATTCCAATATCACTGCATGGATAGTTGCAATAATTGCACACACTTGGACAATAAACCATCTTGTAAGCATCCTCGTACTTCTCAATCTTGAACCAGTTGCTGATGGTTTGGGAGCCAGGGTTGCCCAAAACACCACCAGTTGTGACAAACCACTGTGATGTTGAATAATCATAGTCCTTAAGCTTCCACACTGTGGACTGTGGACAACTTGTGTAGGTGGAGAAATAGATGTTGAGATCAGTGGAAACGCGAATCACACCTTTCTTATCATTAACAGGTACAAAGCTCAATTGCTGGCCTTGGTAAGCATCAACAGCTACAACATCAAGAGGGCAATCTTCACCTGTGGTTGAGAGAGAAAGGCCACCTACATCAGAGGATGCTGGAACAATGTAGTAATTGTCACCAGCACGCACCTTCTTCCCTGATGTGTCCACAATTTGCTCTGGTGCAGGACCTGCTTCTCCAAGTGGTGCCTTGGTGCTCAAGGCAACCACTAGGACCAATGTTACCAATGTCATCTTCATTTTTCTGTTTTTAATTTTTTCTTCTTGTAACTCTTGTGAGATGGATATGGAATAAGAGGAAGATTTACATTTATATTAGCCGGGGATGGATCTAAATCTATGTACCCATGTGCACCAAGGTCATGGATTTCTTCTCATACAATTGGCCTGTATATAAAGATTCAATTTTGTCAAAAAAATTGTGTAGTTCACAATGCTGTGATTGACTAGATTTATAAGTTTCTGATGAAGTTGTAATTTGCTTTATACTCAATCTTTCAGAGCCTAACTTCTTGCACCATGTTTAAGACTAGAGTGAAAGTGCTTCGTCTGTTTAGGATGTAAAGTAAAAAGAAGCACATAGATTAGTGCGTTTCCATTTTTTAAGCTCTGTATTGTGAGATTAATGAATATCTTGCTTTACTCTTTTCTTTTCTTTCCTTTTCTTTAGGTTCATTGTTCTTTTCTTTAAATTTAGGCAGGTGGGGGCAGAAAAAGATGTTCCACAATCAATAATCAAATATTTTGTCTCCCTAACCCAGAACTCCAACTTTTTGCAGAAAACCCATAATTCAGCAAATTGTACGTGCAGTATTTTTTATGAGTAAAAATCACTAAGCCTGCAGTTTTTTACATTCCTTTATCGTAATCTTGTTTTAGCTTTTACAATAACTAGTTATAAACAGTATATAATGATAATATTTTATTGACTGATAAAATAATTTTCTAGAAAACCAGAAGATCATGTGGGGAGGTGATTTCTAGAAAACAAAAATGTTCAATATTTTGGTTTACAGTAACAGAGTATTTGGAGGGTTAGAGATCAGGTAGTGTTTCAAAGGAAGGTTTTTGACTGAGATGAAACATTTCAAGAGTTGTTTGAAAAAGAATTGAACATAACTTAAATGAAGATAAAATACATGTTTATAATTTTTTTTGTATTGCATGTGTAGACATTTTCTCTTATTTATATCTTAAACACAAGTCTTGTAAAAAGTGTTCATCAAAGTCGTACTTCTGTTTTTAAACAAATTTTATTAAAAGTTTTATAACTCTAATCAATTCTATATCCTATCTATAATTAACACAATATTTTAGACTTTGATTTTTATCCTTATAACTTTTTTTCTTTTTGGTTTTTCATCCTATAAAATTCGAAATGACTCTTTTAAGCCATTATAAAATATATAAATATTAATTTTGGTCTCTGTAAATATAAAATATTTTCTTTGATTTTCATCTCTTCAAAATTTTCAATCTCTATTATTTATTTTATGATACATGAAGAACATTTATTTTATGAATCATAAGATTCTTTTCTTTCAAGTAACACACAGTTAACATTGTATCACATCACTGATATATTTAACTTTAAATAATTATTTAACCTTTTAGTTAATTAATGTTACATAATATACTAAAGATAAAAAAAATTGTTTTTAAATTTAGATAACGTAAGTATTGATGCAATCATAGTAGTAAAAGAAGAAATAAAAGAAAAAGATAGAAATACATCAAACTTAATTTTTGAATGATAAGAGATTACAAAGCTATGCCTTAAATACGAGGCTAGCAGAAGAAAAAAGAGGTTTGCACAATAATAATATAAAAAAAAAAACTAATTAACAACCTAACTGTTATACAACTATAAAATCCAATACTCCTCATAAAGATGGGAGGAAAATGTTTTCAATGGCTATCTTGGAAATGATTATGACAAAAACATTTTGGAAGGCTTTAGTGCAAACATCCGCAAGTTGATGATATTGACACGGATCAACTTGATGATACCTTTTGTAACTTTATTTATGATGAAATGGAGATCAGTTTTGAAATTTTTTTTTCTCTAATGAAAAAAAAAAAAAAAAGTAGGATTGAAGGTAATATTAATGACATTCACGATGGAACCACATTAAATCTTGTGTCATTTATTTTCTAATGTTGTTTTGTAATTATGTGTATTATTTCCGCGTGTGATTTTCCATCATTAATAACATATACTATAAAATATATTAAATAAATAAATAAAAATAAGGTTGAGAGAGTTTTCCATAAGATATTTTTATACAAGTCCTTCTATTAATCTAAATTACGTCTAATTTTTTACCGTCAGATTAAAGGTTCTACTAATACATACTAATGATGTAAGGTGCAATACTTATTTTCTGTATAAACAAAAGTTTATTAGATAAAGAACATAAAATGTTTGTTTTTTTTAACCACATTACTTGCCTTTGTTAGGTTAAACAAGACACTTATGTTTGACGAGACCTAAAACTTATAAAAATTATGTTTTACATTTTATCTGGACACGTAACTAAAACAAAAAAAAAATCTATTGAACTTTGATCTAATAGGAAATTTTATGATTTAATTTCTATAATTTAATTCATTTTTAAAAGTTATTTGTGTTTTATCCAAAAACTATTCAACATAAAAAACAAACCAATTAGTTTTAACAAGCAACATAAAAAACAAACCAATTAGTTTTAACAAGCAATATAACAAAGTATAAGGAAAATAACAAAAATAAATAATAGTAATAATAATAGGATGAGGAAGAAATTAAAAAATATATATATAAAAAACTATTGATTATAAAAAATATTAATTATTAAAAAATTATTCAAAAGAACCTTCTAATTCTATCCTAAATGTAAGAGATAAGAAAGAGTAAAAGAAAATATAAAAAATTAGATAAGATAAGATTACATTGAATGCATGAAATTATGACTTATAAAATTTGACTTATAACACTACAAAATTATTAAATAAAAATTAATTTTAGTGATAAAAAATATTTAGTTGTTATATTGACTAAATTAGATATTATTATTTGTATCTTAATTAATTTTTATTAGTGATAAATAATTTTTAAATTGATATATAATTAGATTCCAAAATTTTAGATACTAATTTTAGAGTCTAACTAATTGGTAGTTAAAATCTAGGTAGTTAATTAGATATCAATTTAAAAATTATTTAATATAAAATAATTTAGATATCAATAATTTTTGTAATTTTTAAAATAATGTCTAATTTAGTCAATGTAATAATTAATTATCTTTTATATATAAAATTAGTTTTTATTTAATAATTTCCTAATAGTATAAGTAGATATAATGAAACGGATGAGGAAAAAAAAATAAAGAGAGATAAGATATGTAAGACAGACAAATTTGGACCAAGGAATTGTAGGATTATTAACCTTATAAAATCATTTTTAACCTTGACTCTAGTGTGTCATTCTAATTAGTTAGGTAAAAGGGAAGTGATGCTAAATTTTTTTACATTAATCCTAATAAATTTATGTGTCTTTTATTAGCCTTTTGTTTATTTTTAAACTATACATTATTTTACTTTCTTTATTTTTTTATACTCCTATTATTTACTTTTATCTCAAGTTATGTATTTACTCTCTTTATTTATTTATTTATAATTATGTTATTTAATTTATCTTTAATTACGCATTAGTTTATTTATTAATTTATAGTCATGTCATTTAGTTTATTACTAGATACACGCTAATCCTCTTTACTAGATTTATAATTATATATTATGTTATTTGATTTATATCCAGTTATACTAGTCTTTTTTTATTATATTTACAATTATATCTTTTAGTTTATTTCTCACTAGTCCTCTTTGTTAAAATTATGTTTATATCATTTTATTTATCTTTAGTTTTACAGTGATTTTTTTTATTTAAATTTCTTGATTCTTATTTCAAATACTAGTGTTGGTTATGGATTGAATTTTTAAAAATTAGATTTTTCAAAATCCAATCTAGATCCAATAAAATGGATTGGATTTAAAATTCAAATTCATTTTAAATCCAATCCATTTTAACAAGATCAAAGTTATTTGGATTTTTTTCAAATTTATTTAAAAAAATTAAATCTAGATTAAATTTACTTTATCAATTAGATTAAATCTTTCTCGATATGGACACAAATTAACTTGGCTTGATATAGGCTCAAGCCAACTCGACTTGGATCTAGACCAACTCGACTAGACCTAGACCCGAATTGACTCGACTAGCCCTGGACCAAGGCCGACTCGGTTAGACCTAGACTCAAGCCGACTCGGTTAGACCTAGACTCAAGCCGACTCGACTCGATATAGGCTCAGGACGACTTGGCTTCACTTGAGCCACGATAAACTCAACTCGATTTGGGCTCGGGCTGACTCAACTCGACCTAGGCCCAAACAAATTTGGCTCTACCTGGGCTTGAGCCGACTCAGCTCGACCTGAACCCGAGCCAACTCGACTTGGTACCAGGCTGACTCATCTCAACATGGACCCAAGCCCACTCGGTTCAACATGGGTCTGAGCCCACTCGGCTCAACATGACCCCCGGTTGACTCGACTCAATATGGGCTTGGACCAACTCGACTCGACCTGGGCCTGGATCGAATCAGCTTGAATTAGGTCCGAGCGGACTAAGCTCGACATGGACCCGGGTCGACTTAGTTTGACCTAGGCCTGAGCCAACTCGACTTGAGCTGAGGCAAAGCGGACTAAGCTCGGCATGGGCCCGACACACTTTGCTCGACATGGGCCTGACTTGACTCGGCTCGACCTGGGCTCGAGACAACTCGGCTCAACATGGACCCAAGCAGACTTGGCTCGACCTTGACCCGGGCCGACTTAACTCAACCTTGGCCCAGGTCGACTTGGTTCGATCTTGGGCCGGACCGACTTAGCTCGACCTGGACCTTGATTGACTAAGCTCTGCCTGAACCTAGGCCAACTCATCTCTACCTAGGTTCGGACGAACTCAGCTCAACCTTGGTCTAGACCGACTCAGCTCGACATAAACCAGAATTGACTGGTCTCAATCCGAGTTCGAGTTGATTCAACTCAACTTGGACTTGATCCAAACCCGATTCGACTAAACTCAACCTGAATCCGGGTCGACTCAACTGGACATGGTTCCATATCATCTTGGCTCGACTTGGCAACCTAGGTCCAGGTTGACTTGATTGGACCTTGACTCAAGCTGACTTAGCTGGACTTGGACCGGACTAACTCAAAATTCAATTGAAAAACCATTTGTTGTACTTATTATTATTAATATTATTTATTATTATTATTATTATTAAAAAGCTAAAATCGGAATCAAATACACAACGACATACGAGAAAAAATAAACCTTACACTGCACAAAGAAAAATTTGCAAATACAGAGAAAAACTGAAAAAAAAAAATACCCAAAAAAAAAACTACACAAACAAATTAGAAAAATATATCAACTATCACAATATGTCCATAAACTGTTTGGTGTAGGTCCTTAAACAATTAAAATATTAATATTCTTTTGGAAGAGTTTGGTGGTAGGTCCATAAACTATTAAAAATATTAGACAATTTTTTCTTCCAAAATATCAATTCTAACCTGCCTCAACTTCAACTTTGTCCCCTAAAAAATAACGAAAATAATCTTAAATAAAAAAAATATAAATGAAAATTATTTCTGGAATCTGTTACTGAAAATATTCCAGATTTAGATTTTAGAACACATTTTTTAAATTTCCAAAAAATTTTATTCAAAATGTATTTTTAATTTTTTGTTTTGGATTTTTTTTTCGAAATTTTTTTAATTATATTTTCTGTTCTAAATTTTCAAATTCTGAATAAGGATAATTTTGAAAATTAAAAAAAAAATGTGATACAATTTAGAATTGATATCGTCCAGGAAGAGATTGCCAAAATATTAATACTTTTGAAGAGTTTGGTAGCGCACCGTTGTCGGGACCCAAACATAAAAGATTAGATTTTTAAATAACTTCTTCTCTTCCGTGATCACACAACAGCAACCACTGACTATTCTGGGATCCAACACAACACAACACACCAAGAAATGTCTGTTCCTGAACCTGCTGTTCATCTGGCTTTCCTCATAAGTGCTGGCATGGGTCACCTCAACCCAGCTCTGAGACTAGCAGCAGTGTTCCTCCGTTACGGTTGCAAAGTCACTCTCATCACTCCCAAACCCACTCTCTCTCTCGCTGAGTCAAACCTCATCTCTGGCTTTTGTTCTTCTTTCCCTCAAGTAACTCACATTGACTTCAACCTCACCCCTTTGGATCCAACCGAGGTTAACTCCGATGACCCTTTTTTCCTACAGTATGAAACCATTCGTCGTTCGGTTCACCTTCTATCTCCAATCCTATCTTCTCTTTCCACTTCTCTCTCGGCTTTCATCGTCGATGTTTTCTTAATTTCCCCTATACGCTCAATTGCTGAGAAACTCTTTTGCCCCATTTACATTTACTTCACCTCGTCAGCTAGAATGTTGTCTTTCATTGCATACGTTTCTGTTCTTGCTGATTACGATTCCGATTCAGATGCACAACCGCACCCTTCTACGTTCATTGGTGATGCTGTTCAAATCCCGGGCTTCACATCACCAATACCAAGATCATCGGTCCCTCCCCCTTTTCTTCTTCAAGGTAGCAACTCCTTTCAGAGAATGATCATGGAGGACAGTCGAATTGAATGAAAGAAAAGTGGTTAGAGGGTTGCCTCCGGTGTATGGAATCGGTCCCTTAATGGCCTGTGAGTTTGAGAATGTGGATCAAGGTCAAAAGGGTGGCATGAGTTGGATATTGGAGTGGCTTGATGAACAAGCTGAAGGGTCGGTGGTGTATGTTAGCTTGGGGAGCAGGACTGAGACAAGGAAGGAGCAGATAAAGGACATGGCTTTGGGGTTAATAGAATGTGGGTATAGTTTTTTGTGGGTGGTGAAGTTGAAGAAGGTTGACAGAGAAGAGGAGGAGGGTTTGGAGGATGTGTTGGGTAGTGAGTTGATGAGTAAAGTGAGGGAAAAGGGTGTGGTTGTGAAGGAGTTTGTGGATCAGATGAAGATTCTGGGGCACCCTGCAGTGGGGGGGTTTGTGAGTCATGGAGGGTGGAACTCAATAATTGAGACAGTGTGGGAAGGGGTTCCTATTCTGACATGGCCTCAGAATGGGGATCAGAAGATCACATCAGAAGCCATAAGGATGAGTGGGGTGGGGATTTGGGCTGATGAGTGGGGGTGGGGGACAGAAAAGGTGGTGAAAGGGAAGGAGATTGCAAAGAGAATCAAAGAGATGATGAGCAATGAGTGTTTGAGGGTCAAAGCTAGAGAAATGAAGGAGGCAGCCAAGAAGGCTTGTGGTGTTGGTGGGAGTTGTGAGGTTATAATTAAGGGACTAATTGAGGAGTGGAAGAGGAATGCACAAGTCACCTAAGCATTAGCACTCAATACTATTTTGCCTATTCACAATATTAAGTTAAGTTTAAGTGTGAATTTGAATTTCTGTGAGAAAATAATACACTAGTAACCTCAATTGCATAAAATAGTATGCAAACATATACTCAAACTCTAATTTGTGGTTACATTTCCAATTTGGTTGAGTGTTTATTTTGGGTGTTTAATGTTCTCGCTGAAATAAAGGTGACTTTTGAGATGTTTACGGGATCGTATCCTTGGAAATTTTGAAAATCGACTTTAAGGAAAAGAGAGGGTTTCACCTGTAGAAGATTCTCTGATATTTAAGTAAGTAAAAACATAAAATATAGTGCATAAATTGAGTATAATGTAAAATATAAGTTGAGTTTACTTTTTGAGTATACTCGTCTATTTATAAGTCTTTATGAGCCTAAACAATCGATATTGATTTTCAATGGCTTTCCTGAGACATAATTAATTTTAATGATTACATCATCTAACAAAATTCGAATATAATGTAATAAAATTAGAGTATTATAAAATCAAAACATTCTGTAATAAAATTATAATATTATAAAATTAAAGTATTATGTGAAAATTAGATTGCTATAAAATCATAGTATTATGTAATAAAATCTAAATATCAAAAAATTATATAAATTGGTTGATAATAATTTTGATTGATGGAATATACTTGTGCAAATTAAGTTTTTCACATGATGGTAAATCTGAGTTGTTTAATGAGTATTATAGATATTTTGGTTAATTTTAAAAGATTATGCTTAGTAAATAACAATGAATTTTTCAGGAATTTCACCCCCTCACATAATGGGTCTTGAACATAATAATTTGGATAACATTACATGTGTAATTTAGTCAGCATAGAAATTAATAATTTTTTGTTTTAAAATTAATTTATAATTAATGGTTATCTTGGGTAGTGTTATAAGTACATTTGAGTACATGGATTGCACTTTACACATTAAGGCTATGTTTGGTTGAGGGAGTGGAAAAGAAGGAGAGGAAAGGAGATGATTTGAAGAGAAAATGTAAAGAAAGTTAGGATGTTTGGATTAAGGTAAATAGAGTGGAAAGTGTAGGGAAAGTTTATAAAAGTTTGTGAGTGATGTGATTGAAATGATATTTTTTTAATTGATAAAAATGTAACTTTACACATTTGCCCTTGTATTTAAAAATTTATAAAAAAATGAATTTGATTGATTATTTGTGAATTATAATTTTTATTAATTAAAATATTTTTTTTCTACAATTGAAACATTATTTTCGAACCGTGTTCGAGCTAACTTTGGAAAAATATAAATTATATAAAATTTCGAACCAAATTTATGATGGTCATAAAATTTATTTAAAACAAAGTTATAATTATGAATTATTTATTTTTTTTAATTATAATTGTATGTAATTAAAAGATTATTTTCAGTACTGGAACAAATTATTTATGATAATGTGTTAGAGTTATAATTCGTAAAAAAAAATTATGAAATAAATATTAATGCAGTATTTTAGTTTATTAAAGCAAAATTCATTGATAAAGTTTGTGAATAATAATAATAATAATAATAATAATAATAATAATAATAATAATAATAATAATGTTTCGGAAAATCATATGAATGATACATTGAAGTATGTATCATTCAAAAGATTTATGGAAGTCCTTAATTTATTTAGGGATTTGTGTCATAAATAAGATTACAGATCCGAAAAGAAAAACACATGCATAATAAAATACAACCAAATTCTTACGTAGTTTAGGGATTTGTAGTCATTATCTTCACCAGCTTTCTCATTCGTCGCTCGAGAGGCAGACCAAAAAGTTGTTTTACTGCATTAGGATGACCACACAAGAAGTCGTAACAGTTATCCAACAAATCTTCATCCTGTATGTTCATCTCCACTAACATTTCCCAGATATCAGATTCAGAGTACTGAAAAGTCGATGTACGGCGGAGTGTGCGCGTGTGTTCACGAAATATGGAGTTTCGTTCTTCTTCTGCAACAACATGGCGTCTATTATATTGCAAATTTTCTTCCGTAGCATTAGCCATTCGCTGTGATGACAAAGCGACAACCTCAGCTGAAATGGCTTGTCGCTCAGCAATATGACATAACCTATCTGACTGATCACTACCCCTCCCAAGGATATCAATTAATCCTTCAAACCTTGTGTTAAGTCTTTCCAGTTGCAGATCAATGACGTCCACCATAGGGGCTTTTCTTTTTGAGCCTCTAGAAGAAGAAGTACCACCTGATGGCTGGGATGGCTGAGGTGGCACAAATGAGGGTCAGATTAGGGCCAGGGCTGTATGAATCAACATTAGGATCAACTGAGCGAGGAGTTTCACATTGAGTAGCATCCAATCCTGGCTCGTCTGGGATGTCCTCCATATTGTGATCATTAAGATCTACATTAAAATGATGAGACTGAGTTCGACTTGATGACTGCAATGCTGTTCTCCCACCTTGGCCAGTAGCACGATCAAGCCCCCATAAGTCTTCCATCAACTTGTAGTGCCTAATGGGATTAACACGCCATTTTGCGGCCGAGGGCTTTGCCTGTTCATTAATGAAAAGAAATACACTCATAATCATAATTAGTGGTTAATGTATGCGATAAGTAAACATCAAGTTGAATACGTTACCTTTATCAACATATCCCACACTTCATCCTTGGCCTCAAAAATTTTCGTGGTTGGATTCCAAGCGAAACCACTTAGTCCACTAAATAAATCATGGATCTCGCGAAGAAAGTTATGAAGAATACAACATGCTAAAACAATATCGGTCATAGTGTCCATAGAATAATGAGGCTCTGTTCCGCTAGCGATAATTGGAAATCGCTTTTTGAGGACACCAAATGTTCTTTCGATAACATTTCTTAGTGAGGAATGACGATGATTAAACAACTCACGGGCATTTTGTGGACCTCTTCGGGAATACTCTTTTAGATGGTATCGAACTCCACGATATGGAGTTATAACTTGGGGAGCATAAAACCCGCATCTCCAAGGTAGTATTTGCCTACAACCATCCATTAATAATTGTTACTTATAAGTCATATGACCAAATGAATCTTTATTGCACTTGAAAACACACTCAACTAACCTTCCGGAATGACCAATGGATCCTCTCGTACAAACGCATCCTTCAATATCCTGGAATCAGAGGCCGTTCCTTCCCACCCGGCAAGAACATATGTGAATTTCATGTCAAAATCACAAGCAGCAAATACATTTTGTGTTGGCCAGTCTTTTCTTCCACGAAAACGAGGAGCATCAGCTCGGGGGACTTTAACACGAACATGAGTGCCATCTATGGCACCCAAACAGTCCTAATACACAACAACTTCACATTTATAAATAACTTGCATTGCATACAACATTAATTAAATATTTAAGGTTTAATTACCTTTTTCGTTCCTATATTTGGGGTCAATAGTCAATTTAGTATAGTGGTTTTAAAAAAAATCAATTTGGTCCCTATATTTTTTAAAATGTATTCAAATTAGTCCTTTCCGTTAAATTTCACCTAACGGCGTCAGCGGTTGCTGATGTGGCAGAGAGAGAATGCGTACGTGACAGAAAAAGTGCTTATGTGGCAGAGAGAGTGTTTATGTGGATGAGAGAGAATATTTATGTGAAGAGAGAGGTAGGATTGAGAGTTATTATTATTATTATTATTTATTATTATTACTAATGTTACTATTATTATTATTAATATTATTGCTATTTTTATTATTTTTATTATTATTATTGTTATTTATTAATATTATAATAATAATTATTATTACTCTTATTATTATTAGTATTATTGTTATTATTATAATAATAATTATTATTAACTTTAATATTATTGTTACTATTAATATTCTTACGGTTGTTATTATTATTATTATTAATATTATAACAGTAAATATAATAATAATAGTAATAATAAAAAAAAAAATAATCATAACAAAAATAATATTATAACAGTAAATATAATAATAAAAGTAAATATAATAATAATAATCAAAAAATAATATTATAACAGTAAATATAATAATAATAGTAATAATAATATTAATAACAAAAAGGATAATCATAACAAAAATAATATTATAACAGTAAATATAATAATAATAATAATAGTAATAATAATAATAACAATAAAACAAAAATAATAATTATAAAAAAAAATAATAACAATAATAATAATAGAAATAATGAAAATAATAAAAAATAATAATAACAATAATAGTATTATTAATAATAATAATAACAATAAAAATAGTAATAATAATTATTATTATTATTACCATAATAATTATAATAATAACAGTAATAATAATAAGAATAAATAGAAAAATAATAATATTAATAATAAAATTAATAATAATAAAAATAATAATAGTAATCATAATAAAAATAATATTCATAACAATAATAACAATAATAATAGGCATAATATTAATAATAATAATAATGACACTAATAATAATAATAATAAATATTAATAATAATAGTAATAAATAACAATAATAATATTAATCACAATAATAATAATTTTTTTTATTAATATTATTAATTCTGAAATTATTATTCTTCTTCCTCTTCTTATTATTATTATTACTTTTGATATGATTATTATTTTTGTTATTATTATTATTATAACAGTAAATATAATAATAATAATATTATTATTATAATAATAATAACAGTAATAATAATAAGAATAGTAATAAATAATAATAATAATAAGAAGAATAGATATAATAATGAATAATAATAATAATAATAAATAATAAGAATAAATAAAATAATATAAGAATAAATATAATAATATAATAATAATTAATATATTATTAATATTAATAGGATATTTTTATTATTATTATATATATATAATATATTATTATTATTATATTAATATTATTATTTTATTCTATCTATATTATTATTACTATTATTCTTATTATTATATTATTATTATATATTTATTTTTATTTATTATTATTATTTTTATTATTATTATTATTATTATTATTATTATTTATTATTATTATTGTATTATTATTAGTATTATTAATAATTATAATAATTATTATTAATATTTATTATTATTATTATATTATTATTATTCTTATTCTTATTGTTGTTATTAATATTTTTATAATTATTATAATAATAATAATTTTTTTATTATATTTTTATTATTATATAATATTATTATTATTGTTGTTAGTATTATTATTATTATTTTATGATTGCTATTATTATTATTATTGTTATTATTATTATTATTATTATTTTTGATTATTATTATTATATTTTTTAATAATATTATAATAGTAAATATAATAATAATAACAATAAGAATAATAGTAATAATAATAATAGTTATAATAATAATAATAATGATAATAATAATAAAAAATAATAATAATAATAATAGTAGCAACAATAATATTAATAATAATAATAATAGTTATAATAATAATAATAATAGTAATAATATTATTAATAATAATAATTTAGTAATAATAATAATAATGATAATAAAAATAATAATAAATAATAGTAAGAATAAATAATAATAATAATAGTAACAATAGTAATAATAATAATAAATAAGAATAATAACAATAATAACAATAATAATAATAATAATAATAATAATAATAATAATAATAATACTCTCAATCCTACCTCTCTCTTCATATAAACATTCTTTCTCTTTCACATAAACACTTTCTCTCTGTCACATAAGCACTTTTTCTGCTATATAACCATTCTCTCTCTGCCACATCAGCAACCGCTGACGCCGTCAGGTGAAATTTAACGGAAAGGACCAATTTGAATACATTTTAAAAAATATAGGGACCAAATTGATTTTTTTAAAAATCACCATACTAAATTGACTATTGACCCCAAATATAGGGACGAAAAAGGTAATTAAACCAATATTTAACTATTGTTTCTCATATTCATACCTTAAAGTATAGAAAAAATCGATTGTTGTTTAAGATATGAGGTTCAACCTCAGTCCCAGCTGGTTGAATTAAGAACTCTCCATGCAACATCAATATTGCCTTCAAAACATTATGAAAGTGACGAGACACTATTTCCTCGGACCGATGAAAGAAAAACGAAACACTTCGATTCTTGACGTTATGACCAATGATGTGTAAAAATTTAGCCACTTGTTCTTCAACTGTAGATCGAAATGCATCTTTAACCATCCTCGTTCCTCTTATTCGTTGACATAAATTAATAAATGCTTCCGGACTCATGCGAATAATGTCACGACATCTTTCAGTATGGACCAAGTACGACATCAATTCTTGCCGACGACGCTCTTTTTGTGGAATAAACTCCGGTATAGCATTATTTGTCTCGGTTAACACACGCAACACATTCAATCCATATCCAATCATGCAAAGAATTGTCATTGCTGCTACTTGTGTCCGCAAATTGATTTGCTCTTGTATTTGTGAAATTAGTGTGAAATCAACACCAACTACATCGGGATTCATGTCATTCGTGCTAGACATCTCGACATTTTCCTAATACATAGACCAATAGTTATCGTTATCCATGGTCACAAATCCTTGACAATCATATAAATTTAACTATTAAGTCTAAAGAACCATATTTCGCAGAAATAATAGTACTCAATTTTTTTTACTTTTATAAATAAAATAAAATATTATATAAACTCTGTAAACTGGTATAGTCATAATTGTATTACAAATTCAAAATAATATTTAAAATATTTAGATATTTTGTATAGCTATAATTATTTTATAAATTAAAAAATAATGTTCATAAAATTATTTTACTTGATTTTAGAAAAAATAAAATATTATATGTAGATTACGTATTTTAAAATATTTAAATATTCTGTAAACTTATAATTATTTTATAAATTCAGAATAATATTTATAAAATTCTTTTACTTGATTTTAGAAAAAATAAAATCTTCTATGTAGACTATCTATAAAGTAATATTTTAAAATATTTAAATACTTGTAATTATTTTATAAATTCAAAATAAAATTTATAAAGTCTTTTAGTTGATTTAAGAAAAAAAATAAATATTATACGTAAACTATCTATAATTATTTTAAACCTGTTCAAAATAATATTTATAAATTTTTTTACTTGATTTTAGAAAAAATTAAATATTTAAATATTTTGTATACTTATAATTATTTTATAAATTTAAACTAATATGTATAAAAAAAATTACTTTATTTTTAGAAAAAAAAAATTATACATAAACTCTATGTATTTTCAAATAAAAAAATTAAATATTAATAAAAAAATTTAACTAGCAGAAAACTTATTTCATTAATGCTCATTAATATACTCATCAATGTGATTAAACTTGAAAAATCAAAAGGGAGCAGCATACATCTATTAACTAAATAAAATAAATAACTAATCAATGTGATTAAACTTGAAAAATCAAAAGACGTACATCTATTAACTAAATAAAATAAATAACTAAACATTACAAATTCTTTCTTCTTAACATTTCATTCTCAGTATGAAATTTACCTCCAGAAACTCCAGAAACTTAAACACCAAAGATGCAGAACCACCGCGAATCAGCCGTCCACCGAGCACCACCAGCGGAACCACCACCCACCACCAGCAGCGAAACCGTCCAACGACCACCAACAACCGCACACATCAACCATGCACCTCCGATGAGCACCTCCGACCGCTGCTAAGGTACTCCCTCAACTCAAAACAGATAACTTACCTCTACTTCTCTTCCATATTTATCATCCCTCTCATTTATTCATCACCCACACACTTGAATTTATCCACCAAACAACGTACGAAACCCTGTTTGTGATGTGTTTGTGTTGTGTTTATGCAGGGAATCTCATGCGTGAGAATCTCGTGGAGGAAATATTGGACCTGCATGGCACGGGCATAGGCAGCTATGACACATAGGTTAGGTGAACGGATGGGTAAAATGGTAAAATGAAAAAGTTTCTCTCCAAATATTCTCAGCTCATCAGGGAAGCCTTTTTCCCTTTCTCCGCTTTTCTTCACCCCCTAATCCCCGCTAACTCCCTGATGCAAACATCAGATTTATTTCCTTTTCAATCTGGGTGAACAGTAATCACCCGATACAAACACAACCTAAGATTTGAATATTCAATATTTAGGATTGAACCCTCTGGAACTGTACACTGTGTATGGCTCTGGAACTGTACACTGTGTATGGCTCAGAAGTTAGAGCTAAACGATTTCCATACTGATCTTGATATATTCCAATATCACTGCATGGATAGTTGCAATAATTGCGCACACTTCGACAGTAAACCATTTTATAAGCATCCTCGTACTTCTCAATCTTTAACCAATTGCTGATGGTTTGAGAGCCAGGGTTGCCCAAAACACCACCAGTTGTGACAAACCACCGTGATGTTGAATAATCATAGTCCTTAAGCTTCCACACTGTGGACAACTTGTGCAGGTGGAGAAATAAATGTTGAGATCAGTGGAAACGCGAATCACACCTTTCTTATCATTAACAGGTACAAGGCTCAATTGCATCAACAGCTACAACATCAAGAGGGCAATCTTCACCTGTGATTGAGAGAGAAAGGCCACCTACATCAGAGGATGCTGGAACAATGTAATAATTGTCACCAGCACGCACCTTCTTCCCTGATGTATCCACAATTTGCTCTGGTGCAGGACCTGCTTATCCAAGTGGTGCCTTGGTGCTCAAGGCAACCACTAGGACCAATGTTACCAATGTTTTCATTTTTCTGTTTAATCTTTTTCTTCTTGTTGTAACTCTTGTGAGATGGATATGGAAGAAGAGGAAGATTAACATTTATACTAGCCGGGGATGGATCTAAATGTATGTACCCATGTGCACCAAAGTCATGGATTTCTTCTCATACAATTGGCCTATATATAAAGATTCAATTTTGTCAAAAAATTTGTGTAGTTCATAATGCTGTGATTGACTAGATTTATAAGTTTTCTGATGAAGTTGTAGCCTTTATACTCAATCTTTCAGAGTCTAACTTCTTGTACCATGTTTAAGACTAGAGTGAAAGTGCTTTGTCTTGTGTAGGATGTAAAGCAAAAAGAAGCACATAGATTAGTGCATTTCCATTTTTTAAGCTCTGTATTGTGAGATTAATGAATATCTTGCTTTATTCTTTTCTTTTCTTTAGGTTCATTGTTCTTTTCTTCAAACTTATGCAGATGGGGCAGAAAAAGAGTTTCCGTAATCAATAATAATTTGTACAAACTACATAGTCTTTTTACATCAATGAAACATACAAATATATGAGTTTAATTTTATCAAAATAAGATTTAGTCATATTAGAAATAAATTATTATTAGATTAATTTTATTAATGATATTGGAGATGGAGCATGTAGTTTTTAATTGCAAAACAAACTTCTTGCTTAATAACTTCTCTCTTTTGGAACTTTGCCATTAAAGTTGTGAAAATATTAGTGACAAAAAATAATTCTTAAACAATCCAAGAGCAAAATGGAAACTGAACTAAATCACAAAATAATTTATTCATACCAAATTAAAACATCAATTTCATTCAAGCTTTTCTAAATGAAATATCATGTGTTAGTGTTTAGGATCTGATGATGCTGGTGTTCTGATAGGGATCCAGAGGGATAGGAAAAACAACACTTGCTCTACCAGTTTATAATTTTATTACTTCCCGTTTTGATGACATTTCTTCATAATGTTAGAGAAGAATCAAACAAATATGGGTTAGAGAAGAGAAGAATGTTTTTGTTGACATTGGCTGTTGCTTGAAATGATGTAAATTGACAGAAGATTGAACATATGCTTCCTGCTCTTTATGATGACAGCAGGAAACATCATACTGGTGTGTTGGTTCAAAAATCTCTCTTAAAGATTAGTCAGCATAGTACAGTTGAAATGCAAGATTTGATTGAGGACATGGGTCTGAATTGACCAGCAAGAATCACCTAAAGATCCAGGAAAACACAAGATATTATGGTTACCAAAAGATAATTCAAGTTTCTTTCATTTCTTGCATGTAGTTATAGGCGTGTCATATTAGCAACTTGCAGAATCATTAAGAATTCAAGAGCATCATATTAAGGGACAATTCAAAACTCATGCTTAATATATATATATATATATATATATATATATATATATATATATATATATATATATAAAAGAAGTATAATGATGATGCCTAGCAAAAAAATTTGACTATTTTGTAAGAATGTCACCGTAATTTGTATTTAATGAAAAATATCATAATTATAGTAACTATATAAGGTGATTGGAATTATATATATATATATATATATATATATATATATATATATATATATATATATATATATATATATATATATATATATATATATATGAAATTGGTCAACAAAATCATTGTATGAACTTGATTTTATATAATACTGTTTAAATCATTAAATTTTTAAATTAAATTTTAAATTATTACAGTGTTTGTTATATTTTATTTATTGATTTCGCAGGATAAATTAGTTAACAAAAAGATTTTTTGCTGAATACTTCACCAATCATACCATGATATAATTAAATATGGAAATGTCCAAAATTACCATAATAATTTGTAAGAATGATTAATAAGTTGAAGGAAAGATGTTGCTATATATTAAGGTGCTCTCAATAGGCTTGACCACTAAAAGCTACCAAGACACTATCTTGAGGCAGAGTTTGGAAGAAATTTTGGCAACAAGATAAAGTAATGGCTCAGGCAGAAAACAGTTGTTCAAAATCTTCTTCTCCATCACCATCAAAAAGGTCATCACCAATGAAGAAGAAGATGAAGTTATGTTGCAGATATTGTAATAAGAAGTTTCACAGTCACCAAGCTTTGGGTGGACATCAGAATGCACACAAGGCAGAAAGAGCAGCAACACAGAAAGAGAAGATTCTTAGCATGGCTTCTGCTTATGGCAAAAATTCATATGTTGGTGACTTTCTTGATTCAAACAAATGTGATGGATTCAGAGGCAAAGCATTTGGGGTGTCAGCACAGTCCATGACTCATTTTAAGCCACAACATAGTTGGCCACACATTGCACTCAAACATGATTCATGGTCAGGGCACTATAGTTCGGATTATGTTCAAGCAACCATTCACAAGTTGGAGACTTTGATAGCTGAAGCCAGTGGATTTCATCAACACCACAAATCATATCAACCTTTGATTCTTCCTATACTTGGAGGTGGAGCACCAAATTCAGGGTCACAATCACAGATATTGTTTAATCCTGGTTTATGTGATAAGGGGAATTTTTGGCAAGCTAAGGATTCTTCAATGATATCACCTAATGAAATCACATATATCCCTGATTTAAATGGTTCACTTGCTGATGAGAATTCTGCTGAAGAAAATAGTTTTTCTCCAAGGGCTGCTAATGGAGTGGTGGAGGATCTTGATTTGACTCTCAAGATTTGAAATCACAAACTAGTTTCAATTGGACAAGTTCTTGTATATTCACTTCATTCACATGAGGTTAGAAATATTAATTTTCTTCCTTTGGTTTGCAAAATACAAAATATATTTTTACTTTTTTTGCATTCCTTCATTTTATTACACTTCTATTTCTATATTTTATACGTTTTAATATAATGTAATTTATTAAAATAAACAAATAATAATAATATATTTTACGAGTTATTGAAATGACGGATACAGAAAATAAATAAATCTAGAAAGCGAGTAACCCGTCCAGATCATAAAATAAAATCGATTCATCTTTTAGAATTGATATTAAATCTCTATGATAATCAGTAACTAATTATTTATTTAATTGATTGTTAAAGAACACATATTATAAATTGTGATATTATTCTGTATTAATTAATGGGTTGTTGAGAAACGTACACATTATGATGACTTATATTTTAAAAGGATTATAATGTGTTATAAATTAAATTTTAAAATGATTATTTATGAAGTAACTTTAATTTTTTTTATCTAATGCATTTAATTAGCGTAAAAGACGGGTAAAAGTTCCTTCTTAATTATGGTTTTATGTTTTCTTATATAAGATTTTGTGCTTACTAAAAAATAAAAACTACAACGGTGAAAACAAGTATTTAACAATGGTTATTGAAATGTCTTTAATATAATATAGACACTAAAAAATACTTTCACACCTATAACGATTCTAATATTAACGATTGTCGTATCAAATATTAACTTTTAGAAATTTTATGATAAACTTGAAAAAATTAAATTAAAAAATCTTTGTTGTATACACTATTTTTTTAATCTATATTTTATTTTAAGATTATAAGCACCTAAGAATAAAAGTGACACAACTTAAATAAAGTATATTTATGGAAAATATAGTTATACGAGAGAAGGACTTTCACAGAACAGACGTGGAAATAACCACTGAAATATATTTATGGAAAGTAAAAAATCCTATAATGCAAGATATAATAATAATATAAGTTACCATAAAAAATATTTTTTTTCTAAATTAGTTACCTTACCATTCAATATTTTTTTAATATTTTTTTAATGTAAAATAATATCTAATTTAATTAATATAATAATTATTTATTTTTAATTTTTATTTAATAATTTTTTATAATAAAAAATTAATAAAAAAACTTTATTTAATCTTAATTATTATTATTTTATATTATAATTAATCAATTACTACTTTTCAACCCTCCTCAAAGGGAGGATGTGTTATAAATTTTATATATATATATTGGATGCGTTATATAATACTTGACCACGACCCCCGAGAAAATATACTTGATCACACAACAGAAACCACTGACTATATTCTGGGATCCAACACAACACAACACACCAAGAAATGTCTGTTCCTGAACCTGCTGTTCATCTGGCTTTCCTCACAAGTGCTGGCTTGGGTCACCTCAACCCGTGTCTGAGACTAGCAGCAGTGTTCCTCCGTTATGGTTGCAAAGTCACTCTCATCACTCCCAAACCCACTCTCTCTCTCGCTGAGTCAAACCGCATCTCTGGCTTTTGTTCTTCTTTCCCTCAAGTAACTCATATTGACTTCAACCTCACCCCTTTGGATCCAACCGAGGTTAACTCCGATGACCCTTTTTTCCTACAGTATGAAACCATTCGTCGTTCGGTTCACCTTCTATCTCCAATCCTATCTTCTCTTTCCACTTCTCTCTCAACTTTCATCGTCGATGTTTTCTTAATTTCCCCTATACTCTCAATTGCTGAGAAACTCTTTTGCCCCATTTACATTTACTTCACCTCGTCAGCTAGAATGTTGTCTTTCATTGCATACGTTTCTGTTCTTGCTGATTCCGATTCCGATTCAGATCCACAACGGCACCCTTCTACGTTCATTGGTGATGCTGTTCAAATCCCGGGCTTCACATCACCAATACCAAGATCATCGGTCCCTCCCCCTTTTCTTCTTCAAGGTAGCAACTCCTTTCAGAGAATGATCATGGAGGACAGTCGCAAACTCACGAAACTCGATGGGGTTTTCATCAACTCGTTTGAGGAACTGGAAGGAGAGGCACTAGCAGCGTTGAATGAAGAAAAAGTAGTTAGAGGGTTGCCACCGGTGTATGGAATCGGTCCCTTAATGGCCTGTGAGTTTGATAATGTGGATCAAGGTCAAAAGGGTGGCATGAGTTGGATATTGGAGTGGCTTGATGAACAAGCTGAAGGGTCGGTGGTGTATGTTAGCTTGGGGAGCAGGACTGAGACAAGGAAGGAGCAGATAAAGGACATGGCTTTGGGGTTAATAGAATGTGGGTATAGTTTTTTGTGGGTGGTGAAGTTGAAGAAGGTTGACAAAGAAGAGGAGGAGGGTTTGGAGGATGTGTTGGGTAGTGAGTTGATGAGTAAAGTGAGGGAAAAGGGTGTGGTTGTGAAGGAGTTTGTGGATCAGAGGAAGATTCTGGGGTACCCTGCAGTGGGGGGGTTTGTGAGTCATGGAGGGTGGAATTCAATAACTGAGACAGTGTGGGAAGGGGTGCCTATTCTGACATGGCCTCAGCATGGGGATCAGAAGATGACTTCAGAAGCCATAAGGATGAGTGGGGTGGGGATTTGGGCTGATGAGTGGGGATGGGGGACAGAAAAGGTGGTGAAAGGGAAGGAGATTGCAAAGAAAATCAAAGAGATGATGAGCAATGAGTCTTTGAGGGTGAAAGCTGGAGAAATGAAGGAGGCAGCCAAGAAGGCTTGTGGTGTTGGTGGGAGTTGTGAGGTTATCATTAAGAGACTAATTGAGGAGTGGAAGAGGAATGCTCAAGTCACATGAGCATTAGCACTCAAGTACTATTTTGCCTACTCCCAATATTATGTTTAAGTGTGAATTTCTGTGAGAAAAAAGAATATTACACTAGCCCCATTGCATAAAATATATGCAAACATCTAATCACCGTAAGTTGTGGTTACATTTCCAATTTCCAGTTTGGTTGAGTATTTATTTTAAGTGTTTAATGTTATTCTCGTCAAGATGAGGTTGGATGTATTTCGAGATAGTTATGAGATTATATCATGCATATCATGCAAACTTCATGGATTGATTGCAAGAAAAAAAAAGGTTCCACTTGTAAAAGACTTTGAATACTCAAATCAATAAAATCATAAAATATAGTATATGAGTATAGTGTAAAATATGAGTTGAATTTATTTATTGGGTGTAATGGTCTATTTATAAGTCTATGAATAATCGATATTGGTTTCTCATAAGTTATAATTAATTTTAATAATTGTATCATGTAACAAAATTTGAATATAATGTAATAAAATCATAATATTATAAAATCAGAACATTATAAAATAAAAGTATTATATGATAAAATCAGAGTATTATAAAATTAGAGTATTATGTGATAAAATTTAAATATAAAGGAATTATATAAATTGTGTGATAATAAGTTTGATTGACGAGATATATTTGCGCAAATTAAGTTTATCGCGTGATGGTAAATCTGCGGGACTGTTTAATGGTGTTCCGGATATTTAGGTCAAATTCTAGAGATTACGCTTAGGAAATAATTGTGGATTTTTCCAGAATTTCACCCCTCACACAATAGGCCTTGGATACATCATGATTTGGATCGGATGGTAAATCTGGTCGAGAGTGGTGTATGTTTGATTTGGACCACGACGATACAAATGTTTTTATTTATTTTATGTTAATACACTAACTACCATAATAGCAGTGTTAATTCTTCAAAGGAAAATACTTCTAAAAAAGAAAATTCTTAGCTTAAATATATTTTTAGGAGTTTACATCTTAGCAAAGATTTTTTCTTACAAGTAAATATCGACAAAGAGAAACTAGAAACTTTTAAAAAGACTCCAAATAGAAGACTCTTTGTTTATTCATTATAGTTGTGTTTAGTTAGGTATATGTACTATTGAACTGGATTTGGAGGTTGAAAAAATGGTTATACTCTTCATGTTTAGTTGGATATATTTGAAGTGAAATGCAAAGAAAGAAAGTAGAGAGGAGAATGAAGATGTGTCCCCCTAAATTGTGAAGAAATGCGTGAAAAGTGGGACTATGTGGTGGATAATTTACGTATTTAATCCTTGCATGGTGACATAAAAGCCATTAATTGCAGCATGCAAGGTGTGCATGGTATATTGGTGAAAATTTGGTCTTAATCGATTACATAAACTCCAATGCATAATTGATTACAGTCCTTTTAAGTGTACTATTTTGATACTTAGGTTAGTCATTCATCATTTAACATGACATATGTCACTTGGTTTTTATGGGATTGTAGTGTGGCTTCATAGATGCATATTTTCACAAAAAAAAAATTCCATGACTATGGTCCAAATTAAATATATAAATATGATTACCTTCAATTAATAATATTGGTTCTACCAAACTTTTAGTGTCAAATTATTTCTTTAATTTCTAAATTATGCAATTATTTTAATATTTTTTCATAAAATAATTTTTATTACTATTAATATTAAAAGCACTTTGCAGTGGATAGGACTCGAACCCAAGTACCCAAGTCCCAAATTAATATTGGAAGGAAACTGCAGCAGGCAGGATTTGAACACAAGTCCTTCCAGTCACCAGAGAAACTTTAACCACTAAACCAGACAAGTTCTTCTATCATATTACGATTTTTATTATACTTATATTAATGTTAATAATATAAATTATATTAATATTAATGTTAACAATATAAAGTTGGAAGAGGAAGAGCAGAAGAAGAAAGGAGAGGAGGAAGAGAAGAAAGGAAGAGGAATAGGAGAGGAGGAGGAAGATAAGAGGAAGAGGACGAGGGAGAGGAGGAACACGAGAGGACGAGGGAACAGGAAGGAAGAGGAGGAAGAGGAGAGGAGGAGGAAGAAGGAGGAGGGAGGGGAGGAAGAGGAGGAGAGGAGGAAAGGAGGAAGAAGAGGAAGAGAGGAGGAAGAGAGGAAAAGAGGGAGGAAGAGGAAAAAACGAAGAGAAGGAGGAAAAGAGGAAGAAGAGGAAGAAAGAGGGAGGAAGAGGACGAAGATGGAGAGGAAGAGGAGGAAGAGGGAGGAACAAGAGGAAGAAGAGGAAGAGGAAAGAAGAGGAGGAAGAGGAACAAGAGGAAGAGAAGGAAGAAGAGGAAGAGGAACAAGAGGAGATAAGAGGAAAAGAGGAAGAGAAATTAGGAAGGAAGAGGAGGAAGGAGAGGAAGAAGAAGGAAAGAGGAACAAGAGGAAGAAGAAAGAAGAGGAAGAAAAACAATATAATAAGAGGAACAAGAGGAAGAAGAAAGAATATTTATAATAGGAGAAGAAAAAGATTAGGAAGGAATAAGAATAATATTAAATATTAATAAGAGGAATAATAATAAGATTAAATATTAATAATATTTATAATATTAATAATATTATAATATTAATAAATTCTTAATATTAATAATATTCATAATATTATAATATTCATAATATTATTAATACTATTAACAATAATAATATTAATAACAATCTAAAATAATAATAATAATAATAAAAATCATAATATTGTAAAAGAATTTGTCTGGTGTAGTGGTTAAGGTTTCTTTTGTTATTAAAGAAACCTAGCTTCGATTCCCACCTTAGTGTCTGGAACTGCACTTTGTATGGCTCAGAAGTTAGAGCTAAATGATTTCCATATTGATCCTGATGATATATTCCAATATCACTGCATAGATAGTTGCAATAATTGCACACACTTGGACAATAAACCATCTTGTAAGCATCCTCGTACTTTTCAATCTTGAACCAGTTGCTGATGGTTTGAGAGCTAGGGTTTCCCAAAACACCACCTGTTGTGACAATATTGAATAATCATAATCCTTAAGCTTCCACACTGTGGATTGTGGACAACTTGTGTAGCTGAAGAAATAGATGTTGAGATAACTGGACAAGCGAATCACACCTTTCTTATTATTAACAGGTACAAAGCTCAATTGTTTGGCCTTCCTAAGTACTATATAGTGTCCACACCTCCTTAATCTCAGATAGCTAATTACTCAAGCAACCACATCTCGACACCCTAATGATAGATTAAGAGAGAAATTAGAGGTAAAGGTTAATACGAAGATTAACCATAAAAATCATGTTAATCTAGGTCCATGTATCAAGGATCCAAACTCATCTTTATAAATAAGTTTATTAATATAATAATAAGATATGTGTTTATTATCATTTATCACACTTAACTACCTAACACCAAACACTAATTTGAACATCAAGGACCGATATTCCGACTGAAGACCGACAATTACAGGAGACGAATGTCAATACCTAAGAAATTAAAGATTGACAATAACAAAAAGGAGGAGACCTTCCTCGCCTAAGAAGGAACAATCACCACCAACAGCTACAACATCAAGAGGACAATCTTCACCTGTGGTTAAGAGAGAAAGGCCACCTACATTAGAGGATGCTGGAGGGCAAGACATGCTTCTCCAAGTAGTGCCTTTGTGCTGAAGGCAACCACTAGGCAATGTTACCAATGTCATCTTCATTTTTCTGTGTTTAATTTTTTTTTTCTTGTTGTAACTCTTGTGAGATGGATATGGAAGAAGAGGAAGATTTACATTTATATTAGCCGGGGATGGATCTAAATGTATGTACCCATGTGCACCAAAGTCATGGATTTCTTCTCATACAATTGGCCTATATATAAAAATTCAATTTTGTCAAAAAATTTCTGTAGTTCACAATGCTGTGATTGACTAGATTTATAAGTTTTCTGATGAAGTTCTAGTTTGGTTTATACTCATTCTTTCAGAACCTAACTTCTTGTACCATGTTTAAGACTAGAGTGAAAGTGCTTTGTCTGTTTAGGATGTAAAGCAAAAAGAAGCACATAGATTTGTGCATTCCATTTTTTAAGCTCTGTATTGTGAGATTAAAAAATATCTTGCTTTACTCTTTTCTCTTCTTTAGGTTCATTGTTCTTTTCTTCAAATTTATGCAGATGGGGGGCAGGAAAAGAGTTTCCATAATCAATAATAATTTGCACAAACCACATAGTCTTTTTATGTAAGATATGAGTTTAATTTTGATATAGTTTCAATGTAATGATTTTTACATTGTTAATCGATTATGTAATAAATTACGATTTAATTATAAAGTAATTATTATGAGTTTTTAAATTTTTAAATATTTTTTTCCTATAAAATCATTTTTGTGTGAGAAATGGTTTTTACGGTACGTAATTGAGCCTTGTATAAAAATATGGACAGAATGTCATAAAATAAGAGTTAGTCATAATTAGAAATAAATTATTATTAGATTAATTTTATTAATGATATTGGAGATGGATCATGTAGTTTTTAATTGCAAAACAAACTTCTTACTTAATCAACTTTTCTGTTTTGGAACTTCTAGCATTAAAGTTGTAAGAATATCAGTGACAAAAAATAAATCTTAAATAATCCAAGAGCAAAATGGAAACTGAACTAAATCACAAAATAATTTATTCATACAAAATTAAAACATCAATTTTATTCAAGCTTTTCAAGATGAAATATGGTGTGTTTATTACTTGCAAAATCAAAGGCAACATCAACATGGATGAGGCTTCAATGGCATACCTTCTATATATTTGTTTGGGAGTAGTTGGGACACTTTAGATGTTTAAGACACCCGAAAGCTAGTTATGCACAAGCATTGGCTAAGCATGAGATTTTGGATTATGAAAAATATATTTGATAAAATATTCTGTTTTTATTTTTTCTATTGGGTCTCTAATTAGTTTTTATTCATAGGTCAATTAGCTTTTCTTTTTTCACCCTATGTATATATAATACACAACTTTACTCTTTCTAATTATTCATTTGAATAATATTCTACTTCTCATACGAATTTTCATTCTCTTCTCTTCTCTGTTCTTCTTCGCTTCTTTGCTTCTTTTAGAATCACCAAAGTTTTCTTTCCCTTTTTTTTTTGTAATTGTCATCGATATTTTGTAATATGGTATCAGAGCTCTTCATCGTGAAGAGCTCTGTTGCACACACTTTGATTCCTCCTTCATTTTTATTTTTTGTTCTTTTGCAAATTTTTCGATCTTTTTCTCTTTTTTTTGACTAATGAGTTTTTCTTTTGCAATTTTTGGTTTCAATGGCTACAGAAAATCCTAAGCGAAGCGAAAACCCTAACCCTAAACAGAATAAAAATCTCGCTCAAAGTAACAATCCTGCTCAGAACTTCTTATACTTGCACCCGAGTGAAAACCCTACGACTCCTCTCATATCTCCAGTTCTTGATTCGACAAATTACCACTCTTGGAGCCGCTCATTTATGATTGCGTTAAGTTTAAAGAACAAGGTAGAGTTTATCAAAGGTGTGATACCTCAACCCTCTGAATCAGATCCCTCCTTCATGTCCTAGATGCGTTGCAATAACATGGTGGCATCTTGGCTTGTGCATTCGGTTTCTGTTCCCATACGTAAAAGCATCATATGGATGGATAAGGCACTAAATGTTTGGAATGACCTTAAAGCTCACTTCTCACAAGGTGATCTGTCTCGCATTTCTGACCTTTAAATGGAGGCATCTTCTCTCAATCAAGGTGATCTTTTTGTTACTGATTATTTCATCAAACTTAGGGTTATTTGGGATGAATTGAATAATTTTAGACATGATCATGTATGCACCTATAATGGTTTTTTTGTTATTGTCCAAAGAGAAAGAGAGGATCAAGCCATGCAGTTTTTACGTGGCCTCAATGATCAGTACAATAACATAAAGGCCCATGTTCTTCTCATGGAGCCTATCCCTGCTATTATTAAGATTTTTTCTTTGATTGTTCACCAAGAGCGTCAATTTAACATTAGTGTTTTAGTTGCTCATATAAAAAACAATAATTCTGTTATTCATACCAATGCTAATGTTGTTACTTGTTCTTTTTGTGGAAAACTGTGTCACAATGAAACAGTATGTTTTAAGAAAAATGGTTATCCTAACCAAGATGGAAAGGGATCAAGATCTGGCCGTAATAACAAAAAGATTTGTACCTATTGTAATAAGAATGGGCACACTGTAGATGTTTGCTATAAGAAGCATGGATACCCCCCCCCCCCCCCCCCCCCCCCGGGTATAGATCTCAATATGGTAATTTTTCTCTTGCCAACAATGTTGTTGCTCTAGGAGATAATGTTGGTGGTCAAGATCAGAATAAAAATAATGGTAGTGTTGACTTCTGAATTACCCAAAGTCAGTTTGAAATCCTTTTAGATTTTTTGAAGAATGTAAATGTCTCAAATAGTCAAGCACAAGTGAACCCGGTTGGTTCCATTTTTGCCAATCCTCAGGATCAAAATTCAGTTGTGACAGGTAATCTTTATAGATTTCAAAATTTTATCTTCAATAAGCATGCTTGGATTCTAGATTCTGGTGCAACAGATCATGTTTCTTTTGACCTATCTAATTTTGCATTATATAATCCTATTAAACCCATTATTATTAAACTTTCTAGGGAAATTATGTTATTGCTTCCCACTCTGTTACAGTCTTTTTCAATGATAAATTTGTCCTAAAAAATGTCTTATATGTGTCAAATTTTGCTTTTAATTTGATTTCCATATCTCAATTGACTACATCTCTTAAATGTGAGCTTATTTTCTCCTCTGCTGAGTGTTTAATCAGAATTCCATAACCAAAGACAAGATTGGTACAATTGATGTTGTGGCTGGTCTATATGTCTTCAACAAAGCTGACAAAAATATTCTAAGTTATGTTACAAAACAAACGAATATCTGGCACCTCAGAATGGGTCATCCGTCAGAAGAAAGGTTAAAAGTTTTACAAACTTATTATCCTAATATTCATATTGATAAGGACTTCATTTGTGATGCTTGTCATCAAGCAAAACAAAGAAAACTTTCTTTTTCCCTTAGTGATACTAGAACTATCCAATCTTTTGAATTACTTCATATTGACATTTGGGGTCTTTGTTCGATTGTTTCAGTGCTTGGTCATAAATTTTTCCTTACTATAGTAGATGATTTTACTAGGTATACTTGGATTTTTCCCATGCATAATAAGTCTGAAGTCAGGGCTATGTGACCAATTTTATAACTTAGGCTGAAAATCAATTTTCTACTAAAGTTAAAATTATTCATACTGATAATGGCTTTGAATTTTCCATGCATGATTTCTTTGCATCCAAAGATATGATCCATCAAACTACTTGTATTGAGACACCCGAGCAAAATGGCATTGCTGAAAGAAAACATCAACACCTTTTGAATTTCTCTCGCGCTTTACTTTATCAATCTAGTCTCCCTGTTGTTTTTTGGTGTTTTGATGTGCAGCATGTTGCATTTCTTATTAATTGCATGCCTACTCCACTGATTAACAATGTCACTCCCTATGAAAAATTATACAAAAAGTTGTGTAATATTTCTCATTTGCGTGTTTTTGGATGTTTGTGCTACTCTTCTACCATTCTTGCTCATAGAAAAAAAAAAAAAACTGGACAGTCGTTTTATTCTTGATGTTTTCCTTGGTTTTAAACCTAACACAAAAGGCTTCCTCTTCTTAAACCTCAAAAATCACGAAATACATTTATCTAGAAATGTTATTTTTCATGAAAATTGTTTTCCTTATTACAAGTATGTACAAAACAATTATTCCAATAGTCTTTTTTTGCCTATTCCCGTCATTATGCCCCGACTTATGATGATCTTAACATGCAATCTGAAAATAATGTTCATGATGTTTTACTTGATAATACTATTGAAACTAATGTTGAGATTGAACAAAGTGAGAATGTTACTGCTTCTCCTAAAAGATCAACTCTCAACAAAAGAATGCCAGCTTATTTACAAGACTTTGAGGTATCCAATATCAGTAACAATACAGTAAGTACTAAATATCCAATTAATTCCTTTTTAAATTACAATTCTTTCTCTTCTTAAGCAAGTTGAGCAGTGGTGTCAAAATTTTATTTGGACTGCTGATATTCTGAAAAAATGCATAGTTATCGTGAATTGGGATACGATTTGTTCTCCTCTTGAGAATGGAGGTTTGAAGATTATTAATCTTCGTCATGAAAATAATGTATATTTTCTTAAGCTTGCTTGGAACTTTTCTCATAGCAACAAACCTTGGTCTTTTCTCCTAAAAGCCAGGTTTCTTAAATCAAAATACGAGTTTAGATTGGTTTATAGATCATCATCTCTTTGGCCTGGAATTAAGCAGTTTTATTCTACTATACTTGATTATACTTCTTGGATTGTTGGTTAAAGTACTTTTATTAATTTCTAGAATAGTAAATGATGTTCTACTACTTCTTTAGCAAAGATTGCAGGGTTATCTGATGGTGCTAGCATTCTGAATATAGTCTCTTAGTTTTGGACACGTTGTGAATGGAATTTTCTCTTGTCTTTATAGCAGATGCCTCATTTTATTAATTATATCATGGTTAGGGAGGAACAGGATATTCCTAATTGGATTCTAGATGAGTCTGATCGTTTCACTCTTAAATCGGCTAGAACTTTTTCTTGGAACCAGGAGTTCCCTATGGTTGGGGTAAATTCATTTGGTCTTCATCTATTCCGCCTTCCAAAACTCTAGTACTCCAGAAAGTTTTTCATGGGCGACTTCCTACAGACCAACATATTCAGAATAAAGAGTTTGCATATATGTTCTATGTGTACGCTTTGTGAAAAGCAAGAGGAATCTATTCAACATTTATTTCTTGAATGTTCTAATGCTTTACATATTTGGAGTTGGGTTCGACAGATGTTTCTTACTTCTCATTTCTCTAATAAGGATGATCTTTCTTTTATTAAGATGGTAGTCCTTTGGTTAAATTGAATAAGCCTGTTGTGATAACTTCTTCTATTTGGATGATATGGCGTATGAGAAATTATGCTAGATTTCAGGATAAGATTGATTTTTTTAGGGCTATTTCAGTAATTAAAGATTTAACTTGTCTAGTGACAAATTCGTCTAAAGTTTAATGATATGTTGAATTTTAACGTGATTAAGTTTTTTTATATTAATACTCGTACTAATAAAGTTCTTCGTCCTCTTCTTGTTAAATGGGAGTTTCCTTCACCAGACTAGGTTAAAATTAACATTGATGGGGCTGCTAGGGGATATCCTGGTCTTACTACTTGTGGAGGTATTTTCCATGGGAGTGTAGGGAAGTTTATTGATGTTTTCTCTGCGTTTCTTGAAGTTCAGACTGCTATGATTATTGAGTTTTATGGAGTTATACATGCTACGAAGGAAGTTCAAAAGATGGGACTTACTAATGTATGGCTTGAATGTGATTCTACCTTGGTTTGTGTTATGTTTATTGCTAGGACTAATGTTTCGTGGATGTTTCGTAATCGATGGAATACTTGTCTTAATTACTGTGAGAAAATCAGGTTTAGGATTACTCATATTTTTCGTGAAGGGAATGTGTGTGCTGATAAGTTGGCTAATTTAGAATTTATTCATAGAGAATCATTTCATTAGTATTGTTCTCGCCGGTTGACCTCGGTTGGACTAGATGGAGAGCTCCGCTTCTGATTTGTCTCTCTGATTGCTCTGGAACTTGACTCTGTTGGACAAAGGGGACTCTATCTGTTGATTACACTCTGACGATCAAGTCAATGAGAGTACTCAAAATATCAAATCAGTTTTAGTCTTAAGTATTTTGAAACAACGTACCTTTACCAGGGGTCTCAAGCCCCTTTTATAGATATCTCATGAACAACTTTCTTTAACGAGAATGTAATCTCAACATAAGAGCATTTAATCATAACAGAAAAACCACTGCTAACGGACACCACTGCTAATAGACACCACTTATCTTCAGGTACTAACAACAGGAAAACATTATGTTCATTTGTGCACCATTATTCTTGGGTGCTTACTCTTTTATTCTCAACAACATTTAATTAACATGTGTATTCTAACAAGAAATAAATATTTTTTATCTTAATTACCTTTTCTGGGTCGAGCTCCTGATCCATCTCTTCGGCCCAAACATCAAGTTGACCTACCCCAAACACTTGGATCGAGGTGACGAGCTCTACTACACGGTACAAGTATAATAGGTTTCCATCTATTCTATTCTTAAAATTCTTTATGAATAGGTATAGTCTACCTATGTATCGTTTTTGTTAACATATGGGTTTTGATCTAGTCCTCCCATATTTTTTTTAATAATATTTTTTTCATGTGAAGACAGATGATTGTTGTTACTTGAGGTGTCAGCTTAGCTGAGATGTCAATTTGCATAGTGATACTTAACATGAAAACTTTTCTAAAAAAAAATTTACAATTCTTTGTCTGATAATTTCAAACATACAATCATGCTGATTTCATCTACCGAGGAACCTCGAAATTATGTGGAAGATATCATGCACCCATCCTGGGTCCAAGCAATGAAGGAAGAACTTAAGGCACTTGAAGATAACAAAACCAAGTCTATAACCAAACTTCCTCTAGGGAAAACTGCCATTGGATGTCGTTCGATGTATAAGTTAAACACAAAGCAGATGGCTCTATTGAATGCTACATAGCCCCACTTAGTAGCAAAGGGCTACACATAAATCGAAGGTCTTGATTTCCCAGATACTTTTGCTCTTGTAGTAAAGTAAACCACTCTTTGATTGCTTCTTGCCTTGGCAACAGCTCACAATTGGACACTAAAGCCACTTGATGTTAACAATGTTTTTCTGCATGGGGAATTAGATGAAGAAGTATACATGGTTTTGCCTCCAGGACTTCACTCTTCATCTACAAATCTAGTTTGTCGCCTCAGAAAGTCGCTCTATGGCCTCAAACAAGCAGGAAGGCAATGGTATGCTAAGCTTTCAAACTTTCTACTTTCTCATAAATATAATATTTCCAATGCTAACCATTCTTTCTTTTGAAACATGATGGCAATTACTCAAAGACATTGGAATGCTTGGTTGTGCTCCTATGCCTACACCTATGCTTCACACATAAAAACTATCAGCAACCAAAGGTGTCCCTCTTGATGACAAGGAAGCCACTACATATAGGCGTCTCATTGGACGTCTTATCTATCTAACAAATACTCAACCTGGTATAGCTTTCTTAATAAATCACCTCAGACAGTTCGTCTCCAAACCTACAAATAAGCATTAAGCAGCCATGCGTGTTCTTAGATATCTGAAGAATGCTCCTAGAACAAGTATATTTTTTTATAGCCAAACTGCTATTCAATTTAAATCCTATAGTGATTTTGATTGAGCAACTTGTCCCGAAACTAGAAAATCTATAACTGGTTTTTCTGTTTATTTGGGAAAATCTCTTATTTCTTGGAAATCCAAGAAACAACAAACTATTTCAAGAATTTTATCTGAAGCTAAGAATCGCATCCTAGTTGCCACCACCTGCGAAATTCAATGGATCACATATTTGTTAGTTGATCTTCGCCTCAAGCATCTATAACCAACTTTGCTCTATTGTGAAAATCAAGCTGCAATTCAAATTGCAAACAACCAAGTGTTCCACGAGAGGACAAGACATATCGAAATTGATTGTCACGTGATGAGGGAGAAACTCAATGTTGGACTTCTTAAACTTCTTCCAATATCATCCTCCCTTCAAGCTGCAGACTTCTTCAACAAACCTCTTCCTACAACCCAGTTCAACATTCTGCTTTCCAAGCTGAAAATGAGAAACATTTACTCCCAGTTTGAGGGGGGCTAATAAAATATTCTGTATTTATTTTTCCTATTGGGTCTGTAATTAGTTTTTATTCATAGGCCAGTTAGCTTTTCTTTTTGCACCCCCATGTATATAAGGCACAACTTTACTCTTTCTAATTACTCATTTGAATAATATTCTGCTTTTCATATGAACGTTCCTTCTCTTCTCTTCTCTATTCTTCTCCGCTTCTTTGCTTCTTTCAGAATCACCAAAGTTTTCTTTCCCTTTCTCTGTAATTGACACTGATATTTTGTAATATATTAAGAAGTGGACTTTAAGTCTAACTCAACCTCATAAAACCGGCTTATAAAGTGAGGTTTGCACCCACTTATATACTATGAAATGTCCTAATCTCTAGTCGATATGGGATCTCCAACATACCCCCTCACGCTGAGGCTACCAACTCATACATGGGACTATATATTATGGGAGGTCCGATAACGGCCTGATAACGGGTGGCTTGATAAGCCTAACTAACAATCGCTAGGATAGACTCGAAATGACTCTAATATGATATTAAAAAATGGACTTTAAGTCTAACTCAACCTCATAAAACTGGCTTATAAGGTGAAGCTTACACCCATTTATATATTATGAAATGTCTTAATCTCTAGTCGATGTGGGATCTCCAACACCCCCATCACGCCGAAGCTATCAACTCGTGCATGAGACTATATATTATGGATAGTCTGATAACGGCCCGATAGCAGATGACCTGATAAGCCCAAGAAATAATCGCTAGGATATGCTTGAAATGACTACCATCATTTGCATTGGAACATCATTTGCATTGGAACCCCATATGGTACCATGAATCCAAACATTGGTTGCATGCCATTCCAGTATGAATTATAGCCTAGAGGTGGACCCATTGGCATCATGTAGTTTTCAACCCCAAATTCATGTGTGGTTTTCCACTACAAATCATTTGGTGGCAAACGAACTTTCTTCTTCTTTTTCTTTCTAGCATTAGTAGGAACCAATTTCTGCTGCACTTCTTCCTCAACCTGCTAAGTACTCGCTTGTGCAGTTGGTTCTTCACTCTCATAAACTCATGAGTAGCTTCAAATACATCAGCAACTTTGACATTCCTAACTTTCTCTAAGGTCTGTTGTGGAGCATAAACAACCTTTTTATCATCAGCTGTTTCAAGTATATTTGTTGTTTTTTCATTAATAGGCAAAACCTTTAGTTCTCCCTTAGAGGCGACAAATGAGGTTGGGGATGGAATCTTAAGTTGTGGACATCGAGCAGACTCCATATCTTGAACTTGAAAAGTGCTTCCAACATTTTCAACACTGTTATTGCCAAACTCCAATATACGATTTATGGTATCTCTTAGTGTCTTATTTGGTAAGCGATCATCAGCAAGAATATTTGTTGCACCGCATACACACAGATTTGGAGATAATGTAGTCCCTAATACATCTGTCACAAAAGCTTTTGAAACAACACTTGCTTGTTAGTACACCATCTTTCATGACATTATTACACAAGGGACAGTGGAGCTCAGGTGGTAGGTCTCCAATTGAACGTGTTGATGGCAACCCTTATACTTCTTTCTCAAAAAGAGCCCTCTTTGCAAGGAAAATATTAAACTAAACTTCATGCCTACATTGGAACATAGGAACCTTGTGGATTTGTCAATGGTGCATAAAAGGTTGTTTCTTCCTGCACCCTACAAATGTCTTTCTGCACCCCATCATTTTCAAAGAAGACTGTTTTACCTCTTTAAAAATGACTTTCGAATTATTCTTTCTGAAATATTTTCCATAATGCATTTTATTAATTCTGGATTTACCAAAATGGGCAGAATGATTTTTTGTCTTTTAAATTTTCTATTATGAAAATATTCTTTGTTTACAGGACTCCTATTCTGGAAACACTTTTTGTTTATGGAACCCATATTCCAAAAATTACCCGTAACTGTGAAAGGATAATTTTATTATTTCAAAAAATGTAGGGGTGTAAGAAGAAATATGTAGAATTAGGCCCTCTTTTTGCTGCAGTCACAAATTTCTTGGAACATGCAAAACTTTATTGCAATTTGTGCAATTCAATTTGACTGTTTATTCCTGCACCTCCATATCTTCTTCTGCCACCCTCATACACAACATGAAAAAATATTTTTATCCTTCTTGTGCCACTCCCATAAAGTAGCTTCCGGATTATGTAATCCAAAAATGCATTTGAAAAAAGACTTCCGGATTACATAATCTAAAAGCTAAAAAAAACTTCCGAATTATGTAATCCAGAAAGTGATCATGTATCTGAAAAAAGACTTCCAGATTATGTAATCCGGAAACTAATTACAAATTTAAAAAATGACTTCCAAATTACGTAATCCAGAATAATACTAAGGCGCAATTTTGGAAATACAAAAATCTATGGAAGTGGGAGAAGAAGGTATGGAGGTGCAAGAAGAAAGAGTCTTCAATTTTGTGGACTTGTACCAAATACCAATCTCACATTTTCACCGAATTGGGCCTTGAACGGGACATCTCCAATAAATTGGAGTAAAGAAATATTAAATGATGGGTCCCACAAAAATTGTGTAAGTACCAAAACTTTCTCCTCAATGCACGTTGTCAAATTTACACTTGAAACGATAATTCAAGTCATGCGGGTTCCCCACCCTAATTCTCTTCATGAAATTTTAACGTCAACCATGGCCCCAGCAAGTGCTAAATTTCACCAAGTGCAGAAGTGCACATTAGTAACTTTTCATTGCACCAAAATAAATTTTCAGCTAAACCAATCAACAGAATAAAGGCGAAAAGTTCAATTCATCAGCAATTTGCACCAAAACTGCACCAAGACATACAGCAGCTTACAAATATTCGTTTGCAAAGAAAAATTGTTGAATACCGCTTAGGAAAAAAAAATTCTGCACCAATGCTGGTCCAAAATTTGCACCGAGACAATGAAAATCAGTGACAATTTAAGAAAATTCTGCGGCACCAACAGCTAAACACCCATACCAAAAGAACTATACCAATTACAGTATGTGTATATTTTGTTTTTTATTTTTTAACTACACCAGCAGTAGTTTGAATCAATTCCGAAATTGGGTTACCTTCACTGAAGTGCGGCCAATTCAAACCAATTTCAACAACGAATCACTCACCAAGTTACACTTGGAATTGTCCATTGCTTCCAATTCACCAAATTGCTACTGTTTCAAAAATTCAATAACGCAAGAAAATACTGCAATGACTTCAATTACTAACACTGCGAACCAGCTGCTCAAAGAAAACGAAAGTGAAAACTGGAACAGTCAAGAATGAACCAATTCACCAATTCAACTACTAAAATTTTGCACCTGCACAATTGAATCAAACAGCAACTATTAAACATGAAACATTTCCACAAACAATTTCTGTGCAGTTTCATCCAACAAGCCAGTATCAACTTGACCAACACATGAATTCACCAAATCCAAAATACGCAAAGAAAATTTCACTGAATGAAAGAATTCTGCCTCACGCAACATTGCGACTGCGTCACTCAAGATTGTTTGGCATTAAACAGCTTCGAACAAAATATAATTCTTCAACGAGATCAAGGAAAACGCAAAACAAAAATTGCACCGATTTTCTCAAGAAAGAAACATTGTACCAGATGAAAATCGTTATAGCTTAAACGCATTGTTCTTCATATCATTCGTGAAATTGCAACAATCCTTCACCGGAAATTGTTCTGCGTTTGAGAATACAACGTCTCTGGTTTCAAGCGTTCAATTTCAGTTTCGAAGTCGCCTAACGGAACTGTGAATACGAATCTTGGAGTGTCAGTTCTCCGTGCACCAGTTTCGCTGGAAAACGCACAACCGTCGTTTGCAGAACCGATTTAGGTCGCCGAAAACCGTAAGACTGAAAATCGATTCAATCACGAGTGCGAAAGGCTTCACACGCACCAAGGAATTTCAACAAAGTGACGCACTTAATCGGAAAAGGCAAACAAGTGTTCGCTGGAAAAACGTCACTTTCGATTCACCGATCAACACCGCACCATATCTCCGATGAATCGCTCCAAAAGATTAACACGGATCAAAACGCACAAAAATGTTGCTATCCGTACCTTTGACATTCCTTTTCGCACCCAAGATTTCAAGAACGTCACATACAGATCCAAACGAACTAAAATTCTCACCTCTTAATTCTACTTTTTTGCACCCCGAAAATTACAAAAGTTCACTAAGACCCCATTTGTTTCCAAGAAAAAAAAGAGGATTTTTACTATGAAAAAAGCACAGTAGCCGAGAGAATAAAGTGGGAGATATATTATGTGAAAAAAAGTTTATAATTATTTTATTAATATATTTTTTATATAGAGAGTATGAGATATAACAAAATATTATATTTATCATATTTCAATTTTAATTTTTTAAATTTAAATTATAATTAAATATATTTTTAACTTTATATAAAAGATATTATAAAAAAATATTATAAAAAACAAAAAGATTTTCTAAAAACTCATTTAAATAAAAATATATTAGTAAATTTATAATTATTTGTCTTAGTGTTTATAACTATTTTTTTTTAATTTATATATGTCAATTGCTTCCTCCTCGGGACAAAATTTAAACCTATATCAATTTTTAATTTTTATGTGAAATGACAAAAATAATTTTAGATAAGGGTATGCATCAAAATACATTTTGAATTTCTATTTATGGAATATTTTAGTATATTTGAATTTCGGAAACACTTTTTCTGATTTATGGAATTTCTTTTTAAGAATATATTTTTTATTTTGTTTTCTGAATTTTTTTTTGAATTTATTTTATTATTTTGGAATCTCTTTTTCAAAATAGAATTTTAATTTTTCAATTTTATTCTGAAATTCCACTTTTAGAACACAAAAATCTATTTTCAATTTACTTTTACGTAATGTATTTCTTTTTAATTCTGAGTTTTTAATTTCGAAATGAAAGGCAAATTTAGAAATTTCAAAATGCATCTGAGTGCATATTACAAATTGTAAGGTCCATGAAGAATTTGAATTTATATTATATATAGGGAAAGATTTTGTTGAGATCCAAAAGTAAGATACATATACTTGAGAAACAATTATAATAATATTTTAAATTAAAAAATAAATTTAATGGAATTAAAATATTAATTTATTTGTTTATCAAGTGTATGTTTATTACTGTTAATGGTGTTAAAGATATCACCACCCTTATACATGGGTTACGTTTTACTTGTCTTAACTTACAATTTTGAAAAGAAAATAATCTTGTCAAAATTAGTATCATTAAGCTATAATATATAAGAAAATATTTGTCCATATTATTTCAGTGCTTATTTATTTCATAACAAGGATTTGGCTTATGATTAGGATATCCTGACAAATTAACCTGAGTAATGAACACATTATTATCAGAAACACACTTAACCATTCATAGTTGCTGGTGCAGAAGAGGAACTTTGGTTAGTTGATAGCAGCCTGTAAGTAGGCTAAACTCCCGATTAAAAAAATTCAGAAAAGGAAAAGGAACTAAAGCAAGTTTTCTGTATATCTTCCCTTAATGAGAATTACAAGTATTTAAATATGCAGAATTCGTAACTAACCACTAATCCTATGATGACCACTCAACTGAAACAAACTCCTAAATGATAGCCATGTTCTAATCACTAATACCCATGATGCAAAGAAAATGCAATAACCAACAAATGAGGAAAATGTGCTGGAATGGTTGAATTAGTCCAACAGCTTTAACGACTTCTTCAGAGTCCTCTTGGGTCAAGTTGATGCCTGTTGACCTAGTTCCTTGGCCTTCTGGATCGCATTAGCTGCCCCCCCCCCCCCCCCTTTAGAATCAGCTCGTCCTCGAGCGTAACATGGAAATTTGGAAAACGGAGGCAGAGTTCTTCAAACGGTTCCCAAGTGGCTGTTGTAATATCCTGATTTTTCCAAGCAACAAGGACTTCTATTTTCCCAAGTTTGTGACGAGAATCCAGTACGTGGCTTGGTTGAGGCTCAGGAACATCGTCTGCAAAGAACGATGGTAAAGGGACTGGAGTGGGATTCCCCTTGGCTTCACGAAGTAATGAAACATGGAAAACATTATGTATCTTTGCGTTTTGGGGAAGCTGAAGTCAATATGCCACATTGCCAATGCGCTCAATTATCTGAAATGGCCCAAAAAACCGTTTGGAGAGTTTGTGACTGAGGCGATGCTGTACGGATGCCTGGCGATAGTGCTGCAGCTTGAGAAAGACCATGTCGCCAACTTGGAATTGTTTGTCCTGTCGATGTACATTTGCCAAACTAACCATGCGTTGTTGTGCTTTCCTCAAGTTAGCTTTGACAATCGACCGAAGTCGGTGTAATTCCGAGATTGTTGCATCCACTGACGGCATGAGAGAGTCTCCGGGTCAGTAACGGATAACATCTGGAATGGGTTGTCAATACAAAGCTTGAAAGGGACTCATGTTAATAGAGGAATGGTACGATGTGTTGTACCAATATTCCGCTAAATATAAGTACTGACTCCAATATTTCGGTTCATCACCTGCAAAACAACGCAAATAAGTTTGTAAACATCAGTTAACAACCTCGGTTTGTCCGTCGGTTTGAGGATGATAGGCTGTGGAAAACTGGAGTTTGGTGCCAATTTGTTTAAATAGTTCCTTCCAATTGTTGCTGAGGAAAAGCGGATCCCGATCAGTGACAATACTCCTGGGCATACCATGTAATCGGTAGATGTTTTGCAAGAACAAGGTGGCTAACAGCACAGCTCCAAAGTTTTGCGAAAGAGGAATGAAATGAGCGAATTTGGTGAATCGATCGACTATCACCCAAATGTCGGTTTTGCCTTGTGACAACGGTAAGTGAGTAATGAAATCCATCGACACATCTTGCCAAGCATTCGCGGGAATGGGCAACGGCTGTAAAAGGCCATACAGCTTATGGGTGGGGTACTTAACTTGTTGGCAAATTTGGCACTGTTGTATGAAAGAGGTAACCTCTGATTTGAGTTTTGGCCAAGAGAAAGTGGAAGCCAATCGATTGATCGTGGCTCGGATACCCGAATGACCGCCGGCTGGGGAATTATGAAATTCCCGAAGTAGCAAGGATCGAAGAGCTGGCTGGAAAGGGATAAATAATTTGCGTGAGTGAAAAAGCAACCCGTCCTGAAGGGTAAAACCCGAAGAGTTGGACAAGCACCGTTGGATTAAGTGCTTCCCCTCAACCGTTTCATAGAACTTCCTTAATTCGACAGTCCATTTTGGTTCAGAGAAGGAAATGGTCAGAACCTCCACATTGGGAATTCGGCTTAGTGCATCCGCGACTGTGTTATCTTTGCCCGGTTTGTAGCGAATTTCAAAGTCATACCCGATAAGTTTTGTGGCCCATTTGTATTGCTTTGGGGTCTGGACTACTTGAGTCAGCAGATGTTTGAGACTTTGCTGGTCGGTGTAGATGCGGAATTTGCGACCGAGGAGGTACTGTCTCCATTTTTTGACTGCTTCAGTTACAGCATATAACTCGTGAACATAAGCGGAGGCCAGCTGCATTTTGGGGCATAATTTCTTGCTAAAAAAAGCAATTGGGCGCTCCATTTGGGATAAGACAACCCCAATGGCCACAGTGGAAGCGTCTGTGGTGATGTCGAATGATTCTGAAAAATTTGGGAGTGATAGAGAGACCAACGAAACCATGGCTGATTTCAAGGCACTGAAGGCTGCCGCACTTGCAGTGGACCATTGAAGCACTTGTCGCTTAAGGAGATCTGTTAACGGAGCTGCGAGCCGAGCATAATGTTGCACGAACCGGCGGTAGTAGCCAGTCAAGCCAAGGAAACCACGCAAGGTGGTGAGGTTGTGAGGGGTTGGCCAGGCTTGAATAGCCTGAAGTTTGTCCGGATCAGCTTCCACACCATGGGCAGAGATGATGTGACCCAAATATGCAATGGATGACACTGCAAAAGTGCATTTTGAGGCCTTGGCAAAGAACTGGTGTTGTGAAAGTGTCTCAAACACTTGCTGCAGGTGGAGATAATGGTCTTCGGTGGAACGGCTGTAGACAAGAATATCGTCAAAGAATACTAGCACATGACGGCGCAATCCCTCCCGGAAAATGTCGTTCATTGTTGCCTGGAATGTGGAAGGGGCATTTGACAACCCGAATGGCATAACCAAGAATTCATAATGACCATCGATAGTTCTAAAAGTCGTTTTGTGTGTATCTTCCGCTGCAACCCGGATTTGGTGATAACCTGCGGTAAGGTCAATTTTGGAGAACACTTTTGCGCCATGTAACTCGTCAAGGAGCTCATCCACCGTTGGAATCGAAAAGCGATCTTTGACAGTAGTGGCATTTAATGCCCTGTAATCGATGCAAAAACGCCAAGATCCATCCTTTTTCTGAACCAACAGAACTGGTGACGAAAACGGGCTCTGGCTTGGTTTGATAATCCTGTCTCGGAGCATATCCGCAATCAATTGGGACATAATCTGCTTTTGGTAGTGTGGGTAGCGGTAAGGGCGGACGTTTATAGGGTTGGAAGATGGGAAAGTGGGGATGTGGTGGTCGTGTGATCGAGCTGGGGGTAGGTGTGTGGGCTTGTGGAAGATGTGGCCATAGGTGTGGAGCAGTTGTTGGAAAGTGGGAGCATCGTGTGTTGGAATTTCTGGTGAATTGAGGGATTGTTGGTCGGAGACGGAAAAATAGATAGCGTGGAAGGAGGCAACACTGTGTTTCGAGATTAGGGTGTGGAAGGAGGCGGGGGAATACTTGGGTCGAGAGAGGTTCGCCCCGTAGGGTAATAGCTTTCGGGCCCACAGTGAAAGTGAGTTGGGGAATTGCAAAATCCGCTAAGACTGGGCCAAGAGTTTGAAGCCAGGCGAGGTCTAGGATAATGTCAGCCCCGACTACAGGTAAAACAAAGACCGGAACGTTGAAGCTAGCATCTTGTATAGCTAGAGAAATGGAAGGGCAAACGGCGTGACATTTGAGGGATTCACCGTTTCCCACCATGACGGCAAACTCTAGAATGTCGTGTTTAGGTAGGTTGAGGAAGGAGACGATGTGTGGTTGTATGATATTGTGGGTGCTACCCGAGTCAATTAAGACCTGGACAGGTTTGTTGTTGATGTAACCTGTGACACGCAGGGCTTGGGCCGAAGAGAGGCCAAAGAAGGCCGCAGATGAGAGGGCGAAAAACTGGTTAGGGTTGGTGGGTTCGAGGGTGGCAGGACTGGGAAAATTGTCGGTAGAGTTTGGGTCGACCGCATCTTGATCGAATGGTTCATTATCTGCAATCAGCAGAAATTGAGACGGATTGCATTTGTGACCGGGGTAATATCACTCAGGACAGTTAAAGCATAATCCGTCGCTACGTCGTTTTTATAAGGCCTCTGGTGTCAATTTGGTGAATGGAAGTTGAGGTTTAGGAGTGGTTAAAAGTGGAGGGTTCCCTGGCTTTGGGGAATTGGTGGAATGGGTGAAGGTGGCGGAAGTTGTAGGGGTGTGGGTAGTGACAGGTGGGTTAGTCGATGAAAAGGTGCGGGGTTGAAATTGACGAGGCTTAGAAGGGAATAGCTTATCCTCAATACGCTTGGATAAACCGTAGGCTTGGTGAAGTGTAGTTGGTTTGAGGATGGCGAGTTCGGTTTGGATTTCGGCTTTGAGACCCGAGATGTAACAGTTGAGTAAAGCTTCAGTAAAAAGTCCACGACACAGTTGCAAAGCCTTTCAAACTCAGACTGATAGGACATCACTGTGGTTGTTTGTTTGAGTTTGAAGAGGGCAGCCTGATGGTTCTCATAATCTGAAGGCCCGAACCGAAGTTCAAGAGCCCGAGAAAATTCTCGCCATGTGCCGAGCAAGCCGTTGTTGTGGAGGTATTTGTACCAACTGAGGGCAGCGCCGGTGAAAAAGAAAACCGACAAAGAAAGTCAGCTGTTTTCAGGGATGTTGTAGTAGGTGAAATAATTTTCAGCTTGGAAAATCCAATCTAACGGATTGGAGCCATCAAACAAGGGAAGGGTGATTTTTGGTGGATGTGGGTTTGGGTTGGTGGAAGTAGAGGATTCAACATGATGGAAAATGGGTTTGTGAGGTTCAGGTTTGTCTGGGTCTGTCAGCTGGGCCATGTGATTAACGAGGCGGGCTGTGGTTTCAGTTTGGGTGTCAAGTTTTGCATTAAGGGTGGAGGTAGCTTGGACGAGGTGTAGAAGTTGGGTGTTGATGTCGGAAGTGGTGATAGCAGTTTGGGTGGTAACTTGTATGAGTTGGGCGAATTGGTCGGTGAGAAAAGGTGGGGGTTCGTCGGTTGTGGAAGTGTCTTTTCGAGGAGGCATGGTGTCGTGATGAAAGCACCAAATGATAGCAGCCTGTAAGTAGGCTAAACTCCCGATTAAGAAAATTCAGAAAAGGAAAAGGAACTAAAGCAAGTTTTCTGTATATCTCCCCTTAATGAGAATTACAAGTATTTAAATATGCAGAATTCGTAACTAACCACTAATCCTATGATGACCACTCAACTGAAACAAACTCCTAAATGATAGCCATGTTCTAATCACTAATACCCATGATGCAAAGAAAATGCAATAACCAACAAATGAGGAAAATGTGTTGGAATGGTTGAATTAGTCCAACAGCTTTAACGGCTTCTTCAGAGTCCTCTTGGGTCGAGTTGGTGCCTGTTGACCTAGTTCCTTGGCCTTTTGGATCGCATCATTAGTCCTTGAGGATTTTAACTTGGAATGGAACAGCACTTAGAGCCAAACGATGGTTCCCTTTCTCATCAACAAACATCCCAACATTCTCGCACTCATCATGCTTGCAAGAATGACACACACTGGGACAATAAACTAGTTTATAAGCACCACCATACTTCTCAATCTTGAACCAATTTCCACTGCCCTTAACACCACCAGTGGACACAAACGTGAGTAAGTGTCCCTTAGAACCCTGAAAATGATCAAGCTTCCACACTGTGGAATGGTGAGGGCAAGTGATGTTTGGAGGGAACATGATGTTGAGGTCAGTAGAGACACGAATAACACCCTTTTTGGGGTTAACAGGTACAAACCTTAGTGGCAAGCTATGATATCTATCCACAACCACAACATCCAGAGGGCATGATTTACCAATCTTTGAGAGGCCAAGGCCTTGTGGACTTCTGCAATTACTGTAAGGCATGGATAGAAGAATGTTGTAGTTGACACCAGCACGTACCACCTTGCCTGATGTGTCAACTACTTGGTCAGGTGAAGCTTCAGCTGCTCCAAGAAGTGGTTGTGATGAGATCACGGCAAAGAGAAGGACAAAAGCTAACAATGTTGTCTTCATCAGTGTCTATTTTGTATTGGTTTGAGTAATTTGTATTTTGGTTGATGGATGGAGTTTAGGAAGATGGTTTGCATCAATTTATAGGTTGCTTCTTATCCATGAGATTCAGGATAAACATCAACTAATCTAGTCAGGAATTCAGGATAAACAGACATAGAATGAATAAGAAAACATATCGTTCTTCAAAAACCATCACCTAGAGAGATGCAAAAATGCCTTCCAGCTAGTTGTAAATAAAAAGCTAAGACCACAAGAACATTGATGCCAACAGTGTTTACACATAGTAAGCGATATAGATACACATGGCTACATGATTTCAGTCATTTAATATCAACTCTATGGCCAATGGTATTGTGCAAATACTAAGAGAATATATATATATATATATATATATATATATATATATATATATATATATATATATATATATATATATATATATATACACACTATTTCTATTGTACTAACAACTAAGCATCCAAAAGGTGGACTTAATATTAAATGAAGACATCTATAAATTCATACTTCACATCTCCATTATGGTCCATCCATCATTAACCAAGAAGAAAACAAAGAACCTAGCTACCTGAATTATACACAAACCAATAATGAAGAACATATTGCTAGCATTTGTGTTGCTCTTTGGCTTGAGCTCTCAGCCACTGCATTGTTACAACTATGCGTATGCATCCGAGATATTGTTAAAAGATTTCAGTGCATTAAAGAAGGAAACAATATATAAATTACTTCTAACCTCGATTCTTATTAAACATACTAAACACATATATTTATAAAAAATATAATTATGTCAGAGAAGACCTTTCACATAACATACATTAAATTAACCACTCATTGAAATATATTTATGGAAAGTAAGAAACCTATACTACAAGATATAATAATAATAATAATAATAATAATAATAATAAAATGTCAGATCCATTTGTATTGTTTTTTCATTATAAATATTAATTACAAAAATAATAACTATTTAAAAATAAAAAAATTATTATTATATTAATTAAAGTAGATATTATTTTATAAATTAATTTATAATTTAAAGTAATTAGTAATTAAAATTTTGATAATTAATGTTAAATATCAATTTATAAATATTAATTTATAAATTAATGTTAACAATTTTTTCGTTTAAAAAAATATTTAACTTAGTTAATATAATAACTAATTATTTGTTCTCTTTAAAGTTAATTATTATTTAATGATTTTTTTGTAGTGTTTATATTTCTTATTTTTTTTTTATAAGTTAAAGATATAACATCCAAAAAGTAAAAGTTAAAAGATGAAATGTTATTGTTAAAATAATTTTATATTTTTTTCATTTATTATTATGAGAAATTAAAATAATGAATGATACATACATTTGATCTCATTTGTTTTTGTGTCATTCTGACTCTCTAATTGATAATAAGGTAAGGTCCATAACGAGATGAGTATTATAGGCCAATAGTCCCAACTATTCATAGACATCTTGAGTTGGAATTGGAAATAAGGCGTGTGACCCTCATGAAGACATAGAATAATCAGTCTTTAAGAACCACGATCTCAACTACTCTAAATCCTTGATGGAATTTTCGTTAACTAATAATCACAATTCAAAAATTTTGAATATTATTTTTTATTGTCCCACCTAATCAAGAAAATTGATGCTTATAAATATAAAAAAAATTATAACAAAAAGGAGTCGATTTTTGTTTTCTAAAAAACTATTTGAGTCTGATTTACAAATATACCTAAAAGTTTAACACAAAGCGAGTAACCATAATCACTCTTTGATGCATAACATTTCTTACATGAAAACTTTTAATCATAATGCTTTTTATTGGTTATAATATTCACTTAAATAAAATCACATGACCACGATTTATATTCTTCATTTAAAAAAAACATTATTAAGATTTTAAATATTCTAATTCTAAATTCTAAAAAGTTACAAAGAACTCATTCTTTGGTGCTATTCGACGTGATCCTTTTAGATAACTATGTTTGCTTTAGTCTCCACTAATATTCAACCAGCAAGACAATAGAATTTTGGTGGAGGTTGCATCAACAATTTCATTCACCTTAATATCTAGTGGATGTAGAAAGTGCTAATAGAATTCTATCCTTTTGATTAACTCAATTTATTTCTAAAAGTTAAAAAATTATTAATAAAGTGTAACTCAATTGATTAAACAGTATAAAATAATCGTACCCGTATTCAATTTTATGAATAATAAAAAGTAAAAGAATGAAGAACTTGTTCAAAAATTTATATGAACTTGGATTGACAATGTTACTTTAGACATTATTTCCGTTTTCATGTCTCTCTAATTACGTTTGTAAAATTTTGTAAATGTTAGAATAAGAATACCCTATTTAACATTTAAAAAATAGCTTATTGATTTTAATTAATCCCTGATTCCCTAAAAGCATTGTTGCAACTCAAATATTGAATACACAGATATGAAATTCAGGTAATGTTACCTTAATTTATGTTAGTTATACATATAAAAAAAAAAAGTTTTGAAATCATAATTGGTAGCTTTCTCAAACACTAATGCAGATTAGTTTCAAATAAATGCTCAGATAAACAATAATAATAAAAATTAAGTAACTAAACCTAAAGTAATACGGAATGAACAGTATAAAACAAAAATCAATATTTAGGAGCCATCTTAATAAATCACGCTAAAAATAAACTAAAATATACTAAAACAAATAAGAATTTTTCAAATATATATATATGTGAGATATAGTTTGTTATCGTATTTATTATTTATATATAAGATGTTATTAGTAATTTATGTTAGCGAAAGAAATAATTAATTTATTTTAAAAAATTATAGAATCAAAGTAAGTAAGCTGAAAATAGTGAAATAATTATTTTTTTTAAATCATGAGAAAAACATGTTAAAGTTATAAACAAATACGAAAAAGAAGAGGAAGTCAACGAAAGTGATATTTTGTGTCGGCAATTAAATATAAACGCACTCAGTCGGTGGTTTCCTTCCACGTTCCATTTAATAGCTGCAAAAGCTTTTTCCATGTGCTGTTTCTGTGCTTTTACATCAAAAAAATAAAGAACCAAACACCAAAAATACACCATTAATAATTTTTTTTATTAGTTTTGATCAATTAATAAGATCGGATTTATGCAATTTAGATCGATCAAATCTCATCCTATATAGAATATATTAGTGCAACACAAGCATTCACGTCTGTATCCATATTTTTTATTTATTTTTATGGTTTTATTTTATTTTTCAAAAATAATTTTTTCCATATTTTATTTTTTTTATCTTTTTTTTATTCTTCAAAAATAATTTATCTTAAAATAAAAAATTAAAAAAAAAATAAAAAAATAAAAACAGTAGTTAAATAAAAATAAATTAAAATAAATTATTTTAAAATAAAAAAAAATAATGTACAAATCTCTCCACTCTCTTATCAGTTAAATGACAACAAATAAATTAAATAAAAATTAATATAATAATTTATCAGTTAAGTCAGAATAAATAAAATAAAATTTTAAAATTAAAAAACTGTTTTATTAACTTATAAAATTATAAAATGTATAAATAACCAAAATAAATTAATAAAACAAAATATTAAATAAAGATAAAATAAAAAATAATTTAGAACAATTAAAGTCGAGAATTTCAAATGTCTAAATAATCAAAATAAATTAATAAAACAAAATATTAATAATAATAATAATAATTTAAAATAATTAAAATGAGAAATCGCAGGCATAGATAAAATTTAGCTTTAAAAATAACATATAAATAAAAATAAAAAATATTCAAGAACACGAGTTTATCTAAAAAATTAACACGTGCGAAAATGTTAGCTCGTTTCCAAGAGATAAGGTTGTCGAAAAAGACAGGATTTCACGCGGAAACCTTACTTGAAATGTGTCCTCACTACAATCATAGGAAATTTTATTAATATAAGAAAAAACTATTTTATAATAATAACTATTTAATAAGTTATTTAATTAAAATATAAATTAAATTATTAAATAAAAATAGTTATTAAATGAGAGTATAAAATTTGAAATGTGTCAAATTATTATGTCCCTTCATATAAAGGTTTTAAGTATGACCTACAACCCACTCCCTCGGTAATCATTATTTCTCAAAAAATAATATCCTAATGCAAATTGAATAACGCATCCAAGCACACACAAAACTCATCATGTTCCCTTTTAAGCACTATATAATAGAGGCTACTCTTTCCTAATCTATGCTCCATTCAGAAACATGAAGGCCTCACTCTTACCATTTTCCATTCTCTTTTTTGCCTTCACCATACAACTCTTCATTGGTACTGCTGTAGCAGCACCTGAACCAGTGGTTGACACCTCAGGCAAGAAACTGAGAACAGGTGTCAAGTACTACATTCTGCCAGTTTTCAGAGGCAAAGGTGGTGGCCTAACAGTTTCAAGCAGTGGCAACAACACATGCCCCCTCTTTGTTGTGCAAGAGAAGCTTGAAGTCTTGAATGGCACCCCAGTTACTTTCACTCCCTACAATGCCAAAAGCGGTGTCATCCTTACCTCAACTGATCTCAACATCAAGTCCTATGGGACAACCACCTCCTGTGACAAACCCCCAGTGTGGAAGCTCCTCAAGGTGTTAACTGGGGTGTGGTTTTTGAGCACTGGTGGTATTGAAGGCAATCCAGGGATTGACACCATTGTCAATTGGTTCAAGATTGAGAAGGCTGAGAAAGACTATGTGATTTCTTTCTGTCCCTCAGTATGCAAATGCCAGACTTTGTGTAGGGAACTTGGCTTATATGTTGGTGATGATGGAAACAAGCATTTGTCTCTCAGTGATAAGGTTCCATCCTTCAGGGTTATGTTCAAGAGGGCATAATAAATAGCATATGCTATTGTTGAAATGTAAGCACTTCTTTGGTTCACACTTTGTGAAGGAAAGAGTTAATTGGTTCGTGATCAATAATGAATAACCCCTTTATCATCATCTTATTTATCTTTTGTGCCAAGTTGTAAGCAAACTTAATTAGATAACTCAGTTAACTTGAAAAGCAAAACTTGAAAAACAAAATAACAATCATGAATCACCAATGGTACAAAATAGTCAGCTCAATTGATTAAGTTGTGGGACATATGTTGGAGAGTTTGATCTCAGTGCGTTCCATCTCTTTCCCATTCTGTTTGTTTACCCCCCCCTCCCCCTTGTAAGCCAGTGGTTCAAAATCCAAATTTCTTCTATTACTTGCACGGGGATAAGACTTTTATCACTAACATACAACTTCCTAATTAATCAGTGACAAATTTTGTATTCAGAATCTGAAGAAAAATATTCTTGCTAATTGGACCATTAACATGTACTTTGGTTTCCATTGATGGCTAGTAGCATACTATTGATTTTATCTTTAGTCAACTGAAATCATCAAACACATTTCACGTCAAGACGTATACATACATATGATTAGATATTTATGAACAGATTATCCACACTTTTGTAGTGTTAATTGACCTTATTCGTGGTTGTATTGTGATTTTCTTCATTTGGTCCTAATTGACACGGTCTTCTAAGCCATGTTGCATTATTCACCACTTCTCACAGTGGACAACCCTGATGTCTTTTTCTGTGGCATATACAAATTAGTCACCAGCTGCTGCTAATCATAGCCAAAAGATAACAGTGAAAATAATACAGGACAGGTAACACAGATAAACTTGACCATCACATTGCAAGAAATCTCATTCTCATTGTAAAACTTAACTACCCAACAGAAAAATAAAACTAAACTAAGTACTTCACAAAAATATAGAGTTAATATTTACTCCTTTCGGTGATGATTGGACATGGAAATGGCTTTATTGAGATTCTTAAGAGCTTTCTCGAACCGCAAGAACCCCACAAACCAAAATTCAGAATCATCCTGTGTCACTATCTCTATGTACTTCTGTTCTACATTATTCACATTCTGGCTTTCATTGACCTCTTTTATTCTACCTATTGGGATCAAAACCTGAATATATAATAAGAAGCAAAATGACATGAGAATTCAGAAGAATCCAATAGATAAAAAGCATACACAAGATTTTAAATTAACTTGAGTTTAAAGCTAGGTTGTATCATATGAAAGACTACCTTGTAGGGTGCCCTGGCCAACTCTCCTGTCACAGAACTGAAGGTTATTGGCCTTTCACTGTAAAATGCAACCTTTTCGGTTGAGGTAAAGAGAACTCCAGCAATAGGACCGGCAGTGGTATATAAATAACACTGAGAGGCCTTCAACAATTGCTCTTTTTCTTGCATCCCAAAAACATTCTTGAAGATGTTCCCTCTTCCTCCTTCTTGTATAATCCTTGCCCCCAAACTCAACTTCCCCTTCAGAATCTCAGACAGATTAGGACCCATTTTCACTGCAGAGTCATGCATGCAAACAGCACATAGTGAGTTAATCTAATGTTGAATAGAATTTATCACTTTTTTATAACATGTACTGTGATCTCTCAACTTTTAATTACCATGGTCATGAATCCTACATGTAAAACTGCTGCTTTTTCCTGTGTCCTTCATGTCATTTTCTTTACCTGCAGAAGGTACAATAGAACTCCCTGTATAGTCTGCTACATGTTTAGTCTCGTGTATCGGTGTGATGAGTAAAAGTGTAAAACCAAGGAAGAAAATGTTGGTTCTTACCTTTGTTGATGAAAGAATAGCCATCAACAGAAATTCGATTTTGTGGTAAATCATCATCAAGATGTGGAAAAGAAATGAATCTCCCCGGAGAGGTAGCAAAAGACTTCATAATTGTGATTTCAGAAATTTGATATTCAAAATGGAATTCTTCAATATATGCTGGCACAGATTGTATGAGCTAGAATACAATTCTTGTTAAAAGCTGTTCAAGGGAAACTTTGTATTATAAGTTTTATAGTAATTATTATAATCAAAATACAATTTGGTATATAAGACAAAATCAAGTCTTGATTTTCACAGAATATGCATTGTTTCTGGGTAATAACTTGGCTGAAATTTAAGCCGAATGAGCAAGTGGATTCGAATATTTTTTCCAAGTCAAAGAAAGTTGGTATACTCTGTGGTTTTGAATTTGATTATCTATTTAATGGTTAATTGACCTAAGCGTGGCCATCATTGACTATTCTAGAATGAACTTCTATTCTTTTATTTGGAAATTTAGAAGAAGAAAAAGCTCAATTTTCTCTGTTGCAAATTAATTAAGTTGTGATATATGATTATGTATTCATAAGGTATAGAGATCACCTCTTATCGGTTCGGTTCGACAATTGATTCATCGTGTTTTTTTTTCCTTTTTTCTCAGATTTTAGTTTTTATTGAAAGTATAATCGTAAAAAGTTATCTAACGTTAAATGAATATTTGATATTTGAGTATTGTAATAAAAACATATCTTTATTTTGTTTAATGTATTTATTTATATAATTTGTGATGGACTCTATTATTGATGTATCTTATTTAATGTGTATAATTATCAAAATAAAACTACCTGCAACTTAATTGATTTGAGTAAAAATGTTAATTTTAATTAGGTTAATCTTTCAATTTTATTTTATTTTGTTTTCAAAATCCAATGGTTCTATAAATTTTGCTAAGAGAGAGTATAAGTGCTTATTATTATATATATAATATTTACTTACTTTTCAACTTTGAACATCAATATTAATTAAATGAGTGAATTTGAACCATTCAATTTTTGTATGTAACATTAAAAGTCTATTAAAGATTACATGATTTTATAATTAATCTTAATCCTGAAAATTCTAATAATTAACAATTTAGAGGTTTACATTATGCATTGTTGGTATAAAAAAATATGCATTTAATAAAACATAAATTGTCCTAAGTATAATTTATAAAATAATTAAGGAAAAATGTGATATTTATTTTTATATTTTTCTTTGTCTAATTTATTTTCATGATTTATATTTGTATAAGAATTGGATCACCTTTTAAATGATTCTATTTATTTATTCTTTTTAGTGATAAAAAAAACTTTTCTTTGTCTAACTTAATTTTAATCTCTATGGTTTCAAATTCATGAATTGGGTTCTCAAATTTTGCAAAATAAGTCCATTTAGTCTTTCCTTCAGTTTTGTGGTTATAAAAAAGCCATCACTATTTTGAACTTAAGCAAGATTAATTCTACAAAGTTTGAAAGCTAATTCGTCAATTTAGAATTATTATAAATTAAAATCAAGTTTGACAAGAAAAGCACAACAAATATATTTCTCTCAGTAATTAATATAAAAGTCAATAAATAACTTAAAACCATCGATTAAAAAATTGGACCCTCGTGAGGTTAATATATAATATTTATGTATTATAAAAGAGCACGGTCTATTATTATTTATTAATTTAAATTTTCCCACACAAACATATATATTGTATATAAATATCTTCTACTAACTCAATTCACAGTACTACTTAACATATAATAATTTGTGATATTAAAAATATAAATTATTTATTAAAGATCTTACTTTACTAAAAGTAAAATAAATTTATAATATATAAATAAAAGTAAATCTCATCTTACTAAATAAATTTATAATATATAAATAAAAAAATGCGATCTTACTAAACTGATTTTGTAGGTTTAATTTTATAAGATTCAATTGGTACATTAAGATAAATAAATTAAATTTACAAAATCGGCTATAAAGGCATATTTAGAAAAATATTTCTCAGTGTATAGAATACATGTTTTTCAATTTATTATAATAGATTCATTTAATCAAGAATTGGTCTGATTATGTAAGATTGGACATTTATTTAAGAATCAGTTTGTATAAAATCAGTATTTTGAGTATAAATAAATATTTCTAAATTAATTTAATCCTAAAATAAATAATAATTGCAAATTATTTTTAATTTTCAGGTGAATGAAAATATGACAATTCTGTAAAGATGAAAATTATACATATTCATAATAGTTTATCTCAATCTAACTTTCTATCTCTACGATGTTTTTTTTCCGTCAAATTTATGAGAATTCACACACACACACAAAATAAGACTTCTTCTTCCTGCACCCCTACGCTTTTCTTCCTGCATCCCCACAATTTTGTAAATTCCAAAATTGGCCTTCACCTTTTATTTCAAAAAACTAGAGTTTTTTAGGTTACCGGATTTTGGGATCCGGGAGTGTGCTACGGATTCATCAATCCGGAAGTGAATGTTTCGAAGGCAAATTGTTGACTTCTGGATTGCTGAATCTGGAAGTCTAATTTCTATTACAGATTGATGGATCTGGAAGATTACCGGATTTACCAATCCGAAAGATTACCGGATTTACCAATCCAGAAGATTTACGGATTCCTCAATCCGGATTGAGAGATATTTTTGTCTTTCCATTACATTGTGGGGGTGCAGGAAGAAAAATGTAGGAGTGCAGGAAGAAACTGCCAAACAAGAGACTTCTCGTTTTTGGGCAAGTAACCCCAAATTTGGGCCCCAAAGATCGAACAAAAAGCCCAATCATTCCCTATAAATCCGTAGACTCAGCTTCTTCAATATCTTCGGTGTGCATCAGCTCCGAAGCGAAACCTAAAGCCTAGAACCTTCTTCTTTCACAGTTTGCCGGAATCACCGATGGATCCTCAGCCTGAGCCGGTCAGCTACATCTGCGGAGGTTTCTTCCCTAATCTCATCTCATCTCACTTCGACCTAAATGCGTTTTTCATTTTTTCTTTTCTACAAATATAAATGTGTGTTTAGGGTTTTGAGGATGAATTGTGATTTTACTTGTGTATATGCTTCAGATTGTGGCATGGAAAATACGCTGAAGCCTGGTGATGTTATACAGTGCCGCGAGTGCGGTTACCGTATTCTTTACAAGAAGCGCACTCGTCGCAGTAAGTTTCATTTTCATTAACGCGCTATTCTATATACATTCTGTGTTGATCGTGGTTGTTGACTTATCTTTTGTTTTTTTCACTTATGTGTATTAATTCAAATAATAGAAGTAATCAGTAATTATTATTGCCGTTGGAAGTTCTCTCTCCTTTGGTGTGTCTTCTTTGTAATGTGTTCGTGAGTTTGTTAGAGAAGAGTGTTAGTTTAAAACAAGTCTGTGTTTCTAGTTTTTCGATTCAGTCCTGTGTAACATTGTAGACTAAGGCCTTGTTTTTTTTTAGCCTTTTTGAAAACTGTATTTTTTTTTAAAACTTGTATGCCGCAGAGCACATTTAGAAGTGTTTGTAATTGAGCATGATTCTTTTTTATAAGCTTGTTCCTTGAGCACTTGAATAGAGCATTTGAAGGAAAAAATAGACGATGAGAAAACATCAATTACATTAGCAGATTTTTATGGGTTTCTAAACTAAAACACTTGTTCTGTACATATTTTTTAAAACTTAACTGATTTTTTATGAGAAATTGATTGTTGTCTAGTGTAGACTATTTTTAAAAGCTTATTTTAAATAAAAAGTGAGAAGGGTATTAAATAGGCCCTGAGATTTTTCTCTTCTCTTCGGTATTGCATGGTGAGCTGGATTACTTGTAGAAGACCTAGACAGACAATTCATTTACTAGCTGCTGTAGGCTATTCAATTATACATTTATGGGTTTTCATATGATTTTGCATATTATGCTAATATGTGTGTGATATAGTCGACGCAATTTTTTGGATTTATACAGAAAACAGACTATTAATATGATTGGTTCAATTTTAGCCATCTATAAATTTGTAATATTTTTGGTAACATGTGTGCAAGTCCTTACATCTCTATAAAATTTAAAATTTATAAACCACAAAATATTGATAGTTTAAGTCTGAATCAAATGTTTTAAATGTTGGGACCATGAACACATCGTTTCTCAATGTCCCACTAAAAGCAGCATGATTTTGTTGGAAGGTGGTGAAGATCAAAGTGAACATTTTTCTTCATCTTTTTCTCCCACTTCTAGTGATGAGGTTGAAGCATCATGAGAATGATCTGTTAATGGCTAGACCCAAGTTTGGGCAATTCCATTGGAATGACTACTTGTACTTGGCATATAAATATAGATATAACATAACTAATATAAACTATGCACAGTTTAGCTGCATGATTTTTACGTACCGTACTTAAAATGTAGTGTTTTAATGCAGTTGTCCAATACGAGGCCCGTTGAAGAAAACTGCTGTGGCATTGGCAAGTGATTTCCATGGAGAAAATCTGCTGCATATGTGCCATGTGTTTTATTTGTTGTGATATTGAAGAACTACTTATAATACAATGATGATCTTAGTAAATCTACAGTTTGCATTTGGATGATGTTTTTAGAAAAGGATAAAAAACTTTTAAATGTGAATATATAATTACCATTTTTGTCATTTGTTTGCAATTTTACTGTCACTGATAAGGTTTAGAAAAAGTTTCAATTGTAGAGTTTGGTGCTCAAAGTAGATAAACTGTGACTGTGTTAGGTTTTGTTAGTCGTATCATGTCCTTCTTGTTTACATGTTTGGGATGTAAAATATGAAAATTATGCTCTGCTGTAAAACAAAATGAACGGTTTTTATTTTATTGTTTTAATCGATATTTCTTTTTAAAAGTAACACTTATTAAACTGGCCTTTTAATTTCGGAACAAACATTAATACTTTTTTAATTGAATAGTAATAAGGCTACTACATAAAAGAAGTTTATGTATGTAGAATTTTTATTTTATGCGGTATGGGGTTGTTTTTCAAAATTAGTCCAAAACAGATAAATTTTAAATTTAGTTAATTACATCATTTGTTGGATGTTCTTGATTATAAGAACGAAATATTTATTATATTATATGGCGGAGTCTCTGCGGTGGATGTTGAAGAACATAAGAATTGGAATTTGAATTTGTTCCGGTAATTTTATGTTCATCATTCATTTACTTACTAATTTGTGAGGATATATGGCTCCTTACTGCTTGAAAGATTCCATCTATTCAATTTTCAAATATTTTGGTTTGAGATTTAAGGGTATTATAAAATGTATGATAAAATATTTTGGTTTGCGCGAACGTATTTTTTCTTAAAATTTGCTTTTTGTTTAAAAAAATATTTATAATCTAATGTTTGATTAAAATAAAGCTATTGATACAATAAATGGCGAGTTTAATCCTTATATTAGTTCATAAATGGTTAATTTGGCTTTTGTATTAGTCGATCATGGGTATGATATTACATATTGACCATATGCAGTTTGGTTCAATTTTTACCTAAATTAGCTAATGTATTGCATCCCATCAAATTTCTATTTTCATCCTTTCAATTAAGTGAAATAATTAAATATTTCATCTAATTTGTTCTCTGGAAATATGAAAAATTTATTCTGAAAAAAAAAATCCTGCAGTGTATAAGAAAAGTTTATTTCAGAATTATTGTGTAAAATGGTTCTTAGGAAATTCTCTTTTCTGACATATGAACTTCGGAGAAATTTTCTTTTAGAAAACGTTGTCTCAAATATATTTCATGAATTCTGTAAAGTATATTCTAGAAAAAACTTTTAAAAAATTATAAGTCATTCTAAAAAAAGGTAAACAATTTTTTTTTTTAAATTAATAGGTTGCACTAAGAAATATGATGGGTGCAGGAAGAATGAGCCATTATGAGATGGACTTGCTAATTAAGACTTTTTCTTCTTGCATCCCATAATTTCTAACCGCATCTTTGTAATTTTTAAAATAACTATTTTATTTCTTTTTAAATGCGACTTTCTGATTACTTGTTTCATAAATATTTTGGAACAAGTTTTACAGAATATGATCAAAATTTCTGAAACAAGATTTTGAGGATAATATAGATTGTAGTTAATAATTATGGAGGAATAGAAAGTCTAAGCCATTGATTAATTTTATGGTTGGAGGGAGGTGGAAGAAATGAGTGAGAGAAGATTTAAATATTCTGAATAATGTACCAAAATAAAATAGTGATATATCACACAATTCTTACCAATTTACTAAAAACTATATACATTTTTGCTTTTCGAAGGAGTCCACATAAATAGTAAAATAGAAGGAGCCGTTCAATTAATTCCTCACCTTTTCTCACTTTCATCACCCTTTTCCCTCTATCTATACAAACTTTTTCATTGCACAAGTTATTATAACTTTTGTTTTTGTTTTAATATTTTAATATTTTTCTGATCAAATATCATGTTAGTAATAATATATATTAATAGATTTTTCTATTTGATAAATTTAATATAATTTATATCTTAGAACAAAATCAAAAGTTTCAATGAAAAATATAACTTACACCTTCGTAGCATATGTAACAACGTTACTCACGTTTCCTGTATACATAACTTAATATTATATGAGAAATGATAGCTTAAACTCCTATTTCGTATATTTAAAAACCACACATTTGTAGAATAATTCTTTTACATGATTTTATAATTTTAAAATTAAAAAAACACATTTATATATATATATATATATAAAGTTTTATCTTATACTTTGAAATCCATAAATTTGTGCTGGAACTTACTGATTTAATTTTTCTTTCAAGTTTTTAAGATAAAAGATTTCACTAAATGATAAGAAACCGTTAAATTAAAATAATAATCAGTAAAATGGATGCGGATATTGATTTTGAGATAAGAATTACAAACTCAACAAAAGAAAATACTTTATTATAAGTGAATTGGTAAAACCAATATCAATATAAGAAATATACTAAGTGCTCTACTTAGAAAAATCTTCATATCTCTTTGCTAAAATAATTATTTAATGTCAATATTTTTAAAAATGTCTCTAAATGGCACAGTATCTTTAATCAATTGACGATTACAAATATAATTAAAAACTATATTTTTTAGTTTATAAAGTGAAAAGGATTGAATAAAGTTAACAACATTATTAATCTAATAAATACTTTTGTTTAAATTTAAGTGTGATTTTTATGGAGGAAAGCAACAAGAATAGAGGAATATTCGGTATCTATGATCAAATAATATATAGTTTTCATGGGAATTGAATACAAAAAAGTGGAAAAAAATAATATTTTATGAAAGATGGTCCCAGTGTGGATTATGGCAACATCAACTTGGAGAAAAGGTGAAGAGGACTGAGCAATGCAGGGTTTTGGACCACTCACCAACTTAACCAAATCACATTAAAGATACTCTTTTTTCTTCTTCTTTTTTTTTTTTTTTATCATAAAGCAACATGTGAAGATACCCCACATAATATTATTATTATATTTTATCTTAGAAAAATATTTTAAAGTAAACAATATTACTTTCACAATTACATATATAATAAAAAATATCAGTCATTAAAAAACATCCATTTACGATTATAATGAATAGTAAAAAGATATCACTCATTAAAAAATATCCATTTACAAATGATAACGTGGAAAATATAATTTTAAAATTATTTTATTTTTAATAAAATATATTTCTCTCTTTATTTGTAATATGATACAATGTTGTCAGTATATCATTTTTTTATAATATTTTTTTAATGAATCTACATCTCAATAATTTTTATTTTATTTGTAACAATTATAATCTGAAACGATTTACTGTTGAGTTGTCAAATTCTTATATTTTCAAATCAAATTTTTAGACATTTCTATTCCATACTTTTTATAATGATTGAAAAGATGATATTTTATTCGAATCCATTTTCAAATTTTAATGTATGAAAAAATATAAAATGGAGTTGTATTTAGAGCTAGCAGATATTAATATTTTATAATTAAACCAATAATTGATAAAAGAACTAATTCAGAATTTCTTTACAATAAATTTGATGTTAAAAGAACAGATATTATTAACCAGTACATTTTATAAGTATAAGAGTTATGTTTTGGATTAACCGTGAAAATATATTACTAATTAGTAATTTTATTCCATCACAAACTAATGAAAATTTAAGTTTAATCATTATTAGGGTTGGTTTTGACATTTCGTAGGTTCATAAAAAAAAAAAATGAGTCTTCTTTGAATAAATAATATATATGTATAAGAAATAGTAATTAATGAGTCATTCTAATTAAAATTTAAGAATATATATACATGGTGGTTGTCATAATCTTTTTCAACTTTTTCTTGTAGTTTCAGACTGTTTATTGTCCACATTCTTGTCTTATAAGAACTATATAATATAAAATTAAAATGAATAGCATTAGCCAATTGGTCGAAGTGTGTGTCTCATTTTTTACGTAAAATTATTTTTTTTTCCCATCTTAGATATTTTCAAACTACCATTAACAAGGATTAGGATAGATTTGGATAATTTTTTAAAAATATTTGTCGGAAAAAAATAAAAATTATGTGAATTAAATTTAATTTGTTATGTATAAATCAATGTTACTTTTTTTAATCTCTTAAATTACTACAAAGCATGTTTGAACTTTAAAAATCCCTACATGGGTTGAAAACAAAGGGATAAAAATAAAAAAGAATGTTCAATTATATATTTTTAAACTTATTATTATTTTTTAAAAGAAATTTACCAAACTATTTTATTGGCATATCCAAACTTTTAAAATTTTACACATATATGTCATAAAGGTTTTCATCTTAGTTAATAACTAATGGAAAGATAACAATTTATATGTACAAATTATGTGTGATACATGACAAGTAATGACAAAAAAAATTATGTTATATCTTTTATCCTTTATTTTTAAATTTTACATATTTAATCATTCAACTTTTATTTTCACTTTTTATGATCTGGCTATCCAAATTATTACACACATTTTATACTCTATATTGTAATTAAGTATTTTACAAATTTGATTTATTGTAAATTAAATTAAATTGATTTTGATTTGTCAAATAAAAATTAAAGAAGGAACAAAGGTAATCTATTGAAACTGAATTCCTTCTATAATTTCTTTGTTAGGTAGTTGTTCATTGTTGCCAAATAATTGTAACATATACTAATACTATATTTATATAATAAAATTATAATTAATATTGTGTATCAAACTTAAAATCAACATTATATTTTTTTAATTTCCCTAAACATCCTCTCGAACATAATCAACATTTATTACCTAATTAAACACACTTCCAACCTTGATATTGACAATTACACTGAATATGAATAAAATGATTTCACTTAATCAATGCGAATTTTAAAAGCTTTAGATTTATGGAAAACTATTAGTAGTTGTTAAAATTGGTAATTCATTACTAATTAATATTATTGTTTTTTATGAAGAGTTGACATCGGCTACCAGTTGAATATTTGATTTTTTTTTATTGTGTTTTCTTTTCTCTTATTTTAGTGTTTGGATTTTAACTCTCAATATCTGTAAAAAAGTTTTTCGATATTCAAATAAGCATTCAGTATTTAGATGTAATTAATATTGTAATAATAACGTATATTTACTTTTGTTGTTGTGTTTATTTATAATATTATAAAAATTCCCTTTAAAAATTATTATAAAATCAAGAACAAATTTAGTAATCTCTTATTCATTACAATTGGTTACTCATGGTATTATTTTTTATTTTCTTTTCTAAAACTAATATACCTGATAAATAAATAATATATATATATACATATATTTATTTATTTATATTGTTAAAATTCATTAAAAATAAAACTAGTTTATAGACAGTTACAAAATTATGAAGTATAAACAATAATTAAGAAGATTGAGAGTAAACATAGAAAACTCATAAAAATGTAACATGTAGATAAATATAAAAAAAAAATTAACTTCATATTCCAAAATATTGAAAAAAAAATTCATTAATCAAGAGTTGCAACATTTTGTTGTTAAGTTAGATTCCTTTTTAATTATTTAATATTCTATCACGAATATTATCTCTCTCAGTTTCAACATCTTGTAAAAAAAATTAATTGTTCAATTTTTTTTCTCATGACATGGACAAATGATGAAACATGGTCCCATAGGAGTTATGAGGAAAAACAATTGTAATAAATGATAATTGGAGGCTTCTTTCCACGCACACATACATTCTACTTGTAAATATAAAAAAAAAAATTGTATTTTTATTAAATAGGAAAAAACATAAAAATACATCACTGTTCAACAAATTAATCTATCATTTACGAATTATATTAACTTGTGTTTATATTTTATTCATCAATGTCGTGTCCTTCTTCTCTTAATGTGTATGATAAAACAATTTTGATGGACTATGAGGTTTTTCAACTTTGTGAGATGACAAAATTAAAAAAATTAAAAATCACTAGTAGAAAATTATTAAATATAAATTAATTTTAGAGATAAAAATTAATTAGTTATTATATTGACTAAATTAGATATTATTTTTAAGGCTAAAAGAATTATTAGTATCTAAATTAATTTTTATTATTGATAAATAGTTTTTAAATTGGTATCTAATTAGTTACTAATTATTTACATTTTAAAGTTGGTAGCTAAAACATTGGTAACTAATTAGATGTCAATTTAGAAACTATTTATCAATAATAAAAATTAATTTATATACCAATAATTTTTGTAATATCTAAAATAGTATTTAATTTAGTCAATATAACAACTTATTATTTTTTATCTCTAAAATTAGTTTATATTTAATGATTTTCTTATATTAAATGACAATATCTATCAGAAAAGCAAACAAGTTTCTCAACTTATCATAGTGCTTAAGAGAACAAAAAAATATTAAATGATAAATACAAATCATGTCTATATTTACTTTTGAATTTTACTAATGCACAAAGTCTTGCAACAACATCTCTATTTTTTTTTTCTTAAATATGAGAGATTTAAAAAATAAGAGAACACATTTTACAATACCTCAAAGTCAATAATATCAAACACTATGAGAAATTACCTAATGTAATATCTTCTTTCTATATCCAAATGTTGAGATGTCTCCATAATTCATATATAGTTGGAAAAAAACATATTATTTAATTGAAAAACTATTCAATGCAAACAATAATAAAACATGATATATAGTTTAGTATTAGAACACACACAACCATCTCAACCACACTTCAAAAACATTAAACTTAAACTTAAAATATTAACATTAAATCAAAGTAGTTAATTATGAATATTAGATAAGAGTAGTCACCCCAAAAATATTACAACAAGATAACAAAATGTTGTTATCTTCATCATTAACCAAAAGAACTAAAAGTCATAATTATTCTTACTTTACTAAACAACACTAACACCAACCTTGCATCAATGGTGACAAACAAAACATTAAATAAGCATTATTGTGTCAAATTATTATGAATTAAAAAGTAAGTTTAAATGGATTAAAATTGATACTCTATCCCTTTCCCATGATTAATAGTTTCCATTATTAAAACAAATGTGGATCAATCAAAATAATTTTTAAGCATAATACTTTAGCAATATAAGACTAATTTAAAATGTTAAATTTAATACTACAAATCAAACACAAATAAGGTAGAACTTACAATAGATATAGTTCATTAATTATAAGTAGTTGATATCTAGTTACAATGTTTGGGTTATTGGTTGTATGCTAGCACGATTAGTTCCATTGTTATTTCTATAATGAGTTTTATATTATAAACTACATAAAATGAATAAATTTCTTTCCTTAAAGTATTGATAAATTATAAACCTATTGTTATAGTAAGGTATCATTCACAATAGCTTGAACATCTAATTCAATTACTAGGAAAAACATCTAATAAAGAGGGCATTGAGCTCTTTTAGTTTGGAATAACAAATGATTAGTGAAACATCTTCTAAACATAATGACTTATAACATAAGCTATGAACTTAAGCTTCCTTTATTCTTTTTTTTATTTTTTATTGAAGTTACAACTTTAATTTTCACTAGATTTTACCAACATATTTAACCACCTAATCTCATAAATTGAATACCATATAATGCATACAATAAACTTCATATTTTCAAAATCTTATTTTGTAAGTTTATTGATTTAGACAACAACCCATCATGTATTTATGATGGTATAGTCACATTTTAATGTGTACACAAATGGACAAAGAAAGTGAACCTTTTTTGAAAGGAATATATTTTGATTCCTATAAACTATAGTTAAAAGTTCAAGACATTTTTTTTTAACTACCATTTCTATTTTAGTATTTACAAGCACAACATACATGTGCATGAGAAAAAGTCTCACAATCAACATTTGATATAAAAGTGTTCTCACTCGAGGAGTTATAGATTTGGTGTCAAGTTGTGGAATGAAAAAGGGATATGAGCTAGACTTAGATTCAAGCAAAACAATTAAGAGACATTCTTATTATTATTATATTTCTTCAGTATCTAATTGGGTAAGGAGACGAGCAATTAAAGAATTGAATCGAATTGAGAGTTGTTGAAACTAAGATGAACGATCATCATGCTAATTTGTTAAATAAAATGAAATATATACAATAAAACAAACAATTAAAGTACCAATTGTTGAAAATGATAAACTTTGTTCCATCATGAGTGTGACTTTCTTATACTTCCAAACAAAATAACCTCATGAATTAGACTTAGAAAAACATTTTGTGTAGTTATGTAGTACTTGGTTTTGGATAGATTTTGATACTTTGATGACTTATCTTCATAACTCTTAATGTGTTATTATTTCATTACAAGAAAATCATGAAATAAAAACCAATTTTAGAGATCATAAATAATTAGTTGCTATATTGACTAAATTAGAGACCATGTTAGAAACTAAAAAAAAATTGGTTTCTAAATTAGTTTCTATTATTGTTAAATAATTTCTAAATTGGTATCTAATTAGCTACCAAGGTTTTAACTACCAATTATTTATATTTTAAATTTAGTAGCAAAAATCTTGGTAGCTAATTAGATACCGATTTATAAACTATTTAACAATAATAGAAACTAATTTAGAAACCATATATTTTTTTTAGTCTCTAAAATGATCTCTAATTTAGTTAATATAGCAACTAATTATTTTTTGTCTCTAAAATTAGTTTATATTTATGATTTCTTATTTTTGGTGTCTAAAACTAGTTTCTATTTAATGATTTTTTTTGTAGTGTTTTAACATTGTATTTTAATGTATTATAATACTTTTGAGGATCATACTATGATATATTAATTTTGATTCTTTGGATTTTGATATTTATGTGGATAAGTTCTAAAATAAAAGATTTACTCATTACCATTTTTAGGCCTACCATGTGCTTTTTTTTTTAATTAAAAAAATATTTGCAAGAAAATTGAAATTAGTGACTAATTTGGATAAAAAGACTTAAACAAAGGGCTATTGAAGTCATAAGAGCAATAAACAACTTCTGAAAATGATCATTATTGTTGAATAATTATTTTCCAAATTCATCACCAACATCAATTGATCATCGATTTGGACATTGAATTATTTGCAAATATTAAAATTGGGGGTTGATTAGGGAGTTAACTAATTTAACCAGTCACCATAAAGTCAAAATTTTTTTATCATATAATTATCCACCAAATACTTCAGTAACATTAATCAATTGTTAAATCTCAATTAGGTGAATAATTTTTTCACAACTAACACCTTGAATGAGTAGTTGACTAACACCTTTAGTTAGTCATTTATTCAGTTAGTGTTTTTAATTATTCTTAAATTTGTTATTATTTTCCTCATTAAAAAATTTCTTCAGTTAATCGTTGATTCGATTATTAACTTCCAAACACTAAATGATTCAAAATTAGTAGTCATTGAATAGGTCATAGATTTGAAATAACTAAAGTGGTAGCAGAATTTTAGTCACCAAAAGTTGGTATACTTCAACAACAATACAAAATTATAAGAAAATTTTAGGCTCTAATTTAATTATTAATTTTTAAGTTCACGACCAAACCTTTTATAACTATTTAATTTTGTTGATGTAATAAATGGACCTAATCATAAGTGAGAAACTGGATAAAAGTTCAAAGTGATATAGGCTTGTGAAAGATACTTCCATGCAAAATTTATTTAATCCATAACTCATTCATCAAAGTAGATATTAAATAATCGATGTAATAGTGTTGAAAACATTACATATAAATTTTATTTTTATTTAATAACTTTTATCTAAAGTTTTTAATTTATTCACTTCTTAAAAAATCATTAAATTGAAACTAATTTTATAAAAAAAAATTAATTATTATTTTAATTAAATTAAATATTATTTTAAATATTAAAAAGATTAATGATGTTTAAAATAGTTTCTATTGATAAATAATTTTTAAGTTGATATTTAATTAACTACGAAGATGTTAGTTATCAATTATTTAAATTTTAAAGATGATAACTAAAATCTTGATAGTTAATTAGATACTAACTTAAAAAATATTTATATTAATATAGATTAATTTAAATATCAATAATTTTTTTAATTTTTAAAATATAATTTAATTTATTCAATATTGTAACACCCCGAAAAAAATTCATATAATTATTATAATAGAAATTTTACCGGTTTCCATACCCACTTGGAGTTTTTCAAAATATTCCTATTACAAGATTATGGCTTATAGAAATACAATTATTTACAATATAATGTTTAAAATATCCTAAAACCTTCCAAGACCTCCTACACCTGTATGATCATCTGCTCGTGTACGTAGTACAGTCATCGCAGTTCAAACACAACAAGAAAAGCAAGGGTAAGCTAGTGAAAAGAATTTTCATAACATATTTAATTCATGCAAAAAGAACAAATCAAACTAATAATTTACAAACTTTTCTTTAAATGTTGTTATATAAAATTTCAATATCAATTTCATCATTCATATAGACCACAGATGGATCTATTTTCAATCACAGTCATTGGATTTCATTTCAATCCCACATCGTCTTCTGGAAGACTCATTAAGTATGTCCCTACCAGAGACTACCACCTGATCCAAAGATTACCAGCGAATCCAACAAAAAGGATCAGGGTAAGTTCAAACATTCAATACCGAGTGTCTACAGCGGGACTCGGTGTGTATGAACTCCCTCTCAGCTTCTCACCACCTGATATCTTAGTCTACATGACTTAGATCATCAGTGAAGCCAGAGGATCTCCGTTAAACATAAACTTTTCATACTTAATGCCATCAAACAACAATTCATACATTATCCCAAATGTATAACATCAATTTCATACAATTTTCATCATTCAATCACATAACATTTAAAAATTCATACCATTCAAGAACTTTTTCCAACATAAAAAAATAATATTTAACTTTCAAACTATCAAAATATAATATTTATACATGTTCACATAACATAAAACCAAACAATTTTATCAAACAACATCCCTATAAGAGAAATTGAATATTGGGACCACGTCCCTTCCACATTCAGAATCTTCTAGCCTAGGGTGCTATTAAAAAATTAGATTTAGCTTCCCTTACCTTAATTGTTTGTTTTCCAAGCAACTTCTAGAATTTTATTTCCCACAGTCTGGATAAGCTTTAAGATTTACGGGCCTAATGCAAGTTATCCAAATATTACCAAATTTTAGTATAAGCTTAATCAAGTTGAGAGAAACACTTTTCTCAACTGGCCCCACTAATATTGATGACTAAATCATAGAGAAAAACAAAGAATAAGGGAACTTTAGAGTAAAAATGAACTTACTCTGTTTGAAAATCTGATCGGGTAGAAATGTACCCTGACTCCTCAGCTACACCATGGCGTGATTAGATTTTGGAATAGATGAGTTATGGAAGAGAGGTTGAAGAGAGAAGGAAGAGGAAGAAAGAAAATGAAAAAAGAAGAAAGAGGAGGGGGGAGTTTCGGCTGTTACAAATATAATAATTAATTATTTTTTATTTTTAAAATTAATTTTTATTTAATAATTTTTTAATAATAATTGAATAAAAAAATTTATTGTTATTGCTCCTCAACGAATGAATAATTTTATAAAATAAATAGTTAAAACATAGCTTATATATTAGATTATTTATCATTGAATGAAGTTGAAAAAAATATTCGTGGTATATCCTATATGAATATTTAGGTAAAAGATGTTACACACTATATCTCAATCATTGTCCTTTTTTTGGTGGGACACAATACCCTTATGATGGGGGCTTCTTGGATAAAGTTCTAACCTTATCATGGCCATATCTTCTTTTGTTTCAACGTTATTAAATCATGAGAAGAAATTATATGATTTCTTTTTCAATAAATCTATTTTTTAAAAAATCACAAATTAACTTATGAAAATATTATTTTTAAAAATAGACTTGTTTAACTATTTATATTGAGAATTCTATTTCTGATAAGCTGAATTCATAACATAAATGTGAAATAATGTTATCAGTGTCCAAAAACTGGTCAGAATTTGGTTCCCGATAGCTAAATTTTTGTTGAATTCTTTTTTCTAAATTCTTGATCCCTCCTTTTATTAATTCTTGAAAAAAAAAAGTGAAAAAATTTACTGAAATTCAGCTCTCCAGAGATAGAATTTTGAGTGGGGTTTTTTTTTTTTGAAAAAATATTATTCTAGTAAATAATATTTACGTAATTTTTTATTGATATCATAGACTTTCATCAAATCTGTTATTATAATTTTTTATGAATAAGTAAAGTCGGTCTATTTATCGTTTTTTTAATATATGTATTTTGATCTAATTTTTTTTTTTGTATTTTTTTATTATACTTTGTTTTAATATTTTTTTCATGTGATGACAGATGACTGTTGTTACTTGAGGTATTAGTCTAGTTGAAATGTCAAGTTGCATATTAATATCTAACATGAAAATTTTTATATATATAAAAAAAAGTATTTGTGGAATTTTGATTTTTGAAATGGATTTATTGCAAAACCAGTTTAAATTATGTTAATAATAGATTTCTTATTGAAAAAGAGTGGAATTCTAATAATAATTTACTGAAAATTATGAGATGATAAAAATATATTAAAAACATGTCGTTATTATTTTATTATAAAAGAAAATCACAGATAGTTCATTATATATCGTGTTGAAAACATCAATTTATTAAATATATAAATAAATATTGCATATTCTTATGTATATTTATTGTTTATTTTTTGCTCTTTGTGATATTGTGTATTCTATTATTGGTGTTGAAGAACAATTATGAAGGAATATAGATAATCTACGTAGTAATTATGAAAGTGTTACGTCTTTCATTGTTATTCTTTGAATCTTTCAAGAGATGTACACTTGCTTTCAAATATTCTTCTCTTTGATTATACCTAATATGTTTACAACACATGTTCACATATGATTATGTCTTCTACAACATTATTTTCATTTATTTCTCTATTCATAAAAGAAGAAAATTGTCCATAACACTTTTCTTTGTGCCAGGTTTTCGTGTTAAATGTTTAGGCATTTAAGACATTATTTTCTATATTATACTAATATAACATGTTTTGGAATTTATTTCACATAAAGTTAGATGTAAATTATAAATAAAGATATTTAATATTATATAAATAGGTGTAAATTTTATTTTATAAAATTTAATTAGATTTAAAGTCTAATTTTTAATATATATAATTATATTATTATTGGATGTTTTTACTTCGAGATCATTTTTAATTTAAGTCTTTATGAAAAAAAAAAATCTTAAACAAAAAAATCATATAAAAAATATTAGTTAATTTTTCTTTTATAAAAATGATATATATATATATATATAGCAAAAGCATATGTTGAAGATCCCACATCGACTAGAGATAAAGACATTTCATTGTATATAAATGGGTGCAAATCTCATCTTATAAGCTAGTTTTATGGGATTGAATTAGGTTTAAAGTCCATTTTATATGATATCAGAGTTAGACTTTCATTTCTTAATAGCATATGAAAAAAATGTATTAATTTTGTTCGGTAATGACAAGATTAATATATTTTTAATTTATCTATAATTCATCATGATAAAACTATTGACTTAAAAAAATGTTAAGAGTTTGTGAATAAATTATTATTCAAACTTATTTCTAATTATTGATACGATAAAACTGTTTACGCTTATAATATATTTTTCTTATAAAGCATGATTATCTTCTATTCAAGGTTCTTTGAGTACTTAATACAACTTAAATATCAAGCTAATTAACTCAGGATTATTAGTTAAGTTAGAATAGCTTCATATTAGTTTGTTTGCGCATTAAGTTGTGAAAAAAAAAATATATTAATAACATGTAAAAATAAATTAAAAACAATTTTATAATGAAATATTAAAACAAATTAACTAATTTTAGAATTAATTTAATCAAATTAATAAGATTAACCTTGGAACTTCAAGATATATTAAAAAGATTTAAAACAAATATTGTGTTTAAAAGAATAAAACAACCATAGGCCTATTGTAGCCACAACTAATAACTCAATTCGGGCTACCTACCACTTTCTTATTACAAAAAAGGTTGTTGCATTATTAATAAGTGTTTTTATTGGATTTTATTTGAGATAATAATTACTTACAATTATTAATTTCAGTAGTTTTAATTAGTACACTAAATTTTAAATTTGAAGAAAAAAAAAGTTTTAAGAGGATAGTTAATGATTATTATTAGTTGTAGATTCCTTTATATATTGAGATAAAATAAAGTGCAACACAATAATTCTAAAAAAAAGTGTAATATGTATTAGAAAAAGAAAAAGGCTAAACTTACACAGTTTAGAATTTTAAAATAGATTTTGTAACTGAAAATATTATAAGGTATTTATGTAATGTCACCGTTATCTAATTTATCTACAAGGTGCACTTTATGATGTTTTGTCCTTATAATGTGAATGATCCAATGTCCAAAGTTTGGAATATGTGAATTGCTTTTGTAGGTGAAATATGAAAACATAGGAATATGGAATATGAATGTTTTTAAGAGTGGGAGAGTTGATTAATTAGAGGTTTTTGTGGTAATACAAAGAAAAACCTGAACTTTGATTACTTGTAAAGAAAAATGTGCAAAATTCACTTATTCTAAATGGTGTATGAAATCCTTGTTATGTATGAAATATGTTAAGAAGTAGTGTTTCAGTTTTAGTGATTTTGAATAGCTAACCTTTTGCTTTAGGGAAAAAAAAGCTGTGTGTTTTGCAGATTTGAGGAGATGTCCTTTTGTTATCTAAAGTGGTCATAAGTAGGGACAACAACTTATTGTTGACGGGAGTGCAAGAGGAAAGAGATAATTTGTAAAGGAATTCTTTTATGTTTATGTGAGTATCAGGTGAAATTTCATGTGAAAATTTTTTGTAAAGGGGACCCTTAAGAGACTCGTGATTGTTTATGTTTTTTATGTTAGATTTCATATGGGTTTTCTTGGTTGTCATGAGTTTTTTGGAATTTTACTCTTGGATCATAATAAGTTATTTTTTGTTGGATGCTTGGGATAAGTAAGGGTGTGTGGTTTTAATTCTTTTATTTTTTTTGTTTTGTATAAGAGTTGAGTTACTCTTAAGTGATCCATATTTATTTATTTATTTTTGTTGATAAAAAAAAGTTGGTATATAATAATAAACTATCATTTAGGCACTAGTTTATAGGTAGATAATATATTTAAATTATATGCATAAGTTAATTGTACTGTTATGAACATTTAAAAATTGAGAGAGTCGTAAAGGAATGTGTTGAAAATCTCATATCGTCACATCGAATATTTCATAGTATATATATAAATGAATACAAGTTTCATAAATCGATTTGATAAGATTGAGTTAGACGTAAAATTTAATTCTTAATATTTATACATTTAATTTTGTTTTAGATGAATAATTTGTCATTGCGCATCACCTTATTTATTGGTATGTGTATGGATAGAAATCAAGAATATTTCACATCAACATAGACATATACTTCAAACACACTCTCACGAAACCAAATTTATAATTAAGTTATTATACAACTAATCAAGTTATTAAACTACATTGAATACGATATGAAGATCATACAGGTAAAAGTGTAAATTTGAAAAGCATGAATTGAGTGCAATGGATGAAAATGAATGAGAATGGTGTAATGCATGGGAATTGGAGTAGTGGTTGGTGATGCTGTGGGAATAGGGAAGTTGGGGTTTTCGAAACATGTTGGTAAAGATGATCCCTTATTTGCAGAAATTTAAGCATCATCAGAAATGGTTCAACGTTGAAAAAATCTTGATAATAATTAAGGAAGTTATTAAGGTTCTTAATAGATGTGATGGGGTCTTTGTTTCTGTGCATGTGCATAGATATGCATGGGGAGTTGCAGAAAATTAATTAGGTCTTTGGTTTTGAAATATTGGAGCATCACTTCTGCCATATCTATGGAGAGTGGATAAGGACAGGTGGAAAGTTGCCTCCAAAAATAGGTTTTTTTTTTTAGGTTTTTCTTTCCTTCCTTGTACCAGACGGAAGAAGAGTTATATTCATGTATCAGACCTAGTTTTGATTTAGTTAAAAATTAGTGTTTTTTTAACATTTTTTTTTCATTTACATCAAAATACCTTATTGAATAAAAGTCAATTCTAAAAATAAAAAATAATTAATTATTATATTGATTAAATTAAAAACTATTTGAGAGACTAATTTTTTTTTAATTTTTAAATTAATTTTTATTAATATTAAATAATTTCTAAATTAGTATCTAATTAGTTATCAAGGTTTTTTAATCAAATTTAAAATTTAAATAATTAGTAGTTAAAACCTTTATATAACTAATTATATATTAATTTAGAAACTATTTAATAATAATAGAAAATAATTTAGATTTTTTTAATCTTTAAAATAATTTTTAATTTAACTAATATAACAATTAACTATTTTTTTCTTTAAAATTAATTTTTATTTAATAATTTTATTGTAGTGATAATATATTGTCATTATTAAATGAAGAATGTAATATTTTTCTCCAAATGAAAATTCAATTTTTAGTGTGTACAAAATTATTTAAACCAATGTCAATCACGCTTTACATTTATTAGGATGAATTGTGATTAATTCCCAATGTAAACTATTTTACAAAGTAACATGAAAGTTTTTATAAATAAAAAACTATTTTACAATGGGACTACGAATTTTGAACCACGAAAAATTCAAAAATAGTAATATTTTGAAAAGCAAATAAATATTAATTGTTTTAAAAATTGAATAACACTCATTTTTAAAAGTTTTTTCTCATAATTAGGTTCAGTTTGGAGGTTGTATATCGTTATAATTAAAGAGATTCGATAGAGTCCGAGTATGAATCATTAGGCAGTCCCTCATGGTTTGTTTATTACGTGTTTATAATTTTTAAATTGATTTTTTTTAAATTATTATTTATAAATAAATATTTTAAATCTCTGTTATCAAAGTTAGGATAAAATGCTATTATTTATTGATATTTAAAGTTAAAAATAATATTAAGAGAACAAAATATTTATGTTAGAGATAACTATAAAATATATAAATGATAATTTTATTATTATTAATTAAATTCGTTATTTTATTTTATTAAGAGATATATCTAAATTTTTTATTTTAGTTAAGATAAAAATTATAATTTTTACAAATTACACAACTTTGTTATAAATTCTCTTAAATTATTCATTTACTTATTTGTGTCTAACAATACTTTTCTACGTTTGTGTAGTAGACCTAGAGTTAGAGTATTTGTAAAGACTTCAATAATAATAAAAAAAAATACTTATGATGACGGTTCTTGCATAAACTTCAATGGTGATATACTAAATATAGTTATTACTCTTAAATTGGTAACTTATTTAAGTAAGAAAATAATTATAAAATTTATCTATCTTATTAGCTTCTTAATTATTTTATTAGCTTCTTAATGAACTTAATGACTTCTTTTATCAAAAGAGTGGACTTCAAAGACTAAGATTTTGGAACATTATTCGATTGATTTTTTAAAAATTTAAATGAAAAAGAAATTATAATTTATGGTTAATTTCATCTTTCATCTTGTCATGTCATTTTCATTCTTTTGTGTGTGTGTGTTTTGATCCCTTTCTATTAAAATTTCTAGGAATTTTCCTTGAGTGGAACACCTAAATGGTCTTATCATGTTTTTCTTGTATGAATTTGATCTATGATGAACAAACTAGAAGTTACAAACTACCTTCCATGTTTTGATACTTATTTTTCACAAGATATATAATATTTTAAAATAAATTGCACAAGAAAAACATAAAACTTATATGTTTTTTGGACACAATATTCTAACCTACTAAAAATAAATCACAAAACTACAAACTAGGGTAAGTTAATAGTTTAACATTATCAAATGAAACACATAAAATTCATGATTTATCTCATACAATTGTTTAATTCAACAAACATATCACCTCATTTCATACCATTTTCAATCCAGAGATAAAAAAAGTATCATCTAACAAATTATGTTTAACTCATTCTAATTTTTTGTCTTGCAAACATCAAATCCATGAAATCCGAATGTCATCAAATCCATCAAATCTTTTGGAAGATTCATATTAAGTATGTTTCATTAAAAACTAACATTTAATCCATTTCAAGTCTTTTCGGTATACTCATCTCAATTTTATGACATTAAGATAGTTCTTTGTACAAATTGTATACATAATAGTAGTACATGAATCTTTAGTAGATATCTTGATCAAAGTGATTTACTCTATTAACATCTTTTTTTTTTTTTAATTGATTCATGTACTTAGTATCACAATCATAATTTGACCATGATATCATACTAGGTACCAATCTTTACTCGTTCACTCAGGATCACATATCTCAATCCTATATATATATATATATATATATATATATATATATATATATATATATATATATATATGAAGAAAAACAAAAGTTTTGCCTAAAAACATATAATTGAAATTAAGGATGTGTCATTTAAGTACCTACCTTCACTAAATAGAGAAATGTTCTTCACTTAAGCTATAAATTCACCAGTTGAATGATACCTTATGTCGATTGAGTGAACTTATGTCACTTTAACGACAATAACTTCAAACACTACAAGAAAGTTATTAAATAGAAACCAATTTTAGAGATAAAAAATAATTAGTTGCTATATAGACTAAATTAGAGACTAAAAAAGTTTTTGGTTCCTAAGTTAGTTTCTATTATTATTAAATAGTTTCTAAATTGGTATCTAATTAACTACCAAGATTTTTACTACCAAGATTTTTGCTACCAAATATGGAATCTAGATAATTGGTAGTTAAAACCTTGGTAGCTAATTAGATATTAATTTATAAACTATTTAACAATAATATAAACTAATTTAGAAGCCAACAAAATTTTTAGTCTCTAAAACGCTTTCTAATTTAGTCAATATAACAACTAATTATTTTTGTCTCTAAAATTAATTTCTATTCAATGATTTTCTTATAGTAAAAAAATAAATAATAGGTTTGACTTTTTCCTTGTTTGAATATCAACGAGCTTTTAAACATCCAACTCCCACTGAAAAGAGAATTAACACTAACTCTAGTTACTTAAGTGTGACATGACCATTTGAGCAACATGACTTCTAATATGAAGCCACAACTTCTAGTACCATCTCACATTTCTAAATTATTCGTCAATGAAATTTCTAAAGGATATTCTCTTGCTCAAATTTTGAAGTTATGGATTAAGAGAAGAACTTTATCTTTTGACCAACCACTTGAATGTTTGAGTAATAATATTTTGTGCATGCAATATCACTTGAGATTAACTCAATACTCAAGTGATATATGTACAAAAAGTAGGAGAACCTTACTCAAACCTACAAACCTTTTAACACATATTCCTATTATTTGATTATGGAACATACTCAAATTAGTTGTATTTATCCAATTTGACTACTCATAATCTAAAATCACATTTATAACCATAATTACACAATTTTCTTAATTACTTAATTCAATATCCAAATATACATATAAATACCTATTTCTTTTCACCAAATTCAACAAATTTCCACAATACCAAAACTAACTACTTCCACAGGTTGGTTTTCCTTACCTACAGATACCTTGCTTTAATAAAATAAAACTCTAACACCTAAATACTTTCAACTTAGAATCTCAAAGTATCCATATACTACTTCCAAAATTTCAATCTATAAAATCAACACATCCATTTGTTCAAATTACCAGGAAATTCTTATTCCTTAAGCATACTCAAAAATGGGCATTTGCAAGTATAGAAATTTAACACTATTAACATGTTATTAAAAAAAAATTAATGCCTAAAATAGGAATTAAGTGTTCACCTATAAAATATATACTAAATACAAGAGTGAATCCTAAATTTTAATAGTTTTTTTGTTGAAAGATATCAATTGGGTCAATGTTTTCTATGTTACATCAAAATGATCAAACAATTATTTAGTATGAATAATTCTAAATTCTCTTACAATGTATTTTTATTTTTGTATAGTAAATATTAAATGTATTTTATATTTTCAATATATTATATTTAATACTACAATCTCTATAGAAAATGAAGAAAATTATATAAGAGAATATAACATTACTGAGTTTCTATTACCATGTACTTGTTATTATCCTTTGGTTGAGTGAGAACAAAACCAGAGAAAAGTAAAGTTAAAAAAGAAATTCTATCATACAGTAAACTACATAAAAGAAAAGGAAAGAGGAAACTATATGCTCAAAATACATTTTCCCTTTATTGATGAAGAAAGTTGAGAAAAGAATAATTTTTAAAACGAAAAATAACGTTTTTTTAATGTTAAAAGAATGTAAAAATATTTAAATAAATCCTTTCTGTGTAATAAACTCAAAGAAAATACATTATTTTTCTCTTTAATTAAATGATAAAAAAAAAATTCTTTACACTTATCTTCATTTTGTTTCCTTTTATTTGGTTCTATGTCCCATTTGGAATGGGAAGAATGAAATAGATAGGTTCCTGGACAAGAAAGTTTTTGCTTTGTTTACCAAAAAAAGAAGATTTCTGTTTAAAAACATCTCTTCTAAAACGAAGTTTATAACTATTAATTAAAAAGTTAATAAATAAATTTTAATAACTTTAAAAATAATTTTATTTCTATATGAGATCAGTGTAAAAAGTTCTATAGAACTTGCCTATAAATTGTGAATTATGATTGAGTAATAATAATAATAATAATAATAATAATAATAATAATATAATTCTTTTACATCAACAGTATGTGCACACACACAATTTTATTATTAAAAAAATTAATTATTATTATTTATTTAATGTAACATTATCATCCAAAAATAATTTTTTTGGTTTAAATATAATTTTGGTACTGTAAATATAGTTTTATTTGATATTTTTTTCTATAAAAATAGTTTGTAACTTTTACATTTTTCATTAACTGTAGTAATTACGTTTTTAAATGATATTTTATAAAATTATTATTATTTTAAAAAATAAAATTTATAACGTATGATATAAAAATAAGTAATTAAGTTATCTATAGAAAATAATAAATAAATTAATTAAATTATACACATAGAATAATTTAAATATCCTAAGTTAAAACACTTCTATTACCTTAATTATTTATATTAATATTGTCAAATTTAATTCTAAAAATTAACTACAATTAATGCTGAAAAATAAACATAAAAAAAAGTGTCTATGATTTTTATGTAACAATTTTTTTTACGACGACTCAAATTTAAGTCTTTTATTTTCAATGCCTTCTTTCCATTTTTTTATATTATGCTTTAATAAAAGAACTTTAGAGAGACTTTTTTTTAAATGCGATCAGAAGAATTAAATTGTATTAATTAATTTTATTGAGTAGTGTAAATGCTAATTAATTTTCCTTATAATGTAACAATTTTTATATTATAATTAAGTCCAAATATATAAAAATTTGTTTGAATTTTATTTATAATAACTTTAAATTGATTGTAAATCTATATTGTAGTTGTTTTTTTAACAATCTTTTGTGATTAAAAAGTTGTTTTTTCTGTTTTTCTAAAGAGTCGTTTTTCTAAATTATATCTGAATAAACACATTTTAAACAAGAAAAAAAGAAGTTTATTTTTTATAAATTAAAATTAGTTTGTATAAAAAACTTTTGTTATATAATTTTAAGATAAATTATTTCAAAAAATTTCCATTTTGTTTTATTTTAGAAACTATGATGGATCCTTGAGAGTGTATTTTCACTTCTCTGCAAAAAAGATTTGTGTTCTCCCTGAGTGCTGCATGCTTCACGCTTGGCTAGTTAATTTTTGTTTTTATTTTGTTTATTGGTGGCACGTGTTTGAAAACGGTAACACCAACACCAACCAGTGATAGAATTTGGTCACATTCTTATAGAGCTTCGAATTTGACAAAGGAAAAACCCCACAGAGAGAAAAAGAATTTCCTTGTGTGCCAAAACGATTGGCATATTAAAGGGCATTTATGTGACGATATTGTCCCCTGATGATGTGAGTTTGCAGTCAAATCCAAATCATTTTTCTTGTGAGTTCTCATTTTCTTGAAGGCCTTGTCTGTCTGTTCTCTGTGTGTGTTTGTGTATGGCCACTGAACTACCTCAGTGTTCTCTGTGTGTGTTTTTGTGTTCTCAACAGAAACCGGAGTCGCTTTCTCTCTGCAGAAAGTGACAAGAGAGAGAGAGAGAGATAAAGAGGGAGAGAGAGTTTTTCAACCCCAAAAGACAAAACGGGTGATTACTTGAGAAAAAAGAGAGCCGTTGAGGCTTGGAAGAGAGCCATTCAGTTCCGGCCCTTTGGAACTTGTATCATGGTTTGTCCCAATTATCCTTTCTTTGCTTTTTACTATGTTTTTGTCTAGGTTCTTATTTATTTATTTATTTATTTTGATGTTTTTGGGAATGACCATGTTTGAGCTTTTAGTGTGTGTGATCAGATTGTTTGAAAATTTTGGTTTTGAAATTGGGAGTGATGGTGGGGTGTGGTTCTTTTTGCTGATTTCTTTGGTTCTTTGAAAAAAAACTTGATTTTTCTATGTGGGGATAGATGATCGGGCTTATGGGGTGGGTAGAATCTATATTTAGGAAATCTTAGACTAATTTGGGTGTTCTTGTGCGTATCTATATTCTGAAACTTTGGCCTAAATCTGGGGGCGAGTTTTATGGCTAAGGATGCGGTAGTCCTTCTTTTTGATATTTTAGGTTGGGGATTTGTGGTTCAGTCAAATTTTACTTGTAGATTTTGTGTGGATGGTTCAGATAAGCCATGCTTTCAAGTTTTGATTTTCTTTATTTTCTTTGTTCCTCTTCGTTTTCTTATTTATGTAGTTTTCAGTTATTGAGGTTGGCTTTGTATAGGCTTTAGTGAGGTTTTGGTTAAATTAGAAGAGGGTAATCTTTGTTTTGACTGGTAGATAGAACACAAATCCTTTGGGTTAATTTAATCGTTTCCTGGTTTTAATTTGGAGAAACCCAAGTTGAGGTTTCTCCTTTCCTGCACATATCTATTGTGTGTGTGGAATTGCATTCTTTGTTCATCTTGAATAGTTCTCTTTAGACTTCAACTTCATTTGTTCGTGAAAACCCAGAAAAGTGGAGGGTTTCGAGTTTGCATGCATGTCCTATAGAATATGAACCAAAGGCTATCAGCAGCTAGGGGGAACAAAGGCTTCATTGTCTTTAATTGAATGTGCTTGCATAGTTGGATCAGCTAGAAGTTGAATTTGTTGGGTTTAGATGCCATCTGTTATTATGTTAGAATCAAGAAGGTGCATTCGAATATTGCGAAAACAAGGTTAGGAATTTTCTTGTCTGACATGGAATTTTCCAATGAAATTTGTTGACAGAAGTTAATAATTTTCTATATTGGATTATTTGTTATGTTTTGGCATGCCACTTGGACTCTGGCTTTAGTCCAAGACAGATTTATTAATTAATTATCCTTCAGCATGTCGCAATTTTCAATTTGCCGCATCGAATTTCTGATTTTTAGCCATTGCGTTTCTGATAACACCTGTCCTATTTCGACCATTTTGATATGAATATTATCATTGCATCTTTTCTTGGATACAAGTCCCATTTCTGTGTGGCCATCTTCTTTTCAGATTGAAAAAATATGGCTAATTTATTGTGTTTCAGCAATGTGGCTGCTGTTTTTATTAGTTACCCCCAGTCACTGTTTTTGAATGGTGGTGCTGTCTTGGAATTTTTCAAATAGCCATAGGCAATTTGTGTAGGGAGGGTCACTATTATGGCTCCGTAAGCCGCAATGACATGTCTATATGGTGGAATTTTGGCTTTGCCCCGTGTTCTGCCACACCGTCATTGATAACACTGACCCCAGCAGTTGTTTGTTACCTAAGAGGAGAAATTAGTTTTGCTAATATGCATATAAGGTTAGGCACGCCAGGTTATATGGGTTTAGGGCTTTTAATGCTGCAGGTTTTTTCGGGAATTTTCTTTCTTACTCTGTTGCCAATTTTTCTATTAGGACATTCTCTACCAAATGGCTTGTTCTACCTTTCAAAGGCCAAATTTTTTCTGCAAACAATCTTTTTTTAGTTATTATTGTTAGAAACATTGAATTAAATTGTTATTGAAAGAAATAGGCTTATAAAATAAGAACGTAAAGAAGCATGCCATTTTTTGTCTGTTTCTTTCACTAATGTTTTCCTCATGTTCTTATTTTTAGCTTGCAAGTTTCTTAAGTTACCATTATCTGTTTATAACTTAGATTGATCTCTAGATGATTTTTAGTTCACTGAGAATCATTACAAGTTGATAATGCAAAGATTAAAAGTATTTAAACATCAATTATCTAGAGTAATATCTTGTTTATCTTTGTTTTGAAAATTGTAATTTCTTTCTTCTCATTGTTTTCCTTTTCTTGTTGGCCAATCTTTCTAATATGGACAGGCGAGGAAGATGCATTGTGCCCCTCAAGAGATAGGTAATGATAGTCCAAAAGTTTCAGAAGCAAGAAAGGATTCCTTATCAACAATATATCAACAGCAAAATAAATTCACATCTTTAGAGGTGACTATAAATTTCAGTCCTGTTTTTCCAAGATTTTTTAATTGAGTTTGGCAAGGCAGTTGATCCTTACCTCCATTTTGTTTTCTCTTTAAATTTAATTCTTTTATTCAGGGTTGTCAAGAATCTTCTCTTTCCAGGATTAACTCTGATAGTAGGTAAAATATTTTTGTGTGACTAGCATTTCTTTCATTATCTTTTGTTCTTATGGTAATATGACTCTATGATTAATTTACGTCTTTCTTTGGTTGACATTGTTGACCTGTTAATATAAAATGTACTCCTAGCCTTCTATGACTTTCCTTAGAAATATATTATTTGTATTGTAGAATGATTATATATGGCTTATACCAGAACTTGGTATTATGTTGATTTTGTACATGGTGTAAAGGAACCCGAGTCCATGTTGGTATTGTCATAATGATGCCATTTGGTCTCCATGTAAAGGAGTTGCTCACTTTATTCTACATTTTTTTGCATTATTCTTGTATTACCTAATTTTTTTTATCTTGTCAACAAAGGAAATGGGGATGGAAAGAATTGTTCCATAGATGTATATCTGTGACAAAAACTTCCATGAGGTGGTCTGGTCTTTCTTTGCAATGAATGAGGGTTATAGAAGACACAAGGAGACCATAACACCCTTATTTGGAATAGCTATTACAGTTTTTTTAATTTCTTCATAAAGTTGAAGGCTAGTAATGGCTATGATTCCAATTTCAAAAGTTTTGTCATTGTTTTATTGCTCCTTACTCTTTTATTTTTTATTTATGTATTCTTGGAAGTGATTTATGGTTAAGTTCTTCCAATTATTGATCAGGTGTGCCATTATTTCGTTCAACTTTGAGCCTGATGGAACCTGGAGAATTGTTGCCCTACCAGGGCAGTGTCTCAATTACATTAACTTAGCTTCTGGTGTAAATATGGATGGTGTGCAACTGCTTGTCTCTCCACCGCTTAATAGGTTGAAGATTGATCAATGTAAGGGCCGTAGAATGCCTCTTCCTTCCTATGCTTATTCTGCTAAATCATGTACAAAAAAAGGCTTTACTAGTTCAAATGTGCTTCGTCGATGTCAAAACAAGATTGCTAACAGAGCTTCTAAACTGAATGAATTACCTGACAATTCAAGTTCTCAAAGCTCATTAGTCTGCAGCCCTGGTTTGTTCCCTGATAGTTCTGCAGAAGTTAATTCATCCAATAAGTATGCAAGTAATTCCAAGGAAGATGATAAGTCTTTGAAGAAAAACTCAAGAAAACGTGCAAGAAAGAAATTTAGACGAAGTAAGAAGAAGTCAAGTGACAGTGGCTCTACTGAACTCGAAGTTGTTACTGAGGAATATGTCTGTGCAAGTTTGACTTCTGAAACCTGCAGCAGCAATGTTGGGGATAAGGAGGGCATGGCAGAATTTTCAACTTCTGATGATAGATTAATAAAATCTGATTGTGACAGAAATGAGATGAATGACAACATCAAAGTTATGGAAGCACCTAACAATAGTAACTCTTATCTTGATCAGGCAGCGATGTCAAAAGATTCTTCACCTATTATTCCAAGTTCTGCAGGAGAATGTGCCGCATTTGAATCCAAGAATCAGCTCAAAGGTAGGGGCCCTGACGCAGTCATTGATAGAGAAATAAAGAACATCCAACATGCTCAGCCATGCAGTTTTAATGATATACAAGACTCTTTAGTGATAGATTCAGTTTCAGTTGGTTCCAGAAGTGATGGAAGTATAAATGCAGATGATATAGGAAAACAGTCCAACAAGGCAAATTGCACAACCATTTCAGATTCGCGAGACGGATATTTTCTTTGTCAAAACTTGACAAATGATATTCACAATAACTGTGAACATATGGAGGGGATTATGCACAGTGGTCAAAATTGCATCAGTAATGATAAGAGAGTTAAGCAGAAGAGAACAATGTCAAACAATTCAGGTTTAAACAAATTTGGGGGCGTTGGAATTTTGCACAGTCGAAAAGGGAAGGAAAACAGTCATTCTGTGTGGCAAAAGGTTCAGAAAAATAGTTCTGATGGATGTGGCAGTGATTTGAAGAAAGTAAACACTACTTTGTCACAACTTGCTTCCATTGTGGAAAAGGATCCCTCGGTTATCAAAGAATGTAATTCTGTTGGTGTACATGGTGTATCAAAAACTGAGGATAAGAAACAAATGAAAAATAAAATTGGTAAGAAATCAAAAGGTAAAATGGACTCAGTGTCAAAAAAGGGACAGAGCAATTATTCTAGGAAGAGTTTGCATTTTAACAGGTCTTTGTCAAATGATCATGGGAAGGTTGGTGTTCAACAGAATGATATGTTGCGTATCTCATCTCAGGAATTTGATCAGCATGGATTGATCAATGACTCTGGACTTAATTCTGATGTTCACTGCTTGCTAGACGGGGTGCAGACCTTTGGAGTTGAACAGGTAACATCTGAAAAAATTCACAGTGCAGAATTTCATCTGGAGGAGTCAGATACACAAAATAGTGCCTGCCATACTGTTGCAAACACAAAAAAGGAAAGTATAGATAGTCAGGATAGCTCATTAGTAATGCCAAGTGAGAATGTCAATCAATCAAATATGTCGGTGGAGCTGTCTCCAGCGTCTTGCGATCTTGAAGGTGATGAGGTTGGTCAAACAGAGAAAGAAGTTTTTTCTGCAGATTGCAATGCACAAAACCAGTGCTCTGGAACTACCTTATGGAAATGGATACCAGTTGGGAAAAGAGATACAGGGTTGGAGAAATCTGAATCTAATATTTTACCACCAGATTATTTGGATGCATCCTCTAGTAACAATTTTAACTATGAAAGTAGTGTTGAACCAGAAGTGGCCTCTTCTGAAAGTAAGGATTCTTCACTAAATGCAAGCAGAACATCAAATGGCCAGATTTACAACAATGTGTGCTGTCTAGGTGAGGGTGAGAACCATAAATTGGGTGGGCAGGTTGCATTTACATTGACACAGCATAGGGACAAGCAAGAAGTTTCTAATCACATGTTTTATGAAAGCAAAAATCAAGAAATGTTAGAAAAGGATTCTTTCAGAATATCTCAAGCTGTGCATGATGCCTGTAGGGCACAACTAGCTTGTGAAGCGGTGCACATGGCTACAGGTGGTCCAGTTGCAGAGTTTGAAAGACTACTTCATTTTGGTAGTCCTGTGATTTGTAAATCACTTGATTCAATCAGTTGTTCGACCTGTTCACACAACCATCCTGGTGCTGTCTCACTCTGCAGACATGAGATCCCTAACCTATCTTTGGGATGCCTGTGGCAGTGGTATGAGAAACATGGGAGCTATGGATTAGAGATAAGTGCTCAGGATCATGAAAATCCAAAGAGACAAGGAGGTGTTGGTGATTTTCCATTCCGGGCGTATTTTGTCCCTTCTTTATCAGCAGTTCAGCTGTTTAAGAACCATGACAATCAATGTTTAAATAGCGGTGAAAATCTTTCAAATTGTGAGGTTTCAGAGGCATGCGAAATGATTGATATTTCAGAAAACTCATCTACTGCCAGTCAACATTCAATATTTTCTGTTCTTTTTCCTCAGCCTCGCAATCAGGATGCAAGCATTGAAACACCAAAGGAGACAGCTTCTATCAGTAATAGATCTATTCCGTCTATCAACTCAATGTGCTCTGGTGATTTAGAACTTCTTTTTGAATATTTTGAATTTGAGCAACCTCAACAAAGACAGCCTCTGTATGAGAAGTAAGATTGTTCTCCTTGATCATCAGAACATAATGGTTTTCAGTGCCTCTAACTGTCTTCAATTTTCTGGAATAGATGGTCCTTGCCATTTTGTGTGTTCCTTGACAGATCATATTATACTGAGTAATTTTAATAAGATCATCAACAAAATTTATGTCATTATACTCTGTCAATTAGGAACATGAGGTTTTCATCTTTTTCTTGTCCATAGAGTAATAGATGTTTTGCTGCTGTAAGAAACTGGTTTGGTGGTTCAACACATGGTTAATTTGATTTTGATCTTCCTACAGGATACAAGAACTTGTTAGAGGAAATATACCAATCCAGTCTTCAACATATGGGGACCCAACAAAACTGGATTCAATAAACCTGCGAGATCTTCACCCTAGATCTTGGTAAGTGATCTACATGTCAACTATATTCCACGTGCAAAAGAAAATGTGATTGTATCTGCCTTAAGATCAGATAACCCGAAGTGAGTTTTTTCTTGACTTAATTTTAAGTGATGTTTCAAATGGTAGCACTAAGACCACCTGAATTGCAGGTTCTCAGTTGCATGGTATCCTATTTACCGCATACCAGATGGCAACTTTCGTGCATCTTTTTTGACTTACCATTCACTTGGACATTTGGTTCGTAGAAGAACAGGTTCAGATTTGTCAACATCAGGTTCTTGCATAGTATCCCCAGCCGTGGGTCTTCAAAGCTACAATGTCCAGGTATGAATTATCTTGCATCTTATTCTTCCAAGCATGGAAATGAACCTTTCAGTTTGTTCAAGCAAAAATTTTCCGGATGAGTCCATTGCAAATTATATTTTGACACATTTACAGTTATTCTGTTTTTGTGGCTGATTTCAAGATAATTAGAGCTTTTATTGGCATATTCAATCATGTAAACCACAGTTTATTTGGAAGCAGTCTTTCCAAGGGTGGAGAAGTTATTTACATTAGGAACATTATTGTAAGATGTAGGAAGTATGTTGTTGAATGGACTTGTTCAAATTATACTTAGTTTGTGTACTATGATTATGGTTATGTTTGGATAAATTTTTCAATAGAAACTTATAGGAAAAGAAAAATAACAAGATAAAATGAATCAAGCTGCTTCCATAAGCATAAATGAATTTTTAAAACTTTTGATATGTAATATTTAGCACTTGATGTGTGATATGAACACAGGGAGAATGCTGGTTCAAGCTGAAGAACTCTGCACTAGCAGCAGCACAAATGGTGGGCTTAGACCCTTCTTTAGTTCTGAGAGAACGTTTGAAGACACTTGAGTTAACAGCATCTCTGATGGCAAGAGCTGTGGTGAACAAGGGGAAGCTAACATGTACAAACAGACATCCAGATTATGAGTTTTTCTTGTCTAGGCGACGGTATTGACACCTAAGTTTTCTCCAAAAATAATCATGAGTAGTAGACCAGCTAGTTACAACTTACAAATGATTTTGGCTACATTCATCTTATAGGATATTACTTCAAATAGGATCTAAGATTGTTGATGGTGTTGCATGAGTCTTTTATGTCCTAGTTACTCAACATAAATTCCTTTGTACATACATAGCTTTCTGCAGTACCATTTTTGTCTCCTCACTTTCGATTTTGCTTCTTGTTAGTAGAGACTGCAAGAAACACTTGTATCGATTATGTGAGAGATTATTTGCAGTTATTCTGTATTTTTCTTCCCTGTAGTTCAGTTCATGATTCTTGTTTTTCATAGCTTTCATCTTATTAGTGAATGCTGCGTTCATACAATATTACTTTTTGTTGCATATCTTGATTACTTCATAACATCCACAAAAATATGTCATTTGAATTCACTTCGCATCTTTTGTAATAATTTTTTAAGGTTTTTCATCAAAGTGTGTCATCCTCACAAAATTCTTAACTATTAGCTTATTTCCTTGTAAACATTTTAATACCATTTAGCCTTTCTTCTAGCTCGTGTATTCTGTTTATTGAAGCTAAATATCATAATTTGCCATAAAAAAAATTAGCATGTATGCTTTTCCAATTTTGTACATGTTTTTTAATTCAAGATAGTATTTTTTTTTTCCAAATGATAGTATCATTTATACAATTAGGAATATTTTTATATTATTAATTATTCTAGAATTTTCAAATAGCCATTTATCTTATTTATTTAAATTATTAGTGCACTCGGTTAAGTAAATACATATTTTACAGCTACGCATCGACCTTCTAAATAAAATCTATCTATATCTACTTTTTTTCAGTGCAACCTTGACTCATTTTTTTTGTAATTTTTTTACACCATTTTTTTTCTATCTTTTTGGCATTTTCCCCTATATTGTTCGTTTGATTAAAATTTACTAACTTTTTAAAAAAAAAAATCTTTTACTAACAATACGTTACAATTATATTACAGGGGTGTGTTTGATATACACTCTCGAAAAACAAAGAAAATAATTAAGTCTTTTTCAAAACAAAATTTTAACAGGTTTTTTTTCAATGTTTCAATTAGTTTTACAAATCTTATTTAGAAGAAACAACAATAAAGAGAAGAAAAAGGAGAAAAAAACTTAATAAAAAATTATATTTATTAATCAAATAATTGTTATGAGATCAAATTTATAATTTAATAGTGTCTCACAAGTTGAAACACAAGTTAAAGCATGTATATCTTTTATGTTTAGCTTAATTAAGTTGTCATAAAATAACTGAGAATGCAGAGGTTTAGTCAATATATCAATAACTTGATTAGAAGAAGAAACATGAATTAAATGAATGAGACCTTTTTGGTGTTTATTCTCAACAAAATGACAATCAATTTTAATTGAGATTCTTTTTATGCATATAACAAATTTATGGTCACAATAGATGATAAAAAAAGTCAAAAACAAAATTGTATGCAAATCATGACACAAATATTGTAATCATTGAAGTTCACATACAAGTGAAATAAGTGCTCTGTATTTTGCCACTAAAGAATATTTGGATATTGTAGACTGCTTTTTAGACTTCCATAAAATTAAAGAGTTTCCAATAAACACACAATAACCAAATAACTAGCCTTCTAGAATCAATGCAAGTTTTTCAATCAGAATCAGAAAAAACTTTGATAACAATTTGATTATTATTAGAAAAGAATAGACCAAGATCAACACATCCTTTCAAATATCGTAATATACAAGGTCATATGAGGTTCTTGTGGATTTGAAACAAAATCGAATATCAGACCTAGTGTGAGTGAGATATAACAAATGCTCAATCAATCTTTTATATTCACTTGATCCAAAAGCAACGAACCTTCACTTTCAGAGAGAGGATAGGATGGTTACATGGGAGAAGTGACAAGTTTGCAAGCCAATAAACCACTACCAGAAAGAAGATCTAGACAATATTTTTGTATCTATATTATTATCTCTTTGGTGTTAGACGGTCTAGCACTACGTTAAATGGTCTGTGTTGAATCTATTTTTAATTTGATTGTGAAATGATAGCGATTAGAGATGAAAATGTCTACAAGTTTCTAAGAGGATGTACCTAAAGAACATGAAAATCCACTTAAATGTTTTACTTGTGTGATGTTACTCATACAACCTCCATTTGATTGCATTTAAGGTCAACCAAGTGCAAATAACCAGCCAACCAAATACTTGTCTATATGGGGAGTGCCCTTAGCATATTAAAATCCCTTATACCAATGTTGGGGATCTAGAAAAACATTCTGGATAAGCCAAACTGTAATGCAATGTTCTATTATGCATTACATAATCTTGAATGTTTATCTGGATTCGGGAGAAAATTATGGATTGCCCAATTCGGAAGATACATATACATTTCAATTAATTTCAAATTATGTAATCCGGAAGGTATTTTCGGATTATAAAATTTGAAAGGTATTTTCAGATCCTAGAATATCTTTCGGATTCTATAATCTGAAATGTTTTTTTTAAAAAAATATATATTCTAGATTATAGAATCTGTAAGGTACTTCTAGATCCAGAAATATCTTCTGAATTTTATAGTCTAAGAGGAGGTGTAAATAGAAAAAAATATATTTTTGGATTGTAGAATCTGTAATGTATTTTTTAAGGACAAAATTGTCTTTTTGCCAGACCTGTGGGGTGTCAAAAGAAGCTATGGAGGTGCAAGAAAAAACAACCATAATCAATTGTCACTAATTAAGTGATTGATTATTTTAAGTGATCACTATGGGGTTTCCTCTTGCACCTCTACATTTTTTTTCTGCACCCCTACATTATTTGAAATATCGAAATTACCCTTTCACAGTTTTATATGATTTTAGAATAGGGGTTCCATAAGCAAAAAGTGTTTCTAGAATAGGAATTTCATAAGTAAAGGGTGTTTCTGGAATAGGAAATCTAGAAAACAAAAAATCATTCCAAAATACCCTTTCTAGAATACTTTTTTTTTTTAATTGATAAATCCGGAATTAATAAAATATATTTTGAAAGGTATGTTTTGGAAATATTTCAGAAAAAGTAATCTAAAAACCATTTTTAAAAGAGGTAAAATAGTCTTTAAAAATGTTGGAGTGCAACAAGAAATTTGTTAAGATGCAAGAAACAGCCAGTCACTATTATCTTACCATTGTTTTAAAACATACATGCACACTTTATCTCGTAAACAATTGATTTTTTTCATCTTTACTATTCACATTTTATTGATTAAGTGATGGAATAATAGATCAAATAGTTCATTGTGTTTAGATTTTTTTTTCTGAAAGTTGTTTGTAATGTTCCCATAAAAAGTAACTTTCTCACATTTTAAAAAAAAAAAAAACACTATATGAAATAGAAAAATGCTCCTGTATTAATCAATAAATCGAATGATCACTATTAAACAAAAAGATATAGCTTATAGTAAGATGTATTTTTTTCTATTTAATAACATAATAATTCTAATATATATGACTTGATTTATTTCTTATCTTAAACGTTTGAGTTTTAACTCGCATCTCTTAAAATCTCATTATGAGAAACCCAATTAAAGACATAAAGGGTTGAAGAAGTTTAAAATAAAATTTTATATAGTAAATTTAAACTATGTTCAAACTTTTCTAAAAGTAATTGAAGATAATAAAAAAAAACCCAAAACCTTATATCACATGTTTAAATTATGATTAAAAAATTTGTAAATCTCAGCTTAAAAAATACAAAAGTACTTTTCTTAAAAGTATGGTTAACTCTCAAAAGTACTTCATCCAACCCTATCTAGTAATTTTCAAAAGTTTTTTTTTCACCAACCCTTCATCCCATATTTAAATATAAAGCAGCATATCATATGGAACTATTTTTTAAATTTATTCTTGGTTGGTGATATTTATTAAATAGTTATAAAACATTTACTTAATATTATTTAAACACGTTTCATTTTATGAACGTATTTAAGAAAATGCAAACATAACTCGTATCATAAGAAACTCTCTTTTTTTACGAAACTTACAAGATTCTTTTAATTCAAACTTATACTCATATTACTTTGGTTTATGTATGCTTATTATAATGAATTCTGATTATTTACGTTATCTTAGTTTAAAATAATTAAAAATAAGAGATGGCGCAAGCTTAACGCACATGGAATCGTCGTTATCAAACTTAAATAATCCTTAAAATAATAATAATAATAATAATAATAATAAATAAAAAAAAACAAATAACGCACGCCATCACCTAAATTTCGTTCCATTTCACTATCTAACTTTCACCTTATAGCATTGGATAAAGTTATGATGTGATTTTCTAATAGCATTTAAAAGAACTAAAAACAAATACACCTATATTTTTATATTTATTGGACAGTCTTTTTATAGATAAATTCAAGATACTTCCGATGCTCACATGCGTTTAGTTAAATTCAGGTCAACTCTATTCTGTTTAGTAATCTAACTAACAAGTAGGTTTTTCCTTTTAAATTCTTATTTTAAACATCACTACCAACCTTAATATCACGGTACTCAAAGCGTAACAAATGATCATATACCATCACATAAATAGAAATTTATATAAAAAGAACAAAAATATAAATATAAAAACATAGACAATTATTCTTATTTTAAATATTACTATCAAGTTTAACATCTCAGTGTCAATCATGTAGTGTTTCTTTAAAGATTTTTTATGTTCACGATGATGAATGTGAGAGGATATCACATGTTTGCATAAAGGAAAGTGTGGAAAAGAGGAGGGGAGTGCATACCAAGCAGGAAGTCACGTAGGGACAAATATTTTTTCCATTTTGCTCTCGTTTTTGGTTCTGCATAGATTCCATGTAGAGATTTCCTGAAGTGTACAATTTCCTTAACTGTGAAGAGCAATGTTAATGCAATTAGTATGATTTTGAAATGCATAAATAAATAGCAATGTGAGTAGCTTAAGTCCAGTGTTAAAACATTTGAAAATTTCTTAGAGAGTTTGTTCGTGAGAGTTACTTCCATTCTTGCATTCTTGTTTGTTGTTGGTAAATCATGGTGTATAGAGGCATCGTTCTCGATGCTTGTGGGAGCCATTAGAAGGTGCATGAAGGTGTATACAGCAAGTGACCCCATTTCCAAAGCTCCATAATACACATAAAGACACCACAACGAAGACATAATCAATTTTGTCTTTCACATAATCGATTAGAGACTAAATTTTATTGCCTAATCGATTATGCATAAAAAAAATTACATGCATAATCGATTAGGAGTATAAAAAACAAGGGATAAGATTATCCTACTTTGGTAATCGATTATGGTTCCAGTTTTTGGTTTTCGATGACGTTATGTTCTTTCACTAACTTAACTTGTTTGTTTTTGGTTTTTTTGTGATTTTGTTGTTTAGAATTGATAAAAACATGATGTATTGTTCATAATAATTGATATGTGTTAAATTATTTATTTCTATCTAACTTGTTTAAATTTTTATATATCTTGATAATTTTTCATCTAAAACTTTGTACGATTATGAACATCAAAATTTTATTTTTAATGCAGACACAATTATTTTCTGACAATTTTTTATTTTTTTACAAATTTACAAAATCTATATTTTTTTTCTAAGTTCAGTTGGTACACAATTTTGAAAATAATATTTTAATTACAATAATTAAAATGCACAAATAAATCAACTTTTAAAAATTATTTTAAATATAATGTAAATTTGTATATGCCTAGATGATATTATTTTTATGGTACAATTACCTTATTCGTCCATACATTTAGGGTTAATATTCAATTTAGTACAGTGATTTTTAAAAAATCAATTTGGTCCAATATCTCCTCGCTGTCGCCCAACCACCGCCCCTTCGACACCTTGTCGCTTCGCCGCCTTCACCCACCTCCTCTTCCCACTTTCTCAATCTACCCCTGTTCTGCTTGTTACAGGTTAGGTTTTGCTTGGATCAATTTCTCACCATAAAGTTTTTCCCCCCTTGACTCTTGATGCAATGTAGAGGTTGCTAAGGGAAGCTTGCATAAGTGATGAAGGATTGTTTTTATCGTTTCTAAACCAACTGTTCAATACACTAAGCTGGACCATGACTGAATATATTTTTAACAACTACATGGGAATTAGCTAAATCCATGTGTCCAGGGTTTCAAGAAGAAATATTTCTAGAAACTATTTTTTCCCAAAGCATATAAAGCCACCTTTATAAGGGTGCATGTGATTGAAGCTGGTAATAAAATGGTATTTATAAAGCTTTTGGTAACATTTGAAGATAGCTAAAGTATGGCGTTAATTCGTCTTAAATATGACGAACAACGCAGTGACTGCATAATGGTGTGATGGAATAATGCATCTGCGTGAATGTCTAAGACATGGATAGGTTTGAGCTCATTTACCTTATACCTAACAACATGTTATTTCTAGTTCTCCACAATTTCTTCTCTGTGAACAAAGCCAATTTTTGGACCTATATGCAACCTCCACATTCCAACACTTTAACTATTCAAAAGTAAACTAGTACATGAATATGTAGAATAAAATTACCATAATATCAAGACTCTATTTAAAATGTGATTTTTTTAGTTGATTCAATCATAACTTGTGAATCCATATAGCTGATAAATTGAAATTTTAATTTTTACATCAATGATCATATTAATTGATGCAACTGGAATCTGGGATAAGTGTTTTGAAGTATGTAATATGATAGTTGGAAAGGTGGTTAGAAATTAAAGCAAGAAGCTTGAAAGTAAGGGCTAAGAAAGATGATTTTCCTAGAAGAGAAAAGAGTTAGAAATTGGAAGAGTGAGTGATTTTCCTAGAAGGGAAGGGAAGGTTCTTGAGGTCATGTAAGATGGAATTTCTGATGATTTTATCAGCCTTGGTGATTCCGGTGACACCAAGAACATCAGGGTCTTAGATAATGGGATTATGCAGAGGATTCAATCCCTCCAAACCAGACCTCAGCATCTTCTCCTTCCTCAGAAAATCACTTTTTTTATTGAACCAATCGCCCCAACCTTCTCTTAGAGGTGAAACCCTTCTTCCCATGCCCTTCAACAAAAGCGCATCCTCAACACTCTTCACCTGCAACACCTTCGACTTCACCTTCTCCTCCACCGCCAAGTCATCGGAGCCAAACACGGTCATGGCGACATCCTCTGAGCCCACAAAGGGCCCTTCGTCATCATCGTCCATGAAGGAGTTCTTGTTAATGGCCCGACGGATCACACCCTCGTCATCGTTGGCTTCAGCGTCTATGGTGTCCTCCTGCTCTTCCTCCCCCATGTTGAGGGCGTTGATGGTGTTATCGTTGGTGGGAGGAGATGTCGTCGGCAACGATGCGAGGTTACGGCACCGCCACTTGACACCTCGAATCTCTCTTGACACCTCAGATCTCTCAACCTTATCTCTCTCTGCCACATAAATATTACTTGATGTTGTAAGGTGTCACTTAATGAAAATGATCAATTTGGATACATTTTTAAAAACGTATGACCAAATTGATTTTTTTAAAAACCATTATACTAAATTGAATATTTACCCTAAATGTAAGGATGAATAAGGTAATTATACCTATTTTTATTGACAACTTTTCATATTTCTAACAATGTTAAGTAACTCATATTTTTTTTCAAAATAATTATTAAAATGATACCAAAAATGATTATTCAATGGTACAAAAAATTTATTAACTCAAATATATACAAAAAAATATCTCATATTTTATTATTCAAATATTTTAAATACAATGGTAAATTTATAAACATACATTTTACATATTTTTAAAAAATTAAAAAATGTGTTACAATCATCAGATCATTCATAACATAAACTTCAATAAACTTTATTTCTAACACTTTTTTCTCAAATTCTTACAGATCAATTCCCTACCATCATCATACATCATTTCCCAAATCCAAACACAACCTAATAACGAATAATCATATATCATGACATCACCATCACATCACATAGAAATCTGTATATTAAAAAAAAAAAAATATATATATATATATATATATATATATATATATAAACATAGAAAATCAAAATAAATTCATGCCCAGAAAAAAAAAATCACAAAGTTTACAAAAGTATTGAATCAAACAAAAATTAAGTTAATACCTATTTTGAAAAAAAATACTAAACTAAAGATAGGAGCTAAAATATTAAACAAGTCAAAATCTAGTCTATTATTAATCCCAAACTTAACAAAATTATTTTCACAATAACACAATCTTAAAATTGATATCATTACAACTCAGCATAAAAAGATATATTAACATGAAAACAAAAAGAGAAAAATTTTGATTTTTGTTTCATAATTAGGTAGAATTTTTGTCTTAGGATAATACAAAAAAAGAAAAGAAAAAGTATGAACAGAAATTTGAAATGAATGGAGTGGGCGAAAGATTTGCGCATGCATATACACGATTCTTTCTTACTATTATGGTCCATCTTTGTGTCGACCACGTTTCAACTCTTTCACATAATTTATTATTATTTTTTCATTTCACACAGTTCTCATATTTTAAAAAATGTTTGGTCTTCTTATTTTTAAAAATTCTTAAATTTGTACAGTCTTTAATTTTTTCCATATGCTTTGTTTATTTTAACTAAATTGAATCTTAGACCGGGAAAGAGACATAATATGGATGAACAATTATTCTTTCGATTGCCTTAATTTTTTTTCAAATTTTTCTTTAGGATTTGAATTTTGATTCTTGATTAGAAATGTATTGATAAAAGATTCTCGATACTCAAGCAATTATTTCAAGCAATTATTTGGTATATGATGCGATAAATATAATAATAAATACATATATTTATCTTAATTATTATGTTTATTTATATGATCTTTGATTAATATATATTATTAATGTATTATGATTAAAAATATATTATATAATTTTTTATGTAATTTATTTTAAATTAATCGTTTACTTACTTTAATGTTTTTGTTAATCGATATTGGTACTACAGAGGTATTTTGGAGTCATCCGACTCTAGTGATACAATTTAATTAAAATTTATGAAACAAATATAGAGAGAACTACAAATTAAACCAAAATTCGAGATTGAACTAAAAAGAAAAATCAAAATTATCAATTAATTTCTTTCAATTAGTTATAAAAATAAAAGCAATAAAATCAATTAATTTTTTCAGCTGTCTCAATTGAACTGCATTTAAATTCCACAAGGAACCTTTTGTTGCCTTCAATTTGAAGACGGTGAGATAACGAGGTCGACATAAATACTTCATTGCATAAGTAACAAAATATTCTTCTTTCTCAGTGCCACCAAATATTTTTTTTTAAATATAATAATAGATATTCCATGTTCTATAATTACTTTAAAATAAAAACTGTTACAAATGTGCTTTATTGTATTATTCAAGATGAACACGATTCCTTCATAATCTAAGTATAAACAATAATCTTATTATATGTAACGTTTCTTATTCATATAACTTCAAAATCTTTGAAGGAGAGTTAACAAATGATGTGTTGTGATGGAAGGTCAGATAAAACTTTCAACTAAAAGATATGAATATTATTTAGTGTCATTATTGATCCGGTCGGTCATCAGTAGTCGATGACATCAGCAGCAGATGACCACGTGGACCATTCACAGGGTGACACGTGGAATAAGATAGCAGGTGAATCAGGGAGGAGATCACTCAGAACGGTGATCGGTGGTCAGTTGCTAAGGGACCACCACCAGCAGATCAGTGCCTAGATGAGCGCCTGGAAGGAGAGCGCAAGAAGTAAAGAAGCACTGATCCGTCGTCGGTGCATGGTCATCGGGTTTCTTGTTAACACGCAGTTAAGCTGGAACCCAGGCTCCCAGCGAGAGCGTTACGCAAGAAGCACTGATCCGTCATCGGTGCATGGTCATCGGGGTTTCTTGTTAACACGCAGTTAAGCTGGGACCCAGGCTCCCAACGAGAGCGTTACGCAAGAAGCACTGATCCGTCATCGGTGCATGGTCATCGGGGTTTCTTGTTAACACACAGTTAAGCTGGGACCCAAGCTCCCAGCGAGAGCGTTACGCAAGAAGCACAGATCATTCATCGGGGTTCTTGCTAACACGCAGTTAAGCTGGGACCCAGGCTCCCAGCGAGAGCGTTACGCATGCACCTCGCATGATTCCAAACCAGAAGAAGAAGAGTTGCGCGCCAGTAGGGTCGTGCATGAGGATGGCATAAGAGAGCTAGTAAGCAAGTCAGTCATCAGTGACTCTCTTAACCTATTACGTGCATGGCACTGTGCAGTGAGACCATGCATGCAGGATGCAGCGCCTGGTGAGTGTTGTAGTGACCAGGCCTCGGACGTCGGCCAAGAGCTGAGAGGTCGGCACAAGAGAGGTCGGTCTGGTGGGCCTAATAGGACATGGAGGACTAATGAAGTCACCGAGCCACGTCAGCTGGGTCATACAGTGTGGGCCAGAGCTATGTGGGGGTGATACCACAGACGTGGAGCAGTGGGTCGATGAGCCCTCAGTAGGGTCGATCACCAGAGCGAGGCAATGTGTCCTCGTCACACAATAGGGCGATGAGAGACACATCAGTCATCGATCAGGATGAGAGACACATCGATCAACAGGGTGTGACGAGGTGACATCGGCCAGGGTGATTTGAACAACGTGACCAGAACAATTGAGATTGATTCCCCGAAGGGACCAGTGATCAGTAAAGTGCCCAGAGCCAGGGAGAGGCCTTAGTCACGAAACATCCATGCATGAGGCGGGGGAAGCACAACTACGTACAGAGCCTTGAGGGGTAGAGAACCCATCAAGATTAGAGTTTCCCAGTGAGGTTGCCTGCATGGCACGCGAACCGTGAAGGCGTTCCCAGGGCAGTTGGCGCCAGTGATTAGGTAGGGCAGGTGAGCACAGAAATTGAGGGTATACAGAGATACCCACGTGACCTTCCCTGTCAGATTTTGCACTCAAGTAAAGGAAGCCTGCACGCAAGATTGCCCTGAGAGTGGGTGATGGCAGCGCAGGAGTAATCGAGTGAGCCCTAGAGGTAGCCAGTAAACGCTAAGACTATATAAGGGGCAGAGAAACACTCAGCAAAGGTACGCAATACGTGATTTCAAACTAGAGATTTCACTGAGAGATTTTTGGTGTTCCTGTTACCTGACTTGAGCGTCGGAGCTACAACGGCCGCTAGAGGCGCCGTCTGTGTTGTTTTGCAGGCATTGTTTGGAGTTCCAGAGAAGGTTCTTGGAGTGTTCTTGTAGAAAACGCAATTGCAGAAGGCTAGACGAAGGAGTGACGAGGTATATCCTCCACATTCGAGTCAGCGGCATGATCAATTATGGTAGAGAGTTTAATCACATACAAGTTAAATATCCAAAATTCAATGAAGACTTATAATTGATGAAAAAAAAATATAAGGAGTTTTAAGAACATTGGTCTTCCAAAATATAGTCACTCATAAGAATGATTTTTTAATGAAAAAAGAATAAGTTGTTATTAAATTGGTATTCACCAAAGTTTCTCAGTGAATAATATGAAGAAAAAAAATAAAAATAAAAATACTATAAAAATACGGAATTTATTTGATTAGTTACACTACAACTCACATATATTAAGACTATTTCTTGTTGCTTGATTCCTAACACAAATCAATATATCAATGCTAGAAAATTAATAAATAGAAATCAATATTAGAGATAAAAAATAATTAGTTGCTATATTGATTAAATTAGATACTATTTTAGAAACTGAAAAAATTATTGTTATCTACATTAGTTTATATTATTGATAAATAGTTTATAAATTGATATCTAATTAACTACCTAGGTTTTAGCTACTAATTATTTAGATTCGAATGGCTCGATTTGGGAAATTTGGGAGTCATATATAGGTTTTACAAGAAGGCTTTGGAGAAGGGTTTTTTAGGTTTTGGAATGTGTTTAGGTTGGACCGTGTTGAAAGCATTAGAGTAAGGTGAAATTACCCACTTAGAATAATTATTAATACCAAATATTAAGAGCAACACTTAATAAATGTGGTCTTAATTACCTACAATTTAAAAAATGTGGCCTAAAATATTATTTAAAGCACCTATAATTTAAAAAACATTGCCTAAAGTACTCATAATATTTTTATGTTGGTCTAGGTTTTATAACATGTTGCTTAAAATAAATAGGCAATGTTTTTTCCAAATATTTTGAGCTAGAGGGAAATAAATTTTACTACGTAGGGAACAATAAAAAATCGTTGCTTATATTTACTTTAGACAACACTTTTTTACCCGCTGCCATGTCAGCGGACCTAAAGTAAAAAATGTTGTAGTACTACTTTTATTTGTTTTTATGTGGATGTGCTTTTCTTAGAAAAAAAAAATCTTGTTGCTTGATTCCTAACACAAATCACATATATCATCATTGTCCTTAACAATATAAATATCAACATGCATATCAACATGTCATCATATATCATCCACGACGAGTAATATCACTTCCCATAATTGGAAATGACTTCCTCATTCAAGTGATCTCACGTTACCTCCAAATATCAGAACTAGGTTCTAGTCCTTCTTCACTCAAACCTCATCTTCACGCTTAGCATCCTTACAATGCTTGAGCGACATGCTTGTTGTGTCACTTGCAACAAGTTCTAAAATCATAAAACACATTGTTTCACTGGCACTTGAGAAATGAAACCTTGTTTAAGTGTCCTAACATAATTGCATGTTAACATCACAATTCTCATGTACACCACCACACCTCACGTTTGAGTGACAACATTTTCAGAGGAGTGAAATTTGTCTTGGTTTGTCTCATATTCAAACTTCAAACTCTGACTTGAGCTATCTTCTTCATTGCTTGAGCATCCATATTATTGTTCAAACAATAACTATAATTATTACACACAACTTAAGTGTTACTTAAGTGGTGAGTCATCACTTGAACGTTACTAAAGTGATGAGCCACCACTTTAATAATATTAACCTTAAACATCCATTCTCAGAAAATAGAAAGCAAATATTTCTTTTACATTGTTCCAACCAAATTAATCCAACATACACAGTTTATATTATCACGAATAATACTAAAAACTATACACATAACAAATTCTGTACATACATCTAAAATTTCAACCATTGCACTCTTACATATTAGGAACCAATCTATTGAATATATCTAAGCATTAACTCTCCTTACCTAGATATGTAACGTGCCTACAAGCTTTTCATTTGACAATTTCAAAAATTCAATAATAAGGATTTAGGTAATCCACCAACTATCAAACCTCTATACAACATTTCTCATTTACCTAACACCCAAAAAGAAGAAGAAAAATACATAATATTTAATAATAATTAATCCATTTATCAAAACTTTTATTTTGATCGGTCTATTTTATTCTTTATTTACAACAATGTTTATATTTTTTTTAAAGATAAATAGTTAAAAAATCTTAATTTTAAAAATAAATTTTGAAATAAACATCTAATATTTATTGATATAGTCATTTATTTATCTTTAATTTTTTATTTAAAACTTATCTTTAAATAAAACTCAAATTTTATACATTGAAAAAGTCCACAAAAATTATCATTTATGCATTCCAGAAAACTTTTGTCTCTGACAAAAGAAACAAACGAAAACTAACTATATCCCAAAACAGACTATTTTTAATAGTGATTAATTGAATATCAAATAAAAATTTCAATTTAGCAACACCAAAAACAATCGAAAGCATATAATTTGTTTTCTCTCCATTTTTTTATAACAGATTACAAATATGAGAGAATCATGTTTAAGTTAAATATTATTATTATGAAGGATAAAATCAATTCCCTAGTTGCGACGGAAATCATGACATGACGTGTTAATTAAGGATTAAAATGCAAGACATGCTTGACTCTATATTAGAGACAAAAGTACAAATCATGTTAGAATAGCACTGAGACTATCTCTTTAATATAATCTTTTAATTTTATATTTTTCAATCTAGACAATAATATATTAATATTTTTTTTTATCTATAACACGAAATTAATTTTTTTCATGGTCTAAACTTTATATTATTTAGATGCTTGTAAGATAATAATAATTAAAATAATTTATTTTGAATGTGAAATTGATTTAATTTAGTAAACCTTAATCTGTAATAAAAAAATAATAAATTTTAAAAATTTCTTTTAATCATTTTCATATTATAGTTAGCTAGATTGTTTGAATTTTAAATCAGGACGAAAATCAATTTTGTGTTAGAATAAACACGAAAAATATATTAAACCTTATTTTTTTAATTTAGATTATAAAAGTGTTTTTTCTTCAAATATTTAATGCAACTATATATTTAAAATTTAAACATTAGATTCAGGACTTAAGATAAAAGAATCTCATCTTAATTGTACATGGAATATTAACTAAACGTTATATATAACAATATAGTATAATATGAATTTTAAGTAGTTATGAATGAAGGAATATTTTAATTGATTTGTTTGAGGACCACTAATGTTATGTTTCTCATTTAATAATAGTTGTTTAAGAACAATTTTTTTTTTCTAATATGCATGATTGGTTCTGAAGTACTTGTTTGTTTATAGCTTACCAATTTTTATTTTGATATGAGAAGATGACGATGGCATCGATGTGATGCAAAAGAATATGTTATTACAGAGACAGAAAAGTTGGCAAGAACTATGTTGTGAATTGTGATTATGTTTTGTGAAGGGTGTGTGATGTAGCAAGAAAAAGTAGCAAATAAAAGAAGGTTGATGACTTTGTTTATGGAAAATGAATAAGATTGAGACATGGAAGAAGAAGAAAGTGACAATAAATAAATGCAAAGATCACCATTACCATCACTAGCCAGCTGTTTTTCACGTGAAACTTACACGCTTTATAGCTTCGGAACCTACTACACCACACTTCATTATTTTTTTATAAGGAAGATCATATTTTCATATCCACCAAATCAAATTATATCTACTTAATAACTTAAAATCATAATGGTTTCTACATCATCATCAAATTCAAATTCATTTAGATAATATTATTAAAATCCATCACCATATATAAGATATTATGTATTTTGAAGTTTGAAATTCTGTCACAATTTTATTCATAAAAGATTTATTAGAAAATTAAAAAAAAAAATTTAAATTTTTCTTTTGAAATTATTAAATATCTTAAACAATAATATTTTGATTATATTTATGTTATTTTTTCACTTAAAATCTTAATATATATTATTATATTAATAGGTTATAAAATGAGTGTATTCTCTTCAAATATGTTAAAATGTTATTTTCTTTTTTTATTGCAAATATGTCAAAAGCTTTCGTACAATATCATTTAAAAGTTAATATAAAGAACAATTTAAATATAATTTTTTTTTAACTTTTTAAAACGTTTTTCAAAAACAAAATTGAGATGCAACTCTAAATTTTAAAACCAAAATAATACTTTTAAATATAGTAATTTTAGATAAGTCAATTGACTTAAGAAGGAATACCTTTTTTTTTATTGCTCTAATATATTTGTAACTATTTGTTTGAAAAGATAAATTTTTAATAAAATTGCTATTATTATTTTTCCAAGATATTTTTATAGATGAAAGTTGTAAGATTAATATACATATATATATAATCCTAAAATGTAAAGATGATTAAAGTAGTTTTTCTACCTCTCTTAACAAAGTTTTTTCGTGCAAGAAATCGAATTTATGTTAGCATGTTTAAGGAATCAATCACCCATCTACCAACTAATTTGTGTTGGACATTTTTGGCTTTGTTTTTTCTGGAACAGGTAAAATAGTGTTGACTTCACAGAACTTGTTTTGGTTAAAATTGATTTTAAATTAGCATTCTTTATGCTTGAATTGATGATCTTATTCCAAAAAAAAAGTTTGTCTTGTAACTTAACATAAATTTTGTTTTAAATATGCTTTTAATTCTTGAAATATTTTTTCTCTAAATTTTTTAATTAAATATATTTTTTAATTCTATTATAATCAATGTGTAACTTTTGTCTTCCATTTCAAAACAGAGACATTGAATTCATAAGTTCAAAAAACCTGTAGTTTTGGTTCCAACCTTCAAATTTTCATATGTTTTTTTTTTCACTTTTGATTTGATTGCATATAGACGTCTCATATTCATTTAAAATACTATAAAAAAATGATTTAACTAATTAAAATATAAGAAGTTAAAGAAATAAATGTAGATGAAGTTAAGGATTGAACTCAAACTCTTTTTTTTTTTTTTATGGATTGAGATGGTCTTCTTTCTAGTCTCTTGGGATGATCTCATTGCATGGGATTAGGTGTTTGTTGTTGACTTCAAGCTACCTATTCAGTTATATGAAACTGATTGGTAAAAAGTTTTTTTGACCCTTAAGTTAGTTTTAATAGTTGAGAATGATAAATGTTACCAAAATATATTTTTTACCTATCTCAAATCAACCTATTTATCGATTTATATTGGGTTTCGAAATGGATGTGTTTGAATTAGTACATATATTATAATTAACATTGTGTAAGATATCTTTGACATTTTTTTCGAGATTATTTGGTTAATTATGTTGTTATCAGCTAGATGTACTGAGATTTATTCAATTACATTTGAATTCTTGGATCTTGCTACAAGTTTTTCACTTGTTATGCGAGATGTTCAACTTGAAAACCTCACCTCAACGTGATGCCATGGTTGCCAGTAGGGTCTTGTGGAGAACTGAATGCCTCATTTTGGACAAAAAGAGAACAAACTTGTTACTGATATTAAGGATCTCAAACAAAGCCTCACTGAGATTACCCTTACGCATAATGAGGTCAATACCAAAAAAGATAAGGTCAAGGTAAAACTCTTAAAGTTCCACAGGCCACCTTCTTTTATATGTCCCTATTCATGAAGGAAAATTCAATGTCATGAAGAACATGTATTAAGGCAAGCTAGTGATGGTTGATGATATCTTGACTAGTGGGGTCGAGGCCGGGATGATGGTGAGAGTGATGAATGAGTTGGCCGAGTACCTTTAATTTTTTGTAATATTTTTTGTATAGTCTTTTAGTGTTTGTTGTTTATAGATTTTTTATAAGTGAAGGCCGATTTAGTGCTCAATTTTTTAATATCTTTTTCTTTCATATATCGTGTTGTATCATTTTATGTCAAGTTAATTCAAGAGGAGTCACTTAGTCACAATTTTGTATGTAAAACCAAGATTAATCATTTAAACCAAGATAAATTACTTTGTTGACGTTTTTAAAAGTAAAAATGGAGATGGATAATTGATTTCTTCAACGTTTTTCTTGGTCCCGTGTTGGGCGCCAATTGTTCTTGTATAGATTGAGAGTGTATTTCTTCTAGTCTTCTAGGATGATCTCATTGCTTCACTCCACAACTACCTTCTCATGTTCGGGATGGGGAGATTGTACCTGCACAAGGTTCTCTAACACTAAAATTGACTTGGATAATTGAGAGTGATAAATACTATCAAATTGTACCATCTACCTGTCTCAAACCAACTTATTTATGAATTTGTGTTAAGACTCTATATAAATGAGTTTGGATTAGTATTCATATTATAATTAATTTTATATTAGTTTTGATAATACGATTGTTTAATAAATTTGATTATGAAACTAGTTTGGTTAATTTTATTGTCATCAACTATCAACTAGATATATTAAAATAATCTCAATTATGTAATTTGAGTTATATATGGTCTTAGCCATATATAGTGTTAGCTTTACACATACTATATGATGATAGAAACATTTCTATATTAAAAAGGGACAAAAATTGCTTACTGAACAAAGTAGAAGGATCAAAATAGTATTATAAAAAATTTTAACTTTGAATTTCATCCCTATTGTTACATCAACTGTATATAAGGTAGACAATATATTGAAAATTGTGATAAAAAAATCAAAAGTATTTCAAAAGTCACTTAACAAACTCAATTTTCTTAAAAACTAAATATTCTTTTATCAAGACCAGAAGAAAAGTCTAATGATATTTTGGAAAGAAAAGATTAGTCACTGTAAGAAGGATCACAAGTCAAAGGTAAATCATACACCACAACTATTAGTCATTGGATTAATTAATCATATGTGATTATTAGATTATTTCCATCAAAACAAGTCTTCCTCTCTCAAGTTTATCAAGCTATTCACTTGCTTCTTTAAACCTAAAATGTTGTATTCAATCTAAAGTTATTTATAATAATTTTTTAAACTTGTATAATTTTAGTCTTGGAAAACCAGTTCTTGAATTAGAAAAGTTCATCATGTAAAAGTTTATCTAAAGTTTCATTGATTAGTATTTGATGTAATTTTAGATAATTTAGCACAATATGGTACCATTGGTATGTGATGTGTGAACAAGCCTACACAAGAGACAAATTTGACTGAAGTGTGGAAGTGAAAGAAGATAGGGTTCTGTTCTGACACACTTCTGCAGATAATGTATCCATGGATGGAAAAAGAACAAACACTAAAATACTACCAATTATTACCAATACACCATTTCTGCATATTCATTCATTCACCCAACAAAGTTGACCATGAAACTCATTACCATTTTCCACATTCATCTATATAATGACAAAAATATAACAACAAATATATTATCTGCATCCCATAGTTTTTTCCATCAGTAAAAAAAATATTGTGTATCATCATACCAACATGAATTTAATTGTTAAACTATGTGACATTATTTCTGAATGTAGTATTAATTCTTTGGTTTCTATGAGATTAATTGATTGATGTTTCTCTGTGGTGTTGGTTTGGCCTCTTGTTGTTTTTTTATGTTTACATGAATTTTGTTATTTCTTTGTAGGAGTTTGTTTTATAAATTAAAATTTTCTTTTTTAAATTTGTATAAGGATCTATCATTGAAGTCTTTTATATTTATTTATTTTTCATATTTATTTATTTTATTAATAAAATAAAATATATAACATTATGATTTGTTTTGACGTTTTTACAATTTTATATACATATTTAGAAAACTAATTTAATTATATTTGACAAATTTAAAAGTGTATTATTTGAAAGTTGAAGTTAAGAGTTCTTTATATTTTTTTTAATTTATTAAAATGTGTTTTTGAGATAAAATTATAATAGACAATACTAAAAATATAATAATTTATTTTAACAATATTTTCTTAACAGCTTGTAATGAATTGATTTTAATCTTTAGAATTATATACAAAAGTTGAAAATAACTATTGTTTGAATATTATTATATGTACCTGAGTATAATGTATTCATTAATTTATACGAAATTATTTTAATAATTTTGAAATCAAACTTTATATATTTAATATTTGATTATTTTTTCTGTTCTTATAATTACATTCCATTTCATGTGATACCTTTTTCATTCAAAAATATAAGATATCAATAATTATTTCACATTTATTAAGAAAATCGATCAAATTATTTAATTTGTCTCTAATAGTATTTTTTTCAAAATTAACTTTAAATAATTAGTGTGTAGAAAGAAAACAATAGCAATGAAGTTTTAACTTTTAAAATAAACTCTTCAATTCTTGAATTTTTCATAAAATAATTAATAATACTTAATAGAAAATTAATATGTAAGAGAATATTTGTGAAAAAAAAAACTAAAAAGTTTTAGACGAAGATTGGTTGGCACAAATCGTGATCATGCATTGGTTTTAGAAAATTTTAAAATAATATTAAGGGGAGAATAGTATCTAAAAAAAGTACTCATAATTTTCATATTAAATGAGTAATTAAGATTCTTTAACCACTACTTTCTTTTTATTAAGGATTTTATTCGATACTTTTGTACCTGAAAAACCATTTTAATGACAATAACGATTGTGTGAACAAACGTAGAAATATGTTAAAGGGATTCTTCAAGTTCAGTTTAAAGCTAATAAACGATTTTTTTCAAACTTAAGTTTTGACTCTCACTTTTTTTCCTTTTCTCAAAAAGAGAAATCCGTATCCATGTTAAAAAGTAATAATATAATGCAATTGAAAGAAAAAGATGAAAATAAATAGTACTGAGTATTATCGAAATATTAAAAAAAAGGAAAATACTAATTAGTGATATTAAATTACTGGCTAAAATATTATAAGAAAAACTTTGTATTGGGATATGTAAAAGGTATTTTGTTGTATATGGTTGTTTAATATGCTCTTTAAATTTTTCATTAAAAAAACCCTTTTTAAAAAATCTTTAAAAAAATAATATGTAGAAAAAATTATTGTTATAGGATATATCAGAAAAAACATAAAAGAAAATAAAAATAAAAGATTTAGAATTATGCTGTTCTATTCCTCCATCTCACACTGACATCTATCAAAGTTTGTAGCTTTACATATTTGTCTTCCAACTTCTTAGTTATCACATTCACATTCTCTCTCTCCTCTCTCTGTCATCCACTAGCTGCTGATATTGATATCTATGAGTTCATCAATAAATGCCAGTAAATAAACCACCATGCACATTCCAACTCAACCCTTGAAAAAGGTAAATCACCAACTTTAACCTGAGACAAGAGAAGGGTAGTAGTATCTAAGGAGGTTTCACCATCCTTGGAGATTCCGAACTCCAATAAAAAAGTTGTCGGATTTGAGTCACTTCACTTTTTCCAAGCACAATCCACACATCATGGCTCAAAATGGAAGTGGGGATAGAGTGGTGGAGCGTGGTTTTGAGTCCCTTGAGCATGTAGATGAGCATGATCGCAGACTGAGTCTAAAGGGTAGCACCAAAGGCAAAGAGGAAGAGATTTCTGTGGAGAGGGTGTTCCAACACCTTCTGGTGCCATCATGGAGGAACCAGTTGACCGTGAGAGCCTTTGTGGTCAGCTTTGCACTCAGCATATTGTTCAGTTTCATTGTGATGAAGCTCAACCTCACCACTGGTATTATTCCTTCTCTCAATGTCTCTGCTGGCCTTCTGGGATTCTTCTTTGTGAAGACTTGGACAAAGTTCTTGGAAAAATCTGGCATGTTGAGACAACCCTTCACAAGGCAAGAGAACACTGTCATCCAAACCTGTGTTGTGGCTTCCTCTGGCATAGCCTTTAGCGGTACCTTCTTCTTTTCACTCTGCCTTTTGGGGATTTGTTTACTGTTGCCATGATATTATATCTGTAGTTTTTTAATTGGTTAACTGTTGAGTTTTGCCCCTTTTTGTTTCATGGGGTGAAAACTTTTTATTTTTTGGTAATTGACTATAAATTTATCAAACAATTGGACTTTTTGTGCCTTTTCAGATTCAACAGTGTGCTAATTTGTGAGGGGATTTGGATTTGAGAAAGGCCTTGGTTAATTTCTCATGTTGACCTAGTCTGTAATCTGATTCCTTATAAAAAATGAAATTACTTTCTCAGTGTTAAATCATTTTCCAGAAAAATTTTCAAAGGAGAAAATCTAAGTTATAATCACTTGAGTAGCTAATTGAATCAGTATACAATCAACTGTGTTATTTTTCTATGAAGATTTCCTAATTTAATAAATTGGAAGAAACTTCTTTTTATTAGTCCTGCCTCCCCCAATCAAATTTTTTGTAATCAAAGTTTACTTCTTTTCACTGTGAGACATAACGTTCTAGAACATACTTTCTGCGGAAAAGCCATAGATGAGCCACAAAGTCATCAAATTTGTCCATGCTTTGAAAGATACTTTTTCTATGTTTTGAAATTTCAACTTATGACAAGAAATTTGGAAACCTTGTTGATGTGATTGAATTAGTGTATGCTTCCACCATTTTCAACCGCACATAAGCAAAAATTCTGAGTCGCTTTAACTCATCTTTCATCATTACTTAAATTTTTTTTTTTATCAATCTTGTATCATTAATTGTATTGCATAGTATTTTGAAATGAAGCAATGCAAACTGTCACATCTGGTTAATGTTGTGTTAGGTTTTTAGGCAAATTGGACTTCAGAACATACTGAAACTCTATAGTGAGATGTTGATGTTATACAATGAAAGGAATCTTAGGTCCTATTAAGATAATTTTTTCAAAAGTGTTTATAGGAGAAGATAAAATGAAATAAATTTCTCTTATAAACCTAACTTTGCTCCCGTGCAAGTAAAATGAACTTTTGGAGAAGCTAAAACAAATGAACTTTGATTTATCATTTTATGTATAGGCTAATTTTATCTAATGAGAGAAGATTATTTCTTCTCCTTTCTTAAATTTTTTTATAAATGATCTATCTATGAACACTTTTTTTTTCATAGATATCATGATTATTAGCTCAGTTAAATAAAAGTTTTCATTCTGTGATTGATTGGTATGAACAGGAGGGTTTGGAAGTTACCTCTTTGGAATGAGTGAAGAAATAGCAAACCAATCCACAGATACAAGTGATTTTAAGGACCCAAGTTTAGGGTGGATTATAGCTTTTCTCTTTGTTGTTAGCTTTCTTGGACTCTTCTCTGTTGTACCTCTCCGAAAGGTATGCCACTGATACATTCTTGAAATATTGATTGCATTGTTCATTAAGGGTATGTTTAGATCAATTTCTCAATGAGTACTTCTACGAAAAGAGAATAAGGAAGTGCAATGAATTAATTAGCTTCTGTCATAAATTAAAATTTGCTTACTCATAATTAAAATTAGCTTTCAGAGATATAAATGAGTGAACTTTTGTAATTTCATTTTACCTTCTTATTTTCATCTTTAATTATTTATTGAGAAGTCTGTCCATACAAAACTCAATTTAGAAAACCTGCACGGTTTCATTTTTTTAATTCTTATCACTTTATTACGTTTCAATTAAGTTATGGTTAAGTTATGCTTTTATTATTTGTGTTAGATTATGATCGTTGACTTCAAATTGACATATCCAAGTGGTACTGCAACTGCACATCTCATCAACAGCTTCCACACTCCTCAAGGAGCCAAACTTGCAAAGTAGGCACTGTCTTTGACTCCATGTTAGTAGAAGTGGCATAAGTTGTTAGACATTCAAACTAATTTACTGTTTCTTTTGTACTCTTCCAGGAAGCAAGTGAAAATGTTGGGAAAATTCTTCAGTATGAGTTTTTTATGGGGTTTCTTTCAATGGTTTTATACAGCTACTGACCAGTGTGGATTTCAAGCCTTCCCTTCGCTGGGGCTTAAAGCATATGAAAACAGGTATGCTGTCAGAACTTCATTCTAAATGAAGTTTCTTGATCTAGATGTGTAAACATGCATAATCTAAAAGCAAGATACTTCAAATTATGTTCTAATCCAGAATGGCTAATCATATCTTAACTTATTTGTAGGTTTTATTTTGATTTTTCTGCAATCTATGTTGGAGTGGGAATGATTTGCCCATATATCATAAATATATCAGTGCTTCTTGGGGGAATTCTTTCTTGGGGTATAATGTGGCCTCTCATAAAAACCCAAGAGGGTCATTGGTATGCCAAAGGCCTTGGTGAAGGAAATCTTCATGGCATCCAAGGTTATAGGGTAAGTTCCTTGATATAAAGCACCTCTAGTACCACAATTCCTTATCTTTCCAGTGTCTATCAGTTAAACGGATTTACCTTGTACTTTGAATTCAGGTATTTATAGCCATTTCCTTGATCTTAGGAGATGGTTTATATAACTTCATAAAGGTGATAACTCATACCCTCTGGGGGTTGTATCATCAATTCCAAGAGAGACAGCGGGAGAATGTACTTCCAGTTGCAGAACAAGACTCCCCCTCAAATCCTCAGCTATCTTATGATGACCAGCGCCGCATCCAACTTTTCCTTAAAGATCAAATTCCCACATGGTTTGCAGTTGCAGGCTATGTTGCTATTGCTGCCATTTCAACAGCCACTCTGCCACACCTCTTCCCCCAACTAAAATGGTACTACATAATTGTTATCTATCTAGTTGCTCCCACCTTGGCATTTTGCAATGCTTATGGTTGTGGGCTAACTGATTGGTCCCTTGCATCCACTTATGGAAAGCTGGCCATCTTCACAATTGGAGCATGGGCCGGTGCCTCAAAAGGTGGAGTTCTTGCTGGCCTAGCCGCCTGTGGAGTGATGATGAACATTGTTTCCACTGCCTCAGACCTGATGCAGGATTTTAAGACCGGCTACCTTACACTGGCTTCACCACGCTCCATGTTTGTGAGCCAAATAATCGGCACAACTATGGGTTGTGTAGTTTCTCCTTGTGTATTTTGGATTTTCTACAAAGCTTTTCCTGATCTGGGGAAATCTACAAGTGAGTATCCTGCCCCATATGCAATCATATACCGTAATATGGCCATATTGGGGGTGCAAGGTTTTGGCTCGCTACCAAAAAACTGTCTATTGCTTTGTTACATATTCTTTGCTGCAGCAGTTGCGATAAACTTGTTTAAAGATTTTCTTGGTAAGAAAGGGAAGTTCGTTCCACTTCCAATGGCTATGGCAATACCATTCTACATAGGGCCATACTTTGCCATTGATATGTGTGTTGGAAGTCTGATATTGTATGTGTGGGAGAGAATTAACAAGGCTAAGGCAGATGCTTTTGCACCAGCTGTAGCTTCTGGTTTGATATGTGGAGATGGAATATGGACTCTTCCTGCTTCAATACTTGCTCTGGCTGGAGTTAAGCCACCAATTTGTATGAGGTTCTTCTCCAGAGCAGCAAATTCGAAGGTTGACACTTTCTTAGGGAGTTAAGGTCTTGCTTGAATTGGACATGGTTCGGTATCTTGTGAAAAATGACTGGCTTGTAAATCTGTGAAACATCATGAAGTTTGTGGTTTTAAACTTTTACAGCCATATAGTTGAACAAAACAACAGTAGAAGGAAAAAATAGTGTGTATTATATATTAGAAAGAGAGTAGTATATATTGCATTTGTTTTATATAGACCTCACAAAACATCTCCATTTCGAATATGCTTCCTCTGAACATGCCATGATTCTTTATGTACTGCCTAAGTTTTAAATTGCTGTTGCACTTTCATTGCTTATCTTTAATGTTGCAGAAAACTGCTGACAAATATGGAAATCAGTGCCTATGCAGCAAAGACTCAAAATCTTAAAATTAGGTGATACATAAAATAATATCTTTAATACAGAGATTTATCATAAAGTATTGAATTTAATGGTTTTTTTTAGTGCAAGTTTTACAATTTGAAACATATTTCATTTGGGAATCAATTTTAATTAAACATAAATAAGCTTTTTTAATTAAACAGCATCAACCCAATTAGAAATGTTTAAAATTACATTATAAAACATGTATATGGAAAAAAAAAAATACCACCTCAAATAAAGTTGAGCTACTAATATTTACTATATCACGATGTTATAGCAGTAAATTTATTTTTTTCTCTTGATATTCTGTATATTATTACTATATGGTAAATTTTAACTAAAAATAAACAATCTGTATGTATAAATAGTCATCAAATCCATCAAATTAAATTGTAAATATTGAATGAATTTTAAAAATTTATATCATAATTTTAATTTTGCATAAAAAAGTCATTGTTTTGGGGGATCATGAAGTAGTCACATCCCTAATTACACATGGTCATTATTATCTTTTAAAACTTCGCCTATTAGTTAGTGTTATGTGGATAACTTTTCTCTCCTAACTGCTAAGTGCTCTTTCCACTTCATGAGTTCTTTCTTTCAACTGATAACTTCAATAACCCAAAACTGCATTAATGTGAAAAATGATTGCAATTTTGACTGAGTTTTGGTTTATCACAACCACCATCTTCTATGGAAAGAAACGTCCATGATTTCAGGAAATCCTTAAGATTTTCATATATAAAAAGACTCAAATTTTAAAAATTTAAAGATTTCATGAAATCCTTAAGAGTTTCATACATAAAAAGACTCAAAATTGAAATCCTTAAGAGTTTCATAGATAAAAAGACTCAAACTTTAAAAGTTTAAAGAAAAGTAGTGATAAAGTATTTTATATTAAAAAAATGTTAAATAAATCAATTTTAAAGATAAAAAATAATTAATTACAATATTAATTAAATTAAATATTATTTTAAAAATTAAAAAATATTATAAGTATTTAAATTAGTTTATATTATTAATAAATAATTTTTAAATTAATATTTAATTAGTTACTAAAATTTTATATATCAACTATAAAATTTAAATAATTAACTGCTAAAACATAAGTAATTAATAAAATATTAATTTAAAAATTATTTATCAATAATATAAATTAATTTAAATATTAATAATTTTTTTATTCTCTAAAACAGTATCTAATTTAATAAATATAGCAATCAAAATTTTTTGTCTTTAAAATTAATTGTATTTAATGATTTTTCATAAGTAGTGTATTAACCAATCTAGTCAATAATTAATTTTGAACGAAATTTAACTGATTATATTTATAGTGAGTCCTCCTTTCAGTAAATAATTTTAAAAAATATATTTTAACATTTTCAATATTTGTTATAGAGGAATTAAATATATATTATTGATAATTTGGGATAATATAACCAAACTGATTTAATGCCTTTACTATAGATACTAGAAGAATACAAAATTCATGGATTGTTGAGCAAATTAAATGACTCAAGAAACCTTATAAAGCTTTGTTTTTATTTGACTAATTATAAAAGACGTGGGCATGAACCAAGATGCAACACCTTTTTTGAAGATGAACTATGCAGACAATCTTGACTTCTGAATCTTTTTCTTATTGAGAATAGTTTATTGTGTTGCCATATAAGAACATTGCTAAAAATTGGTGGGTTTCTAGTTCAGGTAAGACATTGTTTAATTGTTTTCCCTTTTTGCATGAAAAATAAAATATTTTAATAGAGTTTGGCTTAGTGAGGAAATTATCATATTATTAAATTATTATATGAAGCTTTCAAAATGGCAGTTGAATAAAAGAGTCCATCTCTATTCTTTTTAAATTGTTAACTCTTCCTCGATAATTATAGATAACTTTTCAATGATATGGGGGAACAGAGCTAAGAATTTCTTCAGCACCTCCATATAACACATAAAATGATAATTTTGCTCTTTTTTCATCCTTTCTATTGAAACTTTTCTTTTATTCATATATTTTGAACTCTAAAATTTAGAATACCAAATTTTCTGAATTCGAAAATATATTATAGATTCTAAAATGTGGAATACAATTTTGTATTATGAATTTAAAGTTAGAAATGCATTTTCAAACTCAGAAAATATTTTTCAAACTATAAATTTCATAATAGTATTTCGAATTCTAATGTTTAAAATGTATTTTCTAGGTTTGAAAATATTTTCTAAACTTTAAAATTCGGAATACAAAATTGTATTCCAAATTCTAGAGTTCGAAATGCAAAATACATTTTGAATTCTAAAATCCAAAATACAAAATTGTATTCCAAATTGTAGAGTTCGAAAAGATATATAAATTATACAATTCAAAAATGAAAAAAAAAAAAAATCTTCCACCTTTTGCTCAAAATAATTTTAGAATTAAAAAATTTATGGAGGTGCAGGAATAAACTATGAAGGTGGAGGAAGAAATTGCCCAGAGCCATGCACCATGACAAATGCATTTTTTTCATAGAGTTAGAATAAAAGTAAACTGATAGGCATATCAGAGCTTGATACCAGCAGAAATAATTATATTAATACAACATATTTTATTTTCTTTGACTACTATATTGAAATTAATAGAACCAGGAAAAAGGAACAAGGGTTTATGAAGTGAGAAAATTGTGTACAAACTGAGGTCAGTCATCGATTCTAAAATTATTTCTTTACTCAATAAGTCAAGAAAAGGGAACCAACCTGGTTCATTCATTCATTTTTTTATTCCCATCAACTTCCTTTTAAAATTCAATAAATCAAGCGTTTGATTCTACACAGATTCTCTCCTAATCACACATTAAAATGTCAATTATGTGATTTTAAGCAAGATTCAATGCTTAATTTAATTCTGAGCTGAAACAACTTTAAGTAATTTATACTTTAGAAAAAAAATAATCAGTCAAATTCTACTAATTTCAAAGATAAATTACATCACTTTAAAATTGATTGGAATATATTAAAGATAAAGATAGGATCAGTATACATTGAACAAGTTTTATTCTCTCTTCCTCATACCTATTCTCATAATTCCATCACAACCACATGGTAAGCAAATCCAAGTTGTCACGTTCTTATGACAGAAATAAAGGGTACCATTTCTTGTGCCTAGCAACCACAACTTAGATTATGGTCAAGCAGTCCAGTCTTCATCACTTCCGTTATCCTAAACAAAACAAATATTATAAGCACAACAGGTATATAGATTAGCCCCATGCCTTTTATAAAACTATAAGATTGTGTAGGTACATGATCCATGTGAGTAGAAGCATGTGTTGTAGAGTTAGGAAAATACCTCTGAAGCATTTGAAAATTCTTCAATGTCATCATCTTCGTGGTCATCATCTTCATCCTACATTATCATGTGAATATGAAACTAGTGGGTCAAAGAGAACTGTAAAATTGAAGCCAAGTTTCCTATTTGTTAAGATATTTCAGGGAGATTGATGCTTTCAAATTTTAGAGATACCAAATGAAAATATCAATGTAATTATGTAACTATATGGATACATTGTATGCTTATAGCAAAAACCAATGCCAGTCTAAAATTGAAATATCTCTAGTGAAATCAATGATAAGTGAAATACATAAAACATTAAAATGATATTGACTTCAATATATGTACAAATCAGACCAGGAGTGCTCCTAGAAGCAAAAATTTAAGTAGATGAGTTTAATAGCATCGAAATCAAAAGTGAGAAGACAATTAGTGCTAACAATTGTTGAAAGCAAAAGCCGATCCCTTGAAAAAAAAGAGAAGCAAATAGATAAAAGGGTTGGAAAGTTACTTCCCTATCAGTAGCTGGGTTAGGTAGCATTATTTATGATTAAGCATGAAACATAAGAATCCTCTTAAAGAAGATTCAATCACTAAAAGGTATGGAGTTTCAAGAATGAGAAAAAAAACTTACATCGGATTCCTTGCTTTTCGCCTTGGTTTTTTTACCTGGAAAATTCACATGCATGGTAAGTTTGCCCAAGTTTTATTTATGCAACATAAGACACAAGCTTTCAATGCAGAGTGGTAGTTATATGAAAAGAAAGCAGCTTAATATAATTTATTTAAATTATTTAGACAGATACTACAACAATTAGAAAATCATTCCATAATCTTTCAGTTTCCTCCATTGATTTGATTATATGCTGGCAGAATCCCACAGAAAGCAAGCCTAATGATATATCAGTTTGACAGCATCAACCAGGCCCACATCTAAATGAAAGACTAACTACAATACAAAGTCTTAAGTCACTGGCTATTTAAAATATTAACCTAGAACTTATCGTTACTGGATCATTATATTGCTGATAATTTTACTATTTTTGTTGAACAAAGAATTTACAGAGAAAAAAGATTGCAACAGACTAAGCACGTGAAACACGTATTACAACACAACACCAATCACATTGAACATCTGTGAAAGACAACCTCTTAAAAGAAGACCTTAGGACAACTCTTTTCCAAAGGAATCCAAAGGAGACAATCGACTAGTGAAACTGGTAACATTTCTTTCCAACTAAACAAATGCAAATTAAAAGGATTGCAAATTCTTTTAGCCTCTTCATTGCTAAGGTTAAAGATATGATTTGATTGTACGAAGCAGATTGAGGATTTCTTTGAAATAGAGAAACTCAATTCCGGAAAATATTTTCTAGCTGTCATTATTTGCTTTGGCAACTCTAGCAACCAACTACTTGTTGACATGTTTGCTAAGTCTTTCAAGGGCCTTGTATTAATAACATTTGTAACAAATTTGTCTCATATGATACATATGTTACAACTTGAGGAGTGCCATTGATATGATTTGATTATGTTAGAGATATGATTAATTACATTAAGTAGGGAGATATGATTTGATTACTATTTTCCTATCAAATCATATCATATTTCCCTATTTAATGTAATCAAATCATATCCCTAACATAATCAAACCATATCTTTAAGACTCTTCCTCAAATTAGTGCATATGTACCATATGTAACAGGCTTGCTAAAAAGGGTCAAAAGGCACACCGGTCGCCAAAAAACAAAACTGCTCAAAAGACATGACAGTGGCCAGAAAGCAAAGGATTATAGGAAAAGGTAGCTGCCAAAAAATAAAAATGCTCAAAGGACATGACCAGCAGTCGAAAAGCAAGTGTTTGCTCAGAGGACAAGTAGCTACCAAAAAATGCTCCGAGAGACAGTGACTGGGACTGCTAGGGAGCAAACAATGCTCAGAGGGCACAGTGACTGTTAAAGAGAAAAAACAGCCATCACACAGCAAGGTGATGCTAGTGGGTGTCGATTGCCAGCCAGGAAAAGCACACTAAAAAAAACTCGCTGGAAAAATGTCAGTGGTGAACAATTATGCCGCCTGGAAAAGGCTTGCCAGTGGAAAGTTGTCAACAGTGAATGCCATATTCGTCATGAACACTGGCAGCAGAAAAATGCACACGGTTTCTAAGAACTTTGCACCTATGAATATTGGATTCACAAGGAAAACAGATTTGATTCCTTTCTCGTTAAGCTCCTGATACCATGTTCAAAAGGATTAGTAACAAAAATAGGTCACAGAAAATAGTACAGCTCTATCTAATACCATGTTGATAAGAAAGAAACTAAGGATACAATAAATTTTGAGTGTTGAGTACACACGAGTATGTAATTTATAATGAAAAAGAGATACAATAATAAGGAACAAAATCAATATCTAATAATGAGAAATGTTTTCCCTATCAAATTATATCATATCTTCCTATTTAATGTAATCAAATCATATCTCTAACAGCCAACAAATTTAAAGAGTTATCGACATTTGAAAAAGTTTTCATCATTAGAACATATGTAGGAAAAAGGAAGAATACTCACCACCAGGATTTTTGTCCTTGGTCTTTCTTCCCCTTTTCTTGGGTCCTTCATCCTACAACAATAGCCAATAACTCAGCATGCACCCCATTCCAATATGAAAAGCTTATAACCAATTAAGGAAGACTCTTATTCCCACTTGAAGAGGATATTCAGGAAATTTAGAAAAAAGAAAATTCAACCAGATCAATTTTTCTTTTTGAACCAGCAGGCTGCAACTTCTGGCCAGAAGCTGAAAAACATTAATAATTTTCGTTACTCAATATTCATAATATTGCCTGTGATAATGTAAACGAAACTAGGAAAGTAAAACCTTTTGTTGATGGAGATTTCCTTGAATTTCTTGTAGTCTTCTGAAAATTAAGATTTTTGTAAGATAATCAATTTGACCAATGTTGAGCCATACCAGGCAATATGTATATGATTCAGAACACTTTGTAGATTTAAACAACCGTGAACCATTTTTCTGTTCTTAGAAAGGTTTAATCAAAGAGATCAAACAAATAATAATAGCTCAGTGCATGAAAGTTATTATTTTGCATAATCACAGCCATTTCATAACTGGTGGCTTTACAAATTTGGGACAGAATGTGAAGACTCTCAAAGCAACATAGGTTGCAAAATGACTGTGGCTCAACCAAAGCTCTTAATTCAAGTTTCAAATTTTTCAATAGATTCTTAAAAGCAGCATTTTATGACAGAAAGTGAACCGGCAATACTTATGGTTCTGGTTCAACCATTTAAATTGGCTGGAACTGGATGAAGCACCATAGAAACAATCCTCATGCAACAATATATACATGTGTGTGTGGGTGTGTGTGCGCCCGTGTATACAGGATGGTTTAGCCACTCAAAAACTCATTTCTTTAAATACTTGCATCTAGCACATCTTGAATGCAGAGCAAACACCTTTTTTATCCAATAAAATCTAAATACAAACAGGTTGTAAATCAGCTAGTTCAACCAGTTATTATTGACAGGTTTTGATCAGTTCAAAGTGGGCCCAATCTTGAACTTAGTTAACCATAACTGACCAGATGTTGGCTTCACAATCAAACAGGTCCAAACATTCTGTCCAGACTAGACTTAAAACAAATAAGCAGGAAAACAACCCCCACCCGTTCCCACTTAGAAGCACTGTGCACTGATACTTATATGCATTGCAACATGAGCTATGAGTCCAAATATTGTAAAAATGGAAACGTACCAGTTTGTACTGATATACATGTTTGACATTCCTAGTTTCATATCGTACCGAACAAGTGTCCTCCAATTTCCTATCACGATTTTAGAAATTTACACATGTTTGACACTCCAATCTAACGATTATCCTCCAATTTTCTATTATGTATTTAGAAATTTACTCACAGATACATTTGGAATACAAATCTAATACTTTAAATAGGAACAAAATTCTGTATAGATCTATCTTTTCCTCTATACCCTTAAGACTATATTAAATATTAAACAATTATATAGATCTAGGACTTCATTTGAGAAGTGACTAATATTTGGTGGCATTCTATCATGGGTTGGAAATATATATAAATAATTCTTCAACATATTAAAAGGGGGAAGATATTCTTATACACCAAAGTAAAGACATCTAACTATTAGTTCTTTTGTTGTGATTAATATAGGTGTAAGGAAGTTGCATCCAACTCAAGAAGCCGCCCAACCCAATTACACTTTTGTGACATATGTTGGGTTTTATTTAGTACACCCAGTTAGAATTGGGAAGGTAACAGGTTCATGAATTTCAAACTCAGTGAGCTCGACCGAACCTGACTACATAAAAAATATTATTCATCTAATAATTTTATATTTTATCATGAGTATTATTTATGCATGTATTATTAGTGGTGTCGTGAAGATATAATTAACATTGAAAATATTTATTTTGACGCATTTTTAAATAAATGATTTTTTTAAAATTACTTAACCCAATGACCCAACCCAATCTTAGGTTGCTAAATGAAAAAGTTAAACTCGACCCAACCTAGGCCACTTACACCCGTAATGATTAATATTAGATTTTTTGTTAATTGAGACTATCACTAATCAAAAGTCACCAATAAATGAGAAATGGCCAATATCTCTTTACAAATATTGTGGATTCATGTAAAGTGCCTTTTTTTTACATTTAATATTCATGTTAATGTGTATAGCCCATATCTTATTTTGATTTTGTTATGAATTTCTTATATTCCTGTATCAATATCATGTCATGTCTCCGTCATATGAAGTATATGAGGTTCATAGTTATAAAGATGAACTTGACAAATTTCAGAGTTGGTGGGAAATTTACTCTGCACTAAAGATTTATCAATTACTGGCAATACATCAAAACCAGGGTTTTAAATGCAGTCTATAGCACCACTATAGTGGTGTGGAGCAGAGCAGGCTATTTCTGAGAGTTTAATTTTCAAAAACGAAATCTATAGATGTAATGATGATGGTGAAAATGATAAAGACTTGGATTTAGAAGATGATGGTGGTGGTTGATGATTCCTATCTAGGAAACATGTATTTGACTTTTTTTAGTATTTTTACTTGTATGTTTTGTTAATTATGAATATCATTACTTTTGAATAAGTTCCCATTGTTTAGAATATATGTGTATAATAATATGCAGTATATTAATTATGTGCAAAATTTCAAGTGGCTATCTGATTGCACACGATCTCGCTAGTGCTTTTGGAGTTGGCTCCTACATGATGCTATACGGGATTTAAAACATTGATGAAAACATAATATACATGAATAGTTTACAGCTCTACTAATTGAAATTGCAAACAGCAAACATCAACAAAATCCAGCAATGAAGATACATAAACAAGACAAGACTCAAATATTATCATCAGTTCATATTGCATGCATTTATATTAATCTCAGTCTCACAGATATCTATACCCAGAATAATTACAATGTCCCAATATAGTAGGTACATCCTTGAATCTTCTAAAAATAACAGACAGTAAAACAATATCAAAAGGAGAAGGCTTTTGATGAATGTGGACCCGATGATAAAAAGCAGGATTTCAGTTTAAACCTATATAGGAGATCAAACAATAACATAGCCTAATGACTAGCAAGAGATCAAGATAACCTATCACATAGTTGCTTAGAGATAGAGTAAACATACAACTTTGAAGTATCATCACACATCTTATATGCTATTTTACCATAAATTTATTATGTATATATTATGAAATAAGAGGAACCTAATATTGACATGTTGTAAGGTACTGGTACAACTAGGTATGGGTGAAGAAAGAAAGAGTGCAAGAAAGTAACTTAATATTGACATGTTGTAAGGTACTGGTACAGCTAGGTATGGACGAAGAAAGAGAAAGAATTCAAGAAAGTGTAAATCTTTGCTCTAACACCCTTTCCTTTAGAGGAAAGTATAACCTATGTAGCATGGATACTGAATAGACACCAAACACGGCACAGATGTGGATATATATATAATCAAAATTTATGTATTAAAAATCATCTATAAACAAGATTAGTAAAATATACAATCTAAACATATTGTCACCTATTACAAAAATGATATAACCCATCTATCTAAAATACAAAAAGTAAAAAGAGGATCTAACTGATTTAAGACATTTCATCCCTTTTTTATCATCATCGTTGAAAAAGACACTTTAGCCGAGATTCATCTAAAGACAAATTAACAATTTCAAAAAATTTCACATTATATGAAGATATGACAGGAGAATAAATAAAATTGTTCCTAATAATACATACATAATCTAAATATTCTTGATTGTATATGATCAACTCCTTATTTCTGTCATTATAATAAAAACTTGCATAATAAGTTTGAGTTTTCAAAACATCACCATGTCTACCCTTATTAAGGTTGTATCATAGATGTGTTAGAACTAAGAGCCAAAACAAATATTTTTTACATTGGACACTTTACTGATACGTGTTGTACGCGTGTCAGACACGGGGACACGCCATTAAATAGGTATGTCCGAGCTTCATAAAGTATAACATACAACTCAGGGAAATTTGAGAGATCTCTATCCCCATAACAAACTCCAATTGTCAAATTTGATCCCTCATGATCCTCTCAAATAATGTTCTCGTCTCTTTCATAACTAGTCTGCCTCCCCTTTCATATTCTTTATTCAGCTAACTGCAAGTTAAAACAGTGTTGGGTCTCTCTAATTCCACCCCTTCAGACCTTCTACTGCGGAATTTATTAATTAGGGGACTAATACATGCATGCAAATATTATATTTTTATAAAATAAGGGATGAACAAACAATTTAACATTTTTCTTTAAAGCTAGTAGCTGGGTCTGATTCAAACAGTTTTAAAAGCTTACATTTTCTTCCACTTTCTTGAATAATGTGGATATAGTAGCCTGAACAAGTGAACCACGATTACTGGACTTAACTTCAGTAGATGCACTGACTGAAGCAGGCACTTCTTTATATTTTGATCGACCTGCAGACTCTTTATTTTCCTGGTTGAGTTGATGTACCGGTGCATCATCCTCATTATCAAGGTCAAAAACTACAGTTTTTTTCTGTATCTGTGTATTAAGGAATATAAAATACAAATTCAATGATGATTTAAAATTTATAAGATCAATCAAGTTATTAATTCCAGGTTGACAAGTGATCAAAAGGAAAATGAAAGTTGAACACAACCATCCAATCAACTAATAAAGTATATGGGTTGGTTTGGTATAACCTTAGAAATGAGGTGCAAAATACAGGGACGAGGTTTATATGAGATAATTGTTAGAAAAAACACATCTAGGATTTTTCACCCACAATTTTAAGGGGATACCGAACTGACTAAGGATATTTGAGCTATTATGAACATTTACAGCAGTATCAACTTCTACCACTTTCTCTTCATGATCAGAAAGGTCAGGGCTGTTTTTGCCAGAATCATCACCGGATGAAATCTCAGCAAATCTGGTCCAACAAAAAAAGCAAATGAATAGGACTTTCAAAAATTGCTACAATTTTTACTTGAGTCAGACATTAGAATGGTCAAATAAAAACAGAAAAATTATAATTAAATTTTTAGGCAAAAAATGCTTTGCTTAACAATAATGCGACAATTCTTCTTGTAACTTGTTGCTGGAAAAGGCACATGACATTAAACTAATATAGAAGAGGCTAATACTTATATGATTTTCCTGCAGTTCTCGTTGAGTGCCGGGATGGACCCAATTCCTTCGTATCCTCAAAATTGATTTCACTGTCTGACAATTCATTTGTGGAGGGTGTCTTCGGTGACTCTGTCTTTGGTGACTCTGGTTCGGCACGTTGAATCCTGGTTCTAGGAACCCCTTGATTGACTACAGAAGCTGCACCTGCACCCCCTTTAAAGTCATATTCAGCTTGATGTCCCTGAAATAGGTCATTCGAAGAATAGATAACAAAAATGAACTCCATTTTCTCTTCAGGCCAAACAAGGAAAAGAAAAGTTGCTAATTATGATCAGACATTTATTATACAGTAAAAGCCCTGACCTCATGCAATTCCTTTGGAAAATCCAGTTTGGCTTCTTCAGGGTTTTCATCTTTCCTCCCAATCCACCATGCATCCGAAAATACAATCTAATAAAATCAAGATATTTCTGATAAGGAACATAGGTACCCAAAAGGTGCAATTCCAGAAGATACAAATTGGTAAATGAAGAAGAAAAAGGAAATGCATAAAATATTTATTCCTATACCAACAAGAAGTCAAAAGACACAAAAGGGAAGAATACCAGTGGTGATAGATATAGACACAAGTATATTTCAAAGAAGAAATGAACATTAACTCTAATATCATAAACACAGGAACTAAAACTGTTATGCATGAAATGGGAATCATGACAGCACTAACTCAAGTTTAGTTCTGTTGGTTTGTTTACTTTTCCCTATATTCTGAGAAATCAATGCATCATTTCCTCCATCTTCCATAACATGAATTCATCGGAGCCCCTACCTTCAGATATCGAGAACGTAACAAGAAACTAAGTGTGCTTACAATACCACAATTACCCCAATATAAAATTATCAAATGAAAAGGGCTATGATAGGCCATTATGCACAATGAACTTCTTTGACTAAGCATTAATAAGTCCCATTTTAGTTAAACACTAATCAATGTCTAAAAGCAAAAAAAAAAAATAACCAGGAAGGGTAAAAAAACCAACCATGTTATCAAAATAGTCCTCACACATTACACTTTTTCCACCTTTAGGGAACTGTAGAGTCAAGTATCTGTTCTTTGGATATACAATGGTCCCAAATAACTTCATTTGACCCTGAAAAGTGAAAGTGAAAATGCATCTTGTCAGTTACCAATACAAAACACAGTAGCACATCTAAAGTCCTAAAATTGCTCGAAAATTTGAAAAGAAAAACAATAGATATATAAAAGAAGACATTTCTTCTCTTGATTTCTACTCCCGTCGACAAGATTTTCACCCAACAGGTTACCATTTATAATTATGCTGAATCAGACTTGTGAACTACAACAACTAGCCACTTCAGTTCAGCTGAGTTAGTCAGATGAAATCACATCTGTTGCACAGCCAATAAGGCACGAAACTAGGGCCTGGTAAGAACTTATAGATCAAGGCAGCCACCCCCAAGTGAAGGGAATTCATGAGATGAGTAGTGGAGAGAAAGAATTGAGAGATGATAGAGGGAAGGAAGGGATGAGGTAATTCGTATATAAAGTCTACACTCTTCTGTCTAACTTTTCTTTGAATTTCTTCCTACTCTACTTATTACTTCTTTTCCTTAACTCATTGTGTATTCTTTGATTGATAACATTAGTCTGTTATTAGTCCTGGAATTATCATGTTATGGTTCCAGTTGATACATTCACTAATAGCAAGAATAAAGATTGGAAGAGCCCTTAAAACTTTACTAAGGTTTTCTTTACAGGTTGTCTTTAACTTCTGCTTATGAGCTGCCATTAGCATACACCAAATCCATTCATGACTGAACAGCCATTCTAGCATATAAGCTTGATGTTCACGGGCTCATGATAAATCCCCTTCCTTAAAATTTCTCCAAAGAAGCCATTCAAAACCAAGAGAAAAAACCAAAGCAATAGGTGAAACAAACAAAGTTACACTTCCAATCATGTTTAGTTTGAGAACAAGTTCACTTCGTTTATTTTCTAGCTTCACTTTTTATCACAAAAATACAACTCAGGTTTCACTTTATTTCTGTTTTCAAATGTTCATATAGCAAATAGTAAAAAAGATCCTTGCTTAAACATTTTATTGTTTCCTGTCTTCACTGCTTCCTAAAATAAAGCACATGCTATCAAACTAAACGAGACCCAAATTACATTAAAAAAAAAACAATTCCAGATTCCACAACCCAATTCCTGAAACTCAAAACCAAGCCAGCAAACAAAACCCCAACTTGTATTCAAAATTCAAAACCCAGATCAAAACCCACCTGGGGAAAATCAAGATAGAGAACAGGGTTTTTGGTTCCCAAGTCCTTAAGATCACCGATCTTGCCACCAGCAAGGGGCGCAATTAGCCCGGGGAAGGAGAAGAGGTACCTGCTGCTCTTCCTCTGCGACTTCTTGATGATGTCTTTTCCGTGGTGCTTGACCACGACGGAGGAAGGGTTGAGGTGGACGGAGCTGCTAGCAGGGGTCTCAGAGAGAATGTTGTTGGAAATGGCCAAGGATTTGAGCCTCTTGCGCTCTAACGTTCCTGGGTTTGTGACTTCAGTATCTTCTTCTACCTTCTTCTTCGCCTTCCCCCGCGCCATTGAAGGGTCAAGCTCGTTTGCTTCTTCAGTGCTCTCTTCCGCCTCTGCACCTGCTATGCTCTGTTACACGCGGGAACAGGGGAATTGCCTACATTTTATTTTGTTTTGTTTACTCGATATTTTGTTCTTTTCTAAAATTAAACTTTTTTCTTTGAAACATGTTTTTCATGTAACGTCTATTTTCAATTTTGTTATGATAAAAAATTATATATTTTCGTTAATTAATTATAGTTACGTTTAGGTTTTTGTTTAGCATTTTAAGGTATATAATTACAGAAATTATTTTAGTCAATAATAGTGTCAAAAAGTTGTTTATCTTCTTTGGGTGATTATATGGGTGCATAATTGTAAAAGATGTGGTTTGTAATGGGTATTTCTTTACTTTTTTGAGTTTGGTTTTCCATTTTACTGTTTTCATTGCCTTAGAATTTCCAGTTCCAATTTTTACAGTTTTGTTCTTGGATTTTTAATTCTTTGCGTTGCAGCATCATAGTTCTAATTCATATGCACCAAATAATTGAATTCCAAATGCACTTTCAATTACAATTTTTTGCTTCCTCTTTTCCTAATTTAGTAATTAGGTTTTTCAGTTTTTTTTTTTATACTATTTTTCTCATTTAAGTTTTTACTGTTTAGTTATGATTTATGCTTTCAGTACCTTTCAATTTTAGTTTTGCACTTTGAATTCCAACTTTAGTTTTGTTATAATTATGCATTTACAAAAAAAATACATTTAAGTATCCATTTCATTTGAGTTAATGTTTTATGTCTTTATTTTCAATTTGGTCTTCACACTTCATCCTCCACAATGCATCCTTCCGAATTTGTGAAGAATTAAGAAGTAAATCATTCAATAAATTCAATGCACTTGTGTTTTTTGGGATTTGACCTAGGTTAACCCTATACTATATTAGGAAGAAACTTAGTTTTGTTTGAAAGCTGAATGCAAATAAAGCAGTTATCAAAATGGTGTTGTTGCCATGCAAACAAAAAAGCATACAACAACAAAATAAAAGGACCATAATTGATTATGTGACGATATAACCGATTATATTGGATGAAGTTTATATGGTTGTTGTGTTATATGAAAGCCAATTTGAACATTGTATAAACCATTTACAATATACAATATTATATGTAGGTTGATTGCAAACCCGTGAAAGGAAAGTTTGAGGTTGAAAAACTTTAGTTCATAGTTTAAGTTGGTCAACCATTGTTATTGGTTCATTATTGTCACTTTTGTCCTTGTTTTTTATTGGGTTAAACATCTTTTTCGTACAATAACATGAAATTGGTTTTTATTTCTAGTTCAAACTTTATATTTATGGGATACTTTTAGTAAGAAAACCATTGGAATAGGTTATTACTAGTGTTTTTTTTAACGTAACAAATGAATTTTCAATATATATTGTCATATTATAACATCCACATCAACGATGAGTCAACAATAAATATTTTAACATCCTAGTCCACATTGAAAATCTGTTTATCACGTAAAAAAAATTGACAAAAACTAATTTAATAGTTTTCTTACGACAAGTACCCAAAAAGTTTAAAGTTTGGATTAGAGACAAAAACTAAATTCGCGTGAAAGTACATGAACAAAAAACATATTTAACCCTTCTTCATTTTATTGTTAGAAGATTTTGCTCCTGGTCTTTAAAACAAATATTGGTATTGTGTAAGGAAAGATCTTGGTCCTATATGTGTGAAATTGAAGGTTTACTACTTTCATTTTTCTTTAACTCTTTTTGCAATATGTTGAAATGATTTTCTTAAAAAAAAAAAAATACATGCATTAAATAAAATTAATTTATGTATTGTAGTATAAATAAATTCATTTTATTTTCTAAAAATGTCAATTTTATAATTATTTTAATTTTAATTTTTTATAAAGAATTTAATGTATTTATCTCTTTTGAAATTTTAAGTATGAAAAGAATGACAGTACAATATATAAAAATATTGTAACAACAATGGTGCATTATTATATTAGAACATAACATAAAACATTTTCGATTCATTGAAACATGTTATTGCATGAAACATGTTCTCTATTTCTCTTAAATTATATGTGTATGACCCTTTACATGAAATACATGTCCAAAATAATTTGGAAATCTAAATATCATGTGTTAAAATTGTGAAACCCATATTTACATTTTGATAAAATAATTTTTGCTAAATTCAATTATGCATATAATATTTAATTGTATAGTATTATGTGTGAAAAAACATTTATACATAACACATAAAAGTGATTGATTTATGTATTTCGACTATGAAAATATAGATAATAATATTTTATATATGGACTTAAATTTAATTTTAGAAAAACAACAACAAGAGAATCTATATAAGTAATAATAACAATTAATTATAAATTATATATATTATGTTTGTGAGATGATACGACAAACAATATTAAAAAATTTGTACTATAAAATTATCGTCGTCGATAAAAATTGATGTCGAAACAATCTTATTATCCACTCTTTTTTCTCTCATATCCATAATTTTTTTTCTCCCTCAAATTCATTCCTTAGTTAATAATAGTCAACAAAATAATTCAAAATCCAATTTCTGATTACTTATAATTTTATAAATGTCTAATAAACCAATCAATGTTAATTATCTTAATATATATTAGTCACATCTAAATAGATAAGTGCTAGACAGGGAAGACTTTAACTCACAAATCGAACTTTTACATAAATTCAAAATGCATTTAATTTTCAATTAAGGAGGAAACAATACAATAATATCAGTTTAAAATATAAAAAATGATTTTTTATTGAAACTGATTTTTTCTTGGGTCTAAAATAACATGTTTTTTACAAGTTCTTATAAAGATCTTTTATGTAATTTAGAAAAAAAAGTGCTTCTATACTGCAATAATTTTGTTTGGCACAGTAACAAAATCTCCCATGTGATAATACTCACAAAAACATTTAACAACATAATTAAATAATCAAATGATGTGACTAAAATTCAAATTTGATTATAATTATTGTGTAAAGATTAGACAACAATTGTTAGAAAAATATTTATAAAAAATATTAGTCTTCATAAGTTTTTTTTTTCTTTTTCCTTTTGGCATATGTGATCAGTAATGCTATGTTACATGCTAACATGCCTTGTAATAAAATGTTAGATTTTGACTAATCATCCATACTAATATATATAATAAACTTATATATATATGAATATTTTTAAAATTTGAATTGATTAATTAATATTTTTAATTAAATAAACCAATAGCTGTAATTAAATAAAGTGGAGTAATTACTATTTTTATTAAATTATTCCCTTACGGTAAATAATTAAAATTTAATTTTTTTATATATTTATCATTTAAATTATAATATTATTATATATTGACATCATTCAATATCTTAACACGAGAATTATAATTTTTAAATTATAGTTATGTTTATTCTAATTTCAATATTTGACACAAATAATATAAAAAAGTTAGGACAATGAAAAAAGTTGACTTAAACCTGAAACATGGATAAAAAAACTAGTCTTTAAAATTATACTTTCATAATAATATAATCTTATAAAATTCAAGCAAAATTATATAAGTTTTATCATGTTTAAAAAATAAAATAAATATTTCGGTTTTTTATACTTAAATTAACAATAAATTTACAATGTCTCATATATTTAAGGATTAAACTGATAATTTATTCTTTCTCACTATATATATATATACACTTTTTTAAATAAAATATAAGATGATAAAATTTAAATGAAATAAAATGATTTTTTATTTAATTTCCTAAATTAGTAATTAGTAATTTTATGAGTTAATTTTTCCTTATAATTTTTTTTACTCTTTCAATGTTTATGAAAAAAAATTGTCCAAATAAATCCTAAAATTGTCCAAATATTATATATATATATATATATATATATATATTATCTTATTTTTCAAAACATGTTGAACATACATAGATCCACGTGTCTTTGCTGATGAATCTAGATAAGTCAATTTAGAAAATGATCGAAGAAGTTGTAAAAATGAAATAATTTAGCCTAATATATAATTAATCAAAATTAGAGAAAGTAAGTGGAAAAATACTGTTAAGAGTATTACTTTTATTTGTATAAAAAAATAGTTTTTATATGAAATATATTGAAAACTATTAGAACTACATAAATGTTAACAGTAATATCTTAAACTATTTATAATTAGTATATAATTAATGAGGGATGAGATATTATTATGTTTTATCAATGTTCAAAAGCGCATGAAAGAAGCATTAGGTTAAATTAAATCCCCAAAAATAGCTCAATCGGTGATATAGATATACATTTGAGAAATACCAGAAATTTCCATTTAACACATTTATGTTATAATTTTTCATGTTATAATTTCCCTGAAATTTTTCATAATTTCCATTTTTTTTCTCTTAATTTTCCGTTACATTTCGCTCCTTTCTTTTTCCCTGCAACAACGTTTTCCACACTGATCACTTCGTTCTCACGTTTTCTGTTTCTCTACCAATTCGATTCCCCGAACCACCGATTCCACCTCGCGCAATGCGTTTCTCTGAGTTCCAATTCGAAGAAAAAGCGCTTCGAGGAAGCTGATTTAAGCGCTTTTTGCCGCTTAGGGTTTTAGGTCAGGGAATGAGTGTGAGCTCATGGCGTTCACTTACGCGGCTGCGATCGCTCCCTCTCTCCGCGGCATTGCTCGCTTCGGTTTTTCTGACTACAAGGTTTCGCTCGCCGGTTCTCACGGCGAAGTGAATTCGGCGTCGTTTTGCGTTTCGTCGCGTGCGGGGAAGAATGATGTTGTGCTCGAAAGGAGGAAGTTGAAGTCGGCTGATACTCGCGTTGTCGACAATGCACAGACGAATTCCAGCGTTGGAGTTGAAATTCCCGTTTCGTGCTACCAGGTGATAGGGCTCACTGCGCTTGTCGTTTTGCGCGGGTTTTGTTTTTCCTTTTTTTTTTTTAATTTGTTTAATTTTTACTTGACGAAAATAGGTAAGTAAGGCCAAGGAAGAATCTTGTTGTGCGTTTCAATTTAGAAAATGTTGTTTATTTTTATAATATTTGTTCTGTTTAACTATACAGAATGCAATTTTTTAATGCAAATATTTTAAAATGTTAAATAAAGTAACTGCAGCGTGACATTTTGAAATGAAAATTATGAATAAAGTTGTTTTCTGAAACTGAAAATGTCTTCAAGTTCTCAGTGGTGGATGAGGATCGGTAAACCACTAATTCAAGTATTGGTTTGATGCCTGAATTGCAGTGGGAATTTAGATTCCACGATGAAAGTCAAAGCAACAAATAATTGTCTCTATTTTTTCAATTTTTGGATATGATTTTTGGGACTAGAATAAATTTTGGTGGTTATCCAAGCGCACTTATTATCAGACTTGCATGCTGAGCCTTGCTTATGTGCAATTATGGTACATTGGAAGTGGTGGATAACTGTATTTTTGTTTTCCATTTATGAAGGTGTTGGGGGTTGGGAATTTTCAGCAGCTAGGATGAGTTTTTATAATTTCAGGCTTACAACTAGAGTGATGAATATTTGGTTATCTTTATAGCAAAATCCTATCCAATTTTTGTTTCATTTTTCTTAAGATTTATACTTCACCATTGACCACCCAGTTATGTCATCTTGCAGCTCATTGGTGTTCCTAATCGGGCCGAGAAAGATGAAATAGTTAAGGCAGTTTTGGGTTTGAAAAATGCAGAAATTGATGAAGGTTACACAGTAGATATTGTTGCAGCTCGTCAGGTGTGTACCAGTTATGCTCTGTGATTAGCTGATTGTAAAGTTTTGCCAAATTTGGCTTTTGACATGCATGCCAATAAATTAACTGTACCGAATGTTGGTTGTTGCTCTTGTCTAATTTTGCTTTGTAGGATCTTCTGATGGATGTTAGGGATAAGCTTCTTTTTGAGCCAGAATATGCTGGTAACCTGAGGGAAAAGATCCCCCCTAAATCCTCACTTCGAATTCCATGGTCTTGGTTGCCAGGTGCTCTTTGCCTTCTTCAAGAGGTACCCTTGGCATGTGAATAGTTCTTCTTTGATTTTTTCTTCTTCTAATTGTTCACTTGCACGGCTTATGACCATTACTTTTATATTCCTGTTATTCAGGTTGGGGAATCAAAGCTTGTCCTGGAGATAGGACAGACAAGTCTTCAGCACCAAAATGCCAAGCCATATACTGATGACATGATTCTTGCTATGGCGCTAGCTGAAGTAAGACATGTGGACAGATATGTTGAATAATTACTTCTTGAATTTGTTGCAGTATTTACCCTTTCCTTACTGTTGGTGCTTTCTTGAAGTGTGCAGTTGCGAAGATTGGCTTTGAGAAGAAAAAAGTATCTCAAGGTTTCGAAGCTCTTGCTCGTGCCCAGTGTCTTCTAAGAAGTAAACCATCTCTTTCAAAAATGACACTGCTATATCAGGTATTTTTTTTAAAGTCTGTATTCACTAAATATTTTTAAGTCAATATTTTATTAGTGAAAGATTGGGTTATAAAGCCTACCCCTTCATTCAACAGAAAAGAATAAAGATTATTAAAGTCAACAAACGAAAAAAATGTCACTCCTAATTTTTATTTCTGTATTTGAGTTTTCTGAGAATTATTCAATGCACATATTTAGTGAAAAACGATTATTTGCATTTCAACATTACGTTGTTATTGCTTACTATAATTGAAGAAGCTTTAAAAATAGAGACTTCCGGTCAACTTTGTAAATAGCCAACCTAGGCGTAATCAGGCAATACAATAATTAATATAAATATTTAGTAACTCGGCATACTTATTTGTTTTTAGCAACTTTATTACTCTATCAATTCTATTTTAATTTCGTTCTTCCTCATTTGTGTCACCACTTCATACTCTTTTTACTTGCCCATTTACTGTTCCGTAGCAGTGGTGGTTCAACTTATTTTGGAAGAAAAATCACATTTTCTGAAAATGATTTTCTTTTCTGAAACAATCGAAACCACACCTGAAACATCAACTTCTGTTCTGTTTGAATTATCACATTATGTCTTTATATTAGGCATGGAACACAATCCTGAGGATGGTTGTCATGGTTTCTAGATTGAAGAATCTCTTGAAGAGCTTGCGCCAGCTTGCACCTTGGAACTACTGAGCATGCCACATGCTCCTGAAAATGTTGATAGAAGACGAGGTGCAATTTCGGCTCTGCGGGAATTGCTCAGGCAGGGTCTTGATGTTGAAGCTTCATGCCAAGTACAGGACTGGCCTTCCTTTCTAAGCCAAGCTTTTGACAGTTTGCTGGCTAAAGAGATTGTTGATCTTCTTCCTTGGGATAACTTAGCCGTGATGCGAAAGAACAGGAAGACTATTGAATCACAGAATCTAAAGGCAGTAATAGATTCTAATTGTTTCTACAGAGTTTTTAAAGCTCATATGGCGATTGGGTTTTCCAGCAAGCAAAAGGAGTTGGTAATACCCTCTCTGAATCTTGTAGGCATATTATAACACTCCCGTTATACTCTATATTTTATAAGAACTGTTTTCATGGCATTCATTTTCAAAGAGCGTCTTTCTGAATTTTATCTTGATACTAATTGTTTATATTAAACTGTTAATTTTATGCAGATTAACAAAGCAAAAGGAATATGCGAATGTTTGATAGCTTCAGAGGGTATTGATTTGAAATTTGAGGAATCGTTTTGCTTATTCCTACTTGGTCAGGTACATTTTTAATCTTGGGTTCCAGCAGCAATAATTTTTTCCTCTCTTTCCAATTGTCCTTGGAGTATCTGCAGCATAATTTCTCACTACTTTTGTCTTAAATTCTAGTGCACGGAGGCTGATGTGGTTGAAAAGCTTAAACAACTTGAGTTAAACTCAAATCCCAAAACTAATTCAGTCTTGGGGAAGGCAATAATGGATGCTTCTGCTGTAAACCCATCATTGGTATTTGTCTTGTTACCATGTTTATTATTGTTTTTGTTGCTGTTGGGACATGTTAACTATCACCTGGATTTCAAAAAGTAGTGTATTTTGGAACAATTTATGCTTATATAATGTTTAGCCTAGAATTCAAATGGCGTACTGATATATTCATTTATTTAGTTGTCATTTTTTTCATAGAAGAAATTCCTTTTGACAGAAAATACTTGTATTTTTGGCTATAGAAAAATCTTTCTAGAATTTGTTATGTTTGTACGTGATATAGCAGCTTATCTTCAATGCTTCAAGTCTTGCGTTATATCTTTCATCTAGAGGCTGTGATAAAATCTCAGGTTTTTTATTTCTTTTATCAGACCATTTGCTGAACTTGTGCAGGAAATTTGGTTGAAGGATTCGGTGCTTGCATTATATCCGGATACTAAAGATTGTTCTCCAGCTCTGGTGAGATCAGTTATAGTAGACAACAATTAGTTTGTCACTTTGATTTTGAAAATTAATGTTTATTGATGACCATTTCTGTAGGGCCATTTCTTTAATGCGCAGCAGAAATTTTCTGGAGGTAAGAATTCTAAAGGAGGAGCTCAACAAATGTTGCCCAATATATGTCATAGACCTCTATCCTCTTCTGGTTCCTTGGAACGAAGAGATGTTGAGGAAGCTCGCTCATACATAAGCTCTTCTCCTAGTCTAGGGTTTGCTGTCAAGCAGCTCACTCCTACTGATTTGCGGAGTTCGTTGCTATCTGGGAGAAATGAAAATGTAAGCAATCCTATTGAATCACCAGTTCAAGTGAAAAGGAACCTTGGTAGTCATCGCAGTTCAGGAATTTGGCATGGTTACTTCCCTCAAGGACACATATTTGGAAGAATAACATACTTTACTGTATTGGGTTGTATTGCATTTGCTTCCATTAAGTTGTCAGGAATTGGCCTAAGCAAGACTCTTACTGGTTCTCATTGGGCTTTTACTAAAGCCAATGATAACATTAATTGGACTGCAGATTCAGCCGACTATCCTGTAGGCCCAGCTTATATTAGGCAAAGTACTGTACCCAACAAACTGAAGAGGATCCTTTCAATGTTTAAGATACAGTTGTTGCACCAGTCAGGTGCTAGAAATCATTCTGATTTACGCACTACTTTTACCTCCTCTTCCCCTATTAATATTTCCAGAAGGCCAATGCCAGTGGAAGAAGCAGAAACCATTGTTAGGCAATGGCAAACAATCAAAGCTGAAGCTTTGGGACCTAGCCATGAAGTTAATTGCCTAGCTCAAGTTCTTGACGAATCTATGCTTGCTCAGGTGAGCGCATGCTGTGGCTTTAACCTTCTCTTTTATGTGGCCAAGTGCCATTTCAACTTGGTATTGTTCAATAATTCATCTCGCCATTCAATGAACTATTTCACTGTAAAATCATCAAGCCCCACCCATATATTTTCTTGATTGCTTTTGACAAGTGACATGTATTTGTTAGTCTGTGAATATAATAATAGAATGGAGTCATAAAGAATACAAAGTCATGTAACTCAAGAAAAGAATTAATTGGTGTTGTTATCTTTGACAGTGGAAAGGTCTGGCCAATGCTGCAAAAGAAAGATCTTGTTACTGGAGATTTCTTTTGCTCAAGTTATCCATCATTCGAGCTGACATTCTATCAGATGGAAATGGAGCTGACATGGCAGAAATAGAAGCTCTCTTAGAGGAAGCAGCTGAACTCATTGACGGTTCTCGGCAAAAGAACCCTAATTATTATCTGTAAGATGTACTTGAATGCCCAACTGGACAGTAGTCAAGTCGCTGGCCATCCGTTTCTGATATTTATTTTCCTTCGTAACAACAATCAAGCACTGCATAGTGCTAATATTATGTTTATTAACATATTTTTTTTTTCATTGATTGATTGCAGCTCTTACAAGGTCAAGTATGCGATGAAGAGGCAAGACGATGGATCATGGAAGTTCTGTGAAAATGATATAATAGAAACCCCATGACATTTGGCTAATTATTACTATGCCACGCCAGGATACTTATGTTGCTGCACCTAACTTGGTTCCTTCCCTAACCTTTTGTTTTCTGGAGCCTTCAAATTCAAATACAGATCTCCATTTAGGTTGATGATGACACCTAAGTATTTCACTTTACACAATATAAGATCCTACAGCCCCTCTTCTTTCTGATAGTTACCTGTAAGAAATTCATTGGGATTCATAACATCCTACTGATTGATTGGAATTCATTGTGATGTATCAAAAAACAAAAAGAAAAAAAAAAATAGCATTTCTGATTCAATTTTATTCTAATTCTAACAGAAGTAATGGCAATTGTATTTTTGCTATTCGTATGTTTCCATGTAATTGGGGTTTTCACCCGTTTCTCTTTTAGCAAGACATTATCAGTCTGCAATATCCTTCAGCAAGCAATGTTGTAATTTAAACGGAGTTTACCTAACTTAATAGAAAATTAAAATTAAAGGAACAAATTTCTTTCTTTCTTTTTTTTTTTCTTTTATAGTTTTGGCTTGCTTTTATGTTCATCGAGGCAAAGCGAAGTTCTTTAAAGATAAAAAAAACAGAACGGTAAATATACAACCCACTCTTTCCAAAATATCTACCTTCTTCAAAAAGTATTTTAATAATCAAATATTACTCAAATAATAAAAGTAATAAATATAAATGTAGTTGTAATGTGGTTGTTAAAAACCAAGTTAATTAATCCTCCCCTCCCTCCCATTACCAAATAAGAGTGATAATATAAATGCAATCCCATTTTTATTAAATGAAAATAAGGATGACAATAGAACTAAGTACCCGTATCTGTTCCATTAGATGAAAGTTAGTTCTATGCTTGCATTTTTATTTTATTTTTTTATTGATTATAGGGTGATTAAAATTTAATAAAAACTTACGAGATAAACTTATTCAATAGTATGTTAAATATACAAAGTTTTGGCTTTTTTCTAATAAATTTCTCTTGATTAAAAAGAAATACTATAGAGTGACATTTAGAGAATGCCGTTATTTTTAATTTACTCAATATTAGATTGTAAATTATTTGTATTGTGGTATTGATAACAAAAAATAGAAAAAAATTGTAAGATCCTTAATAATATAACTTAAATATATTATGCATGCAAAAATCTAATTAAAATATATAAGTTTATGCATATCATCTATTATCCAAAAATTATATATATTCACAGAAAATTTAATATTTATATATATAAAAAATTAAAAATTAAAAAGAAAATAAAACACTCAATCTGTTAGATGTGGAGCTCTCTATACACGATCATCACTCATAAATAAAACCAAACAAAACACAAATAATAAAGTAAATTAACAATTTTAAAACTTTTAATAAAACTTTAAATTTAAAAGAATTCATTTACACAAACATAACAATCATTATTTATTCTCCATTTTCAAGGTACTAAATAACCAAGTATCTATAATTATCTCATATCAAATTTGACACCATTCATGCCAAAATTTCATTGACACAACACATAACACTTGACTTTACTTCTGAAAGACCCATATATTAAAATTATAACTCGAAGACCTGCACGTGTCATATTACCTTGTTCTCATCACGACATAGTCTTCTCTTTAAGAAATTCATCCTCATATGATATGTGTAAATCCATATGATTTACTCTGATAATTTCTCTCAAATCTCAAACTCAGTCATATAAACCTCCTTTGACTCTCAACACTTGATACTTCATCCATATAATTCTAAGATACTAGTAGAGGTATGATCATCCCAAATTTCTCACAAATCAATACACCCTTTTAACAATCTCAACACGGTATTTCATTTCCTGAAAATACTATGTTTTGATCACACTTTCACATCATTCATATGTCATATATCACATAAGTCCACCATTCAATCACATCAAAGTTTAGAATTTTAAATAATCCACAAATCTCAAGAAAATCACATAAACACAAAACTAATTGTTTTCAATTACATTTATAAATAAAAATTTTCATAAAATTTAATTAAAACATTAAACAATTATAAACAAAAGTAAATTTAAAAGTTTGAGTTTTTTTTTTAAATTTTGTTTAGGTTGAGCAAAAACGACCTTATTTGGGCAAAAACTTCATTGCTTTAGCGAAAATAAGGTTGAAAACATGTCTAGTTTCAATATTATATTCGTTTGAGTGAGAATCCCCTCATTTGAGCAAAAATAGTCTAGAGTTCAAGCTAATTTTTCCTCCATTTTCGTTTGAGTGAGAATTTTCTCGCTTGAGTGGAAATGGACCTGAGAGCAAGGTGAATTTTACTATCCTAATCTAGCTTGAGCGAGGATATTTCACTTAATCGAAATTAACAAAAATAAAACTCACAAAATTGATATCTTCAAGCTTTCTCTCAAAATTTTATACCAAATATGTATTTTTACAAATATATAAGACCAAAATGATATCACCTTACTGAGAGTTAGACATGTACTCTCGTATAACTCTCATGTCAACTTATATATCTATATATTCATGAATAATAAACCAAATTCATTTGGATTCAACATCCATATTCAAACAACCAAAATTAACTATTATTCACACTTCAAATGATTCAAACAACCAACATTAACCAAATTCAAACACATTCAATAACTTGTTCACATCATAATCAACGTGCAATTTACCAAATCAACAAAATCTATCGTCTTTATATTTTCACATTCAATTTCAATCAAACCACATTAATTTACTCAACAATAGACAATGTAAGAAAATTTAAAGTTTTTGACTACGTTACTTTCATACTCAGATCTCCTAACATAGGACTCTATTGAAAAAATAAAACTAGTTTCTCTTACCTATACCTAAATAGAAGCAATCCTGCTCACAAAGAACTCATAAAGAAAAATAATAATAGCCTAACATGCACCACAAAACCCTGATTAATGATCTAAATATATCATTAGGACTTTGAACTAACAGAGACTCATCGTGAGGTCTAAAGTACCACATGCAATGAACTTCAATCCAGGTAAATAGGAAACTTAAAATCGACTAAAAGAAGAAATGAGTAGAATTGAACTTACCTCAATCAAAATTTTGATCAGACAATTTTACTCTACTTACTATTAAGAGTCCCAAGGTGATCTCCAATCATAAAACTTAATGAAGAAAGTGGTCAAAATCTTAGAGAGAAGACAAATGAGAAAAAGAGAAAATTTTTTAGAATGATGATGCTTATATTAAAATAAAATTTGAATAACTAATTATTCTATTTATATACACTTTTTATTTTAATAATAAAATATTCAAATATTATTTTAATTATAACACTTTTATTCTAAAACTATTTTATTACACATTGTAATATATACAAATACTCTTAATTATAATAATTATAATAATAGTTGTAAGTTTAAGACCGAATTATTAAGAGAAACCTATTCGAATATATTGTGACATAAAATTTAAAATTCTTTATTACAAGAAAAGGAATTTATATTCTAAATTTGGAAAATTAACATGTAAATTAAAAGTTATTAAAATACTTTTATATTAAAACAAAAAATCTTAAGAAATTTTACAAAGATACCATAATTTACCTACATGAAGTAAAATAAAATCTTGATCATTGTATTGGAGAATAGAAGGCTTATTCACCAAAACTATGAAAAACTTTAATTCAATTATTTTATTTCTCAATGTAATTTTAAATAAGTTACTAACTATATCTCTCTCAGTTTTCTTTCTATTTAATGTCAAAGAGATTTTCAAGATAATAAAAATGAAAATAAAGATATAATTGAAAAATTTATGTTATTTTTGAAATGTTAAAAATAACAAATAAAAAAAATAGAACAATATTTATAAAAAAAAACCCTTTTGTTTTTTTGTTTTCATTTTAAATAATATTCTTTTTTGTTTAAAAAGTAAAAAGTCCAAGAAGGAGGGAGGTATTTGGGGGTATTTGGTTTGGTTTGGATCTGTGAAGCAGCAGCAATAGTAGTAAAAGGAATTCACATTCTTCACTCACAACACAGAGAGCCAAATGGGAAGACAAGCCGTCACCAGATTGCTGTCCTCCATCGCCGCGCGCCGCCATGGCCTCCGCCAATTCTCATCGGCCACGCCGGCGGTGTTTGTCGACAAGAGCACACGCGTCATCTGCCAAGGCATCACCGGCAAGAACGGCACCTTCCACACCGAACAAGCCATCGAATACGGCACCAACATGGTTCCTTCAAAATTCCCTTTCTCTCTCTCCATTTCGATTTCGAATTCGATCCATTCGTTTTTTCGTTCCTTTCTCGTTAGCTCCACCATCGCATGAACACTTTTGCGTTTGCTAACCCTAACTGCTAACACCACAGGTTGGTGGTGTGACTCCTAAGAAGGGTGGAACCGAACACTTGGGCCTTCCCGTCTTCAACACCGTCGCTGAAGCCAAGGCGGAAACCAAGGCCAACGCCTCCGTCATCTACGTTCCTCCGCCCTTCGCTGCCGCCGCCATCATGGAATCCATGGAGGCTGAGCTGGATCTCGTCGTCTGCATCACCGAGGGCATTCCTCAGCACGACATGGTAAGTCGTTTCTCGCAAATTCTGAATTCGTAATTTGCAATGTGTGGAATGCGCATTGTGATTATGATGATTGCGTTTTGATTTTTGGTTGTAGTCTGCCTGCGTATTCGTGTAATGCTAAGATCATGTCATGGCTAATGGTTGCCTTTGTATTGCTTAATTGCTTTTGAGGGGGAAATGGATTTAGCTCCTCTAAATGGAGGAAAGAAAGGTCATTGTTAGTAATATAATATCATACATAATATTCTAACACATTCGTACTCTCTTATACATGTGCATGTACTAAGAAAAGTTGAATTTAAATCAATGATGCCCTGTTTGGATAAACTTCTCAGACGTTTATAGGAAAAAAATAAATTCTATAATAAGTTTCTTCTATAAGTTAAATTAGTGTCTACAGAAACTAATATGTAGAAGATCTTTCGTTTTAGTTTTTCTAAAAACTGGTTTTAACTTTTGCATAGACTGGTTTTATCTTATAGAAGTTTATTTCATTTTTCTTTTTATTTTATTTTCTCACAAGTTTCTTGGAGAAGATTATTGGAACATGTTGAGGTTACATACTTTACCCTTAAAGTGAATTGCTTGATTTAGAGAAATCAGATCCAACAACGGGCTAGTGTCAAATACCTTGTGTACTTTACTTTTGGATGTATGCTGATGAGTTAAGTGTAGTGGCTGAAGTTGATATTTTTTTCTATTGCAGGTGCGGGTTAAGGCAGCACTTAACCAACAGTCCAAGACTCGTCTAATAGGACCAAACTGCCCTGGTATTATCAAGCCTGGGGAATGTAAAATTGGAATCATGCCAGGATATATTCATAAGCCCGGTCGCATAGGAATTGTCTCTCGTTCTGGTACCTTGACATATGAAGCAGTGAGTATTTGTTTTCATGCAGGGAAAGACTATTTCTTTTGTTGCAATAGTGAGTATTTGTTTTCATGCAGGGAGATTTATTATGATGTATGTATGGTGATTAGAATACAAACTTTAAATTGACGCATCCCTCTTGGTGAATAATGATGTGTGGTTGACATATAAAAAATATAGACCCATTTTACTAGAATAATTTCTGTCTATTAATGCTACTTTTAACTGACTGCATTCCTGTGGATCTTTTGTTCCACTTGTGATATTATAACAATTCACTTCTTGATTATTTCCCTCATAACTCAGCAGTGTTTGGCATGATAAGCGACTTGCTTATTTTCTCTGGAACATATTACAGACATTATGACAATTTTAAGAAAATCCAACCTTTAAATTTTAAATGTGTAGCCTTTAAAAAATGAAAAAAACTGATGCTTGTCTATGACTGAGTAACAGGCTTGTCCCTGGGAATTATTACCATTTGAAAATTAAATTTCCTTTGATAATATGATGCATGGTCACCCGTGGATAAACCATATTTTTGTTCTTAACTATTCAGGTTTTCCAAACAACTGCTGTTGGCCTTGGACAATCCACTTGTGTGGGTATAGGAGGAGATCCCTTTAATGGAACAAACTTTGTTGACTGCCTTAGGAAGTTCATACCTGATCCTCAAACAGAAGGTATTTTTATCATATTTTATTTTGTCATATATATTAATATGTGTTCTGTTTATCCATGACCTGGGTTTTGTCTTCTTTCCATAGTTTTTTTCCCATCAAGTGTTCCAGTAAGATTAATGGGACAATGTAATTTATCATTACTGTTTGTTTGTGCAAGTCAGGTATCATTCTTATAGGAGAGATAGGAGGAACTGCTGAAGAGGATGCTGCTGCACTAATTAAGGTTCCTTTTTAACTGTTACTGGTGCATAAACTCATTTATTTTAGTACGTATCAGAATCAGTATCCTATAAATCAAAATAAGTTTGTCTGTCTTGTGGGGAAGGACCCATCCCTCACTCAATTCAACCAGATATAATGTCATTATAAAATTATTTACTTGATCATATGGAGTTGCCAGCGTAAGTCAAAATGATGGAGTATATTAAATATCTTTAACTGTCTTTGATGGCTAAAGCTGTACCTAACTGGGCTAAGAGATCATTAGAGGGTATACATTGATTCCATGTGCCATTTCTATGTAAAGAAAAAATCAGATGTGCTCATTAAAAGCTCAAATATCTTGGTAGATGTGAATCTCCTATTTTGGGCGACAAAATGTTAAATAGTTATTACTTATTAGTAGTTACTTGGTGATATTTATGTTAAATATCTAATTTTATAGAGAAAGCAGTAAAACATGTTCATTGTTATCTTTTTTTGTCTTAAAGGGATATTTTCATGAGTTTTTAAATTGATTTTATGAATGGCTGAACAGGAAAGCGGCACTGACAAGCCTATTGTTGCATTTATTGCTGGTTTGACTGCTCCCCCTGGCCGTCGTATGGGTCATGCTGGAGGTAAGATTACTTTTTTAGAATTGATAGCTTCTGAGAGAAAATATCATGTCATGTTGCTCTATTTATCATGATTAGGCGACATGCTTCTTTGGCTTGTTTTGTTTCTTCTTTTACTTTGGCATTTGATTTCCAATTTTTTAGTTTGTAGTTTGTGTTGATATTTGTGATTATTTTTATATGTTGCAATATTATTTGCATGCTATAGTATAATCAAATAATGTGCAGTACACTATATACATGAAATGGAAATAAGTTTATTACTTAAAAATTCATATACAAGTATGAGAAACAGCAATAAGCTCGAGATGCAATGTTATTTTGTTAAAACACGTTTGAAACCATTGAGGATTAGTTGAATGTTAAAATTTGCCCGACACAATCCAAACGAATATATACGTGCCTGAGCATCTTACGAGTATCATTATATGATGAAAACAATCTTGGCATAATAGTGGGATGCTTAAGCCACTTTCTCAAGGTGGGTTTGAGCCCATTCTTGCTAATCATTATTCCACAGGCTATGATCACAAAAACTGTATGGATTGGCAGAAACCTGACCCGTGACAGGTTCTGTTAGGTTTATTCCAGTTTTCAAGAAAAAAGACCCCTTGGTACTTAGGTTTGCATGAGGAATTGTAATTCTCACCCTATTTTGATTCTACTAAATTTCAATTTGAAATCCCAATTTATTGGTTCTAACTAATGGAAAGGAGATCTAATTGTAAGATAATGTGACATTTGTTAGTTTGGTATACAAGCAACAGTTTTTGTTGATGGTAGCCCTCATTGTTCTGTTTCACTTGTTAAAAAAACTGTGTTTGATATGGTTAGATGCATCTCGGGCGTATGCCCAATACTTTTTAGCTTAGTGTATGTGTCACGAATGGCAGCATGGTAACCATGTAGGTTGAATGGTTCCTTGAGTTATTAATCATCTTTATGTCTCGTAAAAAATATCGTTACTTTTTGAAAATGATGAAGTTAGCATAGGAAATTGCATGTTTACTGACAACCATAAAGCGATATCACCTTGTAATTTATTTTGATTTTTATGACATAAATAGCTATTGTGTCGGGCGGCAAGGGCACTGCACAAGACAAAATTAGAACCCTCAGGGAAGCTGGGGTGACAGTTGTGGAGTCACCTGCCAAAATTGGAGCTGCCATGCTAGATGTTTTCAAGAAGAGGGGCTTGGTGCAATAGTCTGGGTTCATATAGTTTCATCAAATCATTTTGGTTCCCATTATTTATAACATGTTCAAAATTTCTTGATTCCCATTGGTAATAATGGGTTATTTCTCCTTTTTTAAGTTTTGGAAGTTACGAAGAGGTGCACTAAAATAAAATTCAAGATGCTTTATATTTGCGGAAGTTTGAGACATTCTCTTTGAACTCCAGTTTTTTGTGGCTTTGATTTGTAAACGCGTATCCTTTGCCGATGAATTTCCATTAACGTAAACATTAAATGCCGAAGCTATAACGTGGGGGCCAGTTATGTGCTATGATAAAATTGTGTGAATTTCTGCGGTAGCATTTGTTGTTACGGTGACACCCACTCTAGTGTCCACGAACAAGTAACATCAACCATTTCAGATCATCTGAATTGTTTTGAACTGCTCGTATTTACTTCTCTGTGTTGGAAATGTGATCACTATCACCACTACATGAAATGAAAAAAAAAAATTAATTTACAAAACGTTCTTTAGATTAGAGAAGTTTGTTTTTGGTAAAATAGAAAAAAATGTACTAGGCAACTTTGGCCAAATCATACAAGAAAAAGCTCAATACATTTTGGAGGATTTATAAGTTCCATCCGTTGCAATTTTATGCTCCTTCCCTAATCATCCATAACTCTATTTATGCTTTCATCACATACTTATCTTAATAAGTATCCTTAGGGAATATTCATGCCAATTAATAAAATTCTCTTATTGGAATTTTGAATGCTGTATCTAATGCACAACAAAAACTTAATTTACGTGAATTAACTCTTATTATAGATAGACCTACAGAACTAAAAATTCAGCAAGGTTAATTAAAAAAAGTTGAATTCTCACGTGATATTTTAGATGTATGTATTATCGATAAAAACCTAGTATTTTTCTAGAAATTTGATCCGGATTTATTTATATCAAAATTAGAAAACGAATAAGAATAATAACATTAAATTTTAAAATTTTGGTAAAAGATAATTAAACTTACAAGGATAAGATATTACGATAAAAAAGAAGACCCCACTGACAAGAATATTTGATAAATCAGGTTGATTCCCACACAATTTAGAACAGTTCGTAATAAGACCAATGATTTAAGCAAGAACCCTAACAGAGAATTTATGTCACACTAAAAAAATGAGGAATTCTACTCATTTCATTCATTTCCAAATTTATTAATACAACTAGTTCTCCTGCCTTTATAAGTAAATAAAAGAAAATTAAAATCTCAATTGCAAAATACATTTTATAATTATTTACACCTTTTACCTAAAATCATCATCGTCTAAGTTCAACATGTGTTCAACTTATTATGCCCTCTTCTATTAACCAAAATTATTTTAATGCATACTTTGGCAAAATCACCTCCAACAAGATTAGTTGTATTAACATGGCACTCTCATCACAATAAATCATGCTTAAATTCGGAAAGCGAATACAAATAACGCTTTGTCAACATTTTCCTGTAATAAAAAATCAACCAACCAAGTTCAGACATCTGAGTCCCTCCATTTATCAAAACATACCAATAGATATTTATTCTTCACATCCATTAATTCAAAATCACCACTAAGTATCATAAAGATTTTAATTTACCATTAAATGTCAAGAGGTTTGTTTACAAAAACAAAACCAGTGTCAAGTGAGTTAATTAAGAATTAAATTAATCAATCAATTATTTATAAAATGCTTTAAAAAACAAAGACAATTAATTAATCCACTCTAATATAAAATAGTGTATATTCTAATTAACACACTGAGTTTAATGAGTCTATTAAAAGCAGCAAGTAAACAACCTCAAAGTCCACAAAAACAAATCATTGGTTGTCTTAAAAAAAAAAAACATGTGTTAAATGTTGGAGTGTGGATGAGAGTGAGTGAGTGAGAGTGTGGATCCAAAGGCAAAGGTAGTGTTTGGAATGTCCACTTTGGAAATCCCTACACTGGATTTCATTTGATTCCAACAAACCGTTGACTCTGACTCTTCTCCATTCCATCTTCAGATCAGATTTCAGATCCACTGCACCCTTCACTCCATTCCCAAATTCTCCATGAAAACCTAATTCCACCAATTCTCATAACCTCCAAACCCTATCCAATGGCGCAAGATCTAAAACCCTCCATCAACTCCTTCTCTCTCCCCAAAACCCTAAAGCTCAAGACCAAGCAGCAGGAGCTTCTCATCCGCGTCGCCACACTCGCCCTCATCTACATCCTCGCCTTCATCACGCGCCTCTTCAGCGTCCTCCGCTATGAGTCCATGATCCACGAGTTCGACCCCTACTTCAACTACCGCACCACGCTCTTCCTCACGCGCAATGGCTTCGCCGAGTTCTGGAACTGGTTTGACTCCGAGTCCTGGTACCCGCTCGGCCGCATTATCGGCGGCACGCTTTACCCCGGCCTCATGCTCACCGCCGCTGCCATCCACTCCCTCCTCCGCTTCCTCCGCCTCTTCGTTCACATCCGCGAGGTCTGCGTTCTCACCGCCCCTTTCTTCGCCTCCAATACCACCCTCGTCGCGTACTTCTTCGCCAAGGAGGTCTGGGACTCCGGCGCCGGCATTGTCGCCGCTGCGCTCATCGCGATCTGTCCGGGGTACATATCGCGCTCCGTCGCTGGTTCTTACGACAACGAGGGAGTGGCGATCTTCGCGCTGTTGCTGACTTTTTACCTCTTTGTGAAGGCCGTCAACACTGGGTCGCTGGCGTGGTCTTTGGGTTCGGCGTTTGGGTACTTCTACATGGTGTCGGCGTGGGGAGGTTATGTTTTTATAATCAATTTGGTGCCGCTTTATGTGCTGGTGCTGCTTGTGACGGGGAGGTACTCGTTGAGATTGTATGTGGCGTATAACTGCATGTATGTGTTGGGGATGCTGCTGGCAATGCAGATTAGGTTTGTGGGGTTCCAGCATGTGCAGTCCGGGGAGCACATGGCGGCAATGGGCGTGTTTTTCTTGCTGCAGGTTGGTTTCTTTTCTCTATCCGTGTTTGTTTGTTTAGGATTTTAGCTGGGATGAAAAATAGATGCAGTTGTTTGGGTAGTTTTGAAGAAAAGGTTGCGAATTGGCCAATATCAAGTTTTTTGTGATTTGGACTTCTGCACCATAATTGACAATGTGTTGCTGTGGTTTTGGCTGCAATGTCTAGGTTTCTGAGTGTATGCGCAACCAAGGTTTTAAATTGTCGTGAGAGTTTTGATGGGATACTTCATGTTGCAGGAAATTTTGGACAAATATGTGTAGGATTTTACGTGGTACAAAATTCAGATGCAGTTCTTTAGTTTATTTTGAGGAGGTTTTAGAAAAATGTTTGTTACCACGATTTCGGTTGCAATGTCAAGGATTTTGGGATTGTGTGCCACGGTTGATGGTCTGCAATTTTTTCAGCCACAATGCCTAGGTTTTTGGAATCTGACTGTAATTTCAACCACAATATCTAGGTTTTCGAGACGTAGCTGTATTTGTCTGCAATTTCCTGCAATATTAAGGATTACAATGGAATCGTCCGCTCAATTATGGCTTCATTGTCCTGCAATATCAAGGATTATGAGGGAGTCGTGACCAGAATTTAAAAACTTTGTTCTTCAATCAAAATCAGAATTTCAATTTTGGTAACCTAATAAATATTTGCATTAATGTCCAATATAGATGACTAATTTGGAACTTTAGTTGTCGATTAAAGAACAAGAGTGAAAGCACAGTAGGAACTGCGCTTAAGTTTTGTCCTTTCACAGGAGATGTTTTTCTCTGAATGTCTAACTTGGGTTGTTTTTGCAGGTGTTTTTCTTCCTGGATTGGGTGAGGCATTTGCTTAGTGACACCAAGCTGTTCCAGGCCTTTTTGAAGATCACTGTGACCAGTGCAGTTACTGTTGGTGCTGTTGCTTTGGGAGTGGGCATGGCGTCTGGTTATATTTCTCCATGGACTGGAAGGTTTTACTCCTTGCTCGATCCAACTTATGCTAAGGATCACATTCCGATTATAGCATCTGTCTCTGAGCATCAACCAACTGCTTGGTCGTCCTTCATGTTTGATTTCCACATCTTGCTGTTCCTTTTCCCTGCTGGTCTCTATTTTTGTTTCAAGCGCTTGTCTGATGCCACAATCTTTTTAGTTATGTATGGTCTTACTAGCATGTATTTTGCTGGGGTTATGGTTCGGTTGATTCTTGTTGCTACCCCTGCTGTGTGCCTCATTAGTGCTATTGCGGTTTCTGCTACCGTCAAGAATTTGACACGGGTAGTGAGGGCCAAGAGCCCAGCTGTTCAAAGTGGATCTACTAAAGGAACTAGCACTGCAAAAGGTTCTTCTAAGGTTAGATTTTTTTTAGTAGCTCATTTAGTGAAAGGCTTCCTCAGATGAGTTGCATTCTATTGTGTTGAATTAGTTTCTCACCTTTATAATCACATGCTAATCCAGTAAAGAGTGTACCCGTCCTTCAATTTTATCCACTTGCTTTCATTTCATTAATTACAAGAAAGAAGAATTTGTTGTTGTTTGGTATATTTCAATGAAAATAATTACTAAAATGCTAATGTACACCAGACAGCAGGTATGGTAATTGCCATGTTCTTTCACAACAACTATATGTAACTTCACTTGTTCATCTTTTTTCAGCTTTAATATTAAATATTGTATTAGAATGGTGTTTTTGTCTCTTACTGTTATTGCAGTGAATGTTGATGTGACTACTTAATAATAGGTGTATGATTGTTGTTGTTTAGGGTGTAATTGACAACTCCCAGCCTTTCCAAAGGAATGGTGCAATTGTGTTACTCCTCGGTGCTTTCTATTTGCTAAGTAGATATGCTATTCACTGCACTTGGGTCACATCAGAGGCTTACTCATCTCCTTCAATTGTCTTGGCTGCGAGGGGTGCTCATGGCCAAAGGGTCATCTTTGATGATTATCGTGAAGCATACTTTTGGCTTCGCCAGAACACTCCACCAGATGCCAAGGTGATGTCATGGTGGGATTATGGTTATCAAATCACAGCCATGGGAAACAGAACTGTAATTGTTGACAATAACACCTGGAACAACACTCACATAGCTACTGTCGGGCGAGCAATGTCATCATATGAGGATGAGGCTTATGAGATAATGAGATCGCTTGATGTGGACTATGTATTAGTCGTGTTTGGTGGTGTTACTGGTTATTCTTCTGATGACATTAATAAGTAAGGACGAAAGAAGTATTACGTTTTGCTTTTATATCAATGTTTACCAAATGCGTGCAACATTTCTTTATGAAAAATACTACATAGATGATTCTTGCATTCAGAGCTTTTCACATACAGGTGGCTTCATTAAAGTTGTTGAGCATATATTTGCTTAAAGGCATAAAACAGTTAATTGGAATTTTTTTAGAGGGTGCATTCACCTGTGTTGTGCAGGTAGCATTGCTCTTTCTCTATTTTTGAGACTGATCACTCTCATTTCAATAGTTGCTGCTTTTTAGGCTGTCCTTATTCTTTCTTGTGTTCATGGTGTGCGAAAACATCTCTAGGTTTGTAATTACCTGACTGGTCGGAATAAGCTTTAGATAGTATGTTGTAAGATTTTTTGGGTGTAAAGTTTTATTCCTGTCTGAAGATGTAAGTATATACACTTATTGAATATGTCCCAAATATTAACGTTGCAGTTTTTCTTCTGAACTTTATTTGTTTCTTATTTTAATTTTAATTTGTACAATACTAGTATATCTGTATCTTCTCTGCTATAATACTTGCAATGTTTTAAAATCATACTCCCAAATTTTGTGTAGATTTCTTTGGATGGTGAGAATTGGTGGTGGAGTTTTTCCTGTGATAAAGGAACCTGACTACCTTGTCAATGGAGAATATCGTGTAGATAAAGGAGCTGCTCCGAAGATGTTGAACTGTCTTATGTAAGTTTTGTAGCGTTACTAGTTTAGCACTACAAGTCTGTGCTTGGGTTTTGGTGTAAAATAGAGAATTGTGAACTAAAATTGAGGAGATGAAATCATGGAGTAACGGTAAAGTTGGACATGTGTCCTATAGGGACTCAGAAGTTTAACTAGGTTTGAATTTGTAAACAGTGTATGACCAGGGAATTTGGGCTTACGTAGGTGGTTTTTGATTTACCTTATTTTTGGGTTCTCATTTCCTGAAAAAGAGAAGTTGTGCAAAACAATGTTTTGTAGATGCTCTTACCATAAAAGGAGTGTTTTTATTTATTTAAGAAAAACAAATGACAAGAAAAAATAGTTTTTAGATCAGGTACTTTAGGAGCTTCATGCTGCTACTTATTTAGATCCCAAGACCCCAAGTACACTGTAAAACAGTTTTCAATTTACTAAAAATTAAACTAAAAGTAAGGGCAAATGCTACCCTGGTGTTTCCCCGGTGGGAATCAGGTCCTATTTAAGCACATAAAAAAGAGTAGGGAAAGGATATTGTTCAGGACTCCAGGATAATATTATTTGCTGGTATTTGTATTACATATAAAGGGACCTCATGAATTGATACATGTTGAACTTAATTATATTTTTCTTCATCTTTAAATCTTAGGTACAAGCTGTCTTATTATCGGTTTGGGGAGCTGACAACAGAATATGGCAGGCCACCTGGGTAAGTTCCATAGCTCTTGTTGGTACTATTTTTATAATGACACCAAAAAATCTAGGTGTCCTTACATTAGTGGTTTTGACAATGGGAATGAAGAATCTATGTCACTTGATTAGCTAGCAATATGGAAATCACGCTAGTTAAAAATATCCAAATTATGTTTTAAGTTTTTGGACTTTTATCGTCGTCTTTTATAATTTACTCATCCAATGTAGGAAAAGATTGTTATGCTTAAGTTTAGGGTAGCCGCCCATGTAAATACTCAATGTAGTAGGCAGTTAGATTGAAATATGTTCACTCCCAGAATCTCTAGTTCAAATTACAGCCTTATATCAAACCTGTTAAATTTTCATAACCAGGTGTTTCTTGCAATGTTGTTATCTTCGCTTTCATAGGAATCAAATATGAATTCTTGTATCCGTTTGTCCAATGACCATCTTCAGTGATGATTTCAATTTGGCAGGATAGTAATTTGTGTAATATTGTGTGTATGCTTGTTAATATGTTCTGTTTGATGTAATGCACATTTTTTATAGCCGTGTGTGTATCTTGCAATGACAGATATGATCGCGCTAGAGGTGTTGAAATTGGAAATAAGGACATAAAGCTTGAGTACTTGGAAGAGGCACTCACTACACAGAATTGGATAGTTCGTATTTATAAAGTGAAACCTCCTAAAAACAGGTGGTAACTCTAATCCCCCATCCCCAAATGCCCAAAAAATGCAAAAAACAAGGACTGTTTTCTCTGCGGGAAATGATAGCTTTTAGTGAACTTGAGCGTTGAAAATCTGTTTACAGATTCTGGACCAATTTTGAAGTCTGCAGAATTAGTTGAGGTCATTTTATGGAATTTTCTCTTTACTACAGTTTATGACTTAGTGCCAACTTAACTTATTGGCTTGGTGTCACATGTTTGCAACGAATTATACAATATTGCCTGATACAACTTTTAGAACCGAGCCAAACAAATCATACTGGTGAGGTTAATAGCCTAATATTTAGTTTCAAATAAACAAATAAATACTACGTTGTATGAAGGGAACAAGATAAAATAAAATTTCATTTTTAAAATAATAGATTGTGGGCTGATGTTTTTCACCTTTCAAAGGTTCAACGTGGCAAAATTAGCTGATAAGATAATTGATAGCTGACATACTATCAAACTAATAAACTAATCTATTGACTAGAAATGTTTGGAAAATTAACTGATAAAATGTAAAATGATATACACGAGATTTGTATATTTTATTAGGAATATATTGTTATATATTTATAATTTTTATTCTTTTCAAAATAATTAAATTTTCATTTCTAATGTTTATTTTATAGAAATTGACTTCTTTATCTAATTTAAATTATTGTTATATTGAATATTGACAATTTTTATTATTAGCAATTTTTACACAGTATCTTAAAATGAAATTTGTGTTATTTCAATTCGTAATATTATTTTTTTATTTATATTATAAAACACTGAAATAATATAATAATTAGTTGTATTAGATTTCCTACGGAAAACCGCAATCCACAAAACTATAGCCTCCAATTTTAAATTTCAGCAATGATGATATTTGTTCTTGTCGGTAATGTGATTCGGCCATGGTCATGATCTAATGTAATAGAAAGGGGGAACACGCATGTGACTTAATTAATCCCTTCATTACAAGTTGTTTAGTCTCAATTCAACTCATTTGCTTTACTCGTTTCATCACAACTTTAATGTACATTTATGTCAAAATCGCAACCACCATACTTTGCTTATGAACACGACAACAGATCTTGTACAATGTGATCATTGGATGGACCACTTCATGGAGCTTTATATATACATTTTGAATTCTATAAACTTCCCAACATCAACATAATTATTAGAAATAAGACATGTAATTAGCAAAACCTCAGAATGAAATAATCAACTTAAGATGAAGAGCTTGATTGCTTAGATTTATGAAATGAATAGATGACAGAATACAGCCACATGTTAGACATATGAATGAAGGTAAAAGAAGTAATCCAATTATTATTAGAGTAGCCATGTAAACATGGTTGACACAAAATAAATCCTATTGCAGTATAATTGGTCTGAAAAAAAAATATCATAAATACTTACATAATGTATTCAATAATAATAACATGATCCATTGACTTTCACTTGACTCCATCATTTAACAAAGGAACTTATGAATATGTAAATAACTCTTTATAACCCAGGTGGGATTGACCATTTACATTTGAAAAACCAGTTGCTTAACATTTTCATGTACCTTTTCCTTCGTTGCCTACTGCTGAATTTTTTCTTCTTGGGAGGTCATCTACCCCTTCCTAGGCTTGGAATAAATAAATATCCTACTTGTGTAATTTTCCTTTTTCTTCTTTCTTTTTTCTTTTTACCTTCTCTGCTCAGGCTTACTAACCCAAGCAGTTGTGCATCTTGTTGCAATTTATGTTCATGTAATGTCAAAAAATAATTTGCTCAAAAGGGAATCAATTTACACTAATCAAGGGCAGTTTTGCTTCTGCGGCCAGTGATTGGGATAGGCAAACCATCAAAGATAGGCTTTGAAATGGCTGCTTGCAAGTCCGGTTTCAAGTTCCATATCGCCGGCGGCCAGGCTGCTGCTGAGTTCATCTTTTCCTGCTCTCTGAGGCTTGATGCACTCGATGATTTGCGCACTCCAGAAAAGCCATCGGTAAATATAGATTCTCCCAACCCCACCGGAATGGAATCTAACCATCCTGATTCAGACTCAGGAAACAGTGCTGCTCGGCTAGCCGATTTTGGCCTCATGGCTAGTGTTTTTCCAGTTGAAGAAAAACCATTTGATACATTACCATTTCCTTCTTTCATAAGCTTTTCTGGGGTACTGGCTCCATTATCAACTTCAGCTTTCTGACGTCTTCGGACAGATTTCTCGTCAGCCTTCTCAGATCCCCCGTCCCCAATTTCTGCAAGAGGAATGTAATCACCATCCCCTGTCAGTAGATCATAGACTAAATTTGTTGACTTGGGAAAATCATTTGTAGCTGATGGCAGGTCTGATACTGGAGAAGCATTGGGAAACCATTCCCCTCTAGAATGATCAGAACTCACGGGTGTATAAACTGCCATTTCTGTTCCATTGAATGTATCTTTCGAATCTGAAGATTTGAGGCCATAGAATTTCTGTAAAATGCTCATAGCTGGAGAAATATCTGGTTGAGGAGGTTTGAGTCTTAAGGAATGGAGAGGTTCCTTCATGGCTGATTGACCTATGCGTAGGGGTTTCTTCTCAATGCTAGAATCTCTGCAATGAGTTTCAGTTAAAAATGAGTTTGCATAATCCAGCACATGATTTTAAATAAAAATCAAAGTGAATGGTTGGTGAAACTATGTTATCTGCAACAAATTCTAAGAGTCAATCAAAACTTTTATTCAGTTATTTCATTCACTGTACTTCAAATATTCAGAATATGATGTAGCTGACAACTAAGCACTTGTACTTTCATCTAAAAGGAGTAGATTGTTCTATAATATACACAACATGCTACATAAACAAATTAGGGCAGGAAGATATATTGTAATTGTAAGAAATATCATTGAAGATATTGCAAAGCTTTCTTTACAAAAGCATTTAAATATTGCAAATGACAAGTGGGGAAAACTGAAATGAGTACAACAGAAGTACCCCGACTTGGCAGGTTCATCGTGTGGACCAGGAGCAGGAGATGGTGGATGACGTCCTGGTAATGGAATTTTCAATGTCTTCAGTGCAAACATTTGAAGATCTGTGGCTAAGCCATTCATCCTTTTGACGTCAGCTACCTAAATCATTACAAGGAAATTTTATCAGAAGATTTCAGTATCATTTTATCAGAGAGCATAAAGCAGCAGTAATGCATGCATGTACATCATGTCAGTCACTACACAATTTAATTCCACATATGTTTAACCTTAAAATAATTCGAAGTGAGGTGTAGGCATCTCAAAAACTAGTCAATAGAATTGTGATTTTCCATGCTATACAATATCACCTGTGTCTCTTATAAAGGCATTTCTAAAAGAGTGCATTATGCTCATAAAGTGTTTGGCAAACTATAAATATGTAAAGATCTAACCAATGCAAAGAACATTTATAAATGGCTCCAATTATAAGTTCAAAAATATGTGCTCCTTCCATCCTTAAGGCCACAGTAAGATGGAAGGGGATAAATTCTTTGTTCCCAATTTCCCAACTTTTCTCCCATAAAACAGCTGTCAAAACGGAGAACCATTCATTCCTGTCCTTATTTTCCTATCCATAATCTCTGAACTTATCACCAAAAAATCCTAAAAGTGGAGAATGAAACACAAGGAAGTAATCACAGATTAAATACTCCCAAATAACGAAGAACCATACACACTATAAGTTTTACCCCTTTAACAAACTCTCCCTATTGGCATTACTAACGATTAGAGGAAAAACTGAGGCACTTGACTCAGACGGTTGTCAGATTAGCTTACCCCCAAAGGATAAAAAACAAAACACAAACACAAAACCTCCATCCCTCCAAAAAAAACAGAGAATCTTGTGAACCACAACATAACACGCGAAATCTTTATCTTGTATTCTTGTTCATATATATATAAAACCCTTAAACTAAAAAAATACAATTTAGCACACCTAGAAAAAAAAGGAAGAAAAACTACATAACCCAAAACAAAAAATATAAAAAGCAACCAACTTTACCATGCCAGAACCAACTCAAAGTCCGAAGCCAAAAAAACATAGAGAAAAAATTACCTCAACACCATACTTAATTGCCACACCAGCAAGAGTGTCAAGCTTTGAAACATGGTGTTCTATGTAAGTCAACCCATTACTGCCACTTCCACCGCCGCCGTTCTGCAACCCGTTTAACGGCGACATCTACTCCGATCAACCCACCGACAGCAAGATCTACGATCTGAGACAAAGAAACATGAAATTGACTTATAGGGAAAGTGGGTGGAGAGGGGAATTTCAGAGAGAGGGAGCAAAAGGGTCAAAGAAAAATGTGATCTTGGAGGAAGAAAAGGAAAGTTGAATATGGATAGAAGGAAGAAACAATAGACGGAAGCTTGGTTATTGGAGTGAGATTTTTATTTTGATTTCAGAGGAAAATATAAATAAGAAAATAAGGTTTCTTTCTTTCCATCCTTTTAAGCTTCTACAGGAATTTGACTTTATTCCACACACACCACTTCTGCAATGCAATGCAAATATGGGAATTTCCAATTTCTTGTTATTTAACTTTTTTCCCTTTTTATTTATTGAATTCAGTGTTAATATGAATCATGAAATTCTTCATTTTTCTTTTTCAAGAGAGATTCTTATCAAATATTTAGCCAATGTTTAAAGTGAAACGAATTCAGAATTTAACACTGATATCAAATACTAATCTCACAAAATGAATGGTTAAAAAAATATCATTTACACACAGTCACAAATCACAAATTCCTATAAATAAATTTATACCCAAAATTACTATAAATATTATTATTTTTTGTTTTTGTAGTAAATTTAATTTATGAATAACGCTACTATAAGATTTTTCCAATATTATATTAAGTTTGACTTATAAAATAATTGTTATAAATATTAAAATAATTACTATACAGGATCATTCATTGTTAGATCCTAAAACAAAAATATTTTATATTATCAATACAAAGACTACTTATTTTTATAATAGTTTTTTTTAACTTATATTACTTTTTATATGTAAAGTAAAAAAAACTTTTACCCACATAGTAAGTGTTCATTAAACCCAAATTTTGATAATTGAACACCCTTTCCATAAATTCTTTGTATTCACAATTTCCCAAAAATTTATTTATTTTTGTCCATAGAAAAATACTTTATATGCCAATAAGCAAAGATAAATTAAAGTGTAAGGAAATTGATGAGATTGGAAACACGACTCATAGTTTTAAATAAACAATGTGTTTGTTTTGGAAGCAATTTGAATGTTGCATTATGCAAATTAGTAAAACCAAAGAGAAAAAAACAAAGAAAGTCAAATGATTGTGAAAACTCCTTTGAACCACTTTTAGATTTGGAATCACTTTCATCATTTTCTTAATTAAGTTTGTGAATTGTTTATTGTTTTAGTAAATTTGTGTGTTAATTTATTGAAGAGTGATGTTGTAAAGTGTAATAAAGAGGGAAAAGTTGTATCAATGTTTCCAATTTTATATAATTGGTTAACGCGGTGAGAGATATATTATGTGCACCGACACATGCTAACTAAAAGTGGTCCCCTAATCATTCTAACACTTTTTTTATGGATTATTATTTCATTCTTCATTTTTTAATATTTTCTCATATTTATTTTGTCTTATTTTACATAGTTTTGTCTAAAATACTATTATCTGAGTATTCCTTATTGAATTTGAATTTGTATCCGATTTTTGTGTAAAATAATAAAAATATTCTTAAATAGTGTTTCTTATCGAATTTGAATTTGTATAAAATAATAAAAATAGTCTTAAATAAAAGATGTGTGGATCAAAATATATTTTAGATTTTCTTTTTTGAAATATGTTTCTGAATTTAGATTTTTAAAACACTTTTTTGATTTCCAAAATATCTTTTTAAGAATAATTTTTGAATTTTATTTTCTGAAATTTTCTTTTTAAAATATTTTTTTTTATTTTATAATTATTTTTTGGAATAAGATTTTGATTTATCAATTCTATTTCAGAATTAGATTTCTAGAACCTAAAAATATTTTTACAATATATTTTAGTTTCGTAATAAAGGGTATTTTGGGGAATTTAAAGAGAATCTTGTGCAGTCTATGGGTGAGTTTTTAATACATCTTCAGTGATTTTTAATTTTTTATACATCTTTTATGTTTTAAAATAGTTTAACTGACATTTTGAAAAGCACTGTTACAAATTAAAGTTTTTTCTCAATAAAATATAGCATTTATTACTATCAATTAAGTCTTAGTTGATAAGTACTACTAATAAAATATCACTAGTTAGTTTTTAACCAGTTTTTAGTATAATAATGATAAAATCTATGTTTATTTTGAATGATTAGGCTTTACTATTTTTTTTTTTCTGTTTGTATTTCGTTCCAAGTAAAGAAAATATTTAAATTTTACACTTTCAATGCAATGTTAAATAAGTTACTTATTGTACTCTTTTTAATTTTCCTCTTCAAATAATTTTTAATGCATAACAAAAGTAGAAATAAGTTACTTATTATACTCTTTTTAATTTTCCTCTTCAAATAATTTTTAATGCATGATAAAAGTAGAAATAATAGTATAATTGAAAGAAAAGTTGTATGTCATTTTGAAATTTAAAAAATGAGAGATAATTTTTTTTTAAAATCATAGCTATTTATTTCTAATATTTTGATTTATATTCACAATACTAAAAAAATATTAAATAGAAACTAATTTGTAGTTGATTATTATATTGACCAAATTAGATATTATTTTTGAAACAAAAAATTATTAGTATCTAAATTAATTTTTATTATTAATAAATAATTTATAAATGGGTATCTAATTAACTATCAGAATTTTAGATATCAATTATTTAGATTCTAAAATTAGTAACTAAAATCTTGATAGCTATTTAAATATCGATATAGAAATAATTTATTAATAATAGAAATTAATTTAAATACTAATAATTTTTTAGTAGTGTCTTATCAATACCTAATTATTTTTTATTTATGAAATTATTTTTTATTTAATATTTTTTTTATTGCTCATACACTAGAATAGTTGCTTGCTTATAAAAAAAAGTAAACTGTTGAAGAATGAAAGTTAATTTATTGTATAAATTACACTTGTATTGGTGTTGTTTAGATTAGTTAAAAATGCAATTTGTGAAGATTAAAAGAGAGTTATTGGTGTCATAAACTAATGCCTAACAAATAATCAAAGTCAAACAGTGCTGCTGAAGGCAAGTCAATGGATTCTTTCACATTGTTAAGATTCCTTCTTAGGGTTCTATAATATAATAATATATTCTAATCTTAAAGGGTACTCAAAACATTCAACTTCATAGAAACTATATACATTTACTAAATGATTTAATTATTTTTTTTCATACTTCATAGTTAATCTTTTGAATCTAGAGAAAGGAAGCATCCTTTAGAATTTAGTTTATGAAGTTAATTATCTTATATTATTATTATTGTGAAAAAAAAGTACAGCATTTAACAATATGTTATTCTATTGTTTTCAAAATAAAATTTATATTTAGAGAAATATACAGCAAAATTTAAAAACCAAAGTTTTTTTTAATTTATTCAAAGTGAGAATGCAAGGGGAAGATGTCAAATGTACGAAATTGAAGCTTTGTGTATAAATAAAGTGTATGCACGTTTAAATATATTATTAGTTCATACAAATATTTTTTTATTGCAGTTAAGAAATTGAAAAATATACCTATTAAAATATTGTTCTCCTTTTGGAGTGTATGGTTTCAAAAATAAATAATATAGATGATAAAAATAAAAGAGAAAAAAAAGTAATAAATTAAGAAAATGTAAATAAATTAATTAAATATTTAATTATTGAGTAAAATAGAAAAATGTTTTAAAAATCATATAGTTTAATTAATTTAATAAAAGTCAATGTAGATAAAAATAATATAGCAATCCCATATATTTTTAAATTAAGTTTCCTCTTCAAAATAAACTAATTATTTTTTTCCCTTTTTTTTCTATCTCTACCAATCAAACCCTTAATTTCATCATCAACCATTTTAAAAGACAAAGGACTGCAATCTTTTTCTTCACACTATTGTTTAGTGTTCACATCATCAAATTAAGATAATTAAAATTAAAACATTTAGCATCTCATGGCAATGAAAAATTATTTACTTTTCATATGAAATTATTATCTTAGGGACTGTGTGTTTATTGTTTTGTGTTAAACTTTGATCAGAGTTAGTGAAAAATAAATTCCCATGAATTTTTTTACCATAGAAAGGAAAATAATAAGGAAAATTCACTTGTTATTTTATATTTGGAGAGACAAAAAGATAGAAAAGGAAAAAAAAATTATAGACATAGTAGGTAATATGTTTTGATTGGTTGGAAGAAAAATAAATGTTAAATAATATTTAAATATTAGCATTTATTAAGAGTGTTTAGTAAAAAGGAAAGCTTTTAGTTTCCTAGAAATCTGGAAAACTATGTTGATTTATTTTTAAAAGATAATACTTTTTGGGAATTAGGTTTTTGGGATTATTTTTTAAAGTTCTTTACAAAAATATTTTCCTTAGTAAACGTGGAAATCTATCTTTTTTAGTAAAAGTAAAAAGTTATTGAAAAAATATCATATTATATACTTTTATTAAATTTTTTAATATGATAATATAAATTACAAAATTTAATACAAAAAATATTACTATTTAATTTTGAAAACATGACATTTTTTATCAACTAAATAGATTTTACTAATGGTTTGGAATCATAATTCCCAAGATTCACTATTTCTAACAATCATGATTCTTAGGCTATAAAAAAAAAGAACTCCAACAATTTATTTATTTTTATATCGAAACCAATTTTAAAAAAATAACAACAAAAATATTAAAAAACAGAAATCATTAATCAAATCTGAATTTATTTAAAAAGAACTGAAATAGTAACTAATGTACGATTTCATTAAAATCATAAATTAATGCAGGATTTCATTAAATCATAATAAATATTACTTTTAGATAGGCTTTTACTGAAGAATAGTTGTGTTTCAAAAAATTGTTTAATTTGGTCTCATAGCATCTCCATACTCATATGCACTACACACTCATTCATAGATATTATTCTTTTGTCAAGTATAAAATCAATAAAAATATTAATTAAAAATTAAGATAACTAAATAAAAAAAATATTTTAACATAATCTTATGAAAATATAATTGACTTATAGGCTTATTAGTTTTGATGAATAAGTTCTTTATTCATTTCAAATTATTCTTTGAGATTGGAGTTTCTAAAATTTTCTATACCATATATGTTAATTTTTTGTAATGTACAATTTTTTTTTATTAACAACTGCAATTTTGTTTTAAAATATTGAGATAGTATTTTATAATATCTTTTTTTTAGATGAGTCTTCTTTTAAATGTTTGAAGAGTAGAAATTCTACCTACACTCAAATCAATTAAGAAATAAATGATATAATAAATGTGTTATAAATGAATAATATATAATTTTTTATTCTTACTTATTTATATTTTTTTTAAATGGACTTTTATTTGCTTTAGTATTATTATAAATTCATATTAACTTTTGTTAGATTTAAGTTCAACATATTATCTCTTTTAATTTTGATTGTGTGGTTAAATAATTACGTGTAAAACACAATTTTATATGTATAAGATAGTTAGATACAAAATGTTTAGTTTAGTTTGATAATCAAAAGGTTGTGCGGTTCAACAAATGTAAATATTCTTTAATATGTTCATTTGAAAAATTTAATAAACATAAATATTATGTATATGCTAGATTTTATTTGGATAGACAATGAATATACTTCATATGACAAAAGCAATCCTAAAGTAATTTATAGTACACACCAACTTTATAATTATTTGTTTTATGTTTGTAAGAAATGTACACTCTTGATTCTTTAGGAGAATCTTGCAATGTTTTGTCAACATCAAATCTTTTAAAGAACATGTTGAAAGTTGCTTCACATGAACAATTTTTTTGGAAAAGACACAATGTTAATATTGTAAAATTAACTGATTACCCTATATTTTTCCTACTAATCCTCAAAAGGTAGAAATAGACTACCTGAGCCTATGAAGATTTATGTGTTATAAAAAAAGTCACACACATTTAATGTTAAGTCAAGAGTATTTAATGCATTTGAGCTACAAATGTAATTAGACACAATAAGAAGAAGTAACAGAAGAAAATACTCACAATGACATCAATGATTTTGCAACAACTATTTTCTTCTCAAGTTCTATATAAAAAATATCTTTTTAAAGAAGGAAGACTAACAAAACTCTTGCAACAAGAACATATCCAAACCCTTATTTTCTCAAGCAATACTTAATCTTATACTTATGTAAAATAACACTATTTATGTTCATATTTGTCTAGAAGAGTGTGCTTTATTGTGTATCCATCATAAGACAATATAAATATTTTTTGTGCAAATCTCTCTTCTTCCTTACTTTTTAAGTTTTTTCATTATATGTTACTCTAAAAGAAAACTACTTACCAAATTGTTTAAATATAATTTTATCTATTAAAACTGGTTAGACGAAATTTTTCAAAAAGTTCTTAAATTTCTTAACTTGTTATGTTTTTACCTCTTTTTAACAACCTTAATCCAAATATATTCGAAACTCATTCCTTTTTTTTTACTTATATATCTTCTATAATTTCAAATTTACTTAAATTGTTATATGTTTAAATATTGGGAAAAATGTTTGTAACTTTGATTGATTTTAGAGAAGATCTTAATTACATAATGAATTCTACTATTTGTAAAATTAGCTATTTTTAGGTGGTCATGGAAAATCACAGATAAAATATTATTATGTTAAATTTTAAATATAAACTCGACTTAGTTATTATGTAATGGTTGATTGTCAATAGGTTATTTGTTTTAACTTTTTAATTAATAGTTTTTTTTATCAACATTATGAATTGACTCTGACATTTTAAACATAAATGAGTTTAATTTCTAGTATAAACTTAAATATAAAATTATAAGTGTATATATTATCTAGAATTTAGTGTGATTAATAATAAAAAGTGATATTTATATTTTAGTTTACGAATATTATCGTACCTAACTCATGAACCAAGTATTGGTTCCATACCTTCTTTCATTCGTTAAAAGGGCAATTTCTGATTGCATAAAAGTAAACAAGAAAAAGTTATTGCTATCATAAACTACTGCCTAACAAATTAATCAAGTCAAATAGTGCCTAACATTTAGATTGCTACTTTATAATAATATGCAATGCTATTACAACATGTTTTAATCTTTCACTAGCATGATTGAAAATTACATATTAATAATATAACAAAATTTTGTGTTAAGTCAAGACTAGAGCTTTTAATCCATAGACAACTTTGGAGATTCATATCGATCATAGATAAAGATATTTCACAATATATAAGTGGATGAAAATCTCATTTTGTAAATTGATTTTATAAAATCGAGTTAAATTTAAAGTTTAACTTTTAATATACAAGTGATTCATGTATTCTATATTCTGAACATATATTCTTATATTTTATTTAAAAACACAATACTATTTATGAGAGTTTTGAGGTTGCGATGACTTATATGTTGTGACTCCTCATGAATATAAAGTGAAGGTGATTTAGGTAATTGTATGGTTAAGTATAATAGTATGAATTTCATAACAAAATAGATTATTAATGATGGTTGGAGTTGTCTCTAATGGTGGTTGACTTTTTTTTAGAATATACTCTTTCAAAGGATATTATCTAGTAGTAATTTGAGATTGTAGTAAACTATAATTTTCAACATTAGTAATTTCACAGTTTTAAAAGTTAAATTTGTATTTTAAATAGTATGATTTATAGTAATTTGGGCGACGGAGGAACGAAAAAAAAATATACGTATTTTTGACAATCAAGAATACCTAATCAACGGGGAAAAAAATATTACGTACTATATATTTTAAAAAATTGTTTTAGTAGTAATATATGAAATAATTGCAATGAACAAGGAGTTTTAGAGTAATTTAATAGATGAAGTGGATATATTTAGAGGTAAAGGTGATGTTGATGAAATTGATCATTATGTAAATTATGATTCAACTAAAATAAAATGATATAAGAAAATTGTAAGGATGTTTTTACAATGGAAGTGGTAAAACATATTTTTTGTAATTATTTATACTTTTAAAAAAAATTATATGATAATGTTGAAATATATTTTTGAAGGTGGTAAAACATATTTTTTGTAATTATTTTATACTTTAAAAGAGTTATATATATGATAATGTTGAAATATATTTTTGAAGATTTTGCTATGTTAAGTTTAGATACAATAAATGAAAAAAAAAATATTTTTGTTAAATAATGCAAGAAATGATAAATATAAGTGATATAAGAAGGACTTTGACACAATGATTAGTGAAACTAGACAATATGATTGTTCTTTTAAAAGAATATATTAATTGAAGAATTCTCTGCTGGATGTGATGAATAAGCTTACACCACTAATATTATTGTTTATTTGCTTAACCATTATCATAAACCAACTTATGTATGCATGCCAATTTTACTTTTATAACCATTTTATGTGCATATGTCTATTTTACATTGTCCATTATATGAAAAAACATTTTCATTTTTAATAACTTTATGAAAACTTTGGTTTCATCGTATCCAAACTCATATATATATATATATATATATATATATATAAAATTAGTCCTAATTGACATGTGTAGTGTATCGTATCCAAACTCATATATGTATAAAATTAGTCCTAATTGACATGTGTAGTGTAGTAAATAAAAGTTTAAAACACGAATAAAGTTAATTTTCTGAAATATAGAGATTACTTCAATAAGAATTTACTTGCAATGTATTACGTAAGTCTCCTATGATACAATATGACTTTTTCATATAAGAACCCATAATATTAAAATTAGCAAACAACTCTTAAAAGAGTAAAAACTAAAAACACTAAAAGCATTAGAAAAAGGAAAGAGAAAAAGAGGAAGAAGCCGTGAAATGTGTATTTGAAGCAAAATGGTGACACATATTTATAGATGAAGAAATAACAACTTACATTGTAGAGAGAGAAATCTACTCCATATCTGATATCAACGGCCAAAACTACAGAATTGTTCCATGGGCTGACCCTGGACACCATGGATAAAGAGGAAAGACAAAGGATTTGTAATGTTGTGAAGCTTTACACTACATTTGAAACCATCAGAGAAGAAAGGGATGTTATGTGTCAATCTCTTCTTTAATGTCCCATCGACAACTCCTTCATCATGTATTACAACATGTAATTAGAGTGAAAGATCACATACACTAAACATCATTTTTTTTCTTCATTTCTTTGTCCAAACTTCATCATATAATCAATCTTTAGTGATAATATTTTCACATTGTATTTAATTTACTCCACTAATAAACTCACTATAAGCTCAAATTCCTCTTTGTTTTTTAATTTCTACAAAAATTGAAAACAATCTTTTATTTGTAAGAATCAATTCTCATAAATGGATGAGCTTTTAAAAGATATTGATCCCTAACCACAAATGTCATGAAAAACAAGTTTATAACTTACAAAAGTTGCGTGCCACCCGTTTGCCTGCGTGTCATAAGGTACTGTACACAATTTCTAATAATTTTACTTTTTAAAATTTAAATTTAAATAATTATTCATAATAAAAAAATTATTTACCTAATAAAAAAAGTTACCTACAATAAAATTAAAATATTTTTTTATAATTTAAAAATATACTTTTATTTTAATAACGATAATAATAATATATTATTATTATTATTTATGCTTTAATAAATAATAACTCGGTTATTGATCTTTTAATAAATAATAAATAATTTTAAGAAAATCATAATTAATAATTATAAAATTATATGTATATATATTAAATTATAATAATTTTTCTACTTTTTAATTAATTACTTATAAAAATAATAATATATATTTTAATGAAATTAAAACGTGAATAGCTATGCATGTATTTTTACTAGTCGTGAGATTAAAAATAATTATAACATCTAGCATTCCCATGGTAATGGAAAAATGTATTTTTCATCCTTTTTCATGGACACCACCTATTTACTGTTTTATGTTAAAATTTGATACGAGTCTGTAATAAAGAAAATAAAAATGGAAAGAGTTCATGACAGGTAGATTTCAATGATTTTTTTACGTATAAATAAACAGATTATTAGATAACACGTCACGTAATCAGAAATTTGAATTATATGTTATAATAAAATATAATTTGCTATCAATAATAGTTAATTAGTATTTTTAAATTTATTTAAAAAGATTTAAATGGTTACTCAAACACATTTATGATGATCTTAGTTAGAACTTTGTCCATTCCATCTTATATGGGCACTAATTTACAAAATTCAGAACTTTTTCATCTTTCCATCTCTATCAAGTATGTGACGTGCCAATTATCTTACCTTCGATGTTCTTTGAATATAAGAAACCTTTTCTAAATGAACTAGTTGATGAGGGGGAAGTTATTGGGTAGAGTATGTTAAGGAAGCAGCTACATAAATAGGGTTTTCTACTCACTTCTAAGGCATCACATCATCTTTGAAGAAACTGAGTCAAAAGTAATTCATGTAAAAGTTCAGGAAACATTGAAACTTCTCAACAAATGATTAGACAGCACCTATGTTCATTTACAACCTAAACTCCTAGAGTGATGGCAAAGTTAATGCCACCATTTCATGGGTGAATGTACCCAACTACTCTGTAAAGTTAACAAATGTCATTACGCTACTCACCAAATCTCCATTTAAGAGTAACGTTTCAAACCAGACATACAGATTCAGCACAAGACTCTGCGTAGGAAAACTGAACCAATTTCTGAGAAAAGAAAAAGACAAAAATAGAATGGGGGAGAGTCCCATCTATGAAAGTAAGTTTCTCACACAACAAGAAATCTTCCTTTGGGGGGTTTGAAGGCTTCCTCTGCTCCATATTTTCAGATTATTGAAGGACTAATAACCATATACTTTCTAACACATTCATTTTAATACATTTTGAATATTATTGACATTTATTGAAAATTACAAAAATAAAGAATTGTGAATAAATTTCGACTAACAAAGAGGGGGGAAACTCAGTGCATTATAGCTTTGCCACCAATGCATCAGAAGGATTTATTGGCTTAGCAGAAAGGAGTATAAGGGAGAAAGGACAGGAGTCACGTAATAGAAAACAAAATTCAGAAAATATTGAACCAATAGTAATGTACATATCATCAATAGTAGCAGTATTATAAATTCTATCCAACCACCTTTCTACTCATCCACGTGTTGGTTTTTTGTGCATTGTGGACCTACACATCTTTTGCTTAAATTTTTTATTACTTATACACACACTGTTTTAATTTTCTTTTTCTGCCTGTGCGTCGGACAGGTATTGCTCTAGTTATAGAAAGAAAGAACTCAAAACATGGTGGACAGTTGCGTGAGTTCATTATAATCCAATAACATTTTCAACTGTCACGAACCACTAATTGATATTTAACATCATCTCTATTCAACAAATGCTGCAAATTTGAAAAACTCCACATACCTGCAAGAAAGTTGAGAGAAATGAAAACCTGCTCAAGTGTATGGCATCTGAGAGGCAATATCACGAAAAAGATGCTAACTACATTGTAGCATCCTGTAAAAGGTCAAGAACAGAAAATATAAAAGTAGCTTAAAGGACATCTACAAGTGGTTACGTTGCTTATTAAAAAAATAGGGAACGCGCTATCAATAGCATAAACAGTAAAACACTCAGTCCACAAGTAATGGCCTTGATCTTTGAAATTTAAAAATTCTCAGTGATAAATATCTCATCACGATTTGACTTTCTTTACAATGAATGTCACTGGCAAGAACAATACCCACTTGTGAAGATAGAATTTTGACATGGATAAATCGCACATAACATTTTGTGGCAGAGATGGCTCACATTTTTCATAGGAAATTTTGACTTTTGTTTGTAAATCAGCAGATGAGAAATACAGAAACATCAAAAGCCAAAGATCGTAGATAGATAATTCATACAAACAATTTCCACAATTCATATCTTTCAAGAAACCAGGGCTGCCCCTAAAGCAAACAAGCATGACTTCTATAAAGTTCAACAATGTATTTCATATTTAGAGGTGATAAAAATCATATATTTGCTCAACTGATGTATTTCATATATATCAGAGAAGAGTACAGTAAAGGAATAGCTATAGCTAGTAAGACTCCATCCTTAGGATAGGTATTATTGTGCTCAACTGATGTATTTCATATATATATATATAGAAGAAGAGAAAAGAGTAAAATACAAGGGATAGCTATAGCTTGTAACACTCCATCCTTAGGAAAGATATATACACCCAAAAAAAAAGGTTTATGAAAGCTCTATAATAAAATAATAACCACAATCTCAACACTTCCCTTCAAGCATGAGCATATAAATTGTATGCACCAAGCTTGAAATATATAAACTAAGGCTCTCCCAAAGACTTGGTTAGAATGTCTGCAAGCTGGTCATTAGAACTAATAAATTCGATATGAAGTTCCTTGGGTAACAATTTCTCGTTAAGAGAATGACAATCTATCTCTATGTGTTTGCTTCTCTCATGAAACAGTAGATTGGAGACAAGGGCTGCTTGATTATCACAATACAACTTAACAAATTTTCAACTTTGAAGGAGTTGCTTAATCCACACAAGTTCATAAGTGACCAAAGTCAGATTTATATTTGGCTTCACCACTGGACCAAGCAACATTTCGTAGACAGTATTACCTCCAATGAAAACATATTATCCTGATGGATCTCCCTATTAATGGGACAACCAGCTCAATTTGCATCACAACACCTTATAAATTGAGTATTTCCCGTGTCCCCTCATTTAACAATCCTTATCCTTGAGCCTTTTTGATATATTTGAGTGTTTTTGTTGACTTCATACAACAATTCGCATAAATTGACAAACAACTCCAATAGCATAAGAGATACTAGGTCTCATTATAGTAAGATAAATAAGTTTTTCCACTAGCCTCCTATATCTCTTTGGATTTTGAAAATTTTCACCTTGATCCACCATTAACTTTTGATCTGGGTCCATAAAACTATCAATACGCTTGCAGTTTGCCATCCTTGTCTCCTCAAGCATATCAAGAACATATTTTTGTGGTGAAATAACAACACTTTCCTCTAACGGAGACACTTTTCAATACCCAAAAAGTATTTCAGATAACTAAGGTCTTTGGTCTAAAAATGGCAGAATAATTGTTCTTTTACTTGAAAAATCTGAGTGGCATTGTTTTCTATAATAACTATATCATCAACATAAACCCTTAGATGGGCACACTTTCCAAGAGAAGTATGACAATAGAAATCTGAATAACCTTCCTCACTTTATTTTAATCCAAAAGTTTGCATAGTATGACTAAATTAACCAAACCAAGCTTGAGGTGATTGCTTCAGTCCATAGAAATAGTGGTGTAATTTACATATTAAACTATACTCTCTGAGCAACAAATCTAGGAGGTTGCCTCATGTAAATTTCTTCCTTAATATCACCACGAAGGAAAACATTTGTAGTGTTAGTGGTAAAGTGGCCAATGGTGAATGACAACCTTGGCTACAATAGTCAAGTCCATAAATTGAGGCATACCCTTTGAATACTAACTGAACTTCAAGACAATCAAATGTCTTCTTCCAAGGGGAAGAGGAACCAGCCTCCATGTGTCATTGTTTGCAAGAGCCCGCACTTCATTCATAGCATGTCATATTTCAAGATGATTAAGTGCCTCATGGACATTTTAAGGAATAGGAGTACAAGATAAAGAGAAAACAAAAGAGAGTATGACGGCAGAGACAAGTGAATATAAACTAGATATGGATTACCAGTACATTGAATACCTTTCCTAAGTGAGATGTGCCAATTTGAAATGGAGTCATGTGAAGGAATAGATAGAGAAGGATCCATTATATGGGAAACTATTGGAGGAGGATATTAATATCGAGAGGCTTCAAGAATTGTGAGACGATCTCTTTGTGTCTTGCCCTAGAATGTAAGGAAGGGCAGTGGAGCTACATTAGTTGAACAATGAATAAGGGAGGAAGGCAAGTTTTCATTGAGATTGGAGTGAGAAGTAGTCAAAATCATCAGTGGACCAAGGGATGAAATATGGAGAATTTGTTGAAAAGGAGTTTCCATGGGGGATGAGAAGAAAGGTGTCTCCTGAAAAAGATAACATCATCAACCAACATATAATATCTTTTGGTTGTTAGAGAATAGTATTTGTATCCTTTATGAAAAGGAGAATATCCCAAGAAAACGCATTTAATAGCCTTTACAAAAAAAAAATTGTTTAAATCTCGAGAGACATCATGAACAAAACAATTACAACCAAACACCTTTTGAGAGACATGAAATATACAATCATTAGGAAAAACAATGAAGTGAGGAAATTTGATTTTCAAGAGAGAAAGACATTTTCCTCAATAAAAAACAAGCAATGAGGATGGCATCTCCCAAAATTATGTACAACAACATTATATTCAACTTTAGGGTGCATGCAATTTCAATGAGATATCTATTTTTCCTCTTTGCAATGTCATTTCTTATGGTGTGTGGGGACAAGTAGACTAATGTAGAATATGATGTGAAGATAAAAAAAAGAAGAAAACTTAATAGAGAAATATTCTTAACATTGTCACTACTATGAAAGATTTTAATAATTTTTCCAAATTAGTTCTTAATCTCATTAGAGGACACAAATATGGACAAAAGTTTAGATTTTTCTTTCATGAAATGTTTCCAAGTACAATGAGATAATTCATCATTGAAAGCTACAAAATATGTAAAACCAAAAGATGTGACAAGACTTGGTCCCAAATATTTGAATGAATGGAAGAGAAAATTGAGAAACATCTCTTTTCATTTGGTTTAGAAAAAGATGACCTAACTTGTTTTCCTAATTGACATAATTCACATACTAATACTTGAAGTTGCTTAAGACTAGAAGCCATTATCTTCAACTTGGCCAAATTTGGGTGACCCAAACCATCATGCAAAAACTTGAGTTGAAGTTGCAAAAGATGATACACATGGGCTTGTTTTGAGGTAATAAGGACCTCGTGATTCATGTCTTTCGCCAATCAAACAACCTGTACCATGTTCTTCGATAACAAAGAAACTATCATCAAAGATTACCAAACAATTCTAAAAGCGAGTTAATTGATCTAGAAAGATTAAATTATAAGAACAACATGGAATATATAAGATGGAATTAAGATTTAAAGAAGATAAGGGAACTTGACCAATTCCTTGGAATGCAACTTTGGATCCATTGGCTACAATAACAAAGTGAGGAATTTTTGGAGAACAAATAAATGAAAATGAAAAGCTATTAGGAGAAATGTGATAAGAGGCACCTGAGTCATGTATCCATGAACCTTGACCTTAGAAATACAAGTTGTTGAAACACTTGGCATTGAAGAAGGTTGAAACACTTAGCCAGAATAAAATAATAACTTACTTTTAAAAAATTGATACATTACTGAATATTTGCTATTGAAGGAATTTTCATGTTGCCAGACAGGAAATTTTAATTTTGACTTTAATTGAGCACTATTGACAAACTATATGAGCAGCACCAAGTTATTAACCGGACAAATGTGCTACTATTTCACAAATTATACTTCACATATCATGCCAAGGTGAATGACAGAAGCTATTTATCCTCCACAAGAGTTGACGGGAGGAACCAAAACATATAAAAAAAACTTACTGAAAAAAGTATATGACAAAGTATCAAGAGAAGTGTCATACACGGCTCAAGTTTGAGTTCTAACTCGTTCAATATAGTTTTAGATGTCCTCACCAAAGATACACAAAAGATTAGCCCTAATTTAATTCATATTTATGGATTAAATAGTTTTGACTGAGGAATGAGGGAAAGAGATAAACTCTAAAGAATTTCGGAGATAGATATTAGAAATAACAGAGATATTACTTGAATATGACTCGGACAAGGTAGATGTATTGAATTTTATTACTTCGAAAATTTGGTTTTTGATCAAGCTCAATGACGTCATATGATCTATATCACCAACTTCATCTAGTGGGAGAAGACTTTTGTTGTAGTTGCTTTATATTTTGTCAATATCAAAATTATCTTATACAAATGAAATCATATGAAACAGAATGCAGGGATACATTTGGTCGACTAATGATGGGATTAACAAGGAGGATCAAGTAGTCTACAAGTTGGATAGAAACTCCTTATTCCATTTATCCTATAAGTTGGACCACCAACTAAATTAGTCATTCATACTCGATTAAGCACATTAAATATTAACTTGGCAAAATCACATAAAAAATAGTATTTTTTAAAGTACTCTAGCCAAAATATACCAATACTCTTGATCATAGTTTTTTTTATCAGAAAAACTACAACTTCCTAAATTACAATAGTGCAATATGGATCTCCTTGATCGCCAAGAAGTAAATCATTTTATAAAATATACCCACCAGATGGGATGCATTTCATTTCATATTAGCATTCTAGTAGATCTTTTTCCAAGCAAAAGGAAGCATACGCTCTACCATTACACACACGCAAATAATGAAAAGAAAGTTCTAATGATGAAGGTTCAAGCTTGATTTAGTAGTAGGTAGCTCCTCAAACTTATATAGTACGAGATATAAAAAAAATTAAAATTGTGTGGCAATGCTATATTTATCTCCTAGGAGGTAAGAACTAAAGTCTGCCATAAATCATTATTTAACTCATGACTTATGCTTTTCAAGTCAGAAAAAAGAGAAACCGTATTCACATCCTTTGGTCCACTTCTACAATCAACAAATTGATAGAACAAAGCTCTTCATATCCCCTCCCCCCAAAAATATTTTACACCAACAAAGAAACATAAAAAAGATAAAGTAGCAGCAGAACAACTACTTAGCTGAATTTGTATGTTTAGAAACCACACTATTTCATTGATTGAGGTACCTAGATCTATCTAGTCACCTAATGGCTAACGTGCGACAAATTTTAAATCATACAAACTATCCTAACAGACACCGGAAAATTACATTCAGTCGAGGAGAATCACAAAGAGCCAAAATAAACTAGCATATCACTACAATAACCCAAAGCCAAACTAAGCATAACGGAAGACTTTTATTCTAATTCATCATCTTAGCTACGCCATCAGAAACAGACAACAGCACAATGCAAAACCTTGATCATAATTTGCAAAAAGCAAAACATCCAACAGAACAAAAATTCAACACTCAAAAGAAAGAGGTAACACCCAAACTTACATATCAAACACGAGTGCTTCTCAATCTAGATCTTCCTGTCTGGTCTCCGACTCAAAATTCTGATTCCCCCTATTTCCAGAATTCGATTGCCCACTATTGTTTTCCCCACTATTGATATTACTGTTATCATCATTGTTGGCACCGCCAACATTACTTGTCTCAGCACCAGAAGAAACAGATTGCCTGAAGGGCCACAACGAAGACACCCTAAACCTCCTCCGCTGCGAATTGTCTCCGCCACCAGACGAATCCGCAGAACCACCAGGCCCCACAGCCAGGTTCCAATTCACCTGGGGAGCCACCCCACTGCCGGTACCACCGCTACCACGTTGAGCCCTCTGCTCGTAATCAGGATCATCTGTGGGCAGCTCATACCGACAAACTGGACAGGAATTATGCATTTCCAACCAAGGCAAAATGCAGTCCGCGTGATATATATGCTTACAGGGCATCTGCTTCGCGGTTTCACCGAGTTCGAACGTGTCTTTACACACTGCGCATTGTGAGGAATCCGATGCAAGCAGCTCCTCGGTAACCGAGACGTCCGGCAATCCCTCGACGGCCGTCTTAGAAGCCGGCGGGGTGCCATAGCGGTTCGGATCGTTCTCGGCGAGATGCTGGATCAGCTCCTCAAGGCCCGTCCCGAAGAAGTAGTCGCCGTGGGTGATTCCGGGAAACCGGAACGCTCCGCCGGGGTCGCCGGACTCAATCACAAGTTGAAGGTTGCCTCCGCCGCCACCGGCTCTTAGGGTTTGTAAGTAGTTCTGGAGGAGGACAAAGGGGGCGAGGGCAGTATCGGCGGTGGCGGCGTCAGATCGAATGCCAGAGAGCGTGGAGAAATCGTCAAAGGGCTGGCCGGCTCCTCCCGGGAAGACGAAGGGAATGGCGGTGGCCCCAGCGAGGGGGAAGTCGGGGAAGAAAGGATTGGACGGGGTAGGGTTAGGGTTAGGAATAGGGATTTCGAGTTCTTCGAGGAAACCGCTGTTGCAATTGGGGCAGAGGAGATCGGAGGAGGGGGAAGGGGTAACAGAGACGTTGCAATTGCACTGGTGGCAGAAGTATTGGCGAGGCTCACCGGAGGTACCGTCGCCGCCGGCAGAAGACATGTCAACGGATAAAGGAGAGAAAAGAGAAAGATAACGAGAGAAGGAAATGGGAGAAGAAATTGTATCGGCACAAAACAGAACAGAGAGAAGGGAAAAAGAGTGGTGGCAATATCGTAAATATTGTGAAAATGCAAAATCTGAGTCGGTAAACGGACGATGAAGTCACGCGCTATCCTAGGGAGTTGACACTAAGCGCGGACTTGGACCAGACACGACCCTTAACCAAACAAAATAAAATAATTTTTGTCTGCGTTTCCCATTTTCTTTCCAAAAATTACACACTGCTTTCTAAAATTAGGTTAACACTGCTAAATAGATTGTTGAAATTAAATTTAGGAAGTCAATTTAGTCTTTGTTGTTAGTCATTTGGTTAAAAAAATGTGTGATGTGAGATACTATATATTTTGAGTTCCTAGATTACATTACATGAATCTTCGTTCTAATAATTGGTTCTCATCAATAAAACATTCAAAAAATTATATGATTATATTCATGAATTGTTTTTTTCTCCACACCAGTAGTTAAAGTCACATCTTTAGTTATAAATCAATGACTAATTATGGTTGGACCAAAAAGGTTTCAACTTGATTTAGTCTTTTCAAAATGAGAGATACACATGTATCTTTTTTCATGCCTAGAATTACAAGGTCTGTGAAAAAGATGAATTGATAGAATTGATCCACTTTAACAAATACATATTCCATGACTCTATAAGGATATTTGAAGGAATGATTCAGGACTTGTAATGTCATGTACTCTCTTCCTTCAAGCTTAATCAACATAGAAACAACATCAAGTTGGTGCATGTTTTCAAATTGTAGAAGGCGTTACTAAAACAAAACTCTAAACTATTAACAAAACTCTAAACTATGAAAGGAAGAATTAAGCTATCGAGATCTTCATGTTGTGTTTAGATTGGTAATAGTACTGTTTATGAGCAAGGACAAGCACGAATGAAGCACGTTTGGATTAGTGTATGTGAGGAAGTGTGTGAGGATAGAAGAATGAGTGAGTCTGATTTTTTTCATCTTCACTCAAATGCGAAGAAATTCGAAAAAATACGAGTAGAATCACGTATCATATTTGAGTTTTAATTCACTATCCTTGCCTACTGCGCTTAACATTCATTTTTGTTACTGTGTGCATTTGGAAAGTAATGCACTGAGACACTATCATGAAGGAATCCACGTAGGGCGATGAAGAAGGAAAGGAATCCAATGTTGAAGCTTGGAACCAGGTGAGTTATAATCGATTAGGTGCAATAATACATAAATATCATAATTGATTAATCTTTTATTTATAGTAGATAATCGATTATGCGTGAGAAAGCGCATGCAAGATAATCGGTTAATCATTTCTTTAATGTAGATAATCGATTATGTATGAGAAAACACATGTAAGTAATCGGTTATGTCCTATATTTTTTAAGAAAAATTGATTATGTGGTGCCTTTAACCTTAATCATAATCAATTACCAACTATTTGAAAAGTAATAATCGATTATGTTTAGGCATAATTGACTATGTCTATATTTTGTAAGTTTGTATTGAAGTTGTTTAGTTTGACTTGGTTTAGAGTTGTATTGAGTTGATTTAATTAATGTGTGTTAAATAATTTATTTAAGAAAATATATTTTATTTAACAATTATTAACTGTGCACCTTTATTTATTGAATATAAGTGGTTGTATAATTGATTTAAGTTCTTGATAAATAAATTTATTTGTTAACTTACTATTTGAAAACAGTGAGTCATTTGATCTTTAACCCTATACCTTAAAATTTTATTGAAGTGTATTAGAATTAGTTATAAATTAATTTTTCTGTATATTATAAATTAATTTTTTGTATTATAATTAGTTAATAATTAATTTTTCTGTATTATAAATAGTTATAAAAAATTGTTGTGTATTTCAGGAATTGGTTATAATTTTTTTTATGTAATATAATTTGTTAACAATTTATTTATGTGTATTATAATTAGTTAATAATTTATTTTTGTGTATTATAATTAGTTATAAATTTATTTTGTGTATTATAATTAGTTATAATTTTTTTTATAATATAGTTAGTTATGATGGTAACTCTACCCCTAACCTAAGTCATAACTCTAATCCCTAATATTCTCCAAGTGTAATTTTAAGGTTAATAATTTTGATTATCCATATCTATGTTGTTTATTGTGAAATTAAATAATTATCCATATTTAGTGTTGTCTCTTTTTGTTTAGCTAACAACTTATAGTAGGAAATCTCTTGTTTATGAGTGGAATGAAGGTTCATCACAACCATTTATACTATCACAACTATTTCTTAGTACATTTTATTCTAGTTGGTATTTCTTAAAAGAACTTGAATCTTGAAAGTGTATGAAGAAGTGCTTCAACAAGATGCTTAGAAGAGCAAAGGCATGTCTCTAGCTTTCAATATAGAGATGTAGAAAAGAACCACATCATCCAAGGTGCCAAAGGTAACTTTAATGATCAATATTTTTATGACTTTCATCATGAGCTAGACTTTAATTATTTTTATTCTATTACTCAATCATATTATGAAGTTATTTTTAATACTTCCAAAATGATTAATGTTTTTAAATGTCTTTAAAAGATTTTAAAAATTTTATCTAAAAGCTTGAGCTTTTAAAAACCAAGTTTGAAACATCAAATGATTTTGTCGAGAAAAACTTTAAACTCAACCAAAAATGGAAAACCTCATGAAGAGAACAAGAATCTAAAACAAAGATTTGACGCCTGAAGCACATAATTTGAAAAATTTAAAAAGAAAGTTATTTGAAAATTGAAAGTCTTGGAAAACATTTCAAAGTGGAAAATACTAATTAGAAAATAGACGGTCTACTGACTGAAAACACTTCCTTAAGAAAAATCCTATTTGAATCTGTTATAGGTAAGAAGCCTTTTGATCTTCCTATAAACCATGTGATAAAACTAGTATTGGATATGAGGAACAAAATTGTTCATGATAACAAACGTATATTTATCATCCTTTTATTGATGAATTCTCTAGTCACATAACTATACCAAACAAGATTTTACAATGTAGTGTTAGAGATTAACTTAAACTGTATTCATAAAGAGTATTAACATTTAATCTCATTTTCAAATTCAATTTCAGAAATAGGTTTAGAGAATTTTTATGAGGTTTTAATTATTCTAAAGTCTATGATTAAAATTTATGAAAAATAATGATTAATTAGGGACAAATTCTTCCTTAACCCAATCTTTTCTAACCTTCACCCAACACAGTTTTAAATTTCTGAAAATACCCTTTATTCCGGAAATGAAAATCTGTATATGAAAATAATACATTATGGAAAAATAGATCTGGAAGAAAATATTGTGTTCCAGAAATAAAAATCCAGAAAAAAAATAAAAATCTCATTCTAGATAAAAAAATCCGCAATACAAAAAATTTATTCTAGAAAAAAAATCTAGAAACATATTCCGAAAAGGGGATCTAGAATGTATTTTTATATGTACCCATTTTATTTAAGGGCGTTTTCGTCTTTTCATACTGAAATTGGGTGCATTGATATGGTGCAAGCAATTGTCTTAATTAAGTTGAATGTACACTTGCAAATTATGGTTCTCACCTCCAAGTCAAATCCTAATTAGGCCAAATGTAGTTCACTTACATTTATACTTTTTAAAAAGAAATTACTAATCCTATACAAAAATATTTTATTCCTATTTACATTTTTACAAGGCTAAAAAAATAAAAATGGGGTCTAATAATTTTTTTTAGATCTCAGAAAATAATTAAATTTTAAAAAAGCAGAAACTAAATACGAAATTAAAAAATCAGAAACAAAAATAAAGTTGAGTATAACACATAACAATGAAATAAGAACCAAAATAGAGATTAAGAAAATAAATAAAAAAAAGACTGAAAATGGAATTAATTTATTTCCTAAAATAGTAAAACCAAAAGACTGAATATGAAAAAAAAAGAGAATAATAGTGGTTTTGAAAAACCAGAAATAGAAAAGGGAAAAAAGAAAAAAGAAAACAAATGAAGAAAAAAGAAAATATTGAGAAGGAGGCTTGCAATGAGAAGAGACCTGATATTGTAATGGGTTCACAAATGCATAAGAATGCAAAAGGAATTAATTTATTTCATAAAATAATAAAACCAAAAGAAAAAAAAACAGTAGTTTTGAAAAACTACAAATAGAAAAGGAATCCAAAAGAAAAAGTAAATAAATGAAGAAATAGAAAGTCTTAAGAAGGAGCCTTGCAATGAGAAGAGCCTAAATAGTGTAATGGATGCATTAAGAACACATTAGATTAAGTTTAACCCTAAAACCGTGAGAGAAGTGTTCAGACACAAAGCTTCTTAATATAGTTCTAGACAAATATAAACCCTCCAAATCTTAACATATTTAAGTTGCGTATTAAAAAATTAATATAATATTGTTATTATTAGCATAAATAATTTAGAAACATATTTAAGTTGCGTATTAAAAAATTAATATAATATTGTTATTATTAGCATAAATAATTTAGAAACTAGGAAAACAACTATAAAAATATAAAAACTTGAAAAGACCTAAAATCATGAAGATATAAATATGATTAGAGGTCAATATGGACACAAGTTGGGTTTATGAGAATCAAAACAGATAATTATTAATATATGGAAATATCCCACTCATACCCTAGGTGAGTTGGTGTTCAAGCTAGTAAATAAAATAAAAAAATAAAAGCAAGAAAACAAAAAAGAAAACCTAGGAAAAATTTGCATGTGGTGAACAAACCTATGTTATGTAACAAGGAGTGGTTTTGGTGAGAAGCATTTAGATCTTTGTCTACTTTCTTGTTGCTATAAGGATCATCAAACCGAATGTCCTCCATGTTGCTGTTTTCCTCTTTGAATACATGGATTCCTGTTGCTTTAACAATTGAGGTCTTTATCACACCTTCATATGTAACCTCCACATGCTTCCATTCCTTTCCTAAAGGTACTTCAAGCAAATTACCATACCCATGTAGCCATTGTAGATCAAAGAGGAATATTTGATCCGATTCAAACATCCTCTCTATTTCCTTGGAACAAAAGAATTTTGATTCTAGAACTTTGCCATCAATGAACACCATAGGTCTAATGAAATGTAACTCACTTTCACCACCCACAGGTGCAATAAGAAGAGAAAGAACTTTGGCAGGAAACTTATTACGAAACCAGAAAGAACTTGAAGGTCCACTGCTTTGGTGATCAAACCACTCTGGAATACTTGTTCCTGGAAACCAGAATTCAGTTTTTCCAGCCTCGTGCAATTGCTGTTAGTCATACATAATTCATAAAGAACTCATTAGCTAACCAACATTAAGACCACTACGTATTATCTATCAGAAAAGTATTTAAAAAGCAAGACAAAACCTTATTCAGAAACATGCTTGAGCTCGAGGAACTCAAGGATATACAGTTTATTGCCTTGAAACACTTTAATTTTGGTGGAATCCCTCTAATTTCCTGAAGATGCTTGCACTGACTCACATCAATAGTGTAGAGGTTGTGAAATTCTTTGATGCATTCAGGAAGGAATTTGAAGTTATTTTCCCTTAGAAATAACCTACGCACTTGTGCCAACTGCATGAAACCTGCTGAGAAGAAGTGATCATCAAGGTTGCAAGACGAGGCCAAAAAGCAACGTAGCTTTGAAGAAACCATTAAGCCTATGTTATCTTCACCATCTTCTGATTTTACCCATCGCCACTCGTTGCAATTAAAAAAACTAATATCCAACAACTCAGGCATCAGGAGAATGCTACTTGGTAAGTGAACAATTTCACATGACAAGCTTAATTTTTCAAGTCGATTAAGGTTTTGAAACGAAACTGGCAATTCTTTTATGGGAAGCTCCTCCAATCGAAGTAACCTTATGTTTCCCATCTTTCCTATTATTTCTGGAAATTTCTCTAGATTCGAACAATACGAAAGTTCTAGACTTTCAAGAGTGGGCAAGTTCAGAGGCGGAAAACTCATAAGCTTGCTGCAACCTTCCGCATTCAATATTTTCAGTTTAGTCATAAAACCAATTGAGTTGTGAACTTCAACTAAACTCTCACACTCATTGAATGAAACTTCCTCCAAATTTGGGAGATCAGACATATCAGGTATCTGTGTTAAAAATTTGCACTGGTCGAAATTCAAGACAGTTAGATTCTCGAACTTCTGCAAAGAAAATAAAGAGAGAGAGAAAAAAATTAAGAATCGAATGAATACATGTTTTTATCAGTTTACCATATGAGGAAAACACTCTTTAAACTTGCCTTCAACGAGCAGAGGCACCCAAATGACGCAAAGCTGCTGTCAGTTAACTTGCAGATGACGAGTTTATTTGGAAGAAAATTTGATGGTAAACAATTTGAAGGGTATCCATGCCATTCTAGAACACTCAAACTTTCCGGAAAATAATTGGGACCTTTGGAAAATTTACCATTTCTAATGATAAGTATTTTAAGGTTTTTCATCCTTTTGAAGGCGTTTGCATTCCATTCTAGTGTTTCTTCTTTCTCACTTTTAGACAAATCTAGACATATGATTTTAATTCTGCTAGTTCCCTGTTGATGCAAAAGTCACATTCACCAATCAACGAAATCCACATGTTGAGAGAAGTTTAAAAATTTAATCAGACAAACTAACTTTGAAAAATTGTCAAGAAAAAACAGTACTACGATGTGAAAGATGACAGAAAAATATTGAATCAAAGATATAAAAGCAAATCACTTACTGTGTTGTGTTTTAAAACATGAATGATATCTTTAGGTAACCATAATCTCCTGCGTTTCCCTAGCTCTTTGGGTGACTCTTGCTGGTCAATTTGCCTACCCATGTCCTCAATCAAATCGTGCATTTCAAGAACACTACGCCTTCCTCGCCAAACTTTTATGAGAGATTTTTCTACCAACACCCCAACATGATGTTTCATGTTGTTATCATAAAGAGCACCAAGTATTAGTTCAACTTCTGTCAGATTACTTCCTTTGAAGCAACAAGCAATGTCAAGAAAAACACTTTTTTCTTCTTCCCCCAAAGCATCAAAGCTTACTTTAAGGATCTCTAGGATTTCACCACTAGGAATTCTTTTGTAATGCTCAATAGCAGACTCCCATTCCTCCACACTTTTTCCAACCAAGTTGGAACCTATTACTTCTAAAGCCAATGGGAGACCAGAAGCATAAGTTACTACACGTTTCAAGACATCCTCGTAACTTGGATAAAAAATTTCCCTTTTGAAAGCATTCCATATAAGCAATTGAAGAGAATCATTGTTGTTCAATTCCTCCACCTCATAAGTTCTTTCAACCTCATGAGATTTTAGCAGTTGTTCGTCCCGAGTGGTAATGATAACTCTGCTGCCGAGACCAAACCAATCGGATCTTCCAGCAAATGCTTCTAACTGGTTTCGCTTGTCAACATCATCTAGAATCAAGAGAACTTTCTTCCTACGGAGCCTTTGTTGTAACACTGAAATTCCTCGTTGCACACTTGCTAAGACGATGTTCTTCTCTCCAAGTATTTCGGAAAGAATGAGGGTCTGGAGGTGTTTTAACCCATGTTTATTTGATTCTTCTCTAACATTTTGAAGAAAACATGAGCCATCAAAATCATCAACAATCAAATTATACACTGCTAAAGCAAGTGTTGTTTTTCCTATACCTCCCATTCCATGGATCCCTATCATGTGGACAACATCATCAGATCCAACATCCAAAAGTTTCTTCATTACCCGCACTTGTGACAGTAGGCCAACTGGGTGATCCGCAACATGTAAAGGAGCACGATTAATCACCCTAGAAACCCGTTCAACAATTCTCCCAATAAAGTCGTGCTGGTATTCATCTCTATATCAAAACATTAAAGCTTTATGAAGTTAAACTAGAACCATTGTAACCATGTCTTCTTCATACTTATACTACTTGTCAAATGGTTAAGTGTTTCTTTTGGATTTAAATTTTAACAACTCTGATTAGAATAAATTTTAAATTACTCTGATATCAATGAGAATTGAACTTTAAAACTAACAAAACTAAATTATAAGATAGAATTTGCACACACATATATAATTTCTAATTGAATAAAAGTTATTAAGTAAAAAGATTGGTAAGGTGGGTACCCATCTTTAAAATGATAGCCAGATAAGTCAGCAACTTGACGCAAAGCCTCCTTCCATTTCTGCAGCTTCTCCTTCTTATCTTTGAACCTCTTTTGAAGCTTAGCCAGTGCTTCTTCATAGCTACCTTTCTGGTGTCTTACATGAGAAGGATCCACCTTATAAAAGACGGGTATAACCAACAACCCTTTACTCTTGCAGTGAAGGATGGTTGCGAGTTCATCCAAGCAAAAGGAGGAAGAAGCATAGTTGTGAGAGAGCACAACTATGGCAATCCTAGACTCTTGAATTGCCTTCAGAAGTGTTGGTGTTATTTCTTCTCCGCTTTGAAGTTTGTCATCATCAAAGAAAGTGTGAATTCCCTTGTCACTAAGAGCTTTGAAGAGATTGGCAGTGAAAGCATAACGCGTGTCTTCACCTCTAAAGCTGAGGAATACATCATAGGTGAATCCATGGGAACTTGGAGTTGCCATTACAACAAAGTCTATGGTGTGACAATGGTTATGCCTGTTGTACAATATGAAAATATGAAAATGCCTGATGGAATCAAACTTGGAATAAATATGAAAATGCCAAACTATAAATAGCGTGGGTCCTGCCTGTTGTACAATAAGCGCGTGAAACTTTGGAAAAAAATCTTTGTTACTGTTTTTCTAATTTGCTTCACTTTTGGTCAATAGTCAACACAATAATTATCAATTCATTTTGTAAAGATTATATAATATAAACTCACATATTTTATATATAGAAATTCTTTTTTGCAAAAATATTTTCTGAAATGTAAAACATTTCTTTTTACATAAGTGATTTTATTTAGATTAATTGTGAGTTTTTTTTTTCACATTCATTATTTACTATTATTTTTTAGTTTTTGCTCAATCCTGATTTTTCTGTTTCTTTTTACTTAGGTCCTCTAAAAAATATTACATAGTTTAAAGATAAAATAGATATTACATACATGTTTGTTCACATCTAATTAACTGAACATAGGACAACAACTATAATTATGATATAAAAGTACTCTAATAACAAATAAAATAAAATAAAACCATTCATGCATGTTCTAAAACTCTGCAATGTGATAATATGGCATCCCAATTCAGAAAGAGGTCGAAAAGTCAAGAAATTTTTCTGAGTTTTTTTTAAGGACGATTAGGACTTGGGAGAACGAATACTCTATTACTTCTCACCCTTCATTTATTTCTTTTAGTATCATCAATTAAGCTATTTTATATGTTTTCTTCATGATTCCCTAGATTTAAGAGCAAAGAGAGTGGTTCTGTTTCAGAGTATTGCACACGTATACACTCATGTTGGTTTTGGTTTTTCTAAATGAGTTTTAAAAAGATTAATGAAAATGTATTGTGTTGATCTTAAATTGGTGTGAGACTCAATATTCCTTACAGGAATCAGACACACAGGTTTTGATCCATGTAGCTGATCTAACCCAGTAGGATAAGGGTTTATTGTTGTAGTATGCAATCCTTTATGATGCAGGTATTAGTAATATCAAGAAGACACAAGTTTAAAGAGTCAAATACCTCATTAACTTCATCATATTTCATTAATTTCATGCTACTGGGAACTGTTAAAAAATCTGAGAAATATCTAACATTTTTCTATATCTGAGACTATTTTAGAGTGTCGTAGATTTTCTATTTGGATTTCTTTTTATTTTATATTTTATTATTTGTTTTCTTATTTAATTGGTATCTTTGTAATTATAGGTCAATTGAATATTGTAAATAGGAAAATTATCTCCTATATTTATTGTATTAAGTCTATACAAAACATAATCTATTTGTTGTCATGGGCTTTAGCACCTCTGCATCAGTTTTTTTTCTTTCAAATAGAACAATTATAATAAAATGATCTAATGGATCATAACTTATTCAGGTTCTTAGCTAACAACTTATTTTTAGTAAGAATTTGCTAACACATAATAGAATGGTACATATGCAGCAAAATCCTAAACTAAATAAATCAATAATACAGGTATAATCAAGTTTGTGGGTAAACAACAAATAAAATAAAATATACAATGGGTAGGAATCGAATCCAAACTAAGTATCTTCAATAACCAAAAAAATTTTAACTACTATACTAGACAAATTCTTTTGTATTATTATGATTTTTATTATACTTATTAATATTATTATTAATATTTTATTAATATTATATTCATATTTTTATTTTAATATTAATATTAAAATATGAATATAATATTAATAATATGAATATGAATATAATATAATATTAATAGTATAATATTAATATAACTATTATTAATATTAATATAACTATTATTAATATTAATATAACTATTATTAATATTAATATAACTATTATTAATATTAATAATAATTATTATTAATATTAATATACTATTATTAATAATAATAAGTATAATAAAAATCGTAATATGACAGAAGAACCTGTCTGACTTATTGGTTAATGCTTCTTTGGTTACTGAGGGATTACATACGGATTTTGTAATCCGTATATAACTATGTTTTACATACGGATTTTGGCTGTATGTAAATCCAAATTTTCTTGTAGTGCGTATAATGTATTTAATCGAACGCAAAGTGTTGGAGTTAGAACACATTAGTAACTATGAGTAAGTTATAGACTTCTATTTTTGGTAATACAACTCAGTTTCTCTTTTTCTTTCTACCTCTATTGTTCTTTCTCACATGGTATCAAGAGCTCAAGCTTCTTTCATGGTTTCCACCCTTTTTTTCTCCTAATTATGAAAACTCATTTGTTGTTTTTTTCTTTGTCCCCCCCCCCACATGTTCAATACAACAATTTCTCTAAAATTAGATGTTGATAACTTCCTCATTTGGGAGCAACATATGCTACCTGTTGCTCCCCACTTTTAGAGGTCTTCAACTATTCAAGTTCTTGGAAGATAATAATGTTCTCTCAAAGTTTCTCACCATTGAAGATACTCCCTGTCACAATATCAATCAAGATTCTTTGAACTATGAGCAACAAAATCAACTCTTGGTTGCTAGCTTAGAAGGATACGTCTATTCTAACTCAAAATCAAGAATAATGGTGAAGCTTCTACATATTTAAAAAGATTTTCAAGATCTCGGAACATTGAAGTGATGCTCAAAGATAAAGATAAGACTTTATTGCTTCTTAATGTCTTATCTAAAATGTTTGAGCTTTTTAAAGATATTTTTTTGTCCAAGAAGGAATAAACCATTACTTTGGAGGAGATTTAGATCTCAAGTTGAACTAAGGAACTACAAAAGCTTTAAGAATCTAAGGTAGACTATAATGGGTTGGGTTTGAATTTTTTTTTTATCAGTAATAAAAAATCAATAAATATGAATCATTTCAAGGGTGATCCAACCCTTATACAGAAAAATGTTTTATCCTCCTCCTATCAAAAGACACCTACCAAACTGACAAAGACACAACCCTAGCAAAAATTAAAACGCAAAAAGGTATCAAGAGACTAATCTCATACAAGCCAAAGGGTCCAAATACCAATTAGAGTAAGAAAACAAAATAGAATGGGATTTTACATAAATTCAAGACCAAGCCTTTACTTGCACCATTGCGAACACTTCTGATGCATCAGCCATGCCCCTTTTAAAAATGACCATGTTCCTGTGTTTCCAGATTTCACTCACTACTCAAATCCAAATTGCACCCCAAATATCATGTACCAAATCTGAAGCATTGCACATCCTGAATTGTAAAAAATTTAACGTGGGATCATTTGAGTCACCAACGACACCCCAAGCCACTCAAAGCATAGACTCCAAACATGCCATGCAAAATTGCAAACGAAAAACAAATGGCGATAAGACTCCTCCTATTTCCCACACAAACTGCATAAAGAATTTTCAACCACTACCCCCTAGTAGCAATCTTATTCTCCATCACCCTCCAGGCAGTTAATAACGCTGAAGGCAATTTAAAGTCCAAGAGTAAGAAAAGATGGGAGACAAAAGGGAAGAAATAAAAACTTCTTATGACAATACAGTGAGATTTAAGCCTAACTCAACTTTACGAAATTGGTTTGGTAAGGTAAGGTTTGCACCTACCTACATATTATTATTTCAATTGCGCTTTAACACTTCAAATTTGTTCATTCATGTGTTTTTCTTCTTAAAAGGTAGCTTTATATAGAGCTAGAAGAAAGAGTTGTTGCAAATCCTCTTTTAGTCGTTGAGAGTTTCAAATTCAAGTACCCATCTTCATGCGTATGAACAAATGAGAACATAAAGTTGCATTAAATACGCTTCATTCAACATTAAATGCTTATTTCCTCTTCAAGCAACATCCTCATAGTAATCAAGTAGAGTGTTTAAATATTATGTTCATCGAAAGACGTGTCTTCTTTACCTTGTGAGTAAAACTTTGTGATCTTTTAGATCACTCCTTTCATTCACCAAACACTTATTAGTCAAGAGTGATTTTTTTTCAAACAATACTCATTTTTTTTTAGCTAGAAACGACTACTTTCCAAATAATAATTATTTTTTTTATGAGTAACTGAGTGTTCAAATAATACTTGGGTTATTTTAGCCAGGAGTGACTAATTGTTCAAATAATATTTGTGTTGTTTTAGCCAAGAATAACTAAGGTCCTAATAATACCTAATTGTATCTTCGGAACGGTGATTTGCTTAGTGAAACTTGACCAATTTGATATGATCTTGATTGTAGTTTTCATTTACAAACAAACTAATATACTTTTTATCTTTAGTATATTTTATATTGTATGTTATAAAAACCTAAACCAATTAAGGAGCTAAACTTTTTAAAATGATTTTAACAATCCATCTACCAGTTCAAAGTTGAGTTTAATCATACAGTACCAGAGACAATATTGTAAAAGTTTGCTGAAGTTTTTCAATACATAATTCAATCATATTTTCTTGTATATTTAACCACTTTCACACTTTAAAAAACTGAGCTTACTTTCTCTTAATAATATGATTTTTTTTATTTGATAAGCACACTTGGAACAAAATATTATTTCATAAAAACTTGACTTGATATTGTTGTTATGATAAAGACAATAAGAAATCTTGTTAAGATCTTTCTAGTTAATGAAAACTTGAATATCATTTATGAGAGTATCCTTTATGATTATACTAGCCCTGTACCTGTGCATAGCAAGGGTACTTTATAAAAAAATTCACAATAATAAAAAATTATAATATTATATTTATTATAATATTAATAAATTAAATAAATACATTATGCAATACATTATCATTCTTGCAAGTATACTTGTAATAAATGAAAAAATTAAATTAAAAATTAGATATAAAAATAAATAAAATTAAAAATTAAAAATTAGATGAAATAATAATATCTCATGTAAGATTTAAATTACTGTAAAAGCAAAGTAAAAAATAAAAAATATATTCATATAGTCATATATGTGTATGTTCCATTTTTACTTTAAAGCTTGTTATATTATTTAATCAACAAATTGAAAATAAACAACTCATTAACTATTTTAATTCAATAACTATAACATAAAGCTTTCAAAAAAAAATTACAATAAATAGCAATAAATAAGAGAAAAAGGCAATCTATTTGAGAAAGCATGTCAAACAACAAATAATGGGAATTGAATAACATAATTTTCTTACTTTAACTGGCATAAATTGAGTGTTAAGCAATATTGAGTTATAATGTCAACACATTTCAATCATTGCTACAGATAACTTAAATGTAAACTTGATGGAAGGAAATATAGGAAAAATATGAAAGATAAGAGATTAATTTTGTACTTGTCATACTTGTACAATCAAGTCTTAGAAAAAAACCGGAAGTAGAAGTATTATTTTGTCCAAATGCAAAGATAGGAATAGAAGATTTTGATAAAACATTATATTTATTACAATTTTGCAGCAGAAACATAAATATGATCAGAACAACTATAATACCCTGCAAATTCAAATAAGAAACAAGTATTAAAAAACAAATGATATATTGACTGTTGGCTTATAACATTGGCCAAGAAAAAAAAAGTAGACCTTTGGAAAGTGTTTAACATTGGCTTTTATTTATAGTTATTAAAAAGCACAAGGATACTGAGAATTGTTTTCTTTGAAACTTGAAAGGCAATCCTGAATCTGAAGGAATCAAGTCCATTCTAAAAATTAATATTTTATTACCAATGTTTTTGCCTGTAATCACTGCACCACCAATATCATTCTTCCCCAACTCATTAACTTATAATCTTGTGTCATTACATAGTCCATTAGCTTGATCAATATTTCTTAAAAGCATTATTGGAACACCAATTCTGAGTTTTAGGCAATGATTAGGAATCCTGAGAATCTAATATCATTTAAAAACTCCGATGTAAACCACTCAGCTTAAATGTTTTCATGTTCATCAGATTGGCAAGGTGAGTCTGAACTTAAGTAACTAACTTATTCTCTAAGCATTAAACATATGATAAATTCATTGACTTGATCTACACATTCAGTTGTCGGACAAAGTATTGCATCGTCATAAAAAAAGTTAGCATTACTCATATTATCCAAGAATTTAGGATGCACAAATTCAACTAAGCTAAGTAAAGGTGAATCACTGTGTTTGACTAATAGATGTTTGGATATTTCAATTATGCCTTCACCCATTTTATTTAAGTTCATATTTCCATTACCAATTTTTAGAATCCAATAAGCAAATTCTTTGATATCTACAACACTTTCAACTGATTCCTGACTTGTTAATCTTATATTCTCTAGAAGTTTAAAAACTTTGCAGTATTTCCATTATTGAGAAAATTTTATTGTTGCCTTTGCAATGTCATATCTTATTTGCAACAGCAAACAGAATTTGCCTAAAATCACCTCTTAATACACACAACTTTACTATCAAAAGGTTTGTTACTGTTCTCTTCATCTACAACCTTCATAATAATAATATCATAAAATAATTATAATAAAAATACTATAAAATTGTAGATGTTAATTTGAATTATCATTTTTCAAAATGATTTGATATAATGTAATGTGTAAATTTTGGAACATATTAAATAAATATCACGTGTAAACAAATCATTACATATTAGTTATAATAAATAATTCCATAATTTTCAAATATAAATAATTCAAATTTTCAAATAAATAAATTATTAATGTAATAAGTGGTAGTCATTATTAACAATATTTAATGCTGCAACCATCTTTATTTTAATAGTAATGAGTTTTTATGTAGAGTTTGTAGAAGTAGCATTAATTTTAATTTGTGACTTTATTTGAATATTTGTTAACATATTTTAAGAAATACTTTATTAAATTAGACCTAGTTGTAATATTTTGTATTAATGTCAGCTTGATTATTGAAATAAATAAAAAGATAATGACAAAATTCTTTTGTTCCAAATAATGTGAGATAAAAAAATAAGTACTTGAGATTTTCAATTTATTGAAATTGATTATGGTTAAAGAAGATTGAGAAATATTTGCAATAGATAGAGAAGAATATTTGCAATATTTATTTGAAGAAATTTGTTTAAGAAAAAATGAATTTAAATGATAATCAGGAAACAATAACAAATAAAATATTCTATAAATCGCACAAATTTAATTCTTTTCATTTTTGGATATAATATCGGTTTGGTTGAAGGCGTTTTGAAAAAAAATATATGGTCCAAGATATTTGGTTTAACTGTCATAATTAAATAATTTATAATAAATAGCAAGAAATGTATAATTATATTTGTCTAAAATTTTTTTAGACATTTAAAAAAAATTAAAGTCGATGATTTAAATACTTTTTATTACTAGTTAACTTTAAAAAAAATTAAAAAAATATTTATGGCTATATGCAAATAAATTTAAATTCACTTCATTTTTTAGAAATCAATAAAACACATTAAAGAAATTATTATTAGACTATCATTTGAACTCATGCCACACGCATCTTTTTGAGAACAAATTTAATATTCATTAATAAAAATAAATTTTATATTATAAAAGAAACTAATTTTATGTATCATATTTAAATTATAATAATAATATCATAAAATAATTTTAATAAAAAATATTATAAAATTATATATATTAATTTGAATTATCATTTTTAAATGTAAATGTAAATGTACATAAGAAAATAAATAAATAAAAATTACAAAACAAATATCAATATATAAGAAATAAACATCAACATATACGAATAAAAAAAACTAAACATACTAGCATTCATTTAAACAATGCAAACACATAAATAATATATATAAATAAATAAATTATTCAAAGTATTAAACTGATACAAATTTGGAGGAAAGTAAGTAACAATAAACAATTATGTAAAAAAAGGTTTCGTCCTAAAAGACGAATAACTTGAATTTCATTATTTAACCTCTGTTTCAAAAATTCTTACTTCTCATATTTTTTGAAGTCATTTAATATACAAAAATTCTTTCATCCTACTCCAAGTTTTGTTGATTTATTTGACGCGCTTATTTCACTATTTTGTATTAAAATATAATTTATATAATTATATAAAAATGTAAATGTAAATAAGAAAATAAATAAATTAAAAAACAAATATTAATATATAAGAAATAAACATGAGCATATACGAATAAATTAAAAACTAAACATACTAAAATTAATATAAACAATACATAAACATAAATAAATAAAATTTTTAAGTATCAACAAACTGATACAAATGTTAAGGAAAGTAGGTAACAATAAATAGTTATGTAAAAAAAATGATTCATCCTAAAAACCAAATAACTCGAATTTCATTATTTGATATGTTAACATTTCTTCAAAAACAATCTTATCATCTTCTTTGATGTCATCTAACATATGAAAATTATTCCATCTTGTTCTAAGTTTTGTTAATTTATTTGATGTGTTTTCTTTCACTATTTTGTATAAAAATATAATTTATATAATTATATATATATATATAAATGTAAATATAAATAAGAAAAAAAATAAATAAAAATTACAAAGAAAATATTGATATGTAGGAAATAACATCAACATATATGAATAAATAAATAAAAAAATATATTAAAATTAATATAAACAATGTATAAACATAAATAATTAAGTTGTTCAAATATCAACCAACTGAAACAAATTTTGAGAAACATAAGTAATAATAAATAGTTACGTAAAAAAATGACATATTCCAAATCACTCAAATTTTATTATTTAGTATGTTAACTTATGTTTCAAAAATAATCTTATCACCTTCTTTAAAGTTATTTAACATGCATAAATTTTTCAATCCCGCTCCAAATTTTGTTCATTTATTTGACGCGTTTTCTTTCATTATTTTGTATAAAAATATAATTTATATAATTATATATATAAATGTAAATGTAAATAAGAAAAAAAAATACAAAGTAAATATTAATACATAAGAAATAAACATCACCAGGTACGAATAGTTAAAAAAATTAAACATACTAAAATTAATATAAACAACATAAACATAAATAATACACTAAATAAATAAGTTGTTTAAGAATAACTAAAATCCTTCCATTTCGCTCAAAATTTATTTATTTATTTATTTTCAATTCATATTTATTTAAGATTTTGAATAATTTCACAATTTTATTTACGCATGACATTAAATATTCAAGGTTTTATTCTTTTAGCAATTTTGTATAATTTAAGAATTTAATTTATTTTTAATTTTTATTTAAGTAGAACATTAAATAATTTAGGTTTTGTATTAATTTTAGGATTTTTCAAATTTTAGAATTTTTATTTATTTTAGATTATTATTTAAGTACGAAATACAATAATTTAAGATTTTGAAAAACTTAGAAATTTTGTTAATTTTAGATTTTTTTTAAGAATGAAATTAAATGTTTTAAGATTTTTTTTACCTTTTAATTTTTTTATTTAAGAATGACATAAACTTTCTTTGGATTCATATCAACCTAGAATTTTGAAAACTTATAAATTTTATTTATTTTAAATTTTTATTTAAGTAAGCTATAAAATAATTTAAAATTTTTAAAAATTTAAAAACTTTATTTATTTGAAATTTTTATTTAAATATGACATAAAATAAGTGAGGATTTGCTTTATTTAAGATTTTGAATAATTTTGAAAATTTATTTATTTCACATTTTGACTTAAGCAGAACATTCAATAATTTAAGATTTATATTTATTTATAAATTTAAATAATTTAAAAATTTTATTAATTAAGTATTTTTATTTAAGTAAGAAATTAAATAACTTAGATTTGTGTTTATTTAAAATTTTGAATAATTTATGAATTTGATTTATTTTAATTTTTTTATTTACATATGACATTAAATAATTTGCAGGAATCTATTTTTTTAGGATTGTGAATAATTTTAAAATTTAATTATTTTGAATCTTTTTATTTAAATAGAAAATTAAATAATTTAAATTTTATATTTATTTAAGATTTCAAAAATTTTATTTTTTTAGATTATTATTTACGTAGGAAATAAAATAATTTAGAATCTGTATTTATTTAAAATTTTGGAAAACTTAAAAAGTTTATTAATTTTAGATTTTTATCAAAGAATGATATTAAATAATTTAGAATATGAATATATTTAGAATGTTGAACGATTTAAAAATTTTATTAATTTTTGAATTTTTATTTAAAAATAATATTAGAAATTTTTGGATTTTTTTATTCAGGGTTTTTGAAAATTTTAAAAATTTTATTTGTTTTATATTTTTATTTAAATAAGAAATAACATAATTTCAGATTTTATACTTATTTAATATTTTTCAAACTTTGAAATTTTATTTATTTAATTTTTTTATGTATGATATAAAATAAGTTAGGATTTGTGTTTATTTAGAATTTTGGATATTTAAAAGAAATTATTTTAAAATTTTCTCTGATTTGTATAAAAATTGGAGAAAGCTTGCCATGGAACCAAATCAAAATTCAGAAGAAGAAGAACATAGGAGAAGAACAGAGAAGATGGGAGGATGGTAATGGCGGTGCCTGGTGATGACTTGCTGAGTGAGAAAGCTACGGACGACGTCGTTTTTCGATTCTGGGCTCCTTTGACCACCGCTTTTCCGCCCTGGAAACCGCCATGCGATCTACCCAGGTCACTCATTCGACTCAAAATCGCTGTTTTCTTGATTGGGTCTGTCAGTTTTTGCAAGGTTTTTGAAAAAGTTCGATGTTTTCTTGACTGGGTCTGTCAGTTTTTGCAAGGTTTTTGAAAAGTTCGCTGTTTTCTTGATTGGGTCTGTCAGTTTTTGCAAGGATTTTTAAAAAGTTCGTTGTTTTGATTTCTGCTGCAACGTCAAGGTTTTGGGGGTCTCCATGCCTTTAATTGTGGCTGTTTGATTGTATTTGTGTGTAATTTCTAACTATCAGAGATCGCAACGAAATTGAGACCACAGTTGGAAACAGAGACCTTGTTTGAAATCTTGGCACGGAAACTGTGTTCAAATTTGTCTTTCACAATATCAGAGATCGATACGAAATTGCGACCCTAGTAGCAAAGACAGACCTTATTTGGGTTCTGATATTAATCTGTTACGGTCTTATAATAAATATCTTTACAGTACATGGAAGACTCATTTGATTAAAGCAAGACCCAAAAGAGTTAACAACAAAGATTCATATCAAGGTCTCTGTAACTTCAACTGTGGTCACATTTTGTTTGGACCTGTGTCTGTGACTACAAAACAAAGACCCTACTTGTGATTGATTCCAGTTGATTGATTGACAATTCAATTGTATTATATTGATATTAGGTGTGGACTAGATGCAGTACATGTTGCAGAGAAGAAAGAGCCAAATCCACCAGGTTCCCTCAACCTCAACTATCTCTCTTGGAATAAATAATAATATCTTTCTCGGTGGTGTGGTAGCAACATTGTAAATGTAATTGTAATTGCAAGTGAGAGAGAAGGCAAAAGCGGGAACAGAGTGCCGTCGAGCAGCCTATTCCAGAAGACAAACCGTCTAAATTCTTCTAGGCAATTTCTGGTTGGGGAGCTTTATATTCGTTTTAAGTATGTGAGCTTTGGTTATTTCTATGTGGTTTGGTGAAGTTGCTGTATAAATCTTTGGTGTGATCTACAGTTGGTTAGGTTGTGTTAGAGACATGAAGGGGACAAAGCTATACTTTTTGTAGAAATAGTGACAGGACAGGACCAAAAAGAAGTGGGAACGACCTTTATATGTCTATCATAGAAGGAAAAAACGGGTTAAATTATAATTAATTGTAATTGGGTAGTTAGTTATGTGGTTTGGGAGTAAGGACCTAATCCATGCCTTTAATTGTGGCTGTGTGATTGCATTTGTGTGTAATTTCTAACCATATCAGAGATCGCAACGAAATTGAGACCACAGTTGGAAACAGAGACCTTGTTTGAAATCTTGCCATGGAAACTGTGTTCAAATTTGTCTTTCACAATATCAGAGATCGGTACGAAATTGCGACCCTAGCAGCAAAGACAGACCTTATTTGGGTTTGATATTAATCTGTTACGGTCTTATAATAAATATCTTTACAGTGCATGGAAGACTCATTTGATTAAAGCAAGACCCAAAAGAGTTAACAATAAAAATTCATATCAAGGTCTCTGTAACTTCAACTGTGGTCGCATTTTGTTTGGAACTGTGTCAATGACTACAAACAAAGACCCTACTTGTGATCGATTCCAGGTGATTGATTGACAATTCAATTGTATTATATTGATATTAGGTGTGGACTAGATGCAGTACATGTTTCAATCTAAATTCTTCTAGGCAATTTCTGGTTTTGGAGCTTTATATTCGTTTTAAGTATGTGAGCTTTGGTTATTTCTATGTGGTTTGGTGAAGTTGCTGTATAAATCTTTGGTGTGCTCTACAGTTGGTTAGGTTGTGTTAGAGACATGAAGGGGACAAAACTATACTTTTTGTAGAAATAGTGACAGGGCAGGACCAAAAAGAAGTGGGAACGACCTTTACATGTCTATCATAGAAGGAAAAAAGGTTTAAATTATAATTAATTGTAATTGGGTAGTTAGTTATGTGGTTGGGGAGTAAGGACCTAATCCATGCCTTTAATTGTGGCTGTGTGATTGCATATGTGTGTAATTTCTAACAATATCAGAGATCGCAACGAAATTGAGACCACAGTTGGAAACAAAGACCTTGTTTGAAATCTTGCCACGGAAACTGTGTTCAAATTTGTCTTTCGCAATATCAGAGATCGGTACGAAATTGCGACCCTAGTAGCGAAGATAGACCTTATTTGGGTTCTGATATTAATCTGTTACGGTCTTATAATAAATATCTTTACAGTGGATGGAAGACTCATTTGACTAAAGCAAGACCCAAAAGAGTTAACAACAAAGATTCATATCAAGGTCTCTGTAACTTCAACTGTGGTTGCATTTTGTTTGGAACTGTGTCTATGACTACAAAAAAAGACCCTACTTGTGATTGATTCCAGGTGATTGATTGACAATTCAATTGTATTATATTGATATTAGGTGTGGACTAGATGCAGTACATGTTTCAATCTAAATTCTTCTAGGCAATTTCTGTTTGGGGAGCTTTATATTCGTTTTAAGTATGTGAGCTTTGGTTATTTCTATTTGGTTTGGTGAAGTTGCTGTATAAATCTTTGGTGTGATCTACAGCTGGTTAGGTTGTGTTAGAGACATGAAGGGGACAAAGCTATACTTTTTGTAGAAATAGTGACAGGACAGGACCAAAAAGAAGTGGGAACGACCTTTACATGTCTATCATAGAAGGAAAAAAGGGGTTAAATTATAATTAATTGTAATTGGGTAGTTAGTTATGTGGTTTGGGAGTAAGGACCTAATCCATGCCTTTAATTGTGGCTGTGTGATTGCATTTGTGTTTAATTTCTAACAATATCAGAGATCACAACGAAATTGAGACCACAGTTGGAAACAGAGACCTTGTTTGAAATCTTTCCACGGAAACTGTGTTCAAATTTGTCTTTCACAATATCAAAGATCGGTACGAAATTGCGACCCTAGTAGCCAAGACAGACCTTATTTGGGTTCTGATATTAATCTGTTACGGTCTTATAATAAATATCTTTACAGTGGATGGAAGACTCATTTGACTAAAGCAAGACCCAAAAGAGTTAACAAAGATTCATATCAAGGTCTCTGTAACTTCAACTGTGGTCGCATTTTGTTTGGAACTGTGTCTGTGACTACAAACAAAGACCCTACTTGTGATTGATTCCAGTTGATTGATTGACAATTCAATTGTATTATATTGATATTAGGTGTGGACTAGATGCAGTACATGTTTCAATCTAAATTCTTCTAGGCAATTTCTGTTTGGGGAGCTTTATATTCGTTTTAAGTATGTGAGCTTTGGTTATTTCTATGGTTTGGTGAAGTTGGTGTATAAATCTTTGGAGTGATCTACAGCCGGTTAGTTTGTGTTAGAGACATGAAGGGGACAAAGCTATACTTTTTGTAGAAATAGTGACAGGACAGGACCAAAAAGAAGTAGGAACGACCTTTACATGTTTATCATAGAAGGAAACAAGGGGTTAAATTATAATTAATTGTAATTGGGTAGTTAGTTATGTGGTTTGGGAGTAAGGACCTAATCCATGCCTTTAATTGTGGCTGTGTGATTGCATTTGTGTGTAATTTCTAACAATATCAGAGATCGCAACGAAATTGAGACCACAGTTGGAAACAGGGACCTTGTTTGAAATCTTGGCACGGAAACTGTGTTCTATGTCTTTCACAATATCAGAAATCGGTACGAAATTGCGACCCTAGTGGCAAAGACAGATCTTATTTGGGTTCTGATATTAATCTGTTACGGTCTTATAATAAATATCTTTATAGTGGATGGAAGACTCATTTGACTAAAGCAAGACTCAAAAAGAGTTAAAAACGTTTTTTACAGATTCATATCAGGGTCTCTGTGACTTCAACTGTGGTTGGATTTTGTTTGGAACTGTGTCTGTGACTACAAAGACCCTACTTGTGGTGAAGCAATCCCAATTTTGGCCGCATTTGTTTGCAATTTCTCACAATGTCAAAGATCACAACGAAATAGTGACTGTGTCCACAAATGAAGCCTTACTTGGGGTCTTTGTGACTGTAATGGTCACTGCATTTGTCTTTAATTTTGTTGCAACGTGAAGAGTCACAATGAAACCGTGACCGCAAACAAAGACCTTGTTTTCTTTGTGATTGCAACTGTGTCTGCATCTGTGTGCAATTTCCCACTGTATCAGGAAGACTGAACATTATTTCTTGCTTAAGTTTTAAGGAACTTTTGGATTTTTCCTTTACTTCTTTTTCATGATACTCCCATGTGCTGCTAAATGTGTGGTTGGTTTCTTTTTCTTCTTTTCTCTTTGGTTTTGCAAATCAGAACACATTCTATTCGGAAAGCTCATGAGAACATTGATAGGACTTTGAAGACTGCAGAAGCCATATTGGCTCACTTTGATCAATATTATCAGGTTCATTCTTCTGGTGGTTACAATTGCTAATCATTACTGTTTGAAATTTGAATCACCTCATGATCTACTTCACTCTATAAAGTATTCTATCTCTTTTGAAAATTGTTGCATCCTTTGATCTGGTAAAGATGCTGATCTGGGTAAAAGGCTTTAGAATTTAATTTATTTGCCAATGCTTTGTCATGGCTCCCTTCACAGTGCTAATATGTTGCCAAATGAAATGCAAGTATTTGTGAATGAATCTAATACTAGGTTCTGTATCGTACAAGTTTCTGAAAAATCAAAATAGAAAATTCTGAGAGAAGTTAGATGAAGAGGAAGATTGAAAATGATAAACAAATGGTCTCACACAGCCCTCCTCTTTCATTTGAACTTGGAATTGGCTGTGTAAAGATTTGCTAAAAAGCATGACCAAGGCAATTCTTGCTAATATATAATGATTATATTTAATACAGTCATACAATTCTTGACTCTAATTTTTATTGTGACATCATGATGCAACAACCTAAATAATTATTCCAATTGTGGTTAATACACATTTTCAGTTTTCGTGGAAAGAAATTTTTTTCAAACTCATTTATTGTTTTTCAGTTCATCATGTAAGTTTATGAGGAAATGTCCTGCCCTGGATAGAGCCTCTTTTAGTGCCTGATGACAATCTTTAATTAGGTGGATAATGTATCAAATGAAAACCAAATCGTACTGAGGGAATGTTCAGAAATATTAGTGTTTGTTTTATTTATATTTTTTATTTTGCATCTTGCTAATCATATTCTTGTGTGCTTCTTAATATCATTATTTTTCATTATTCTTTTAGTCCTATTTGATGTGTTAAAGTACTACCCTAGTCATTGGGTATTTTGAAATCATTTTTTCATTTATCCTTCTTCTGCTTCTGCTTTACCAGCTTAGGGAATTTCCTTCCCCTGTCATATATTATATATGGTGTTCCCATTGGTTTAATTTGCAGGTAGAAGCAAAAATAATTAAAGGACAACATGAAGATGTGAAGAGTTATCTTGAAGCATTGATCAGCTGAGACGAAACATTAGATTTTTTGGCAATAAAAATGGTTTTAAGAACAATGATGGTATTGCCATCCGTGCCAATAATTTGATAGCCGAAGCTATTTCTAAGCTAGAAGAAGAGTTTAAGCAGCTATTATCATTGTACAGGTTTGTGTTTATTTTCTTAATTTCTTACTATTCATTTTTTACATGTTCAACCAAAAGTTCATTTTCTTCTGTAAATTAAATCACCATTGTGGTTTCTTCTCTTAGATAAACAATTTTTCATTAGATAAATCAATAGTTAATAAAAAAAATAATCTGGTTACAGTGAGGTCCTTTAACTTCTAGCTGTTGACATATAAGCCACTTTTCTGTCATTATTTATTTGTTTATTTATGTATAATATGAATTTGGTTTTTAAATGAGCCCAATATCAACTGATGATCCGTGTAGCTAAACTCCATCTAGTGGGATAAGGCTATTTTGTGTTCTAATATGAATGGAATAGGTCTTATGAATAGTACTTAATAATTTTTGAAATATAAATTTTATGAAATGAATTTAATCCATTTTGAAATGTATGCTGATGTTGCTCTCTTGTATCATCCACCTGATTGTTATATTTATATAAGGGTTTGGTATTTTTCTTGTAGTAGGTCTTATGCTTATAACTTTATATAAGGGTTTGGTATTTTTCTTGTAGTAGGTCTTATGCTTATAACTTTCAACTGTCTAATTTGTGTCCGAGATTATAGGTTTGGTAACGACTTGATGGTGTCCTTGATAATATTAATCATATAAATATGTTCAAATTATGTAGGAAAATGATTACCTGGCACTTTTCTGTCATTATTTATTTGTTTATTTATGTATAATATGAATTTGGTTTTTAAATGAGCCCAATGTCAACTAATGATCTATGTAGCTAAACTCCATTTAGTGGGATAAGGCTATTGTTGTGTTCTAATATGAATGGAATAGGTCTTATGAATATTACTTAATAATATTTGAAATATAAATTTTATGAAATGAATTTAATCCATTTTGAAATGTATGCTGATATTGCTCTCTTGTATCATCTAGTTGACCCTTATATTTATATAAGGGTTTGGTATTTTTCTTGTAGTAGGTCTTATGCTTATAACTTTCAACTGTCTAATGTGTGTCCAAGATTATAGGTTTGGTAACGACTTGATGGTGTCCCTGATAATATTAATCATAGAAATATGTTCAAATTATGTAGGAAAATGATTACCTGGCACTTTTCTGTCATTATTTATTTGTTTATTTATGTATAATAGGAATTTGGTTTTTAAATGAGCCCAATGTCAACTGATGATCCAGGTAGCTAAACTCCATCTAGTGGGATAAGGCTATTGTTGTGTTCTAATATGAATGGAATAGGTCTTATGAATAGTACTTAATAATATTTGAAATATAAATTTTATGAAATGAATTTAATCCATTTTGAAATGTATGCTGATGTTGCTCTCTTGTATCATCCAGTTGATTGTTATATTTATATAAGGGTTTGCTATTTTTCTTGTAGTTGGTCTTATGCTTATAACTTTCAACGATCTAATGTGTGTCCAAGATTATAGGTTTGGTAACGACTTGATGGTGTCCCTGATAATATTAATCATAGAAATATGTTCAAATTATGTAGGAAAATGATTAACTGGTGTATAATCATAGTTGTATTCTTGAGGAACCTCTCAACATTTTGCTTGACAAAATAGTTTAGTTCGTTTTTTGATGAAAAGTATATTTGGTATTTTGCACCATCTCTTGTTCTGTGTTTACAGCAAAGTTGTGGAACCTGAATGCCTCTTTGGGTCTCTTCCAAACACAATGCGACCTTCATCAGCATCACCAGGTCATGATGATGATTCCAGCAGCAAGATTACTTCTCATATCCATTCTGAGCCACATAAAAGTAATGCTGATACTGTTGTATACACACCTCCTGTTCTTATACCACCAAGAATATTGCCGTTACTCAGTAATTTAATTGAGCAAATGGTTCAAACTGATCACCAACAACAGTTGCTCAAAATATACAGGGAGAGCTTCTTCTATTGACTGATTCACAGTGAAAGGAAAAAGAAATTGTCTTGTTATGTTCCTCAAGGTATGCATATTGCATAACAACCCTGAACTGAAAAGTGAAATTTTTAATGATTTTTATTGTGTTCAATCCTGTTACAAAATATTAAGGAGCTTTTTTTTAAGGAAGCTTTGACCTTAGGTGATTAACTTGTGATTGATTCCAGGTGATTGATTGACAATTCAATTGTATTATATTGATATTAGATGTGGACTAGATGCAGTACATGTTTCAATCTAAAGTCTTCTAGGCAATTTCTGGTTGGGGAGCTTTATATTCGTTTTCAGTATGTGAGCTTTGGTTATTTCTATGTGATTTGGTGAAGTTGTTGTATAAATATTTGGTGTGATCTACAGTTGGTTAGGTTGTGTTAGAGACATGAAGGGGACAAAGCTATACTTTTTGTTAGAAATAGTGACAGGACAGGACCAAAAAGAAATGGGAATGACCTTTACATGTCTATCATAGAAGGAAAAAAGGGTTTAAATTATAATTAATTGTAATTGGGTAGTTAGTTATGTGGTTTGGGAGTAAGGACCTAATCGATAGGTCATCAATTGTATTTGGTGGTTTTTAGCTTTTGTTTTATAATATTGCTGTATTTGGTTTTCCAGATTGAAAAGGAGAGTGCTCCTTTTAAGGGTAATTTTGTTTACCTTGTTGTTTTGGTTGCCATAAGTGTTGTGAAGTAATACAATTCCTTTGAGTTATGTTGTTTTGTGTTGATTTAGTACAAGTTGTGAACAAAATCCTTTAATATTTAAAGGCAAGTCCAGGAAGGGGATTATTGTTCAAGGAGAATGAAAAATTAGAAATGAAAGTGTATACTGATGCAAATTATGCAAGTTGCGTCACATATAGGAAAGTTGCCTCAGGATATTGCATGTTCGTGGGTGGAAATTTGGTGATTGGAGAAGTAATAAACAAAATGTTGGAGCAAGGTCTATTGCTGAGTCTGGATTTTGAGCTAGGGCACATGGGGTGTGTGAATTGTTATGGTTGAGAATTATTCTAAATGATCTTAAAGTGGCATGTGAAGAGTCTATGATTCTTAATTATGATAATAAGTCAACTATTGGCATTGCTCACAATTAGTCCAACATGATGGGACCAAACACAGATTGATCGACACTTTATTAATGAGATTATAGATTGTGGCCTTATCACTACTTCCTATGTCCCATATAGGCTTTACTTTTGTTTCCAAATGGTCTTCCCATTGAACGAGTTCATGATTTCACATGTAAGATGGAATGATAGATATCTATTCATCAACTTGAGGGGGAGTGTAGTCAGCAGGATATTAAGTATACTACTAGAAGCTGTTCTAAGCCATTAGAAGTTGTTAGAAGATTCTAGAGATCTCTTTGTAATCATTACTTTAGGGTTAGAGTTTTCTATATATAGAGGCTGATGTACTGCTTCAATTCAATCAATTGAATAAAAAAAATCATTCAGATTAATCCTTTCCAGTTCCTTAACATTTATGGAAGCTTACATGACAATTTCTTAAAATCTCCACGAAACATTTCTTTGAAATGGGAATAATAGGCTGTGTTCAAACGAACAATGTGTTAGATGTGGTGGAAGAGGAAAGCTTGGATTCCTTAAAAGGATGATAAAGAGAGGAAAAGGATGCAGGTTTGCATCATGTTCTTGAAAATTCCATTTTTTGGTTGATTAATTCTATGGAACTGGACCATTCCTATTCTTATTGACAACCAAGTGTAAGACTGTTAGAGACCAACTCCGATCCCACTTTAAAAAAAATTCATTTGATACTTGTTGAGTATAATTTCAGAAAAGTGTTTTCTACAGCGAAAGTTATAAGAATTTGTCTTGTTCTGATACTTTCTTACTGGTATTTCATTCAGAGTGCAGCTGATGGTAACATTTCTCGTACTGTATTTCTGGGTTTGTGTTCCAATCAAAGTAGAGTTTGTGCATAGCTTATCAATTTCTGCCCTTTAGTTAGGATGATTAATGTAGTAATAATTACTTTAGTAATAATTCTAACTAATACAAACCTAGATCTTCTACATCTCATCCTGTGTTTCTAGAGCTACTCCTTAAATGCATATTCTGTTTACACACTAGGAATATCCTTTTGGAAATTTATCTATTCTTTAAGCTCTTTATTTTTTTTGTATCCTTTGAAGTTCTCATCAGATATGTTTATAACAGATACACAAAATCACCAGCTGTTTCCCTGCATAACAATATTTGTCTAATTACTTGGTTATGTCCTCGTCCTAATGCATAAAATTTCAGTCCTCTATGGATGGTATGCCTCCCATCCCATCACCTGTTGTAATTATGATTATCATCATCATCATTGTTTAGAGATACCCCGTTCAAAAGCTTGGAGTTGAGAAACTCAACAAAGATGATGTTCAAAAGCTACAATGGGAGGTTTTGGAAGCCAAAATTAGAAACTGGATTCATTTCATGCGTATTGCTATAAGATCATTGCCAAAATTTTTTATACGCTTTTATATATTTTTGGTTAAATATGCAATTGTACCTGAACAGGTCAAATTGTTGTTTGCTGCCGAACGAAAGTTCTGTGATCAGATATTTGAATGATTTGACACTCTTAGTGATCAGTGTTTTGCTGAAGTAACTACAAACAGTATTTTCATGTTGCTTAACTATTGCCAAAAGCAAGAGACCACCTGAAAAGTTATTTGTGCTTTTGGACATGAATGAAATATTGCAAGAAATCCATTCAGAGGTATTTTCTTTTAAAATCCAAATTCTTGAATCTAGCTGCAACATCGAGTCCATTGTGAACTTTTCATAAAACTTATAAGGTTAAGTATAATTTATTTTATATTCAATAGCCAATTTTGAGAGGTGGCATGCCTGAAAAATAGTGTGTTCCCATGTTTGACACTTAGGACATGACACTCTATGGCTGTTTTTATGTGGTTAGGAGGCATAATTCAATGGTTGTAACATATTCTCAACTTTTTCTACAAACAATTTATATATTAAAATACTTTTTAAAGGCCGAGCTAGCACCAAAATAAGAGAAGGTGTAATGAAAATATGGTTAAAGGAAGCAATTAGACATAAATTGTTACTGACTCTACAGATTTGGTGACTTCAACTCCATTAACAACGACGATTGCATCCATTATCTCAAGTTTTGGATCAAACTAATTCATTGATCGAAATAGTTAATGGGAGAAAATTGAGTTATTTGTCTCCTGAAGGATTAACGAGGGCGAATTGCGAGTTTTCGGATACAAGATATCCACCCTAGTCATTATGGACGCATTTGTCCAATTGACACGTCTGAAGGAATCAATGTTGGACTTATTGCATCTCTAGCAATTCATGCGAGGATTGGTATTTGGGGTGCCATAGAAAGTCCATTTTTGAAATCTCCAAGAGATAAAAAAGAATACGCATGCTTTATTTATCACCAAGTATAGATGAATACTATATGGTAGCAACAGGAAATTCTTTGGCACTTACTTGAGATATTTAGGAGGACCAGATTGTTCCCGTCCGACATCGTCAAGAATTTCTTATGATTGCATAGGAACAGGTTCATCTTCGAAGTATTTATCCCTTCCAATATTTTTCTATCGGAGCTTCTCTGATTCCTTTTATCGAACATAATGATGCGAATCGAGCTTTAATGAGTTCTAATATGCAACGTCAAGCAGTTCCGCTTTCTTAGTCTAAAAAATGCATTGTTGGAACTGGATTGGAATGCCAATGCATTTTTTCAATTTCTACACAAATTAAGATAAAGAAAAGGTAGTTTTTCAATTATTGGCTCAAATCCATTGTTGAACTAAATCAATCCCACTAAGTGGAATACGGAGGTGCTTATGGCAGAATGGACCAATGTAATGTTTCACAATAAAGTGATAGGTGGAACTGCCATTAAACAACTTATTAGCAGATTAATAGATCACTTCGGAATGACATATACATCACATACCCTGGATTTAGTCAAGACTCTGGGATTTTGCCAAGCTATGACTACATCCATTTCATTAGGAATCGATGACCTTTTAACAATACCTCCTAAAGGATGGCTAGTCTGAGATGCTGAACACCAAAATTTGATTTTGGAAAAATAGCATCATTATGGAAATGTACATGCGGTATAAAAATTACGCCAATCCATTGAGATATGGTATGTTACAAGTGAATATTTTCGACAAGAAATGAATCCTGATTTTAGAATGACCGATCCTTTTAATCTAGTCTATATAATGTCCTATTCGGGAGCTAGAGGAAATGCATCTCAAGTACACCAATTAGTAGGTATGAGAGGATTCATGTCGGATCCACGAGGACAAATGATTGATTTACCTATTCAAAGCAATTTACACGAAAGGCTATCTTTAACAAAATATATAATTTCTTGCTATAGAGCTTGTAAAGGGGTTATAGATACTGCTGTACAAACATCAGATGATGGATATCTTACACGTAGACTTGTTGAAGTGGTTCAACATATTGTTATATGTCGAACAGATTGTGGTACCATTCGAGGAATTTCGGTGAATACCCAGAATGAAATGATGCCGAAAAGTACTTAGACACAAACATTAATTGGTTGTGTATTAGTAGATGATATATACAGAGGTTCACGATGCATTGCCGTTAGAAATCAAGATATTGGAATTGGACTTTTCAATTAATTGAAAACCTTTGAAACACAACCAATATCTATAGGAACTCCTTTTACCTGTTGGAATACATGTTGGATCGGTCGATTGTGTTGATTGTGTTATGGCCAAAGTCCCACTCAAGGTCACTTGGTGGAATTAGGAGAAGTTGTGGCTGTTATTGCGGGCCAATCCATTGGAGAATCGGGCACCCAATTAACATTAAGAACTTTTTATATTGGTGGAGTATTCACATGTGCGAGCACCTTATAATGAAAAAATTAAATCCAATGAGGATTTGGTTTGTCCTACACGTACACGTCACGGACATCCCGCCTTTCTATGTTATATAGACTTGTATATTAGTATTGGAAATGGTGACTATACCACCAAAAAAAATTCTATTAGTTCTAAATAATCAATATCTAAAATCAGAACAAGTGATTGCCGAGATTCTGGCAGGAACATACGCTTTTAATTTCAAAGAAAAAGTATGAAAACATGTTTATTCTGACTTAGAAGGAGAAATGCATTGGAGTATCGATGTGTATCATGCATCAAAATTTAAATATAGTAATGTCCATATCTTACCAAAAACAAGTCATTTATGAAATTTTTTCTTTTAAAATCCAAATTCTTGAATCTTGCTGCAACATTGAGTCCACTGTGAAGGTTTCATAAAACTTACAAGGTTAAGTATAACTTATTTTATATTCTATAGTCAGTTTTGAGAGGTGGCACATCTGTGTGTGTTCCCATGTTTGACACTTTGGACATGACACTTTATAGCTGTTTTATGTGGTTAGGAGGCATAATTCAATGGTTGTAACATATTCTCAACTTTTTCTACGGACAATTTGCAGATTGAAATACTCTTTAAAGGCAGAGCTTGCACCAAAATAAGAGAAGCTATAATGGGTTTGACAAAACAACTTGCACAAACGGCCAAGGAGACCTTTGGAGATTTTGAAGAAGCAGTTGAAAAAGAGGCTACAAAGGCTGCAATAACTAATGGAACTGTCCATTCTTTGACAAGCTATGTGATTAACTATGTAAATTTTTATTTGAATAAGTTCACATGTGCTGCATTCTACTTCAAATTCTTGAACATATTCTTTAAATTAAGTCATTTTATATTGTTTTCACTGGTGAGAAAGCTACATCTACATTTACCTAGGATTTGTAGAATTTATTTTAGGTTTTCTTAATTTTTTTGTGGGAACAATTGTTAGGCAGGAAAATAAGGATAGCACTTGGAGGGCGTATCATAGAAGGAAATTTAAAAATAAGGGTTGAATGGGTTAGTTAGTTGTTGTGAAGGGGTCTTTAAATAAAGATCAATCTGCTGTGGGGAAGGGTAGCTAATTTGTTGGGTAAAATTTTACAGGATCAAACCTGTGTGAAAGGAGTTATTCTCCTTTGTAATTCTTTTGAGAGGGTTTGAACAGTGTTGGAATAAAACAGAGTTTTCTTTCTTCTTGCTGTGTTCTGGAGGGTTTCTTAGTTTTCTTTTTGGGAACCTAACAATTTGGTCCGACCTGTCGGATTCAGAGAGTGAGGAAGAAAAGATGGAGCAGAGGATGGTAGCAGTAGAGAAATTTACCAGCGAACAAGGGAAATAGAATTATGAAATAAGAGCGAAAATTATGGGGTTGAAAGAAGGCATGCTGGAGTTGAAAGAAATGTTGCAGGATCTCAAGAAAGGAGACAAAAGGTCGGAAAGGGGAGAGAGTTCAGTGAATGGTGATGAAAGAGGGGGGGAACAATCAAGACAAGATAACCAGTGGGATAAGAAGAATGAAGGAGAGATGAAGTCGTGGACTAAGAGAGTGGAATTACCGGTTTTTGAGGGCGTGGATCCAATGGGTTGGTTGGCGAGAGCTGAAAGATTTTTCGAGTTGTAGAATGTGACAGCTAGGGAAAGATTAAAACTGGCGTTTATCAGTATGGCGGGAAGTGCTAGTCCTTGGCTCAGTTTTTGGAGAAAGAACTCCAAGAATCCTTCTTAGGAAGAATTTTCCATGGCGCTAAATAGGAGGTTTGAGGGAAAAGAGAGGAGATTTGTTTTTAAGAAGCTGGCAAAGATCAATCAGAATGGAAGAATTGATTAATGCATTCAAGATTTTGAGTTGTTAGTGTCACAAGCACCATAGATAGGGGAGGAACAACTGCTGGGTTATTTTTTTACTAGGTTACAGTCTAAGATTCGTAACCAAATCAGACCGCATGACCCCAAAGACTTGATGAGAGCCATGGAGATTGTGCTGGATGTTGAGAGTCATTCAAAGAAGAAAAAACTAGCAGCATTGGGTATGGAATAATGCTTCTTTTGGGCGTTATCAAGGAGGTATCAGGATAACAGGCCGCACAGATTTGCATAAGGGAAATAGTGGGCCAGTCTCGTCAAGTTTGGCTAGCACTACAAGGAAGGAGTCTTCTTCCTCCAATAGAGTTTCAACCAAGAGATGGATCTAAAAATAGGGGGTCCAGGACCCTTCCCTATCCCGAATATGTGAGAAGAAGGGAAGAGGGAAGTTGTTTCCATTGTGGAGGGGGTGGAAGGGTGTACGGTCCCGGGCATCGCTGTCCTGAAAAGAATTTGAGGGTAATCATCTGTGTAGAAGATGAGGGAGGCCCTACAGAGGTGGATCATTGTGTGTGGGGACAAATTGAGGAAAATTTGGAAAAAGAAGAATAGGAAAGGGAGTGTTTACAAATGGATTTATCCATTTTTTCTGTTGGGGGTTTAACAGAACCCAACACCATGAAGTTACAAGGGGAAGTGAAGGGAAGTATAGCGCTGGTGTTGATTGATATTGGGGCTGGCCACAATTTCATATCTGCCGAGTTGGTTAGCCAATTGGGATTACCAGTTGAGTCCACACAGTTGTATAATGTGAGGTTAGGTGATGGCCATGAGAAAAGGGCAAGTGGGTGCTGTCAAGGTGTGAAGGTGAAGCTGGGAAATTATAAGTTTGAGGAGACCTTCTTCCTTTTTGAGTTAGGAGGGGTGGATGTGATCTTGGGAGTAGCATGGTTGGCAACGTTGGGTGATGTGAAAGTCAATTGGAAAACGTTGACGATGAATTTCTGCATTAACGGCCAGCAGGTGCAAATTAAAGGAGATCCCAAGTTATCTAGGACTTTGGTAACTCCTAAAGCTTTAAAAAAGAAGATGGAGATTGAAGCGGTGTCCCTCATATGGGGACTAGAGAGCGCTGACCAGCCCAATGCATATTAGACTGAGAGTGACAAGAAGATTGTGGGGCTAACGTGGAAGCAAACAGCAGAATTAAAAGATGTTTTGAAGGAATGTGCAGGGGTTTTTGAAGAAACCAAGCAATTGCCACCCAACAAGGAGATTGATCATAAAATCCCAATTAAAGCTGGGATAGATCCAATTAATGTGAGACTGTATAGGTTCCCACATCTGCTAAATAGAGAAACAGGTTGACGAAATGCTAAAGGTAGGGATAAGCAGACCCAGCAACAGCCCGTATTCAAGTCCTGTGATCCTATTAAAAAAGAAGGATAGCTACTGGAGGTTTTGTGTGGATTATAGGGCCTTGAATAAGGCAACAATTCTGAATAAATTTTTGATTCTTGTAATAGAGGAATTGTTGGACAAATTGTTTGAGGCACAGTACTTCTCTAAGGTAGATTTATAGGCTGGCTATCACTAGATTCATATGCATTAATCGGACATACAGAAGATTGCTTTTCGGACTCACCATGGGCATTATGAATAGCTAGTTATGCTGTTTGGGCTAACTAATGCTCCGGCCACCTTTCAATGCACCATGAATAACATTCTTCATTCATACTTGAGAAAGTTTGTGTTGGTTTTCTTCGATGATATTTTGATATACAGCCGAACTTGGGACGAGCATGTTACACAGTTGAAACAGGTTCTAAAGACTCTCACCCAACACCATTTTTACGCATATCACAAAAAATGCGAGTTTGGTAAACGAGAAGTCCACGTTAAGAGAATTTTTAGGCCTCACGGTTTATTATAGAAGATTCATCCATAACTATGGAAGAATGGAGAGACTCTTAACACAGTTGTTGAAAAAGGGGAAGTTTGAGTGGACGGAGGATAGTACTAATGCCATGCAGCAGTTAAAGAATGCAATCACTAATACTCCAGTGTTAATGATGCCAGATTTCAGCCAACCGTTTTGCATTGAATGCAATGCTTCAGGCATGAGATTGGGAGCGGTATTGTCCCAGAATAAAAAAACCTATTGCGTTTTTAAACTAGGCTTTGGCAGAGACTTCGTTAACAAAGTCTATATATGAGAAGGAATTAATGGCCTTGGTATTAGCGATTCAGCATTGGTGGCCTTACTTGATAGGTAGGAAATTTACAGTTTACATGGATCGTAAGAGTCTAAGGTATTTACTAGAACAAAGAATCACCACGCAGAACCAACAAAAATCGTATTTTGTGTGATACTGTTCACTGTTGTGATTGTTTTTCGTTGGTTTCAAAATTTGACATCCATTTTCAACCATATTCAATTTACCAAACATATGGTCTCTAAGTAAACCATGATAGTTATCCTTATATTATAAATTATAAATATTACACATTTATAATGAATTTTCTACCAATTTAAAACTTAATCTACTAAATAATATTTTTTAAAATAAAAATAGTTTATCTTGATTTCAAATGTGATGCTATTCTTGTTTGCTTTTCTGCATATCAAAATCTTGATATCCACAGTGTCCGTAAGTTCAATTGTATAACCATAATCTAAGACTTAATATTGAGAAACTGAAAAAAGTTTGAATAAAAACCTATTATTAGCTTGTAAATTTCGTGTGTTCTTCACTTGCTTACTTTGTTTACTTTAGGCAACATTATATGTCACATATATAATTGTTATTTAAACATAAAAAAGTTAATGATTTTATAAATGTGATTAAAGATTACCAAATATCATGTTTACAAGACTGTTGATTATTTATATCAAAAAATTTTAAGTGTTATTTATAAAAATATATATTTTTAAATAATAAATTGTGACCTAATACTGGTCACAGACATATAAATATGATTTAGAAGTGAAAAAAACAACATTTGTACAATTGTGACTCATGAATCAAAATAGACCACATCTTTCAGGTCATAGTTGTTTGAATCACAATTTTGTGACAATGGCTTTTAAAAAAAAATAAAGCATGTGGTTTCAAATAATAAAAAAGTGGTCTCTAATTGTAGGTATTTCAAAATCATATTTAATTAAAGTTGCATTTAATGGTTACTTTTTGTGGATATTGTAAACCACATTTAATTAATTTATTGATAAAATTAGAAGAAAAAAAAAAAACTATACTTTCAGATTCCAAATGTATAGGGTTTTGCTTTGTTTTTTATTCCAACACGTTTCCAAATCTAAATCACAAGCTTCCAACAATTTACAAATTTATATCCAAAGCATGTAAAATCAAAATTCAAATTATTATCATTAATATTATTATATTGTTATTATTATTAATAATATTATTATTAATAATTTTATATATTATTGTTAATGATAATAAAAAACATTAATAATAATATTAAGGTGAGTCTTTGTCAGTTTTTTTACTTGACATATAGATTTTCAATATGAACCAGCATGTTAAAATATTAATTTTATAATATTATTTACATTAAAAATTTATTTTAATTATCAATTATTTAAATTATAAAGTTGGTGTCTAAAACTTTGATAATTAATTAAATATCAATTTAAAAATTATTTATCTAATAGAAATTAATTTAGACATTAATATTTTTTTAGTCTCTAAAATAATATTTAATTTTGTCAATATAACAATTAATTATTTTTTGTTTTTAAAATTATTTTTTATTTAATAATTTTTTTTTGTAATGTATATTAACCGTTGTAAATAGGTTTTTCTGCACTAGTATAAAAAAAAATCTAATAAATTCTTATAAATAAAAAAGCTTAAGACTGTGGATGAACATGATTGAGTTTCCTATGAAGCTTAGCATGATTGAGTTTCCTATGAAGCTTCGAATATGTTTATTTTTTCCCATGTCTTGGTAGCACGTATATATATTAAACAGAAGAAGACATATACATTGTTTCCAATATTATTTAATTAAGAATTTAAAAGGAAATCATATAATGTTTTGTTGTAATAAGCAGGGAAAGAAAAAAAAAATAGTGAGATAAAATAAAATGCCTAGGCATATATCTTGATGACTGCATTTTAGACCATAATGATAAGTCATGGAAATTGCAAAGTTGAAAGAGAGGAAAAAAACTTTTTTTTTTAAAACATAATAAATAAATTATATATATGATTTTGCTGTAATTATTATTATTATTATTATTATTATTATTATTATTATTATTATTATATATGTGGGTGCGTGTGTGATTTATAAAAATAGCTCAAGATTAAGGAATGGTGAAGGTGTCTTTCTTGAAAACTCAGTCCTTGCAGGCTCTGGTGAATGTGTTCGGATCATTGACTCAGTAAGATGTGAATTATTTTTTAAACTAAACTAGGCTCCAAATTGTTACATCATAAATAATTGCATATTCATTGAATTGAAGTTTATAAACTTTTGTTCTTCTTATGGCTGTAACATCACCTTCCCAAGCAATCTACGATGTGTTCCTCAATTTCAGAGGCTCAGACACACGTCAAGGTTTTACTGGCTATCTCCACAAAGCTCTTCGTGACAGTGGAATCCACGTTTTCATTGATGATGAGGGCATTCAGAGTGGACAGATAATAACACCAACACTTAAGGAGGCAATTGAAAAGTCCAGGATTGCCATCACTGTGCACTCTACAAACTATGCTTCTTCTTCCTTCTGTTTGGATGAACTTGCAATCATTCTTGACTGCTCCAAAAGGACAGGACTGTCGGTGTTGCCTGTGTTTTACAAGGTGTCTCCTTGTCATGTCAGACACCAACATGGAAGTTATGGAGAAGCATTGGTTAGGCTGGAGAAAAGGCTTCTTGAGGAAAGGCTTCACCATAACATGGAGAATTGGAAGATGGCTCTGAAAGAAGTAGCTGACTGTTCTGGCTTTCATTTCGAAGATGGGTATCCCTCTTTACCAATCTTTGTAATTTTTGTTGGATTAAACTTCACTTGTCATTAGAGTTGAAAAGAAAAAGTCTTTTTGTTGATAGATACGACACAATGCTTTTAGTTTGACTTGGTTAAACTTTTTGTTTGAAGCAGAAAAGAATATGAGCACAAGCTTATTGAGAAGATTGTTGAGCGTGTCTTCAGCTTGCTTAACAATGGTGAAGAAAGATTACATGTTGCGGATTACCCAGTTGGACTAGGGTCACAGGTGCTAGAAATAAGGAGGCTTTTGGATTTTGGATGTGATGATGGTGTCTACATGATAGGGATCCACGGAATGGGCGGTGTAGGGAAATCAACACTTGCTCGCGCAGTTTATAATTTGATTAGTGATCAATTTGATGATTCGTGCTTTCTTCAAAATGTAAGAGAAGAATCAAATAAACATGGGTTAAAACACCTTCAAAGCATCATTCTTTCACAGTTACTTGGAAGGAAGGAAACCAACTTAGCAAGTGAGCAACAAGGAATTTCAATAATAAAAAACAGGTTCAATCGAAAGAAGGTTCTCTTAATTCTTGATGATGTAGACCAGCACAAGCAGTTGCAGGGAACTGTTGGGAGTCCTGATTGGTTTGGTCCCGGCAGCAGAGTGATCATCACCACTCGCGACAAACAACTTCTTGCATTTCATGAGGTTAAAAGAACACATGAGGTGAAGGAATTGAATAAGAAAGATGCTCTTAAGTTGCTTAAGTTGAAAGCTTTTAAAATGGAGGAAGTTGATCCAAGTTACACGGAGGTATTGAATCAGGTAGTAACTTATGCTTCTGGTCTTCCATTGGCTTTGGAAGTAATAGGTTCCAACTTGTTTGGAAAAAGTGTACAAGAATGGGAATCTGCTATCAAACAATATAAGAGAATTCCTAATAATCAAATCCTAGAGATACTTAGAGTAACCTTTGATGCTTTGGGAGAAGAAGAGAAGAGTGTTTTTCTTGACATTGCTTGTTGCTTCAAAGGGTATAAATTGTCAGAGGTTGAAGAGAAACTTCGTGCTCTTTATGATAACTGCATGAAATACCATATTGGGGTGTTAGTTGAAAAGTCTCTCATAAAGATTAGTCAAGATGATAGAGTTACATTTCATGACTTGATTGAGGACATAGGTAAAAAAATTGACCGTCAGCAATCACCACCAGAGCCAGGGAAGCGCAGGAGATTATGGTTACAGCAAGATATAATTCAAGTTTTAAAGCACAACTCGGTGAGTGAGACACTGATGGATGGTTTGGTTTCTCATCCTTTTGTCTATTGTATTATTTTTGCATCACAGTTGTCTTTTTTCTTTACAATTTGTAAAATTTCTCTCAATAATTGAATTAATGCCTTACATATACTTGCATTGTGGTTGATTCATGCATTCTGCTATCACAGGGAACTAGTGAAATCAAAATTATCTGTCTGGATTTCCCCATATCCAACAACCAAGAAGAAGTAGAATGGGATGAAAACGCTTTCATGGAGATGAAAAGCCTTAAAATACTAATTGTTAGAAATGGTAACTTTTCCCAATATCCAAATTATCTACCTGAAAGTTTAAGGGTACTGGAATGGCGGCACAGGTATCCTTCTGATTTTCATCCAAAGAACTTGCCATGAATGGTTCCATCACATCATTGGAGTATGGTAGCTTATCCAAGGCAAGTTTTAACAATATATTTTACTAATCGAGTAAATTAATAAATTCACTGTAAGCTTATTGTTAGTGGTATTCAAAGTTCTCACTTTTTATACAGTAAAGTTTGTTCTCATTCTGTGAAGTCAAAAAATATTTTCATAGCATACAAAAATATAGTTATGGAACTCACTTATTCATTAGATAGACAGAAACTTGTTGGTTTTTTGGAAGATTCATACTTTGTTTTCCCTCCTTTGAAACTGGATTAATGAAAAACGATTACCAGACTTACACTGAAGCTTCTGGAGCAGTGTGAGCATATTTTTGGTTGACATATGCTTTGAAGTTCTGATAGTTATGGGAAAGGGAACTTTTCATATTTCAGTCAATAAACATTTGCATCACCTTAAACTCTCTTTTTGCAGGTTCAACTGTTTCCTTCTAAGTGCTAGGATGATCAGGAAGGAGAAAGACTTAAACCAGTTCAATTTTGTAACTGTATTGTTTAGATTTTCCCATAACACTGCTTTGGCTACTTTTAGCATTTTCATTTAGTAGGTTTGAAAATTTTGTATAAGCAGAATGGTTACCATGATGCTTATTCACTCTTGAGTTGGGACACATAGTTTTGTGTTTACTTGTACTGCATGTCAACTGGCTTGCTTTAGATTTGAGACGTGGAATTCCAATTTAAATTGATTCCTATTTCAGTTCTTTATAATATGCATCACATTTGCTTTTACTTGCTTTTTTCGTAAATGCCAAAGGAAGATGATAGTTTTGTCCCCTGCAATGAGGAGTTGTTTCATATAAATTGTATTACTAAATGGTTAATCTCATTAGTCTGAGGGATATATGTGTTATTTTGTATCACCTGTTCTATACAAAGCATGAAAAAATATTCGCAAGTAAAATCAATCTTAGGAGCGAAGTCTACAACACAAATTAAAAGCTAAGAGGTGTTTATTGCAAATCTGAAGACAATAAGCAAGCCAGATGAGAAGTGTATTGGATCGAATGTTTATCACTGGACCAAAAACTGAACAATTGATGCACTCTATGACAAAGTGCTACCACACTAACCAGATGGGTAAACTACCACATTCATTCAAGTAAAAGTAACTTACTGACATTACCAATTTTCATGTTTCTTGAATAATCAAGTAAAAATAATTTACTAACATACTACATAGATAAAACTTATAATGATACTTTCTTACATCTAATTCACAATCCAATGGCATACTGAAACACCAAATTGAATTCCAATATATATTGTTCAAGAAAAATATTAATCATGTGCCATAATTGATCACTCTGCTTCTGATACTTCTTTTCTCTTCTTCCATTTATACAGATCAAAATAATAAGTTCAAATAAAATGAGTTACTGTGATGAAGTATGAGACAGGATGATTTATCTTTGACACTAATTGTGCCACTTATAAACTTTAACTCCATCGAATTTCACACTATCATATAAAACTATACATAGTTTCTCTTGCCCAAATACCGTGTGTGTGAATCTTGCGAGTCCACAAACTTATTACTTTAGCAGCTAATGGTTTTGTGATTCTATACTGCTGAGATGATTGTTCAATTTTCTATTGCTAATGGATCAGTGAAATGAATACCCTCCTTGTTACTTTCCAGTTTGAATACATTAACTATGTCTCCTTTAAGGATTGACACAGACACTGACACGGATACTGGACATGACATGGACATGCACATTCAACACGTGTAATATCCAAAATGTAGGACACGACACAGATCTATATATTACATAATTATGAATTATCTAAATTGAAATCAAGATTTATGTGAACAAATATGTATGAATTTTTTTTTGTGGCAGAAAGATGTTTCCCATGGTTTGTTCAAAAGGATTTGTTCCTTATTTTAATCATAATAAAAACTTATACAATAAGTTTGAGTTTTTAGAAAATTAATATATTTGTCCTTTTTAAAAGTGTGTTGGACTGTACTAGAATTGTAAGAGATTTAAAAAATATTTGTTGAATTGGACACTTACCCGATCTTGTTGTATGAGTGTTATACGCATGTCAATGTCCGATACGTGTCCACGGACACACCACCGAGCCTCATAATCAAGGGAAAATCCATTGCCATTAATGAAAACCATAAGTCACATCTAGCATCCTTAAAAGTTGAAAAAAAAATTGTATTACGAAAAACTGTGAAATTATTGTTCGACAGGTCTAAATCTTGAACATACCATGTGAAACCTATTGAAAAAAGAATCAACACAAGTTGCATCCTGAAGCACAAAGCCATATACCTTTGAAGATCCTCACTTTTTCATCACCAGCTTCCTGTTTTATCCATTGCTACCCACAGTCCATGAGGATGCTACATGGTGACTCGACAATTCCACAACTAGACAGTGATAGGTAAAATCTTGAAACGAAAATGGAAATTCTTTTATGGGAGTGTACTGAAAATAAAGTTCCCATATGATTTCCATTTGTTTCTTAAATATATGGAAGAGCCCTCAAGATATAACAGCATGAAAGATGGAGGTTTCAAGTGAGGTCAACTTGATGAGTGAAAACTTCCTAAGCTTGGTGCAACCAAAATCACTCAATACTTCAAGCTTATATACAAAACCATGTAATTAAAGTCTGACAAATTTCAAATAAGTTTCTCCACACTTGGTAACCAGATATGTTGAGTATCTTAGTTACACATTTGCATTTGAAAAATTAAAAACTCTTAGATTCACCAACTTCTGCAAAGAAAAAAAAAATTGAATGAATAATCTCATAATGATCAGATTATTAATTTACAAGATAAGAAAAATGCACTCATTAAACTTGCCTTCAATAAGTTCAACTCAATTGTCGAAATACTACTGCAGGGTAACTTGCATATGGCAAGTTCCTTTGGATGAAAATCGGATGGTAAACAATTTGACGGATATCTCCACCATTCAAGCACTCTCAAATTATCTGGGAGATATTCTGGACCTTTGGAAAAGTTACCATTTCTAATAATGAGTGTTTTGAGGTTTTGCATATTCTGGAAGGCCTTTCCATCCCATTCTACTATTTCTTCTTGATCAAATATGGGGAAATCCAGACATATGATTTCAATTTTGCTAGTTCCCTGTTAATGCAAAAGGCATGAACCAACCACAATACAAGCACAGCAACTATGACATGACAATATGATAATAAAAAAGGTTAAATCAAACCATTCATGAACTTCACTCACCCTGTTGTTTTTTAAAACTTCTCTTACATCTTTCAGTAACCATAATCTCCTACACTCACCTGGTTCTATCAGTGATTCCTGTCGGACAATATCTTTAGCCATATCCTCAATCAAGTCATGCAATGTAACTCTATTATAACAAGGTTTTGTACCATGACTAAGCTTTACTAGAGATTTGTCAACCAATACGTCAATGTAACACTTCATGTTCTGACCATAATGAGCTTGAAGTATATCTTCAACCTCTGCCAATTCATATCCTTTGAAGCAACAAGCAATGTCAAGAAAAACACTCCTTTCTTTTTCCTTCAAAGAATCAAAGCTTACTTTAAGTATTGCTTGGACTGGACTACTAGGACTTTTTTCAAATTGATGGATGACATTTTTCCATTCTTCTACACTTTTTCCATACAAGTTGGAACCTATTACTTCCAAAGCTAACGGAATGCCAGAAGCAAATGTTACTGCACGATTCAAGAGCTCGTTGTACCTTTGATCATAGTAATGCATTTTAAAAGCTTTCCATTTAAGCAATCCAAGAGCATCATTCTTATTTAATTTCTTCACCTCATAAGTTCTTTGAACATCATAGGAGGCTAGCAGTTGCTCATCTCGTGTTGTGATTATGATTCTGCTACCAGGACCAAACCAATCAGCTCTTCCAACAACTGCCTGCAACTGCTCCTGCCTGTCAACATCATCTAGAATCAAGAGAACCTTCTTTTGCTGGAGCCTACGTTGTATCATTGAAGTTCCTTGTTGCACACTTTTTAACTTGATGTCCTTCTCTCCAAGTATTTTCGAAAGAAGGATGCTTTGGAGGTATTGTAAGCCATGCTTGTTTGATTTTTCTCTCACATTTTCAATAAAACATGAACCATCAAACTTGTCAGCAATCAAATTATTATAAACTTCTTGAGCAAGTGTTGATTTCCCTACCCCGCCAACTCCATGAATCCCTATCATGTGGACACCACCATCACATCCAACATCCAAAAGTTCCATTATTTCTAGCACTTGTGACCCTAGTCCAACTGGGTAATGAGCAGGATTAATCTTTCTGGAGACCCACTCCACAATCTCCTCAATAAACTCATATTCATATCTACCCCTGTTTCAAAAAAAGTTTTGGTGAGTTTAAAGTTAAAACCTTGTATGATGTCAAGGTTAAGAAAATTTTATTTTCTCTTCTAAATTTAACACCAAATCATAAATCCAAGTGAAGCTTAATCCAACAAAATTATAAAGTAAAGGCAAGGTGGGGTACCCATGTTCGATATGAAATCTAAACAGGTTTGCTACTTGATGCAGAGCCATCTTCCATTTTATCAACTTTTTCATGTTATGCTTGAGCATCTCCTCATGTTTAGTGAAGGCTTCTCCAAAACTTCCTTTCTGCAATTGCACCTGAGTAGGATCTACATAATAAAAGATTGGTAAAACGTGCAGTTTTTTTCTCTTAAGGTAGTGAAGGATGGTTGTAAGTTCATCTAAGCAACAGGCGGAAGAAGCATAGTTTATAGAAAGCACAGTAATAGCAATCCTGGACTCTTCAATTGCTTTCACAATTTTTGGTGTAATTTTCTCTCCTCTCTTACTGTTTTCATCATCAATGAAAGTGTGGATTCCACTGTCATGAAGAGCTTTGTACAGATAGCCCGTAAAAGCATAGCGTGTGTCTAAGCCACTGAAGCTGAGGAACACATCGTAGCTGAATGCATCTGAACATGACTCCAGTCCAACTGAGTCATACCATTTTTAGCAGATTCCCATTCTTTTACAAAACAATGGAAGGCAAGAAGCATAAGTTACAACATGATTCAATTTCTAATCTAATAGGAACTGACAAAAGATCTAGAAGACAGATATGAGTTCCAAATAAAATCAAGTCAACAAACTAGTTTTAAAAAAAAGTTCTCTTTCTTTAATCAACATAACTAAACAATTATTATTTTAGTTCAGCTCCATCACCTCAGTGTTCATCCTAACAACTAACAAGACAACTTGGTATCCGTGCTTATATTATAAATTAGTACATTGGTCACGTAGGACCAAGGATCTGAAAAGACTCGTCTCTAAGTGGGTCTGAATTGACTCAAGCTGACTCGACAAGACCTAACGTGGGTCTAACTCAACTCAACGTGGGTCCAAATCTATTCTACTTGATAACTCAACTCGACCCGACTAGACTTGGTCCTGTGTGGCCTAACCTGACTCAGCCTAACAGGGCCCGGCTTGGCTATGCCTGACGTGTCTTGACTCGACTTATCCCGATGTGGGCTTGACTCTACTCAATATAATGTGGGTTTGACTCTACTGGGTGTAATATGGACCCAACTAAACTTGATCTGACCATGGCCAGATTCGACTCGACCCCTTGTCTCCTGACTTGACTTGGCCCAATATGGGTCAAACTTTACTCGATCTTATGTGGGCCCAACATGACTCAACCCAATGTGGTTTGACTTGACATGGCATGGTGTGGGTCTAACTCAACTACGCCCGACATGGACTTGACTCGACTTGGACTCAACTCAACCCGACCCGACCCCACTCAATTCTAGGTGGATCAAACATGACTCTACCCAAGATGGACTTGAATTAACTCGACTTAATGTGAGTCCAACTCAACTCGACCCAACATGAGTTTGAATGGACTTGACCAACATGCGCCTAACTCTACTCGACATGATCCAACATGGCTCGACCTAGACTTAACCCAACCAAAAATTCGGTCTAACCTAACTTATCCTAACTCATGCTTGACACAACTTGGGTGAGGCCTAGCTTGGTCTGACTTGGACCCAATTCCTCTGGGCCTGACATGAACTCAACATAAGCTAGATCCATGTCGACCAGCTTGACATGGTGGCGGCCTAGCCTAACTTAACCTAAGTCTAACCTGACAATTCCCATTATGAGATTGATTTGGATAGAGTAAATGTTTTTCATGTGTATAAATATTTTTTTTATGTAATTTTTTTATCATTTTCATTTTAAAATAAGATTTTTTATTTTAAAACATGGCTTGGTTAGCCCTAGTCTTTAGGACTTTGTTGGTATTTTGACCCTATGGACTTCTTATGTGGGTTTTTTGACCTTGTAGATATTTTGATCCTGGCCTATGTGAATCAGGACCAAACTCTATGGACTAGGCAGAATTGACAAGTCTAATGAACAGCAATGGCTTGACTAGTAAGTTCCACAATCTCCTGATTCATTGTTTTTGGCTGCATGAGATATATAGTTTCACAGAGGTGCAGAGAGTCTAAAGGGGAAGAAAAAAATGGCATCTTCAGTGTTGCGGATAAGAAACTGCTTCAAGAGAGGAATTGAAGCCACTCATCCAAACCAAGAAGCTATTATCCTCCCCAACACTGCTATAAGAATCTAACAATCCATATTAAGGGTATATTTGGGAACTTCAAATTTTCTTCACAACACAAATCCAAATAATCTGGTCAGTTTTCAGGTTGTGTCAGGTCATTTAGCTTGGAAGTAAAATAAAAACGATAAAAAAAACTTTGAAACCTGTGATCAATCTTTGAATGTTCTCAAGAATGGAACAATTTGTAAGTTCCAGTCTTTCAAGAGAGGTGATGTTGAGAGGTGGAAAACTATTAAGCTTGCTGCAACCAACAACCCTCAATATTTTAAGTTTAGTCAGAAAACCAACTGAGTCGTGAACTGTAATTAAATTCTCACCCTTTAAATGAAAGTTCCTTTAAATGTGGGAGATCAGATACATCAAGAGTCTGAGTCAAAATTTTGCACACTTCAAGTTTTAAGGCGATTATATTCTCGAACTTCTGCAAAGAAAATAAAGGAAAATGTTGATTTATAATTTTCAAGATGAGAAAAATGTACTATTTAAACTTGCCTTCAATAAGCTATCCAAATCAAATGCTCTCCAACTCGGTGGAAAATAATTGTGATATCTTAAAAAAAAAGATTTTTTTTAACAAATTTTTCGCGGCTATTCGTCCACTTGAAGGTGTTTGCATCCCATACTACTGGTCCTTTTATTTCAGATTTGAGGAAATCATCATGATAGTTAATTTCACTTTCACTGGTTCTCTGTCAATGCAAAAGGCTCGAATCAACCACAATACAAGTATATTAGAACCATGATGTCAGAATATGACAGATACTGAAAAAAGATTAATTAAGATAAGAAACCAAACATTCACTAGTCTCACTCACAGTGTTATAATCTGAAACATGAGTCATATTTGGTAACCATAATCTACTGTTCTTCCCTGGCTCTTTTTGTAATTCCATTCGGAGAATCATTTTACACATGTCCTCTATAGACTCATGCATTGTAAGTCTATCATCAAAATAATCAAATTGCAAGAGAGATCTTTCAACCAACACGCCAATGTGATGTTTCATGCTACGACCATAATAAGCATGAAGTTTATCTTGAACCTCTGTCAGTGCACATCCTTTAAAGAAACAAGCAATATCAAGAAAAATACTCTTCTCTTCTTCCTCCAAAGCATCAAAGCTTAATTTAAGTATATTTAGGATTTTCATCTTGGGAATCCTTTCACATATTTTGATAGCGGTCTCCCATTCCTCCACACTTTTTCCAACCAAGTTGGAACCTATTACTTCTAAAGCCAATGGAAGGCCAGAAGCACAAGTTTGTACACGATTCAAGGCTAACTCATAAGCTGGATCAGCCTTTTCCTTTCCGAAAGCTTTCCATTTAAGCAGCCGAAGAGCGTCATTGTGATTCAATCCCTTCACCTCATATGTTATTGTAACTTGATGAGTTGTCAACAATTGTTTATCCCGAGTTGTGACCATGATTATGCTGCCAGGACCAAACCAGTCACGTCCTCCAGCAACTGCTTCTAATTGGTCGGGCTTGTCAACATCATCCAGAATCAGGAGAACCTTCTTCCTCTTGAGCCTGTTCCTTATCATTGAAATTCCTTGTTTCTTACTTGTTAAGTTGATGTCCTTCTTTCGTAACATTTGTGATAGAAGAATTCTTTGGAGGTATTCCACCCCATGTTTGTTTGTTTTTTCTCTCACGTTTTCAAGAAAACAAAAACCACCAAAATTCTCAGTAATAAAATTATTGTAGAAAGCTCGAGCAAGTGTTGATTTTCCTACCCCACCCATCCCATGGATTCCTATCATGTGGACACCATCCTCAGATCCACAATCCAAAAGCTTCCTTACTTCTAGCACTTGTGAATATAGTCCAACTGGGTGATCCGCAACATGTACAAAAGAATCACGAGTAATCTTGCGATAGACATCCTCAACAATTCTCTCAATTAACTTGTGTTCATATCCAACACTGTTTCAAACAAAATAAAATTAAAACTAAAAGCCTTGTGTTCATGTTTTAAACCTATAAATATTTTCATGGTTTTCTTCTCTCAAACTTAATGCAATACAATGAAAGTTCAAGTAAAAAGATTGGTAAGGTGGTGTACCCGTCTTCGAAATGATAGCCAGACAAGTTAGCTACTTGGCACAGAGCCATCTTCCATTTCTGCAATTTCTCCTTATCTTTGAAACTTTTATAAAGCCCAGACAATGCTTTTCCATAACTACCTCTCTGGTTTCTGAAAGCAGAAGGGCAAACCTTATAGAAGACCGGTATAACCAACAACCCTTTGGTCTGGCAGTGAAGCATGGTTACAAGTTCCTCTAAGCAGTAGTAAGAAGAAGCATAGTTGTGAGAGAGCACAACGATGGCAATTCTGGAGTCTTGAATTGCCTTGAGAAGTTCTGGTATGATTGAGGGTCCTTTTGAAAGCTCTATGTCATCAATGAAAGTGTGGATTTCTCTATCAGCTAGAGCTTTGACGAGTTTGCCAGCAAAACCGTTGCGTAGGTCCCCGCTGAAGCTGAGGAACACATCGTAGGTGAATGCAGCCATTAGAGAAGGGGTTAATGATTATGGGTCGATTGTGGATGTCTTGGAAGTGAGAATCAAACTCGAATAAACGTGAAGTAGATAAACTCAAAGATTAAGCGAAGAGCTTTGAGTTGACTTGACCATAACATATATCACAAAGTATAAATAAATTATGTTAATTAGAGTACCTTGACCATAACTTTTCATATTGTTATTATAAGGTGGCACTTTGTCTCTGTCAGTGTCAGTTTCAATTTCTTTTGGATGTTTAGGTTGGTTTGGATTCAATTTCTTTTATGTTTCATGTAGAGTTGCCAGAGAAGAGGGTGTGAGTTGTTGTGGCGAAGTATAAGTGGAGGTGGCTAGAAGCACAAACATAAGAAGCATGGTGGATTTTGTTTCAATTACAAACTGATACAATTGATCACAAATTGGAAACCTTACGGCTTAAGTGAGCTAAACTAAATTAATTTTTTTTTTACATAGAGTCTACTTTGAGCAAAAATAATCTAGTTCCAGGGAGAATGAGACTCGTCCAAACGAGAGAAAAAATTAAAATTGAGGTTTTTATCTTTCCTTTAAAAGGTTGAGTTATTTCTATTTTATAGTTTTAATTATAAATTATGTAAAATTTTATTTTATGTATATGTAATTGAAAAATCCTTTAATTAGATATTTATGTGATTCTTTGATAAATTTTTGTGCGTTTTGAAATTCTATTTGGTATGATTTAATTGTGTGCTTTTTGGATATTGTGAGATGTAAAATATGAATTTTAATCAAGAAATAGTATTTTCAAGGAAGAAAATACCGTGTTAAAATTGTTTAGGGTGTGCATTAACTAGGGATTCGTCTAGAAGGAAATATCATGACTCTCTTAAGATAATGAAATCATATAGATGAAGTTATTCAGGTGATGAGAATCGAAGGAGATTCATATGAATAAATAAGTTGTTTGAAAGATAACTAACTTGACTTGTTATATGAGTTAACCCTGTCATACTATGAGAGATGATATTGAGATTATTTATACGCATAATTGTCACTACAAAAATTCATATATGCTTATTTTGTTATAAAATATACGTGTGTGGCGGTTCCCTAAACCACTATAGAATTGATTGCCATAAAGTTTAATATGACGGTCTTATGCGACCCACCGCAACACCCGCCATTTAACGTTTTATATAAAGTGACGGTTGAATTAATGTTAGTCAAAATTATCGCAATTTATTTAATTAAAAAGAATTTCAGCATAAGACACAAACGCATGTAAACGTCATTATATATGGTATAATGTGACATTTTAACTATCAGTATTATAATAAAATTATAAAAATAATATGTCAATTGTATACTAAATAAATGAATTCAACCACCAGTTTTTACAATCTCGTTTATATTATTAAACAACTAAACATATTTAATTATAATACCATTTAATTAAACATGTTTTCATAATTTAAAAATTAAATATTAATAAAATTAAATACTATAGAAAATTATAAGCATTCATTCATTGCATTGAAAATTAAAATGAAGTTAATACATAATTATTGAAAAGTAAAGAAAACACACAAAATATTTTTAAATATTATAACATTCATACTATTACACCTATTTTAACATGTTTTTTTTTCATCAATAAGTAACAAATAAATAAATATGGGTCACTTCAGGGGTGGTCCAACCTTTATACAAGCCATAACACAACAAGACCCTTCAAATCCCTTACAGCTTACCTAAACCATACTATGTTACAGAAAAACAAACAACCCAATCAAAAGAAGAAAACTAAAACCCTTCTTACAAGAAGAATAACCACAAAGTTCAAAGTCACTTTATCGAAAATATACTGTCTAGGGGATCTATGCACCACTCAGAATAAGAAAAACAAGCAAGACAAGATTTAGCCGTTATCCAAGACCATACCTTTAATTGTGCCAAAGTGAACATTTCCGAATGATCTACCGCTCCACCTTTAAAAATATACTTATTCTTGTGCTTCCATATTTCACCAACAACTGTAACCCAAACACTTTCTCAAACCACGTTTACTTGAACAGGAACATTTAATAACTTAAAATGCGAAAAGTGTGATGCAGGGTCATGATATCTTATGACGATAACCCCATCCAAGCATAGCACTTATTCCAAACTAGCCAAGCAACCCTGCATTTGAAAAATAAATGTCTTGTTGACTCTATTTCCACCCTACAAAAACAACATAGGTTACTAACAATTGCAACTCACGTCTTTCCAGGTTGTCTTTAGACGCAATCGAATTGAGCAACACTCTCCATGCGATGAACTGGGTTGAGGGCAAGGCATAAGTCTTCCACAGAAAAACAAACAAACTAACTCCCTCAAAAGGACCTCTTAAAATATCATAAGCAGATTTTACCGTGAATCCACTATCCTTACTATCCTTCCAAATCCAAGTGTATTTATAATCCAAGACTAGGACCTTTCCATTCACCTCTTGTAGCAATAGACCAACCTGATTTTTCTCCCATTCCAACAAACCTCTTCTCCAGGCGAACTTCCATTTTCATCTACCATTAAACCACTCCCCACAAGTCTATGAATTACCTTCTTTGTTACAACACAAAAAAAACAATCTTGGAAATTTACTCTTCAGGTCTTCATGACCCACTCAAATCCCATATCCCTAATCAGTTTTGTTTTCTCATTTTCCTTAATCAGTTTTGCTTCCAACAGTTGATCTTATTACTTGATTAGGTGATGAAACACTACTTCTAACATTTGGTTCCAGAAATAAATAATATATGATGATCAATATATCATCATCAATCTTAATACCATTGATTGAATAAGATAGGCAGTCATCTAGCTTATGTCATGACACTAACTTTATGCTCCCAACCTTAATGCATTTTGGAATGCCTTGGCTTCCAACTTGCATGCAATGCCTGCCCAATTCAAAACAAAACTGAATGATTCACTGGATTCAAAGAAAATGAATGTATTTGAATGAAATAATTAATTCATGACTCAACCGTTGCCTTACCAGTGTTTCATCAATGGATTTTGAATTCAAAACTGCCTTATAACCTGTGTATATTGGATCCTAAGACAATTTTATATCTCCAGAGCCCTCTATTTCTCCATAAAAGAATTCATTCACAAGCTACAACATTTTAATTACCTTCAATGTGTTAATTTCACAGATGGTGAAGAAAATAAGTATCACAAATTATTACTACTTTTGTACCAGAAGGCAAATAAACTCAAGCTAAAATTACATTATAGTTGAATAAATTTTACCTTTTAGTCCCCATATTTGAAATAAATTATTTTAATCTTCAAATATCTTATTTTTAATCTGTGTAATTTTAGATAATAAAATGTAAAAAAGAAAATTAAAACTAAGATGTATATGAACTAGAAATTATTAAAATAATATTTATATGAATTCAAATAAATAACTTTTAAGTATAGAAATATTAAGAGAAAGTTTATAAAACTACAAATAATTTTTTTTATCAGTAAAGTATAAATGGAATTAAAAATGGGACAATTCCCAATCCTAATAAAAAACCTACTTCATTTCCACCTCTTACACTAACTAACATTACTAATAACCAATACACACAACTCTCCCTACATTTCAGGTCAACCACGCTTGCAAACCAACAAAGTGCTTTCCAAATTAGTACCCCCTCCAGCACCTACATTATACACTGCTCTTGCTCTGTCATGAACCGATCACTTGCTTTTTCATTCCTTGACCAATAATTCACGGTACACGCACAAAAGTAGACTCCCTGCATGATCAGAATATTGAGATCCTAAACCCGTAGGTTTGTTACCCCTGATTCTGCATAATTATGCATTAGATCCTTGTAAGCTAGCTTTAAAACATCCACTTTGTACTATTTGCTCATGACTGCTCCCTTTTGTGCTTCCTTCCAAAATTCATCTGCATCTACACATGATCAGCTCATTGGTTAGAGACTTCACCCCTCATCCACATCAAAACCAGTTACAAAAATGCTCTGAGTAAATCTACAGCATTCCAGCAAAAATCTGCACTATATCATTAACCGTGTCCCTTCAAATAATCTACACAGATGTTCTGCAGATGGTTCTGCACAAGATTCTGATGGGAAATTCAACACAATAAAAATAATATCTCAACAAGAGCAATAAGCAGCGGATAATAATTTCCCCAACTAGCAAGAATCTGTGAGGAGCAATAACAAATAATGGCAACAACAAAAACACACTTCAGGAAGACACAGAAATTTTTAACGTGGAAAACCTTCTCAATGTGAGAAGTAAAAACCACGGGCACAAGCCAGTAAATCAAACTCCACTATGATCAATATTATGGTTACAAGAGAGTCTCAAAACAGCACAAATTGTGCTCAATAACCAGCCAAGTAGAAATACAACAGAGATGAAACAAAGAACAAGAAACCTGAAAAATTTCCAAAACTGCAGCTACCGTACGCGGCCTATATCTCACTGTTCCGGTGACTTTTGAACAATCCGAACGGTCCAATTGAAGCACCACAAGGTATGAACCTGCTGACAAAATTTCAGCCCGATCCAACGGTGGACGAAACAGCAGCAATCCGAAAAAACTCGTTCTCAAGAGAAACGCTGAAAACGCTGCTGTAATGTGAGATGAATTTCTCTCTACTCAAACCACTTCTGCAAGATCCGAACGGTCAGATTGAAGTCACACAAATTATGAACCTGCTTACAAAATTTCAGCCCGATCCAACGGTGAACAAGGTGTCGGCGGCGGCCGGAAGTTACTGGGCGAAACTTTTCTATCTTTTTCTTTCTCTCTCTTTTCTCTCTCTGTCTCTGCTGACGGCTGTCACTCTGTCTCTCAGGAAAAAACCCTAAAGGTGATTAAAAATTAGATTGGGCCTCCACATAGGAAGTGAGCCCAACCCAACAGATTTCTCAGGATACATTTTGAAGTTGTGAGTTATGTCTAGCGTAGCAGAGAAAAAAACCAAGTTTGATCCCATCCTCCCTACCAAGCAAGACCTTGTGCTTTGAATTAATGACCCATAAAGACTTGTTTCGGCACCAACTCTTGCAGAGTATGCCTTGGTTGTGGCTATAAATAATGATGGCATTGGTGTAGAGTAGGTTGAAAAGCCTGTGAAAAAGAAGCACAAGGTCTAGCACCAAACGAAGGTAGAAATTTGATTGGTCATCACTCGTTGGATTGTTAAATTTGATTCGTCATCAACATTCATAATCCAGCTCCATACTAATTTTGATTAAAGAATGAAATTCATAGTCATTGCAATACTGTCCTTGTAAAGTATCAAGATTCTACTATATAATAGATGCCTTCAGGTTTCATTTATTAAAGAAGCTAATTCTTGATGAAATTCTTGATGAATTCTTGAAAGAAAACTTTTATAGGAAACCATGCTGGAGGTGCACTGCAAGTCATGGTGGGAATGCATTAATTTTTTTAATAAAGATTTCCCACTTTTAATTCTTTACTCAGGGCACTAGTTAGAATTTGCCACACACACGTTATTGCTTAGACTAACTTATACTAACAGAAAAGCTAACTTAATTTAAATAATCAGTATTGGGTATGGTACTCCATTTATTTAAACATCAAAACCACACTGAAATAACACATTGCCAAGAAAAGAAGTAAACAAATGAAGAATAGATGTATTATAAGTTGCATTAAAAAGTTGACGAAAAAAGAAGTAACTTTCAGCATGTTAATAAGAATTATGAACACCATAAAAATGGTAATTAGATTGAAGAAACATAAAACTTTGCCTCCGAAGGTGCAGGCTTCAGAGTTTGCAATCGAAAGCAAAAGGACCATGAAGCAAAATATCAATACGTCATGAAATGTTTCGTGCTCCAACTTTAAATATAGTATTCCCTCATCACTATTATTGTTCTGTTTTGTTTTATGTTTTGCATTCTTGAGCTATATTTTTACAACTCAAGATAAGTAAAATGCCATGGAACAATGAGATTAGAGCATTTTTTTATCAACAAAGAATAAATAAAATAAAATGAAGTACTTCAAGGGTGTCCTAACTCCTATACAAATAATCTCAACACAAGTTACGGATCCAACAGACATTACAACACATCAACCACATTACATATTATAACAAGATGTAAGAGCACATCAATATACAATTACATCAACCTTCCAAAGGAAAACATTATCAAAACAAGACACAAAAGTTCAACAACTAAACACAGTCTTTGTTAGCAAACAGAAGTAAACCAAACACCCAAGCGCCAAACCCATCAAACCGATAAGGATATAGAAACCAAAAAGCTTGCACAAAACACACGTCTTCCAAATCTGGACAAAACGTTAAATAGGAATCACCAAACATCAGTCTTGCAAATATCTAATATAACATAAAGGTTCCAAATACTAATCCGAGTAGGATAAGTTAGAACATAAGAAATTCTTTACTTGGTTTATAAATGATTATTGCTTCATATCATTTTCTAAGACTTGGTTACTAAAGTGGCATTTACCTCTAGTAATTATAGATGAAATTACAAACCCCAAAAGGAGAAGATTTAAGAATACTATGGATTTAGAGTTTCATTTAATTTCCTTGAAGGTTGTGTTTGTCCTATCCCATCTTTATGCCTTTAATATTGCAGGTATTGTTATTTACTTTTTACACATATGGACTTTGGGGAGCCATGTTAAATTTTCCATTCTGTTAAAGTACCCGTGTTTTTTGTTGCTCATTTGCTTTTATCAAACAATAACAATCCGTGGTCATTCATTATATGGAGGACATCTAAGTTTTTGCTGTTTTGTCTTTGGTCTTGATAGATGGTTTGTTTGATTGTTATAATTTATGCTAAGAAAAATGAGAAAACAGTGGACATAGAATAGTAATTGGAGGAGTTGGTGTTAATGCATGATGCAGCTTTTGCAGAAAATCTAAGGTCCATATGTGTGGGTGGATAAGTGGGGACTAGCATGCAGAGAACCTAATTAGTGTTCACGGACATCACTTTTAAACAAAGCACGCAGAGTGACCTCTCCCGTGAGACTACCACGTTTCCATATTGCAAGTTTTGTCTTTATTTGGAAAGCTAAAGGTATGAAAAATATTATTTTATAATTCCATATTGCAAGAAGTTCTGTCCTTATTTTGGAAAGCTAAGGTATGAAATATTCAAACTTGTGTTCACATTGCCTATGTATTAAAAAATTATTTTATAATTGATACACATAATTATTTGTTTATGTTGTTTATGTGGGGAGTTTATGGTCGATCAATTTAAGTGGTTTCGGAAGATTTAATTTTATACTTAGAACATGTGTTCTAATTGAAGGTCTGTTTAGGTATATCACAATTTAATATATTTCTCAATAACAATTTATTTATAAAAGAAGAAAATAAAAAGTAAAATAAATTAACTATTATAAGTAAGTAACTAAAATCAACTTAAATATCTTAATGAAAGAAGTTTGATTTTTTTCCTATTATAAATTAAGAAATTGATTTAATCATTATAGGATTTTTATGTGTTTTTACGTTTTTTCTTTGATACCTAAAACATAAATAATTTGATTAAGACTACCTTAGCCATGTTCCCGTTAGGTTGGAATAAATATAGGCAGTTGTGATTAGTAGTTATGAAAATACATCAAAGTTGGAGAAGAGTTTCCTTCCTCACCACATTTGGAAAAGTTGCTTGTAAACATGTCATCCTTGTCCCTCCACCATATAATTATCCAGCAGTAATATAAATATAATTATCCAGCAGCAATATTTTTTTTTATCAGCAATAAGATAATATAAATAAATAACAATAAGATAATATAAATAAATAAGAATCATTTCAAGGGTGATCCAACCCATATACAACAAACTTTAGACACACTTACAACTCATGTCTCTCTATCAACTACACAACACAAATCCTGCCAAAACCCCACCCACAAAACATATAAAGCGAAACAAGGCAGTCCAGAGGAGCAAACCACCAATCGGAATAAGAAAAGCTAGCAGAGTGAAATTTATTAGTAATCCAAGACCAAACCTTCAATTGAGCCATAGAAAAAATCTCAGAATAATCCAGCACTCCACCTTTAAATTGTATTTTGTTCCTGTGACTCCAAATCTCACTAACTACCACGATCCAAATACTCACCATCCCTAAGTTGACTGACTCAAGAGCATTACATAGTCTAAATTACAAAAAATGAGAATACGAACCTTTGGGAGTAGCCGACAAAATGCCTAACCACTTGAAACACAGGTTCCAAACCAACCAGGCTATTCTACAATCAAGAAACAGATGATTATACTCTTCCTCTTTTAAACCGCAGAAACAACAAAGAGCGCTTTCGACCACGATCCCACGTCTAAGTAAATTAGCCTTAGTAGCAATTTTGTTTTCCAATACCATCCAGGTAGTAACATGAGCAGAAGGCAAAGCCTTAATCTTCCAGAACCACCTAAACATCCCCGAACAAACCCCCTCAAATCTCCCTCTAAGCTTCCTATAAGCCAAATTAACAAAAAACACTTGGGACTTGTCGTCTTTCCAGACCCACCTATCAACTTTATCAAAGGCAGGGCACAAGTCGTGCACTACCTCGAGAAGTTGACTAAGTTGGTCCTTCTCCCAATCAAAAAGACTTCTTCTCCAAACCAAAGACCACTCCCATACACAATTATTCCAAAACCCGCATTGTCCCAACGTCGCATCTTTTCCGCTGCACACCGAAAATAACCTTGGAAACTCATTCTTCAAAATTTCGTTGCCTACCCACCTATCCTCCCAAAACTTGATGCAATTCCCATCACCAACTTCCCACTTAAAACAGTCTTAAAAATTACTGCCCCATTTCTCCACCTTCCAATTTTTCTGCAAATCTTTCCACCAGAGAGAAGCTTTGTACATAGATTTGTCCTCTTTCAGCATTCTCCATCCTCCATATTTTGACTCTAGAACCTCCTTCCACAAACCTCCCTCTTTAGTCCCCAACCTCCAAATCCATTTACCCAGCAAAGCCAAGTTAAATTCCTTGATGTTTATTACTCCAAGCCCGCCAATGTCACGATGCTCGCATACTTTTTCCCAAGAGGCCCAAGCAATCTTCCTTCCTTCAGAACCCCAACCCCAAAGAAAATTTCTCTAAATACTCACGATCTTTTCCAACACCACTGCAGGCAGTAAAAACATAGACATATAGAATAAAGGGATAGATGAGAGAACAGACTTGATGAGGCAAATTCTTCCGGCCAAAGATAGATTTCTACCTTTCCATCTTCCCAATCTGGACTTGATTCTATCCACTACTCCATCCCAAATTGTTTCCCTCTTGTGACGCCCCCAACAAACAAACATAAGTATTTAAAAGGAACATTCATAACCTCACAATTAAGGATAGCCGCTAATCCACGAATAGTGAACTCATCTATTCCCACCCCACCAATACTGCTTTTCAGAAAATTTACCTTCAGGTCCGAAGTCAACTCAAAGCAATTTAGCATTGCCTTAATGTTAAAAATACTTTTAGAATATGCATGGCAAAAAAATAGAGTATCATCTATACTGAAGCATATTAACTCTAATCTTTATACTCCCGATCTCCATGCTTTCAATTGCATGCTCATCAGCATTATAAATTTGAATACTTGAATCTATTCATAGGCCTGTGAATACGAGCAGTCTCCTCGGATGTGAAAGGGCATAGATCATCTTGTCTTTAAGCAAAATAACTTTCTCCTTCCACAAGGGCCTAGAGCAGTTTCTTCGAAGCAATTTTAGAGATAACTCTGTTTAATATATACAACATCATTGGATTAAACCCCTTAGATTACCTAATCCTGCCAATTTCCTCTCAAGTACTATATTCATTTTATATTATTTATGTGTCTATTGTAGATGTTATAATCATGCTATATGTGGATGAAGCACTCATTCACTTTTCTAAGAGTAAATTTAATTTAATGAAAAATAGAACAATTATCACAAAACACGTGAAATTATTTATTATCAATTATACTACATAAAGTTCAAAAGAATTTCCATTCTAAATTACTCACCAAGATTTTTACAAAAGCGAATGTGTTAGAAACACAGTAAATGATGAATTAAGAAGTAATCCACATGTCACTTTCTTAAAAAACAATAAATTCAACATACAAATATTAGATGTTATGATTTTTAATTTCTTAACTAACATTCGTTACCTGAGATGTTTTTCTTATTGCATTTGCATAGTAAAATATGATTCCAACTTTAGTTACTGGGTAACATATGAGTCAGAAGCAAGAGAATAGAAATTAAGGTGAGGGAGTGAATGTTCATGAATCATAACCTATTACTTCACCTTTCAAATTGGCAGTGAAACCATGCAAAAAAATAAATGATGAAACCCATAAGGTACTGCCAAATTCATCACAACTTTCCCACACAACAAGTCCTAACATTTTACTTTACCACAAGCTATTTACTATGTGTTCGACTCTGAAGTAGTTGACTTGGGTGATGGTTCTCCGATATTAAATCTTGTTGGCATAAACTTCTTTAGGTTATTTACTTTAAAGAAACTACAATAATAACACAAAGTATAATTTTTTTATCTTTCTTTAGGTTGATTAACTTGGTTCATAAGAATTTGTTGTTAGCTAATCAGTTCTCAAAATTGAAGATGAATGGAATTTAATCTTCATTTTGCATATTTTTAGTATTGCAGTAATTTGTAGCTAACTTGTTTACTGAATGGACACTTCAAATTTTGTTTGCTGCATTGGTTGTAAATAGTATGGAAAGAAAACATGATAGGTACCGAATTGTGAGACTGCATAATATTGGTGTGAGACTGTAAAATACTGGTGTGTAGTTATACTGCTATAATTTTTGACAGGTGTGTATTTATACTAATGTGTATTGAAGTTTCTTGACTCTTTTGAGAATTAAAAAATGCTCTCGAGATTTATTGTGGAGTTTTGCATTTGATCCATGATAGCAACTACTCCCTCTATAGAATCCCTTTATTTTCATGAAAGTATATAAAATTTGCATAAGGTTTGCCACCTATGCTATGTATGGACCTCTTTTTTGCATTATGGTGTGTAAGTTTGATTAAATAAAGAAATAAAATAAATCTTTAAAAGATAAAGGAATCACATATTAAATGTTGTTGGCATGATCTTCTATAGGTTCTTTGCTTTAAAGAAACTACAATAATAAAACCAAGTATAATTTTTTTTATCTTTCTTTAGGTTGATTGACTTGGTTCATCAAGATCTGTTATTGGCTGATAGTTCTCAAAATTTAAGGTGAATGACATTTAATCTTCATTTTGGCATATTTTTAGTATTGTAGATAACTTGTTTACTGCCCCTGTTGTTAATATGATCACTTCAAATTTTGTCTGCTGCATTGATTGTAATACATTAATTCTTTACTAGTTTGTATAATTGTAAATAGTATAAATAAATTTTTTCCATTATGGTGTTTGTAAGTTTACCTAAATAAAGGAATAAAATAAATTTTAAAATCTGAACACAGTTACATACGGATATATTCATATGTAATTTACATATGGATTCAGAATTCATATGTAACAGTTACCTACGACAGTTTTACATATGGATTTTTGTCCGCATGTAATCCGTATGTAACTATGTTTTACATATGGATTTATTGTGTTACATACAGATTTTGGTTATATGTATGTTACATACGGATTTTGGTTATATGTAATACCAATTTTTCTTGTAGTGAATGGTAAACCAACAACGGCTAGACTTGTATCCGATAAGTGTCCATGTGTAGTATTTATAATTGAGAAAATTGAACACTTTGGAACTTAACTATTGCTTAATGTCAGAAAATTACCCTAATGAAGAAATTTAATCCCAATTTTGTGTAGATTTCAGATGAATATGAAGCATTTAAAGAAAGAAAGCAAAAACTTAATTGGATCATAAGAAGGAGTGAAGAAGGAAAATTGAAAGGAAGTATCTCGCTCAAGCTAGAAGATTTAGCTCAGGCTAAAATTATCCAAATTTGATTAATGGTGTAGTACTAATCTAGCTCAAGCTAGAATTGCTAGCTCAAGCTAAAACAGCACCGAAAGATCTAGCTTAAGCTAAATCGGCTCGCTTGAGCTAGATTTCATTATATAAATTTTGAAACACAGCTAAAACAGGGCGGTGGAAAAAAGGTGAACTTTTTAGAGAGAAGTTAGAGAGAGAAGAAGAAGAAAACTCTGTTCTTAGGAGAAGAACTTGCTCAGATCAACCCTTCTTATGCAATCCAAATCAAGAATGAAGATTGGAGGAGTTGTCATGAGTGGCTAAGTACTTTCTAACTTGGGATTGAATGTAATCTACTCTGTTCAAATGTATTTTTAGTGATATATTGATGAGCATATATTTATTCACACTTAATAGCTTTAATCATGGATTATTGGACTATAATAATAAATAAATCCATTGTTTTAATTCATATTCATATAATTGGGTTTATTTGGGCCTTAATTATTATTTGTGTTAATTTTGTATTTTTAGAGTAAATTATCTAGACGAAGCATCTACCTCTGTGAATGGGCCAAATATGCAAAAATCCAAGTTGCTTCTTGAATCAAAACAGGAAACAAATTATGAGGAGAAGAAAGAGAAAATAAAATCTACATTATTTCAAAAACAGAATTGGAAGCAAATATTCTGCAAAATATAAGAAATCTAGAAAGTTGGAAACTTGGAAACTGTTTACAAAATTTAAACTACAATATTTTCCCAAATATCCTTGGAGCAGAAAAGCCTATAAAAAGACACAAGTCTCAAGGAGAAAGGGAGAGCTTCATAGGATTTTCTTAGTTTCTTTTCTTCTTTGTAATTATTTTGTTTTGCCTCCGTATGGAAGGCTAAACCTTTTTGGTTGATTCTTTTGTAATTCCCCATTGAGTTCTGAGGTTTTGGTCAATAAAAGTTTTGATTTTTAATTCTCTATAGCAGTTGTTTTAATAGTCTAATTTCTTGGAAAACTGGTTTTTGTGAGAGGTTGTACTTGAACGCATGATTGAGAGTCTTTCTTATCTTAAACTTTGGTTTCTTAGTTAGTTCGCATTGTTCTAATAAATTTCTTGGGTGCATGATTCAAGGGAGAGGAGATAAGCATTCACATGGAGTATACGCATGGAACAAAGTGGGTATTGATTAAACCAGTAGACGCATGCTTTACTGGTGAGTTTCAATTGAATCAGATTGGCGCATGTTCAATCTAGTTTAGCTCTGTTGGAGGATTGCGAAAGGATTAATCTTTAGAGAATCTATGAAGAATTCAATGGTGGAAAAACATGGAATCAACCGCTTTTTATTTGCTATTTAATTTCTTTTTTATTTTCTGCACTACCATCTCAACCCCCTTTTTATTATTATTGTTATTACTAACTTTTGTTGCTTGCAGATATATTCTAAACACTGATTTACTAACTTTACTATTGGATTCGTTGGAAGACGACTTGGGGTCATCTGACCACAATTATACTATCATCTCTCTAGTGTTAGACAAGTCTACGCTAGAATCACATTAATTTGACAGCAAAACGACAGCTATCATATATATATATATAATATTCTCTTTTCTACTTGTTCTTGGTATTTTTGTTTCATGCTTATTGCTTGATTCTATCTGATCAATGGAGTCTTGATTTTGATCCTTAAATTTAACTGGAAAGTACTTTTAAGGATCTGAAATAGACAAAAATACTTGATAACTTGTAATGCTAGGAATAGATTTCAGGTTATTAATTGCATCATAATTTTGTTCATAAAGCTGGATGATTTGTTAAATATCTGAGGAATCAGTATTTGAGAAATTATCTTATGAATTTCATCAATGAGGAATCAAGGTGAATGACTTTAAATTAAGCATCAAGAATAAGTAGTTTTGAGTATTATATATTGTATTATTCCAAAATACAGATGATTGAGATAGACGCTATTCAATCCCAAGTATCTTTATCTATATTTGATAAGTTAGTTTTGTTACATCTTGAATCAAAGCTTAAACCTTTGAGTTACTTCTTGCGAAATCTTTAATTTGGTTATGAACAAGTTCTCAAAATTATTTTCTATACTTAATGAGTTTTATAACAGAACATCTTAATTAGAATTGTTCCCTGTGGGTTCGACATTCGTACTTTAAGTAGTACTATATTACAGTTGATTCAGTATACTTGCCGAGAGAAATCATTAGTATCAACCTTTACACGATCACCACCAGAGGCAGCATCCCTCAATATAATCTCTATCAAGTGTGAATAAATAATCAAGACAAAACTAATAACAATAATTATAATTAAACGAAATGAATAAAATGAATAAACAAAACTAGTGAAATGACTCTATAAGGCCTGAAATGACTAGATTTTCCACAACTTACTTGACTCTAGCTTGTTTGTTTGAAATGAAAACATTATTGATGACCATGTTTAACTCTGAAGAATGGAAAACAAGCAAGTTTGGAGCATCACAGGAAGGAGAAAAGTTCAAAATTTGGTATTAGATAGTTGATTTTGGAAGAATGTAACTATATGCGTAAAAGTTGTTGCCCCTCTTATGGCGATCCTTTGATTGGTAGATTCTGATGCAAAACCCGCAATGGGATTTATATATGAGGAGAGGGATTGCACCAAAGAGAAGATTAAAAGCAACTTCAATAGTATCAAGAAAAGGTAACATTTCTAACTTTCTTCTATTTCAAATTTAAATACTTATTTATTTATGTAATTATTTCTAATATAACATAATTGGTATGTAGTTATGAACCTGTTTGGAAAATCATTGATCAGAGGTGGGATAATCAACTTCATAGGCCTTTGCATGCAACTGCCTATTACCTAAACCCCCACTTTCACTATGAACCAACTTTAAGAAATGATGATGTTGAGGTGAAGGAGGGGTTGTACATATGCATGAGAAAATTGGTTAATGATGTTGTAGAAAGGAAAAAAATCAACTTGCAACTTACTGATTTTCATTATGCAAGAGGACTATTCTTTATGGAAAATGCAAAAGGAGTGTAGGAAAGTTATGTTTCCTAGAGAATGGTGGAACTCCAGAACTAAAGAGGTTTGTTGTTCGAATTTTGAGTTTAACGTGTAGGTTTTTAGGTTGAGAGCATAATTGGAGCTCATTTGAAATGGTAATTCAAGTTCATGAATTTATTTAAGGTCTTTAATTTTCTTGATTTTTTTTATATATATTAACTAAAATTTCATATTTAATTATAGGTTCATACAAAAAGAAGAAATCGTTTGCACCAGAAAAAAATGAATGACTTGATTTATGTAATGTATAACTCGAAATTGAGAAACAAATAAATTAAAAAATTTGTTGCTCTCCCATTTGATAACATTGAGTCTGATAATGAATGAATAACTAAAGAAGGAGATAATGTTGTTGAGGTTGAGCAAACTCAAGTTGAAGATAATGGTGTAAATGTTGACTTAGTTGGAGGAACAAGTTTAAACAATACAATTCTAGATCCAGCTCATTTTGATAATATAGTTTTTTATGATAATATTAATGGTGATGAAGATGATGACGGAGATGATAATGAAGATCTTGGAGATGATTTCCTTAGAGGATTAGATGAATGAGACTTTTAAACTTGATAACATTTGTGTTGTTTAAGTTATTTAATTATCTTATCAGTTTGACAATTAATATTTTATTGGTGTATAAACTTGTGTATTTCAATATTATAGAATTGATATCATGATTTTTTTTTATTGAATTTTTACGAGTTTACCAATCAAGTTTACAAACCTTCCATGAATTTGAGTAGCCTCTCGAGTCTAATAAGTTGTGAGTTCATCTAAGCAAAAGGAGGAAGAAGCATAGTTGTCAGAGAGCACAATTATGGCCATGGTTATCAAACTCGCGAGTTAACTCGTTGACTCATCCGAGTTTACGTTCCTACATGCACTCACCGAGTTAACTCGGTAACAAACTTGTTTTTTGAACGAACTCGGTGGAATCGGAGTAGAGTCGGTAAGATCGAAGTGAACTCGCGATTCCAGTCCGATTTGGCGAGTTTAATCGAATGTTTTAAACCCCAAAACGGTGTCGCTTTGAAGGGGGGAAATTAAATGAAACAACTGACCTTAGGGTTTCATTTTCGTGCGTTTCCCTTTTAATTTTCGTGCAGTTCCCTTTGCATCTTCTTCTGTGAGTGCGACGGTGCGATCGAGCGGAGCGGCGGTACGATCGAGTAGAGCGGCGATGCGATCGAGTAGAGCGGCGATGCGATTGAGTGGAGCAGTCGCACAGTGGTGTTCGTGCAGTGGTTGTGGTGGTCGCATTAGTGTCGTTCTTCATACAAGGTTAGAGATGGGTGTTGTGAAATTAGGGTTACATTGCTATGTAGTGTGAAATTAGGGTTATTGGGCTGCTGCAGAATAGAAGATATGGACTTCAAATTTAATTTTTTCTATTTAATTAAGCTACAGCTGTGATTTTTTTCTTATTGGGAAAGTTGCTGCAACTTTTTTTTTTTTTTTTGGCAGAAATTGAATTGGGAGGAGCAGTATAATTTTTAAGGAATGTCAGGGAGTGGGTCAAATTCAAGTGGGGTCAATCTAACTCCAACTTCTAGTTTTAATAGAAGTAAAAATGCTCCAGAAAATGGATCTGATATTGGATGGAAGCATGGGATAGATATTAATAGAAATGGTAAAAAGGTGAAGTGTAATTATTGTTCAAAGATTGTGAGTGGAGGAATATTTTGATTCAAGCATCATCTTGCTAGAAATAGAGAGGACTCTGAACCTTGTTGTTTTGTTCCAGAAGAAATAAGAGATTTGATTATAAAAGTTGTTGTAGAAGCTAAGCAAGCCTCATTGAAGAAAAGAAAGTTAAATATAATTGATGAAGAAGAGCATGGAGAATGTGAGGGGCTTGAAGAAAGACAAAGTAAAAAGAGGCGTTCTATTTGTAACTTCTTCGTGAATAGTCCTAAAGGGACTGTTTTTATGTATTCATTGAACACCTCAGACATACAAAAAACAACAGATAAAGTATTTAAGATGTTGGATGACGTTGTTGAATTGGTTGAAGAAGAAAATGTAGTGCAAGTGGTGACTGATATGCTGCAAATTTCAAGGCAGCTGGAGAGATGTTGATGCAAAAAAGGGAGCATTTGTATTGGACCCCATGTGCTGCACACTGCATTGATTTTATTTTTGAACATTTTGAAAAGAATTTGAAGGTCCATCAACTTACTATCAAGAAAGGAAGAAAGATCACCAATATTTATGACAGATCAATGTTAATTAGCATGTTGAAGAAGTTCACAAACGGAAGAGACTTGATAAGACTCGGTGTGACTAGATTTGCCACGACTTATTTAACTTTAGGTTGTCTTCATGAATTGAAAGTCTCATTATTGACCATGTTCAGCTCTAAAGAATGGAAAATAAGCAAGTTTGGAACTTCCCAATAGGGGAGAAAAGTTGAAAATGTGATACTAGACAGCCGGTTTTGGAAGAATATCTCCACGTGCCTCAAAGTTGCTGCCCCTCTTATGGTTGTCTTAAGATTGGTGGACTCAGATATGAAACCTGCAATGGGTTTCATATACAAAGAGATGGATCGTGCAAAGGAGAAGATAAAGAGAAATTTTAATCATATTAAGAAAAGGTAAAAATTCTATAACTTTTCTCTCTTAAAATTTAATTACTTATTTGTGAAATTACTTCTTCTATTACTTATATGATAGTTGGTTGGTATTGAATGTAGCTATGAAGAGGTTTGGAAAATAATTTATGCAAGATGGGATAATCAACTTCATAGACCTTTGCATGCAGCTGCATATTATCTCAATTCTCAATTCCATTATGAACCTGAGTTTAGATCTGATGATCCTGAGGTGAAAGAAGGGTTGTATACGTCCATGAAAAGATTGGTTAAGGATGTTGCAGAAAGAAGGAAAATTAATATGCAACTTCTTGAGTTTCATTTTAGTAGAGGACTTTTTGCAATTGAAGATGCAATGGAAAATAGAAAAACAATGCTTCCTGGAAAATGGTGGGAGATGTTTGGGGATAGAACTCCAGAGTTGAAGAAGTTTGCTATCCGAGTTCTAAGCTTGACTTGTAGCTCTTCCGGATATGAGCGAAATTGGAGCTCATTTGAAATGGTAATTTAAGTTATTTATAATTTCTTTATTTAGTTTATATAGTTAGTTACTAAATTTCCTATTTAATTATAGGTTCATACAAAGAGAAGAAATCGTTTGCATCAGAAAATGATGAATGATTTGGTGTATGTCATGTACAACTTGAAGTTGAATAATAAGCAAATTAGAAAAACAGTTGCTCTTCCCTTTGATAACATTCAATCAGATGATGAATGGATAAATGAGGAGGGAGATGATATTGATGAGATTGATCAAATTCAAGGGGCAAATGTTCACTTAAATCCGGCAATAAGAGTTCCAACTCTAGATGCATTTGATCTTGAAAATATGACTTTTGATGTGGATGTGGATGTGGATGAAGATGAAGATGGAGATGGACATGATGGGGGAGAGGATATCATTAGAGGATTGGACATAAAAACCTAATTATTTAATTTCTATGATTTGAACAATTTAACTTTTCTAATATTTGTATAAACTTCTTTATTTAAAACTTTAAAGTTATATAATTTTCATTCAGGACTAAATGTAGTTATTTCCTATTAATTTTTTTTAATACGAAAGTAAACTCTTATGAGTTTACAAGTCGAGTCTACGGAGCTCCCACGAGTCTACGTAGACTCTCGAGTTTGACAACATTGATTATGGCAATCCTAATCCTAGACTCTTGAGTTGCCATTAGAACAAAGTCTATATAGTGATAATTGTTATGCAGATGGAATCAAACTTTGAATAAATATGAAAAGGCCAAAGAATAAATAGCTTGGGTCCTCTTGTACAATAAGCGCGTGAAACCATGGGAACTTGGAGTTGCCTTTAGAACAAAGTCTATAGTGATAATGGTCATGCAGATGGAATAAAACTTTGAATAAATATGAAAATGCCAAACTATAAATAGAGTGGGTCCTTTTGTACAATAAGCGCGTGAAACTTTTGAAAAATGTCTTTGTTACAGTCTTTCTAACTTGCTTCACTTTTTGGTCAATATTCAACACAATAATTATCAATTCATTTTATAAAAATTATACAACATAAACTCACATATTTTATATATAGAAAATCTTTTTTGCAACAATATTTCCTGAAATGTAAAACATTTATTTTTACTTAAGTGATTTTATTTAGATTAATTGTAAGATTTTTTTTTTTCACATTCATTATTTACTACTATTTTTTAGCTTTTGCTCAATCCTGATTTTTCTTTTTCTTTTTACTTAGGTACACTAAAAAATATTACACATTTATTATTACACAAATTATAATGAATTTTCAAGCAAATTAAAACTTAATCTACTAAATCATATTTTTAAAAATAAAAATAGTTTATCGTGAAATGTGATGATATTCTTGTTTGCATACCTGCATATCAAATGTGTGTGTGTGTGGGGGGGTTTTCATTGATGAAGTTGAAGGTGTCTTTCTTGAAAACTCAGTCCTTGCAGGCTCTGTGAGAATGTCTTTGAATCATTGACTCGGACAGATGTGAATTATTTGTTAAACTAAACTAGGCTCCATATTGTTACATAATACATAATTGCATATTCTTTGAATTGAAGTTTATAAACTTTTGTTCTTCTTATGGCTGTAACATCACCTTCCCAAGCAATCTACGATGTGTTCCTCAATTTCAGAGGCTCAGACACACGTCAAGGTTTTACTGGCTATCTCCACAGAGCTCTTCGTGAGAGTGGAATCCACGTTTTCATTGATGATGAGGACATTCAGAGTGGACAGATAATAACACCAACACTTAAGGAGGCAATTGAAAACTCCAGGATTGCCATCACTGTGCACTCTACAAACTACGCTTCTTCTTCCTTCTGTTTGGATGAACTTGCAACCATTCTTGACTGCTCCAAAAGGACAGGACTGTTGGTGTTGCCTGTCTTTTACAAGGTCTCTCCTTGTCATGTCAGACACCAGCGTGGAAGTTATGGAGAAGCATTGCTTAGGCTTGAGAAAAAGCTTCACCATAACACGGAGAATTGGAAGGTGGCTCTGAAAGAAGTAGCTGGCTATTCTGGCTTTCCTTTCGAAGATGGGTATCCCTCTTTACCAATCTTTGCAATTTTTGTTGGATTAAATTTCACTTGTCATTAGAGTTGAAAAGATAATGTCTTTTTGATGATAGATACAACACAAAGCTTTTAGTTTGACTTGGTTAAACTTTTTGTTTGAAGCAGAAAAGAATATGAGCACAAGTTTATTGACAAGATTGTTGAGCGTGTCTTCAGCTTGCTTAACAATGGTGAAGAAAGATTACATGTTGCGGATTACCCAGTTGGACTAGGGTCTCAGGTGCTAGAAATAAGGAAGCTTTTGGATGTTGGATGTGATGATGGTGTCCACATGATAGGGATCCACGGAATGGGCGGTGTAGGGAAATCAACACTTGCTCGCGCAGTTTATAATTTGATTAGTGTTCAATTTGATGGTTCGTGTTTTCTTCAAAATGTAAGAGAAGAATCAAACAAACATGGATTAAAACACCTTCAAAGCATCATTCTTTCACAGGTACTTGGAATGAAGGAAACCAACTTAGCAAGTGAGCAACAAGGAATTGCAATAATAAAAAACAGGTTCAAGCGAAAGAAGGTTCTCTTAATTCTTGATGATGTAGACCAGCACAAGCAGTTGCAGGGAACTGTTGGGAGTCCTGATTGGTTTGGTCCCGGCAGCAGAGTGATCATCACCACTCGCGACAAACAACTTCTAGCATTTCATGAGGTTGAAAGAACACATGAGGTGAAGGAATTGAATAAGAAAGATGCTCTTAAGTTGCTTAAGTTGAAAGCTTTTAAAATGGAGGAAGTTGATCCAAGTTACACGGAGGTATTGAATCAGGTAGTAACTTATGCTTCTGGTCTTCCAATGGCTTTGGAAGTAATAGGTTCCAACTTGTTTGGAAAAAGTGTACAAGAATGGGAATCTGCTATCAAACAATATAAGAGAATTCCTAATAATCAAATCCTAGAGATACTTAGAGCAAGCTTTGATGCTTTGGGAGAAGAAGAGAAGAGTGTTTTTCTTGACATTGCTTGTTGCTTTAAAGGGTATAAATTGTCAGAGGTTGAAGAGAAACTTCGTGCTCTTTATGATAACTGCATGAAATACCATATTGGGGTGTTAGTTGAAAAGTCTCTCATAAAGATTAGTCAAGATGATAGAGTTACATTTCATGACTTGATTGAGGACATAGGTAAAAAAATTGACCGTCAGCAATCACCACCAGAGCCAGGGAAGCGCAGGAGATTATGGTTACAGCAAGATATAATTCAAGTTTTAAAGCACAACTCGGTGAGTGAGACACTGATGGATGGTTTGGTTTCTCATCCTTTTGTCTATTGTATTATTTTTGCATCACAGTTGTCTTTTTTCTTTACAATTTGTAAAATTTCTCTCAATAATTGAATTAATGCCTTACATATACTTGCATTGTGATTGATTCATGCATTCTGCTATCACAGGGAACTAGTGAAATCAAAATTATCTGTCTGGATTTCCCCATATCCAACAACCAAGAAGAAGTAGAATGGGATGAAAACGCTTTCATGGGGATGAAAAGCCTTAAAATACTAATTGTTAGAAATGGTAACTTTTCCCAATATCCAAATTATCTACCTGAAAGTTTAAGGGTACTGGAATGGCGGGCACAGGTATCCTTCTGATTTTCATCCAAAGAACTTGCCATGAATGGTTCCATCACATCATTGGAGTATGATAGCTTATCCAAGGCAAGTTTTGACAATACATTTTACAAATCGAGTAAATTAATAAATTCACTGTACGCTTATTGTTAGTGGTATTCAAAGTTCTCACTTTTTATACAGTAAAGTTTGTTCTCATTCTGTGAAGTCAAAAAATATTTTCATAGCATACGAAATATAGTTATGGAACTCACTTATTCATTAGATAGACAGAAACTTGTTGGTTTTTTGGAAGATTCATACTTTGTTTTCCCTCCTTTGAAACTGGATTAATGAAAAACGATTACCAGACATACACTGAGGCTTCTGGAGCAGTGTGAGCATATTTTTGGTTGACATATGCTTTGAAGTTCTGATAGTTATGGGAAAGGGAACTTTTCATATTTCAGTCAATAAACATTTACATCACCTTAAACTCTCTTTTTGCAGGTTCAACTGTTTCCTTCTAAGTGCTAGGATGATCAGGAAGGAGAAAGACTTAAACCAGTTCAATTTTGTAACTGTACTGTTTAGATTTTCCCATAACACTGCTTTGGCTACTTTTAGCATTTTCATTTAGTGTGTTTGAAAATTTTGTATAAGCAGAATGGTTACCATGATGCTTATTCACTCTTGAGTTGGGACACATAGTTTTGTGTTTACTTGTACTGCATGTCAACTGGCTTGCTTTAGATTTGAGACGTGGAATTCCAATTTAAATTGATTCCTATTTCAGTTCTTTATAATATGCATTACATTTGCTTTTACTTGCTTTTTTCGTAAATGCCAAAGGAAGATGATAGTTTTGTCCCCTGCAATGAGGAGTTGTTTCATATAAATTGTATTACTAAATGGTTAATCTCATTAGTCTGAGGGATATATGTGTTATTTTGTATCACCTGTTCTATACAAAGCATGAAAAAATATTCGCAAGTAAAATCAATCTTAGGAGCGAAGTCTACAACACAAATTAAAAGCTAAGAGGTGTTTATTGCAAATCTGAAGACAATAAGCAAGCCAGATGAGAAGTGTATTGGATCGAATGTTTATCACTGGACCAAAAACTGAACAATTGATGCACTCTATGACAAAGTGCTACCACACTAACCAGATGGGTAAACTACCACATTCATTCAAGTAAAAGTAACTTACTGACATTACCAATTTTCATGTTTCTTGAATAATCAAGTAAAAATAATTTACTAACATACTACATAGATAAAACTTATAATGATACTTTCTTACATCTAATTCACAATCCAATGGCATACTGAAACACCAAATTGAATTCCAATATATATTGTTCAAGAAAAATATTAATCATGTGCCATAATTGATCACTCTGCTTTGCTTCTGATACTTCTTTTCTCTTCTTCCATTTATACAGATCAAAATAATAAGTTCAAATAAAATGAGTTACTGTGATGAAGTATGAGACGGGATGATTTATCTTTGACACTAATTGTGCCACTTATAAACTTTAACTCCGTCGAATTTCACACTATCATATAAAACTATACATTGTTTCTCTTGCCCAAATACCGTGTGTGTGAATCTTGCGAGTCCACAAACTTATTACTTTAGCAGCTAATGGTTTTGTGATTCTATACTGCTGAGATGATTGCTCAATTTTCTATTGCTAATGGATCAGTGAAATGAATACCCTCCTTTAAGGATTGAATACTTAAAGGATTGGCACATACACTGACACGGACATGGACATGCAAATTCAACACGTGTAATATCCAAAATGTAGGACACGGGGATACAGATCTATATATTACATAATTATGAATTATCTAAATTGAAATCAAGATTTATGTGAACAAGTATGTATGAGTTTTTTTTTGTGACAGAAAGATGTTTCCCATGGTTTGTTCAAAAAGATTTGTTCCTTATTTTAATTATAATAAAAACTTATATAATAAGTTTGAGTTTTTAGAAAAATAATGTATTCATCTTTTTTAAAAGTGTGTTGGACCGTACTAGAATTGTAAGAGATTTAAAAAATATTTGTTGAATTGGACACTTAACCGATCTTGTTGTACGAGTGTTATACGCGTGTCAATGTCCGATACGTGTGTCCACGGAAACACCGCCGAGCCTCATAATCAAGGGAAAATCCATTGCCATTAATAAAAACCATAAGTCACATCTAGCATCCTTAAAAGTTGAAAAAAAAAATTGTATTACGAAAAACTGTGAAATTATTGTTCGATAGGTCTAAATCTTGAACATACCATGTGAAACCTATTGAAAACAGAATCAACACAAGTTGCATCCTGAAGCACAAAGCCATATACCTTTGAAGATCCTCACTTTTTCATCACCAGCTTCCTGTTTTATCCATTGCTACCCACAGTCCATGAGGATGCTACTTGGTGACTCGACAATTCCACAACTAGACAGTGATAGGTAAAATCTTGAAATGAAAATGGAAATTCTTTTATGGGAGTGTACTGAAAATAAAGTTCCCACATGTTTTCCATTTGTTTCTTATATATATGGAAGAGCTCTCAAGATATAACAGCATGAAAGATGGAGGTTTCAAGTGAGGTCAACTTGATGAGTGAAAACTTCCTAAGCTTGGTGCAACCAAAATCACTCAATACTTCAAGCTTATATACAAAACCATGTAATTAAAGTCTGACAAATTTCAAATAAGTTTCTCCACACTTGGTAACCAGATATGTTGAGTATCTTAGTTACACATTTGCATTTGAAAAATTAAAAACTCTTAGATTCACCAACTTCTGCAAAGAAAAAATAAAATTGAATGAATAATCTCATAATGATCAGATTATTAATTTACAAGATAAGAAAAATGCACTCATTAAACTTGCCTTCAATAAGTTTGTCAACTCAATTGTCGAAATACTACTGCAGGGTAACTTGCATATGGCAAGTTCCTTTGGATGAAAATCGGATGGTAAACAATTTGACGGATATCTCCACCATTCAAGCACTCTCAAATTATCTGGGAGATATTCTGGACCTTTGGAAAAGTTACCATTTCTAATAATGAGTGTTTTGAGGTTTTGCATATTCTGGAAGGCCTTTCCATCCCATTCTACTATTTCTTCTTGATCAAATATGGGGAAATCCAGACATATGATTTCAATTTTGCTAGTTCCCTGTTAATGCAAAAGGCATGAACCAACCACAATACAAGCACAGCAACTATGACATGACAATATGATAATAAAAAAGGTTAAATCAAACCATTCATGAACTTCACTCACCCTGTTGTTTTTTAAAACTTCTCTTACATCTTTCAGTAACCATAATCTCCTACACTCACCTGGTTCTATCAGTGATTCCTGTCGGACAATATCTTTAGCCATATCCTCAATCAAGTCATGCAATGTAACTCTATTATAACAAGGTTTTGTACCATGACTAAGCTTTACTAGAGATTTGTCAACCAATACGTCAATGTAACACTTCATGTTCTGACCATAATGAGCTTGAAGTATATCTTCAACCTCTGCCAATTCATATCCTTTGAAGCAACAAGCAATGTCAAGAAAAACACTCCTTTCTTTTTCCTCCAAAGAATCAAAGCTTGCTTTAAGTATTGCTTGGACTGGACTATTAGGACTTTTTTCAAATTGATGGATGACATTTTTCCATTCTTCTACACTTTTTCCATACAAGTTGGAACCTATTACTTCCAAAGCTAACGGAATGCCAGAAGCGAATGTTACTGCACGATTCAAGAGCTCCTCATACCTTTGGTCATAGTAATGCATTTTAAAAGCTTTCCATTTAAGCAATCCAAGAGCATCATTCTTATTTAATTTCTTCACCTCATAAGTTCTTTGAACATCATAGGAGGCTAGCAGTTGTTCATCTCGTGTTGTGATTATGATTCTGCTACCAGGACCAAACCAATCAGCTCTTCCAACAACTGCCTGCAATTGCTCCTGCCGGTCAACATCATCTAGAATCAAGAGAACCTTCTTTTGCTGGAGCCTACGTTGTATCATTGAAGTTCCTTGTTGCACACTTGTTAACTTGATGTCCTTCTCTCCAAGTATTTTCGAAAGAAGGATGCTTTGGAGGTATTGTAAGCCATGCTTGTTTGATTTTTCTCTCACATTTTCAATAAAACATGAACCATCAAACTTGTCAGCAATCAAATTATTATAAACTTCTTGAGCAAGTGTTGATTTCCCTACCCCGCCAACTCCATGAATCCCTATCATGTGGACACCACCATCACATCCAACATCCAAAAGTTCCATTATTTCTAGCACTTGTGACCCTAGTCCAACTGGGTAATGAGCAGGATTAATCTTTCTGGAGACCCACTCCACAATCTCCTCAATAAACTCATATTCATATCCAGCCCTGTTTCAAAAAAAGTTTTAGTGAGTTTAAAGTTAAAGCCTTGTATGATGTCAAGGTTAAGAAAAATTTATTTTCTCTTCTAAATTTAACACCAAATCATAAATCCAAGTGAAGCTTAATCCAACAAAATTATAAAGTAAAGGCAAGGTGGGGTACCCAAGTTCGATATGAAATCCAAACAAGTTTGCTACTTGATGCAGAGCCATCTTCCATTTCATCAACCTTTTCATGTTATGCTTGAGCCTCTCCTCATGTTTAGTGAAGGCTTCTCCAAAACTTCCTTTCTGCAATTGCACCTGAGTAGGATCTACATAATAAAAGACTGGTAAAACCTGCAGTTTTTTTCTCTTCAGGCAGTCAAGGATGGTTGCAAGTTCATCTAAGCAACAGGTGGAAGAAGCATAGTTTATAGAAAGCACAGTGATAGCAATCCTGGACTCTTCAATTGCTTTCACAATTGTTGATTTAATTTGCTCTTCTCTCTTAAGGTTTTCATCATCAATGAAAGTGTGGATTCCACTGTCATGAAGAGCTTTGTACAGATAGCCCGTAAAACCATAGCGTGTGTCTGAGCCTCTGAAGCTGAGGAACACGTCGTAGCTGAATGCATCTGAACATGACTCCAGTCCAACTGAGTCATACTCATTTTTAGCAGATTCCCATTCTTTTTCAAAACAATGGAAGGCAAGAAGCATAAGTTACAACATGATTCAATTTCTAATCTAATAGGAACTGACAAAAGATCTAGAAGACAGATATGAGTTCCAAATAAAGTCAAGTCAACAAACTAGTTTTAAAAAAAGTTCTCTTTCTTTAATCTCCATAACTATAAAATTATTACTTCAGTTCAGCTCCATCACCTCAGTGTTCATCCTAACAACTAACAAGACAACTTGGTATCCATGCTTTTATTATAAATTAGTACATTGACCACTGCATAGGTTATGCTTATACTATATAATATGTTGTTGTAGTTTCTTAAATGTTTTATCAACAAAATTGTTTCTTAAAATTAAAAAACTAGTTCTTAAAATTAGAATATCATTGTACATTATGGTGTCAAAACTTTAAAAAATTATAATTATTAGATCATTAAAAAACTACTTAATAGTAATTTTTAACGCGTGTGTATATATAGAGTGATGCATGGTTTTGGAAATATATACTTTTAATATAATAAATATTATTTTTATTTTTTTCTTAGGTAAATTCTTTCAACAATATACTTATTAATAGTTTTTAAGTAAAAGATTACAATAGCATCAACATGTGTGTGTGATGGTGACATATGATAATAATAACAAAGTTGAGAGATGCGAATTGGTAAAATCTACAATAGCATTGCAAATTTGTTCTTATAAGGTCCAACCTCAATTCACCCTAAAATAAATTCTTTTTTAAGTTGAAAAAGTCTCAACCTCCAAAGCTCCTACATATAGTAGGTTAGGGTCAAGACTATAGGGCTCAACCCAACTTGGGTTCGTCATAAGTCGATATTGTCCAATGTGAGTCCAAACTTGGTCGACCTTGTCTCATCCTAACTTAACATGGCTCAATCTAACTTGACTTGGTTTGAAGTGAATTTGATTTAACCTAGCCCAAAATGGGTTCGGGTAGACTTCTTCTGATGTGGCTAGAATCGACTCAGCCTAAAAAGGGTCTAACAAGACTCATCTCAAGGTGGGTCTGACTTGACTCAACATGACCTAACATGAGCCTTACTCAAATCAACTCAATGTGGGCCCAAATCTACTTGATTTGATAACTCGACTTGGTCCTCCGTGGCCCAACCTAACGTGACCCAACTCGACTATGCCTAACGTGTCTTGAATCGGCTTGGCCCAATGTGTGCTTGACTCTACTCGACCTAATGTGGGTCTGACTCGACTTCATGCAACATGAACCCGACTAAACTCAATCGGACCTTGGCCAGATTTGACTCGACCCGTTGTCTCCTAACTTGACTTGGCCCAGCATGGCTTAACCCGATGTGGGTCTAACTTGACTTGGTCTGATGTGGGTCCAACTCAAGTCATCCTGTCGTGGACCCAAGATTTGGGCTCAACTCAACTGACCCAACCCTAGGTGGGCCATACATGACTCTACCTGAGGTGGACCGACTAAACTCGGCTTGATGTGGGCCCAACTTGAATCGATCCAACATGGGTCTGAATCGACTTGACTCTACTCGGCATGACATGGACCAAACTTGACTAGGCTCGATGTGAGCTTGACTAAACTCAATCCTATATGGCCCGACCTGACTCTTTCTGACTAACCCCACTTAACTCAGCCCGACGGGTCCAACTCGACTCAGCCTGACTTGGTCTGACTTAACTTGCCCCAATGCAGCTCCGTCTAGACTTAGCCTGACCAAAACTTGGTCTAATATAATTTATCCTAACTCGTACTCGACATGACTCGAATCAGGCCTAAGTTGATTTGACTTGGACCCAATCTCTCTCGACCTAATCTGAACTCGATGGAACCTAGATCCATGTTGACCAGCTTGACATGGTGGTGGCCTAGCTAACTCAACCTAAGTCTAACCCAACTTTGTCCATATTGAGTTTGATTTGAATTAAGTAAATATTTTTCATGTGTATAAATATTATCTTAAGTAATTTTTTTCATTTTATTTTGAAATAAGATTTTTTATTTTAAAATATGGCTTGGTTAGCCCTAGTCTATGGGACTTTGTTGGTATTTAAACCTTCATACTTTTTTTATCCTAGCTTAATGTGAATCAGGACCAAACTCTATGGGCTTGACAGAAGTAAGCTCCACAATCCTGATTCATTGTTGTTGGCTGCATGAGATATATAGTTTCAAAGAGGTGCATAGAAACTAAAGGGGAAGAAAAAATGGCATCTTCAGTGTTGCGGATAAGAAACTGCTTCAAGAGAGGAATTGCAGCCACTCATCCAAACCAAGAAGCTATTACGCTCCCCAACACTGCTATAAGAATCTAACATAATCCATGTTAATTTTGGGTATATTCGGGAACTTCAAATTTTCTTCACAACACAAATCCAAATAATCTGGTCAGTTTTCAGGTTGTGTCAGGTCATTTAGCTTGGAAGTAAAATAAAATGATAAAAAAAACTTTGAAACCTGTGGTCAATCTTTGAATGTTCTCAAGACTGGAACAATTTTTAAGTTCCAGTCTTTCAAGAGAGCTGAAGTCGAGAAGTGGAAAACTAATAAGCTTGCTGCAACGAACAAACCTCAATATTTTAAGTTTAGTCAGAAAACCAACTGAGTCGTGAACTGCAATTAAATTCTCACACCCTTTAAATGAAAGTTCCTCTAAATGTGGGAGATCAGATAAATCAGGAGTCTGAGTCAAAATTTTGCACTTTTCAAATTTTATGGCGGTTAGATTCTCGAACTTCTGCAAAGAAAATAAAGGAAAAAATAAATAAGAACCGAATGAATAAATTAAAAGTTGATTTATAATTTTCAAGATGAGAAAAATGTACTGTTTAAACTTGCCTTCAATAAGTTATCCAACTCAGATGCTAAACAATTTAAAGGATATCTGTTCCATCTCAATGCTCTCCAAATCTGCGGAAAATAATTGTGATTTCTTAAAACAAATTGAAGTGTTTTAAGAAATTTTTCGCGGCTATTCATCCACTTGAAGGTGTTTGCATCCCATCCTACTGTTCCTTTTTTGTCAGATTTGAGGAAATCATGATAGTTAATTTCACTTTCACTCGTTCTCTGTCATTGCAAAAGATAGTTCATGATGTGAGAGTATGATAGATGGTGAAAAAAGATTAAGATAAGAAACCAAGCATTCACTAGTCTCACTCACAGTGTTATAATCCGAAACATGAGTCATATTTGGTAACCATAATCTACTGTTCTTCCCTGGCTCTTTTTGTAATTCCATCCAGACAATCATTTTGCCCATGTCCTGTAGCAAGTCATGCATTGTAAATCTATCGTCAAAATAATCGAATTTCAAGAGTGATTTTTCAACCAACACGCCAATGTGATGTTTCATGCTAGGACCATAATAAGCATGAAGTATATCTTGAACCTCTGTCAGTGCACATCCTTTGAAGAAACAAGCAATATCAAGAAAAATACTCTTCTCTTCTTCCTCCAAATCATCAAAGCTTACTTTAAGTATATTTAGGATTTCCCTCTTGGGAATCCTTTCATATTGTTTGATAGCGGTCTCCCATCCTTGTATACTTTTTCCATACAAGTTGGAACCTATTACTTCTAAAGCCAGTGGAAGGCCAGAAGCATAAGTTTCTACTCGATTCAAGGCTACCTCATAATCTGGATCAGCCTTTTCCTTTCTGAAAGCTTTCCATTTAAGCAGCTGAAGAGCATCATTGTCATTCAATCCCTTCACCTCATATGTTATTGTAACTTGATGAGTTTTCAACAATTGTTTGTCCCGAGTTGTGACCATGATTATGCTGCCAGGACCAAACCAGTCACGTCCTCCAGCAATTGCTTGTAATTGGTCGAGCTTGTCAACATCATCCAGAATCAGGAGAACCTTCTTCCCATTGAGCCTGTACTTTATCATTGAAATTCCTTGTTTCTTACTTGTTAAGTTGATGTCCTTCTCTCCTAATATTTGTGATAGAAGGATGCTTTGGAGGTGTTCCAACCCATATTTGTTTGCTTTTTCTCTCACGTTTTCAAGAAAACAAAAACCATCAAAATTCTCAGCAATTAAATCATTGTAGACAGCTCGAGCAAGTGTTGATTTTCCTACCCCACCCATCCCATGGATTCCTATCATGTGGACACCATCCTCAGATCCACAATCCAAAAGCTTCCTTACTTCTAGCACTTGTGAATATAGTCCAACTGGGTGATCCGCAACACGTACAAAAGAAGCACGAGTAATCTTGTGGACATGCTCAACAATTTTCTCAATAAACTTGTGTTCATATCCAACACTGTTTCAAACAAAATATATAACATTAAAACTAAAAGCCGTGTGTTCATGTTTTGAAAATATTTTCATGGTTAACAAATATTTCTTCTCTCAAACTTAATGCAATACAATGAAAGTTCAAGTAAAAAGATTGGTAAGGTGGTGTACCCGTCTTCGAAATGATAGCCAGACAAGTTAGCTACTTGGCACAGAGCCATCTTCCATTTCTGCAATTTCTCCTTATCTTTGAACCTTTTCTGAAGCTTAGACAATGCTTTTCCATAACTACCTTTCTGGTTTCTGACATCAGAAGGGCGAACCTTATAGAAGACCGGTATAACTAACAACCCTTTTGTCTGGCAGTGAAGCATGGTTGCAAGTTCCTCTAAGCAGTAGTAAGAAGAAGCATAGTTGCGAGAGAGCACAACGATGGCAATTCTGGAGTCATGAATTGCCTTGAGAAGTGTTGTTATGATTGGGTGTTGTCCTTTTTGCAGCACCATATCATCAATGAAAGTTTGGATTCCTCTATGAGCAAGAGCTATGTAGAGATTGGCAGCAAAACCGTAGCGTGTGTCCCCGCTGAAGCTGAGGAACACATCGTAGGTGGATGCAGCCATTAGAGAAGGGGTTGGCATGATTAAGGATCGATTGGTCGGTGTGTTAGAAGGGAGAATCAAGCTTGAATAAACGTGAAGTAGATAAACTCAAAGATTAAGCTGAAAGCTTTGAGTTGACTTTACATATAACATATATTACAAAGTATAAATAGATTATGTTAATTAGAGTACCTTGAACTTCTCATATTATTATTATAAGGTGGCATTTTGTCTCAGTCAATGGCAGTTCCCATTTCTTTTGGATTCAATTTTGTTTGTTTCATGTAGAGTTGCCAGAAAAGATGGTGTGGCCAATTGTGGAGGTGGCTAGAAGCACAAGCATAAGAAGCATGGTGGATTTTGTTTCAATTACAAACTGATACAATTGATCACAAATTGGAAACCATGCAGTTTAAGTAAACTAAATTCAAGCACTCTAATTGTTTCAACTATAAATTGTTTAGATTATTATCGAGAGACATCCTATTTTGAAGTATATCTTCTAATATCAACTGTCCTATCTAAGAGTAATTTAATTTTTAAAAACTAAATTAATACAACAATTTAATGTAGTTTTTATTTTAAATAATGCGATTTTTTTTATGTAATTCAATATGAATTTGATTTAGTTTTTAAATATATTTTAACAACCGTACTTTGAAGTCAACAATTTAAAATTTTACGAAAGATTTTTTGGCTTTAACTTTTTCCTCTTGTATTATTTATGAGTAATCTATATAAGGCTACTTTTAGGTGATATTTGAGTATGGGACATTCATTTCCTTGTTTTTTTTTATTCTTTTGCTTAATGGATTAGCCACTTTCATTTATAATTTCTTATGTTTTTGCTATTATTAGATGTTTCTTTTTGATGGAATAGCTTCTCACATTGTGTTAAAGGGTTGAAAGGAGCGTGATTCCCTTGAAGTAGAAAGAATGGTATTCCTAAAAAGTCGAGCTTGAACCTTCAAGGATAATCACTTGAGTTAGAGGTAGATTCATCACTATTAAATATGAGTTATCGATATAAGATAATATGACACCACCTTCAATTCAAAACTTTAAAATTATGTATTCAAAAAAAGTCTTTTTATATTTCACTTAACAGACTCATTTCTACTTAATGTGGGACTTTTAACTCATATTTGGATTCCTAACAAATCAATGAAAGATCTAACTGCAAAAGTTTTTTTTACGCTTAAATCAATAAAAGTTAGAAAGTATATAGTATTGAGAGAATTGAGTAAGTACTCTCTGCAAGATCAATTTATATTTATAGGCTTTTGGGACCCAAGCCTAAATAACCAAAAAGATATAGTTAATAATCAAAAAGATATAGTTAATTATTTAGCAGTTGAATATTAGTTATATACCCGATTTATGTGGACCTATCTAAGTTATTCGAATTTTAGGTAGATATTACTATGTGGTTAAACATATCTTGGAATGTCGAAGTTAGTTGTAATACATCTTCATGGTCCAAATTCGGTGTTTACAAGGTTTATTGGATAGCCTTTTTCGTGCTAGCCAACTTAGAAAGAACGTCAACACGGTCACTGTGTTCTTTGGCACATAATTGATTCCAAATTGATCAAATTGCCCCATCTTTAGCAATATGATAGTATTTTGCAGGTAAAGTTTCTTGGTTTATTTGTTCGTTGATTAATTGAAAATCGCTCTAACACTTGAGTTGCTTAACGCCAGATTCGCGAGCAAGTCTTAGTCCAGTGATCAAGGTCCATTCAAGAAGAAAAATCAACAAGAAAAATTAAAGAAGAAAGAACTCAACAAGTATAGAAACAGACAGGAAGAAGAAGAAGAAGAATTAAGGAAAACAAAAGAAAATTCAAGAAGAAGAAAATATTTAAGATGAAGAATTCAAGAAGAAATAAAATAAGATCAATTTTTAAGCATTTCTGCTGCAAACAGTAGCATCTTTGTCTGTCAATCACACTAGTATTTTATAACTTTTTGTTATTCTATTTGTTGGTTGTTGTTATCTTATGGTAAGAGCTTTGGAACAAAATTAGTGTAAAATGAAAATTGTTAGTTGTAGTAAAAGGATCAAAAGTATGAGAAGAAAAGAAAAAGAATAATAAGATTTCCTTCATTTACAGTTTCACACCTGATTCTCACCATGCATTACCAGGAATGAAGCAAACAACATCCCATAGAATTCCTACTCAAACCAAAAAGGAATTTTTCTCAACCCAAAAGCTAAATGAAACTTTGAAACTTTATAAAAGGAAACTTAATCACATTTTTTTTATTCATTCAATCCATTTCGACAACTTTTTCTAGCAATAGAAAAATCTGAAACTCAATCAAAAGGAAATCACAACTGCAATGGAAATCAATGCTGCTGCTGAAGCTGCTACCAACCGCTCCTATGAGGATTTTGAACCTTATTGCAAATGGCTTACACAGGAAGGACAAGTGATTCTTGAGATTAATTTGAAGGGTACCTGTTAAATTTCCTTTTTATTTGGATGATTATAGTGTTTATTAGAAAAACTAATAATTGAAATTATAATCAGTTTTAGATCCTATATTCAATCTGCATTAGATTTTATCATGATTTTTAACTTTTGATCTTTTTTTATAAAAAATCAACTGTCATTAGTGCCTTTTATTTTCTAAAATTTACCCCTTTACTTTAAAAGTCCTTAATTTTTGTATGCAAATCATATCTTGAGTCAATTTGCTATCTATTAGAATTAGATGTTGGAGATTCCATAAAGAAAATAAAATACTTATAAGTAGTAAAGACAATTCCTTTTTTTTTATAGTTTTTTTAAGTTGAATCAGAAAAAATACAACTTATGGTGTCCCTTTTTTTATATTATTATTATGATGCTTTTTTATACCAAGAGGGTCTAATTAAAAATTCACATAAACCATCTTATATATATATCCTATTACAGAAATTCAGTTAGTAATGGAATTTTTTTTTTTTTGTTAAAAGTTATCGTGTTAGTCCGCAGTATAAAACTTGACATCTCCTTAGACAGAGACTCAGGTTTCAATAGTCATTTATTACCACATGAAAAAAAATAGTGATCTTTTATGGTTTTACATTTTTGCAGGTTTCAAAAAGGAGCAACTTAAGGTTGAAACCGACAACTGGGGAACACTAAAAATCTATGGAGAAAGGCCTGTGAATGGAACCAATAACAAATGGAGCCGTTTCCACAAAGAAATAAAGATCTCAATAGGGTGTGATACGAATTCAATTCGTGCAAAGTTTTCTCATGGCCTTCTCTTTATTGCCATGCCAAAAGAAGCAGTAAGGGAGCATTTCATTTGTGGGGCAGAAACAAGAAAGAGAACGAAAGCTATTAAAATGGCAATTGGAGTAGTGCTTGTGGTGGCAATTGGAACTTACATAGCTCGAAGAGTAAATAATGATGAAAACATTCAGTTAATTAGCTAGAACATCAAAAATGAAATGTGAAGTGTTAAAAGAATCAGGATATGTATTCTATGCTGATAATGCATAGGATTGTTTGCTTTCAGAATGGTTTTCTGTGGCAATGAGAAAAAGTGAGTAAGGTGCTGTTCATGTTTTTATGTTTTCTTGTAACATACACATACCTTTGAAGGATAATAATAAAGTGTGCTTTGGATCAGCCAATATACTCATGCTTTGGTGGTGATTTTAGTGCCTTTTTATTTTTATTTTTTGTGTGTGACTGAATGAAAAATCATATTAACTCTTGTCAACATATAACTGGTTGTTCCAACATAATTGCATGGTGTCAACAAGAAGAATATATGAGGAATAGCATCTGTCAGGTTTCTTATTTGCAAAGTGTCTCTTCAACATATTTTGGAGTTAAAAAATAGGCTAAATTAAGTTTGTGTAATTTAGTATTTTTCCTGTACAGAGATTAGTGAAGCAAATAAAAGACATATCAGAGAAACCTTATACACTATCCACCATGTATTTTGATGTCATCACATAAGCATTTTTATAGCCTCAGGCAAAAAACTAGTGTCAAGCATTCTCCATCTCAATAAATTTTTACTTTTGCAAAGATATATTACAAACAAGAAGGGTAACCTGAAAAGTAAGCTTTCTTTCTTGGTTGGACCCATATAGAAGCAAATTCTAGAAAGTTGAAACATGTGTATTATTTGACAGTGGTTATTAGCTGTAACTATTGTCCCCTGATTTGTTAGCATTCAGAAAATTTGCTATAGGATCCTTTTATTTAATATTACTTTATTAATTAATTCGTATGTATTTTTAATTACAAATATCAGAGCATGTTTTAAACATTTGTGTAAAAATACCATTTAACTTATGTCATGTGTTCATCACCTGGAATATTTGCACTCTCTTGAACAGCTGCATTTGGCATTTGTGAATAATGTTATGGAATTTCTCAAAGCCTCGGTTTTATATGTTCTCTTCCAGCAAACTCATCCATATAATCATATTGTTCAATTACTGGAATACACAGACTTTATTTAATGTTAAGTCCCATATATATATAAGCTGTTATTGCTGCAGCCTAATCTATTATATATGTGCATTTTATTGCTATGTTATGGTGTTAGGGATTAAGTTTTGGTCATCAGGGAATAGGGGAGTTTTAGTAGCCATATATATTATGTTTTGTATTTTAATTCATTAAATCACACCCTTAAGAATTATCTTCTTTCCTTCACTTCATCGAAATTCATGAACTTCTACTTGTTATGTTACTATCTGCATTCTGCATTCTGCATGCAATGCAAACACTTTACCCTAATACTTTCAATAGTTTAAGAAGGAAACTTTTTCAACAATCATTGGCATTTTTCAATTTTGTTGTCTTCACATGACATAGAGAACTAAAAAGTACCATAACAATCAATATGTAGATAAGAAATTAGAGATGATCAACCTTTCACATCCAACATATGGAACAATGAAAACATCAGTAGCAGATAGACCACTGCATAACAAAACTCCCTGATCAAACAGAAACAAAATTTACAAATCATTCATTCATGTCCAATCTACAGCAACATAAAGGCAATTTGATATGAAAATGAGGTGTCATTTCAAAAAGCCTCTAGTGACCATTTTACGAAAAAATCTCTCTGCCTTATCATTCTCACCCTTTTCAAATAGAGCATGGATGATTATGTCAAAAGTCACAGCATTAAGCATGCAACCATTGTCTTCCATTTGGGAGAACAAGGTCAATGCATCATCAAGCAAACCCTCTTTACATAGTCCATTGATCTTAACAGTATACGTGTAAACAGTAGGATGGTAACCTTTAATTAAAAAGATTTTGGAAAACCTCTTGAGTTTTGAAGTCTTCCTGCTTTACACATTCCATCAAGAAGTACTGTGTAAGTGTATAAACCCGGCTGAATTCTCTTCTTTATCATTGTCCTCACTAATTCAATTGCCTTGTCTAGATCATGGTTTTTGCATAAAGCACATAATAAGGGATGGTAAGTGATTTCGTATAGTTGACCTCTATCATGCATCTCATCAAGTTCCCAAACATAAGAGGTTATTTCAGATTTTTTGCACAAACCATCAATAAGAGAACAATAAGTCAGTCTATCACTAATCATATTCTTCCGATGCATTTAAAGAGATTCATGGCCTCATCCACATTTTTATTCTTACATAATCCATTAATACTAATATTGTAGGTATAAACATTAGGCGTTACTTCCATTTGGGTCATAGCATAGAATGCATGTTTAGCATTCTTTGTCTCATTAACTAAGTAATACCCATTCATTAAACTATTAAAGGTAAAAATATCAGGTTTCAGACAAGCTTTTAGCATCACAACTAACACATTCTTGGCTTCTTTCAGCCTTCCCCTTTTACATAATGCATCAATCAGTACATTATAGGTACAAACATCTGGCATGATGTTATTTGATACCATTTCATTTACAAAACCAAATCCTTCCTCTAACTGATCCACAAAGCAAAACCTATAGTTAACACATTTGGAGAAATTCTCTTGGCAACTATTTCAGAATACAAATGAGAAACCTAGTTTGCAAGTTTATCTTTGAATAGACTATCAAGAATTGTGGAGTACATTACCACAGTAGGCTTAGTTGTTCGGCCTTCAATAATTCTACTGGATGGCAACTTTGGTTTCTTCAATTTTGCACAACCCATTGATTAAAATACTGTAAAACCCTGTGCAACCACCTTGTCATGGAAGTCGAGTGCTTTCTTGACCTCACCCTTAAGGCAGAGACCATTCATGAGAGTATTGAAGATTAGGGTATCTGGGTGATAACCCAGTTTGAGAATCATAGCAAATACTGAGAAGGCGAAGTTCATTTGAGACAAGTGGCAGAAAGAATCGATGATGATGCTCAAATTAACAAGGTCAGGGTGAATTCCTTTGAGTTTCATTTGATTAAAAAGGGAAATAGCTGTGGGGTAGTGCTTCATCCTCACAAGAGACCCCAAAATCCTTCCAAATTCGACACTGAGAGGAACAGGACGCATATGAAGCAAGTCATTGAATTGGGAAACAGCTTGGTCAAGTAATGAAGGTTGCGAGTGAGAGTGAGAACAAAAAAGGGAAGTGAGGATTGGAAGAAACTTGGGAATGGAAGGATAAAGGAGAAACCTTGAACTTCTTGTGATTATAGAAATCAATGTTAGGTTTTCAGGTGGAATAAACAACTGCCAATTGACAAAAAAAATCATAAATTTAAATTTAATTATACATCTATACCGATAATAAGATAGTTTTCTTAGACATAAGTAAAAAAATAAACAACATCAAGTAAAAAAAACAAACATTCAAATTAAAATCATTAATATTGTTATACTTGAAATTATATAACAGAAAATATCAATACCATAAAAAAAATCTTCTAAAAGAGTATGAAGTTTCAGTTTATCGAACTTTTATTTTGAAAAATTAAATGTAATTCAATTACAAATATTAATTTTATAGTAGTATTTTGGATGAAATTTTGATAATAAAAAAAATTATTTCTGCAGCACTCTAAAAAAATACTATCTACTACATTATAAACTCCATAAAAGGATATGTACAAAGTTTATAATAATTTAAATTATAATTTAAACATACAACAAATAAATATATATATATATATATCTATATATATATTAAATACAAAAATTTATAAAGGAAAAGTAAAAAATAATTAAAAAATCCCAAGACAAACAACAAATACAAATATAAAGTATTAAAAAAAAATTGTAACATAAAAAAATATAAAAAAAATAAGCTTATTTTAATTAACAAATCACAACAATTCAATTTCACCAAAATATCAACCTATAACAACCATATATATCATATATAGATCTAAACATTAAAAATAATCAACAAGTATAATATTAACTTATACATCAAGTATCATTAACTGACTTAAAAAACTTATATTAAATATGTCATATTAGAGATTAACTTATGATCAAAGTTTATGCTTAGATCTAGGAATAACAAAGTGAAGCGGGTCGTGTGGATCGTACAGGCTGACCTGTGGTCTGCAGAGAAAAATGCAAGGTGGATTGCCTATTTTAACTCATTGGCCCACTTAGGTGCATTCTACATAACCCGTAGCCCACACTGATTAAGTGTGGGTCGAGACGAACTGACTCACATAACTTAAAAATCTAAAAAAAAAAAATTATGCACCCATATATTTTCTTCATGCGGCTTCATATTTCACATTCTGAAATTTTTAGTCACATCTTATTATGCATGTGTCGTAAGAATAATATTGTAAAACCATTTACCTAATGCATCTAAATAAAAAATGAATAAATTTATTCAAAATTTTTATTTAAAATTTATTTTTTATTAATTTAAAAAAATATATAGCCTGCAGACCCACAGGATGGATTTTGCGAGCTTATGCGGGACGGACTAGTCGCATTGTCATCCCTACTTAGATTTACAAGCAAATCTAAAAATAATGGATTAAGAAAGTTCATTACCAATGAGTGTCCCACATTTACAAATATCATGTTGTGTGAGGACTTCTAGATTAAATCAAAGGTTGAGTTGCAATGTTATTTTTATTTGAGAAAAAAATTTGTCATCTTTCAACTGTACTTTTGCTTGGCAGTGAAACAAGACTAAGAGTAAGTCTGAAGATTTGCTCTATTTTTACTTTAGCGAAAATATCAAACTCATGCAACAAAGTAAATGAATTTTCAAATATTTTATTTAAAGTCACTTTATTAAATATAGTTTTCAAATAGTTTAAAATGATCATTGTAATCATAATTTACTCAAACATCATCATTTACTCATTTCAATTCAACATTGGTCATCCAACTTCCTATATCTTTTCCAATTAAAATTAAATGATTTTTTTTTCTTAATTTGATAAATAATTTATCCTTAAATATGTAATTCTGACCTCCCTTCATAAGATATGTTTGCATAGAAAATCATTTCTTCAATTATGTTATTCAATTTAATTTTTGTTTTTGAAAGTTATTAACTTTTGAGATAATAGTGAAAGACTCACACCAAATGCAATAAATATAGAATACTAAATCTTCAACTTGATTTAGAATGGTTAGAGATAATAGAAAAGGAAGATAAGCACTTTGGAAATCAGCTTTGCATGGAAGTTAAATTCAGCAATGTTGTGTCTTAAACGTGATTTTCATAATTCATAAGGTTTCAAAAGCTTAGCATAATCTGCCGTCAACTTATGAGAATGATTGTCGTAAGGGAGTGTATAATTTTATGATGAAAAAAAAAACACAAAAATATATTTGATTCAAATTTTATACTCAATTAAAACTAAATAAAATTGATTTTTATATTTGGCTTGAATAAATTTTTAATTAAAATAAAGTCAACAATAAACACCTAAGTTCCAATATCTTGAGAATTGTAAAATGACAAGAGATAAAATTAAACTTCAGAAGGACAGAAAAAGAAAAAGAAAAGAAAAGCATTTGAATATTTGTGACAGTATATAAACATTTTTTTATCAATTTAACGGGAAAAAAAAAATCAACCTACTCCTTAAATTAAAACTTTTTAATAACAGTGGAACTAATAATTAAATTAAAAAAAATTAAATATATTTTTCATTTATTTTCGTTTCTGTCTAAATTTTTAAATTTTAGATTATCAAGTATCTCTAAAATAAAAATAACTAGAATGATTTTTTTTATCTAAAATTTATTCAATTTAAGATTTCCACTTATTATTCTATTGAAAATAACAACAAATTCTGAAAAAAATTATCAATCTTTAAATATATATATATATATATATATATATATATATATTATTTTACACAAAAAAATTATCAAGTACAATTATTTTTATATTATAAATATCTAAATGCTGTAAAATTTAAATTGATAAAAACTAATTTAATATTATAATATAGATATGAAAAATATATTTAAGACACAAATAAGTTATTCAGCTTAAATCCAAAGATTAACTCAGTGATTGATTTTGAGAGTGTATTATTTGCTATAAACCTTGCCCAATATTTGTCAATGTTTTCCTCTGTAAACTCCTCCGTTCCCAAGTCAGAACCCTAGATCGACAACATTCTCATATTTTCCGATGGGTTCGAAAGGAGCGACCTTGGTGCTATCGAGAGCAAACAGGATAAGAACGAAGCTGCAGTCGGCGCTGGAAGCCACCGTTTTAGAGGTGGACGACGTGTCGTACCAGCACGCGGGTCACGCAGCCGTGAGGGGAAGTTCCGACAAGGAGACCCACTTCAACGTGAAGATCGTTTCGTCAAAGTTCGAGGGCCAGAGCCTAGTGAAACGACACCGTCTCGTCTATGACGTCCTCGCCGATGAGCTTCAGTCCGGTCTGCACGCCCTCTCCATCCTCGCCAAGACGCCCCAGGAAGCAAGTTCTGCTAAATGACGCGTTGTGGTGCGGAAGCTTGAAACTTTTCTGATGTGAGTTTCAGAAGCTTCGATCTTCCCCTTGTTTTAAACTTGTTTGCCCAATCGGGTTCTTCCTGTTGGGTTTTGAATACTACTGGAAAATTAAGTTGCAAACTGAGTGTAGAACAGACCAAAGATTAGGTAGGACCTGTTAGGATTGATTTGTATATGAGTTCGTATATAAGAAGAAAATGTGAAGGAAAAACTGAAGTAAGACAATTAATCTGTTTACAAGTTTAAAGTAACTTCATACAAGGGAGTTTTTGTAGATTATATTATGGATAAGTTAATTTTAACTCCTAGATAAATTTATTTCACTTTCTTTAATTTTTGGTTCATATATAGAAAATGTTTGTTAATCACAATTGTGACCAGACCCCAACTAAGCTTCTAAATTTCAGTTAAGCATTATTGATGATACTTGATATTGTGGGAAATTGTAGGAAAGTACATTTAATTGTCTGTAATTATGGTCTCAAAATCCTTGATGTTTGGCTGATAATGTGTTTTGGGTTGTTATGCTGTCCTTGTTCGCTATATTTTGCATTATCAAGGATGGTAATGGGACTGCAACTGTGGCTGGAACTACGATCCAAAATTATCAGTGGCCACTCATTTCATAGCTTTAGCTTGAAATTTAGCAGCATAACTTAGTTTACTTCATTCTGTTGTCAAATATGTATCTTATCTGTCAAGGTTTGGGATAATGGTGGTAAATTTTGACATTTTTTTCTTTGATGCTTTGATTGCTTTCAATGAGTTTCCATAATTCCATGTATGGCTGTCAAACTTGTGTGTTGACTAATAAATTTGTCTGAGTTTAAGAGCTTACCTCTCCAAATTGCCCTCACTTGTTTATGGAACCGTATCTTGATGGAATTGCTCAACTTGGGTGGGTTTGTTCAAAACCATCAGCTGAAGTCCAATTTTGCGAGTTAATAACTGTTCAGGATTTTCAGCAAAGCAAGTATGAGTTGTGGCTGGACCCAAACGATTAGGGCTCAGCTCTCTTATGTTTCTCTATTGCTTGACTCTCAGAAAACAGAGTTCATGTTCTGCTCTGTCAAAGTAACAAAACAGAGCCGTCTTGTGTGGAAGTCATCTCTCTCCTTCTTCTTCTATGACAAAGTTGCATCTCTCTCTTGGCTGCGTTGAAGTTGCCACTTCTCACACACCTTTCTCTGCCGTTTGCAATAGGCAAAAGTTCCTTCCTTTGTCACAGTGACCCGAAGAACACATCCACTTGTATGAGTGTGATTTTGGTCTAATCATTGCAGTCTTGATCCTGTTTGACTTTCATTATGTCCCATTGGTAGATCTAATTCTCTGTGGTTGCACTACTTTACTTTATTGTGAAATTGAGATGTTGAGTTATTGTTGTATTAAGTTAAGAGTATTATATTTATGCCTATTTTTTATTGAAGGTTTTTTAATATTATTTTTAAATCAGGTTAATTCTTACAGATTTAAGATTCAAGTCTATGAAAAATGAGTTTACATAGATTCTTTTAGTTTGACAACTTTGCTTCTATAATGTCCTGTGCTTTATGTTGATGGAATCCGACTAAAGCTCCTATGATGAATTAACCTGATGCATAAAACTTCTTATTTTATCGTTCCAATTCCTGAAGATTAGTTAATTTTTAGTGTAGAAGAAAGTATAGATCTGAGGAGCTTGTGTCAAACTTTTTGATATTTTGTGGACAGTTTTTCCAAAAGAAGTAATTACGGGGTTGTGCTTCAGGATCAGTGATAGCAATATGACCGACAGGAGGATGGAAGCTATCAATCAACCTATTTCTGTAATTTTTTGTGTTCATATTAGGCCAAAACATTTTGAAGTGTGTTTGGTTTATTTCCTACTAGTACTTGTTAAATTGCTGTTATGTCACTACAAAATTTTTGCTTCAAATCTTGAAATGATTAGTGATTTATTTTGAACTGTTTTTGTATATTGACTTTATTTACTTTTCTTTTCAGTTTCATTCAATTTTGCTGGGAGGATGTCTCAGTGGATTTGAAGCATATCAACTATAAAGATGGTGGGAAACCTTCCCACAAAATGGTGGAGAACAGGAAAATTTAATTTAGTTGCTTGGATTTTTCATGGAAGTGATTGAATAACAATTATATATAAAATTTCCACCTTGATTTTGCCACATTCATTGAAGTAACTTTTTGTTACTAATCAAACTATAATGAAGTTATTATTGTTGTGACAATGTTATTTGTGGATAAAACCTTTACTTAGCATATCTTGTGTAGTTGTTAATTTAGGTTGGTTAATTTAAATATAAAAAAGTGGTTAAAGTGACTATGAGTGATTTTTTGCTGTTGGTTAAAGGTAAACTGTCAACTTGATTTATTCTGGAATTTTGATGAAAAATATGATAGAACAGAGGGTTTGCATATAACAAAAAAAGCATCAGTGACTGTAGTAATGACAAATGAATGGCTTAAACACAAACAAAAAAGAAAGATGAGTGACCTATTTAATAATTTGATTTGGTGTCATCTTTTCGTTCAATAACTTCACCATATAATAAATAAATTCTTTTGTTTAATAAAATAAATGATTAAATATATTTTTTTTATTTCAAGATGAATAAATAATATTTTCAAAATAATATTTATAAAACTTTTTAATACAAAAATCTATATATATATATATATGTTAAAATATATTGTTTTTTATTTTTAATTAGTTATTCACGAAAGTAATAAAATACATAATCATTACTTTTTGAAAGAGATAAATTATTAACTATTTTAAAATACTAATTTTTTTTTATTTTATTAAATGAATAAATAATTTTTACTTTTTAAAAGATAAAATTAGTTAATTAAAAGAACATATAAAAATGGTGATCTCTTTATATATGAAAGAATAGAAATAAAATAACTTATATATACTTTTTAATACTATTTTTACAAAATTATATATATTAAATATATTATTTTCATATATTTTAGTTAATTACTTATATAATTATAAAAACATATAAAATTATGTTTTTTTTAATATTATACTATTTTAATGTAATAAGAAAAATAATATACATTTTCTTACATGTGTTTTCCCTAGTACATACAAATATAATATTTTTATTAAAAATCTTTGTTATTAACTTGAGCAAGAAGTTCTGAAATTACTAAAAGTTTCTTACTGTTTATAATTTTAATAAATTTTAATCTATATCTAAATATAGAATATTGAAGATTTCTTTTTATAACCACTTAGTATTTTTTCTATTTTAATTTCTTTTTACTTGGTTCCTATTGAATTTGACTATCTCCACTATGCATAACTTACTTACCCATTTTACTTCTTAGTTTTTTTTTTGTTCCCTACTTTTCATTTTCTTTTCTCTTTCCTTTCTTTCATGTAAAATCATACTTTCATTTTCACTTCTCTTTCTCTTTTTATGTTTTGATTAATTTTTGTGGAACCCTAATTTGACTTTTGTTTTATGAAATTGTAATTGAAGTTTGTGACTAGATAGAGGGAAAGGACTTAACAAAAGGAGTTGTGTGCACCACCATAACAATCATAATTCTCTTTATGTACATTTCAATTTGTGAAACACTAATTTGACATTTTTCTTATGAAATTGTGATTGAAACATGTGAATAGAGGAATAAGAAGGACTCAACAAGAGGAGGCAGAGGGTACGTGATGAAAGTCCTTGATTATAAGACTTTTTTTGGAACAATATTATGGATTTAAATAAAATAATACATAACAGTGACTAAAATATATTCTTATTTTCTCATGTTTTACGGAAAAGTTATTTCCAATCTGATTTTATGATTTTTTGTCATCATCATTTATTTCTCTCTGCTATTCCTCTATATTTTCTTCTTTTAGGTTTTACTTTTCGGTAATACAATCATCTTAACTTTTTATAAATTTTAGATTCAAGAGACCACCTTCAAAATAGAGATTGTGGGTTTGGTCACCAGATAGCATTATGTAGAAAATGTATGCCATTATGTTCTTAACTTTACTTTTTTATATGCTATACTGATATTTTGTTTGTTCTTTATTTGTTAATTGTAAATGGTTAAATTTCATAATAGAGGAAGAAGAGAAGGAAAAACTTCAAAAGTAGTAACAAGAGTTCGCCTTCTTCCCACGAGTTCGCCTTCTTCCCACGAGTTCATCCTCTTCCCACGAGTTCGTCCTCTTCCCTTGAGTTCATCTTCTCCCCATTTTTTAAAATTTTTTTCTTCATTTATTATTACTTATTCACAATCTTCAAACAAGAAGTAACTTCAGTTAGAAGAACATAGAAAGAGGAACTGAACCCTAAGGCAAAAAAACGATTTGACTAAGTCTCTTTGCGTATCCAAGGCAAAGAAAAGAGAAACATATTTCATTATATTTTTTTCTTTTGTATATAATATTTTTCATGATTAATGTTGATTGAACAATTGAGGGTAAATTTATGATTTATTGCTCAAGATATTATATGTGTTGCAATGATTAAAAGTCTCAAATGTTACCTAATTTTTTATACCTAATGGAAAAAATATTGATTTAGTTCCGATAATTGATAAAATATTAAAAAATAATGAAACTCAAATTCTATTTAATTATTTTCTTGATTGAGTTTGTAGTTTTAAATAAATTTTAACTATTACAACTTCATCAAATATTGTTTTTTTACCCATAATTGATAAAATATTAAAAAATCAAAAAAAAATATGAAAGTTAAATTCTATTTAATTATTTTCTCTCCTGAGTTTGTAGTTTTAAATAAATTTAAACTATTAAAATAAATGTCTTTAAAAATGTGTTATCCTCGTTTTTAAAATTTCATTCTTATTTAAAATTCAATCAGAATGGTTTTATTATAAGTAACAAACATAAAAAAAGTTTAGGTTTGTCTTCTACATAAGAAATTTTGTAGAAATTTATTGGTATCACATGATTTTGTCAGTAACTAATGAAATAAACAAACCTTTTAAAAAAATTTAACATAAATTTGTTCATATTTTATTTTTATTAATATTTTATTTTATTAATTTATTTTGGTCATTTTGTTATTTTATAATGTCACCAGTTAATAAAATAGTTTTTTAGTTTTAAAAATTTATTTTTATTTTTATTTATTGAGACTTAATGTTGTTAGATATGGACCACATTATTTGGAGAGATTGGTAATTTTAGACTATTTTTTTCAATTGCTATTATACAGTTATGAATTTTCTATTTATCCTTATTAATATTTAATTAATTTATTATAGTTATTTTGTAATTTCAACCGTTAACAAAGTAGTTTTTTAGTTTTGAAAATTTATTTTCTGTTAGATGTGAACTACTTGGAGAGAGTGGAAAAATTGATATGTTGTTTTAGACTTATTTTTTTTAATTGTTGTAAAGTTCTAAATTTATGAAATTTGTGATTAACTTTGACTGTTTTTAATTTGATTGATTATGGCATAATGATTCTTATTACTTTTTTTAATTTTCAATTTGATTCAAATTAATTAAAAAACAGTTTGATTTTGAGTTTTGGTCCATCTATTTTAGAAACTGTTTTTCTGTTATAAACTGATTTTTTTTCTTTATTTTGAAAATTAAAAAATTTGTAAATTTATTATATATAACTATTTTTTCTTAATTCATCACTTACCTATATATAAGGGGGATTCTCCCTCTATAACTACTATTTTATTTTATTCCAAATTTATTCTTATATTTATATTTTATTATTTTAAAAATATATGAGATAACTATTTTTAAATTCAAAAAATTTTAAATCCAAAAAAAATTTAAATTCAAAACTAAACATTGCAAAGTGAGACTTGCTGAGGAGCATTGTACAATTGCATCTTTTTCTCCCGTTCATCTTCACTTTTATCCATCAAATACCTTTTTCGTTTTCTATTTTCGTATGCCAAATTCAAAATATGAGAAGTTGTAGTTTTCTTCTAGAACCACGAAATCAATTAGTAATTGTTGTTTTTCAATTATAAAGTAGAAGATAGAAATGCAATGTTTGAATTTACTTTTCTTTTTTATTCATTTATGCATTTCTTTGACATTGTATGATGACAATATTGTTATTTTTGTGCTAGCACAAATAACACTATAAAATACATGAAGACAACAATTTAATCAAACTTATAACAGAACTATTAAAGAAAAAAAAAGAATAATAGGATTTTGTTCATTGAATAAAAAATTGAAAGGGAAAAAAACGTATCAGACGTCGGTGGAAGTGAAATGGGTTAGTCTATGAGAAGTGAGAGGGTTAAGAATAAGGGGGGGTGGTGATGGAGGATATGAAGGGGAAGTGGTTGACGGTGGTGGTAAAAAATATAACCAATTTGACTAAGTCTTTCTGCAGGTTCAAGGCAAAGAAAAGAGAAACATATTTCATTATATTTTGTTCTTTTATATATAACATTTTTCATGATTAATGTTGATTAAACAATTAAGGATGAATTTTTGATTTATTGTTTAATGGTGTCACATGTGTTGTAATAATAAAAATAAAAAATATGGATACACAAACGTGAGAATGCTTGTGTTCTCGCTACTATACTATAATATATCAATATTATTTATTTAAATTTTAATATTAAATATAAAAATAAAAAATGCAAAGTGTGAGAGCGTCTATTTCCCATAGTTATTAATAAAATAATTTTATAAATTTTAATAAGTTAATTGTATAGAATATATTGTTTTTTTGTTTTTTTTTTTTGAGTTTTTCCTAGTCTCTTCTCACAATGTTACAGCAATAAATAAAAAATGAATAAAATCCTTTATATTCCTAAAGTTTCACTTTGACAGAGCAGTTTTTATTCCCCAGTGGAACTGCACATAAACCAAATCCTTTGTGCCCTAATCCCTCAAATCGGAACCTCACCTCCACCGCCCCAGCCTTAATTCCGATCAACACCTTTGCAGTCGTCGCTCTCACCAGGTACTTTATCACATCTTCCATCCATTTCGCAACACAGTACGCTCGTTCATATAGTTTTTATTTTCTCTGAATATTTTTTTGAGTGTTTTTCTCCGAAAATCATCGACGCGGATCTGATGCTTTGGGGTCGAAATTGGGGAATAACTTGGAGAATTCGGTCAAGTAGCAGTTCTGGAAGCTTCTTTGTTTCTAAGCCCTTAAGATTGTTTTTTTTACACTTTTTTTTTGGCTGGAATGTTTGCATGTTTATATTTGATTGAACTTTGATATTGGCAAGCATTTCCCATCTGTGTTATAGGTTCAGTTATTTATTTTCGTAAACGGGCGTGTTTTTTCCTTGGGAAGTGTAAGTTTTTATTTTTGAGAATGCAGCTACCTGTTTTGTGTGAGGATTTGAAGATTTTGAACAGAAAGGAAGTGTGCGACTTCATGACAATTTTTTTGACTCCAGTGAATCTTTCAATGTTGACAATTTTTTGTTTAATTAGTTTACTGTATTCTCATAACCAGAATTTGCAATGTTTTGAAAAATTGTGTGGATTAATTTTGATTAACTATTGTATGAGATGATTTCTAATTTAATGAATGTCATGTTGACAGTGATATCGTTCTGTGACAATGTTCTGATGTTGGTAGACTAATTAATTGTATGAGATTTAAACTTACAACTGCAAGACAGACTAGCCGTATCTTTTTTTTTTTTATTTTGATGTATATCTGCAGTTTTACTTGTTTAGTCCATGTTACTCATCTTGAACCCCACCCCCCACCCGCCACTCCTTGGATCTTTAAGTGGGTTGAGGAGGCTGTAGACATTGATTCCTCGTTGATTTCATTGATTCAATTCAATTATCTAATGATTTTTATTCTTTATGCAGTCGGTTAGCGGGAACTCTGTTATTCTGTTTTATTGAAGAAGTGAAAACAATGGATGATTGGGGTAATAAGATCTTGCTTCACTTGTTAGTTTTTACATCCACATGTTGTTTTGATGTTAATATAATGACTGAAAACTTGATTTGATGTTAACAGTAACAGTAGTTAAAATGGCTAAACTTGGAAGGAAATTCTCAATTATAAATATCAATTATGAAAACTGTAACCCATTCACGTTGCCCAATGTCAGCCATTTTTACTGAGTTTTAAATATGTCCAGCTAAAAATAAAATAACACGAATTCTTATTTTGTTAGTTCCTAACAAAGAAGATTCCATCTATTAATCAATTCAGTTATTGTTTATTTTAATTTCAAACACAATATATATGTTCGTGGGCCTGTATATTGTCTTTCTTCTACTATCTTTTGTAGCCATGTTAATTCGAGAGTGTTTTGTTGCAGAGGATGACCAAATTGCTCCTCTTGATCTTGTTTCAAAAGATCCCATTAAAAGTAAATGGGATGATGAGGATGTGGATGAAAATGATGTGAAGGACTCTTGGGAGGATGAAGATGAACCTGCTCCGGTATGAAGAATTAAACATGATGTAACAACAGAGAATTGTCTGTGTTTGATTTGTGTGATTTGGGAAGAAAGATGGTCATTTTTCATTCCTGTCTAATCACCTTCCTGTTGGCCGATTAACACCTTTTACACTACTGCTATGTCAATGCAACCTCTATTGTTACTATAGTAATTAGCAAATATGATTTATAATTCTTTAGTAATTATGTTTTTATTCTTGTTTTTCTATCCATTATCTTCTATAGAGGGGGCTGTATAGCACACACTTTTAGCAATTATTATTTCTGTAGTACAATGAAATTAGAGTTTTGTGATTACTTTAATTTTGATGTGCTATTTCTAATAATTATGATCTTCTGTTTTCTCCTTAGTTGTTAAGTCCCAGATTTTTTTGTTACTTTGCATAATATTGTCAGGCACCTGCAGCACCTGCTGTAAAAACTACTGAAAAGGCTTCAAAAAAATCATCTGATAAAGCTGCTGATAAGAAGGGTAAGACAGTAGAAGCAATAAAGGAAGAACCATTGGATGCTGTGGCCGAAAAACTTCGCCAACAAAGGTATGCTGTTTTTTTATCCAATTTAATCATCCTGACAGCTTTTATAATGTTTGTTATGAGTACGCCGACTGGTATAGCTTAATATGTAGGTATGCTACATATAATATGTTATGATTGTGAACAAGGGAAAATTGTAACAAGGCCATAACACTGATTTTTCGTAGTTGGTTTCAATCACTCTTAATGCAACTTGGTTTTGTTTGCATGACAAAAGGGTCTGCTAAATATCAATTATTGTGTTGTTTAAGTGCAATTTTGCCTTGTTAGGGCTTATATCTTCTTTGACTTCTACTTGAAGTACTTTGTTTAAGTTCAATTATATATAGGTTTGCTTTTAGTAGTCCCAGTAGTTACGTAATGATATCTAAGTGGTTTGTGTCATCTAGAACTGGTAAAGAAAGTCAGCTACTAAGTGGAAACAAATCATATTGACTACAACATTTAAAAAAAGCAGATCACTGACTTAGACCTTTGCAGTCTTATCTAGTTTCTTATTTATTCTCTATCTCAGATTAATTGAAGAAGCAGATTATAAGTCCACTAAGGAATTGTTTAGTGGTGGAAAAGATGAAAAGGACCTTGACACTTTCATACCGAAATCTGAAAGTGATTTCTTGGAGTATGCAGAGCTCATCTCACACAGGCTTCGTTCTTTTGAGGTTAGTTAAATACTCCTGCTTTATTCATTCCTTAAATATGTGTCAAAAGATCATTCTAATTTGCTTTTCTGAAATGCAGAAAAGTTTTCATTATATGGGCTTGCTGAAAGCAGTAATGAGACTATCCATGGCTTCTCTAAAAGGGGCGGATGCCAAAGATATTGCTTCTTCAGTAACTGCTATTGCGAATGAGAAGATCAAAGCAGAAAAAGAAGCCAATGCTGGTAAAAAGAAGACAGGTAAGTTCACATTGGAGGGAGAAACCCTTTGTTTCTTTTCTATTTTTGTTGATTTTGTCTCATTTCTTTGGTGCTTTCATTTTTTATACTGCAGGTGGCAAGAAAAAGCAACTTAATGTTGATAAGCCTGATGAGGATTTTATACCTGCTGATCAATATGATGCTCTGGATGATTATGATTTCATGTGAAAATTTTTGGTCCAGTTCCATTCAGATTCAGTTACGGGATTCAACATAGGAAGTTGGGACAATACCCTTCGGCATACCCTTGTCAAAAGTTAATGAGTGCTGTCCCGTATTTTGTCTTAATAAGAAAGAGTGTGCATCAGTGTTTTGTTTTCTCATTGTCAATTTTGTCACCCCCAATATATACTTTGAAGTTGTTAGTGTTATATGATTAATAGACTTGAAAAGGTTTGAAGATGAACGTGACAACATTCAACATTACCTTCAACTTGGGTACATTTAATGTTCTTGGATTGTAAGAATAGAACTTTTGACTTTTTTTATTGTTAAGGGACCTTGTCATTGCCTTTTTTTGCTTATGTTGGATTTTGCAGCATTGATTCCTTGTTTGACGTGCACTGTGATGAGAAAGATGAACAGGAAATGCTTAGTCAAGAGTGAGCCACCAAATGTCTTCACAAATATTTAATCAAGTCCTTGTAATTTTATTCAATTTGGATTTCGGTTAGATGATTTCTGTAGTTTTACTTATCTGAATCATGGTCCCTTAGTATTAAGATGATGATTTACAAGAATCAATCTTTCATAGAAGAGTGAAATATCCTATGAAAGAAAAATATAATAGTAAATGAATGCCATACTGGAACAGTGGACTTTTCCCACACACTTTTGCATCTATAAAGTTAAAGACATTTTCCTTTTGAATCAACCAATTTTCTCAACAGTTATGTTCTCCCATTCAAGTCTGTTTGGTTTTCAAAAGTAAAACGCAGTAAATCTGAAAGGAAATAAACTTCCCTCCCGGAAATACCATTTCCTATTCCAAGTGTCGTTAATATTTTTAGTCCATCCACTCATAAACTGTAAAAATCACCGTTGACAATTATGCAAATTGCATCAGAACCAAGACGAGGCTATGAGCATCCATGGGGAAGTTGGCGAAAATGTGTAAATAATACTAATCTGTTTTATTGTGGATAATTTTTTATTTGCTTTCATTGTGACTATCTTTTCGATATTCTTTCAATGGATTAAGTTATTTTATTTACATTCAAATTAAAGACATATTTTTGGACGATTTCATATTTCTTTTAACGAAAAAGTTCAAACATGTTTCACCAACATTATTTTCAATAATATATTATTAAAAAGCATAATACTCATTTAAACCCCTTAATATACAATTGTATGGTATATAAATATAAATTATCTAAAATAAGTTTGTTCCTAATCCACATTTAGAAAAAAAAAAGAATGTTAGGCACGGACAATTCATGAAAAAGAAAGCTGTGCTACGATTTAAAAGTATGTCTAAATTGATTTTCAACTTTGATATATTGAACAAAGAAAATTTAAATTAGTGAGTTCATCCTAAAATTATTTGGGAATTTTAAAGAAGTTTTAAAACTATTCTTTATGACGACTTGATTGAAATCTCAAAAAATTGCGATTTATGATAATTTAAAATACATACATATATATATATATATATATATATATATATATATATATATATATATATAAATAGAGTAAGAATGCACTTGAATATTTCCAAACAATTTAAAAATTTACTGAGTAAAAACCCTAGTACATTTAGATAATTATATACTAAAGATATATTTTCTAATACATTATCAAATTATTAAAATAACAAAATTGCCAGGTCTATCAATTTTTTAAAATTTTATAATGCATAGATAGGATTTTAATTCTTATAAAACAAGTAAGTCTTTATTTTGATTCTATAATATTTTTTTGTAGTTTTTCTAAAATTAAACAAAAGGTCAAATAACACATACTAAAACTATGATATAATATCAATATACGACATCGCAAAAAACTTCTAAAATATATATTTTTTAAAATTCATAAAATAAATGTTATTTATTCATTTTTAAATAATTATTAAAATAACAATAAAAACAGTGTTATGAAATTTTTAAAAAAATATTTATAAATATTAGAAATAAAAATTCACTAACTAGAAACAAATATTTCAGATTTTACAAAAATAATTAAAAATTTATATAGGTGAAAGTCAATTCTTTCTAATTTTAATTTGACTAAAAATATAGTTAAGATTTTTCTTTTAAAAACTGAAGGAGTGTGTTTAAAAGAAACATGGTGGCAATATATAGCAGTCATTGTTGACCTTATATGCATGTCTCTATCTATGGTTTCTGTAAGCCACCCATATTCAGAAGTTGATTATTAGAATCAATCACGAAATCTAGGAACTGATGATTTTAGCATTTAAATGGACGAATGGAATTGCGTGTTTTCCTCGTTTCAGTTCCATCACAAACCGTGTTTCCCTTTGATCTTTTGGAACCATAAATAAACCAAACCAAACCCCTCATTATGGTGAGATGAAAACTGAAGGACACTCTTTTGAACCATAGTTTTCTCCTCCCACTTTCTCTCGTCCCTCCCTTTCTCTGTTTGCTCTTCCTTCGCCGTCACACATCGACAAACGGTAAAGGTTTTGCAAACATGAGTGGTAAAGCCTCCGTCTCCAAGGAACTCCATGCCAAGCACACAAAGGTGCAATTTTTCCCCACACCTTTCGTTTTTTTCTCATCATCTTCATCTGGGTGATGATGATGTTGAGTGCTATCAAGTATCGATTAACTGGGTCGACGTTGATTTCTTTTTATCGTAATGTTTTCACAATGTGTTTTTGTGTATTGGGTCGTGTGAAGTTAGCAACAACGTCTTCAGTTTTGTTTGTTTTTGTGAATGGATGCAGATATTAGAGGGACTTGTTAAGCTACCCGACAACAGGGAATGTGCAGATTGCGGGACAAAGTATGTGCCTTATTTCCATAACCCATTGTTTTATGTTGAGTATAGAAGTTCATGTTTTCAGGAAATTACATAGGCACTTCATGTTGTTTCCTGAAATTTTACTTGAGATAAATAGGTCGAGAGACATGGAAATAAGAGTGTCGTTTCTAAAATTGGTACCTTGTTTGCAAGATAGAAGACCCCTAAAGTCCCTCCTTTTTCCGTGATGACTCGCTTATAAGAATACAGATGCAATGTGTTTTTCAAATAACAGGATAGTCTAATGTGTTCTAAGAATTAAGGGACCAACCACAGATACAGTACCACGAGTGAGAATAGCGGGATGATACAAATCTATGATGGTACAAAAATAGTTAAGGAATTATTACTATAGAAGGGGTATTGTGTGAAAATCCAAGAAACTATCGGTGTGACACTGTAATTTGCTAAGATTCAACTATAATAAGTCGCTTTCGGGGAGGGGGGAGTATTAAACAATTTTGAGCACTTGTGTCAAATGCACATGGATAATGATTGTACATCCGATATCCAAAAGTATCTTTGTTTGTGTTTAGTTCTAAGCTTTCCTTTTTTGGTCACTTTGCTGTTCACGTCCTTTGATTTTGGGGATCAACTTGGGTTTTAGCACTGATTATTTACTTTGAAATTGTTGAGGTTTTTTTTCATGGTTTTTAAAACATATTGTTAATATTTCAGGGCACCGCGATGGGCAAGTGTGAACTTAGGAATTTTCATATGCATGCAATGTTCAGGAATTCACCGGAGTCTTGGAGTACATATATCAAAGGTTTATATAAATCTTTTCTTCTGTTTCAGTGTAGAAATTGATAATGTGCTAAACCTTCTGATTTTGCTACTAGGTTCGATCCACAACTTTGGATACCTGGTTGCCCGATCAAGTTTCTTTTATGCAATGTAAGGAACTACACAATTTGGTTCTATATTATGAGACAGTAAATAGTTAGATACTATGAATTACTCGGTTGCCTTTTCAGAACAAGATAATAAACTAGTTCTGTCAAAAGGGTAGATGTAGGTCTGACAAAATTGTATTAGTAAATCATGTAAGTGGTATGGTACATTCCATATATATCATTTATATGAGATTACGTAGTATCCATTTAATTGGTTGGTGAAACTACATACTGGTGGAAGATAGGATAATTGATAGAGAAAATACTGGGCTCTCTTCTCTTGCAGCTGAATTTATTTAGTACTTTTGTTGTCTGCAGAATGTGTACCTAACTCATCTCTTGATTTGTTGTATTTTATGCAGTAGTGGGTAATGCAAGGTCAAATAAGCACTGGGAGGCAAACTTACCGCCAAATTTTGACAGAAATGGATATGGAATCGAGAGATTTATTCGTTTGAAGTAAGTCGAAACTGTTAATGAGTTCTTGTGAATAACATTGGTTGGAAACAGAAGATTAAATTTGCAACTAATTTACCATTTTCTAATGTTGTCAAACTTGCTTAAAATCTTCCAGGTATGTGGAGAAAAGATGGGCTTCAAAAGGTGAACTTCAACCAGCTTCAAAGTCAGCTGAAATAATCTTTAACTCCAATGAGTCACGTGCTGCTGGGGCCAAGAGTGTTATTCAGAAGAATAGGAGATTGTCTCTTGAAGAAAGCATTCTTGTGAAACATATGAAACATGTTCCGCCTCCGGTAACAAGATCTCAGGAGGTATTCATGTTTAATCTCAAGTTCAATCCTTGATAAAGAATTATCTTGCACAGATACATGTGCATTGGATCATTTTAAACAAATAATCACATGCACAGTTTACACTTATACCTAGTTTACTATCAGATACTGTGATCTATTGTGGAGGATTATGTATTTCCTTCTTTTTTTTTTCTTATTTTGCAAGGCAGGGTAGGAGGTAGCCAACATTTACCTTCTCATTTCAAAATGCTATCTTATTGAATTCCTTGTCCTCTTTTTGAAATGTTTTTTTCATAATACCAAGACATGTATTTATCATCCCATAGACTTGTGTAGAATGTTCCTTTAGTGGGTATATTCAGAAAAAGGGGAATGAAAGAAGGGACAAGGTGGAAGGTAGTGGAAGGAGTGTGGTCTAAGAGATATCTAATGGCAGGTCATAATTGCATTTTGTTCTATTTTTTCTTTTCCTCTCGGCTCAGCTATATAACACTATTCTCTTTCCGCTCTCCTCAAAAAATTTGTTTGCCTTCCAATTTTTACTACATTACACAAAGCCAATAACAGTTTATCTTTTGCTATTCAGCGGTCCTCTGTTCTTCAAAATAAGGTTTCACCTCCAATATTAAGGAGGCCGTCTGCATCCTTTGATTTTGACAGCTCCAGGTCGAAGAACAATGGTACTGTCGATCATTTTGGCATCTTTACGGTCCATGAGGCTAACCAGGAAGTCTCAACCACACCTCCTAGCTGGATAACGTTCGATTGTAAGATGGCAATACTTGTATTGCACATTTTTTGTTTAATATCCTTGCACTCTTCTTATTGGAACTAATAAGATGTTGTCATCTCCTGTTATGCACTTCAAATTTATTAAATTAATATTCATGTTTGCAGGAGAAGGCTTATGAGGAATGTTTGTAGATTTTTGAGCTAGCTCTTTGTGTAGAGGCCAGAGCATTATAGTTGAAGAAGATCTTGCAATGTTGCATGAACTTTGAGCTGCATTGATCTGGTGTGTACTTCTCTTTTTCAACGATTACAATGTTGATATGATGCTTTTCTTTATTTCCATTTTTAGAGAACCCTCATATTTGTATACATTTTCCTGAAATCAAGAGATTTTTGTCATGGTCTGTGGCTATAGAATTGCTTGAAATAGTTCAGCTAGCTCAAAGTGCATCCTTATACAATACAATGAAAGTAAATATCTATTGCAAGGCATAATTTGCATGTTGATAAACATTTGAGATAACCATGCTTCCAACTTTCTCAGTTTTAGTGCACATTGGTCTCAAATGCATAATTTGATGCATGGCATATATCTTGAAAACAATTTATGTTGAAGATTATGTTTTCTCACAGGTTTGATAACAAAGTTTTCAATCAACACACTGCAGCAGGATATAAATTTGGTGCACTTTTGCACTACTTTGGTGTTGATGTATCAAACAGCCTATGGTCGTCCATAACATGGTTTGATTAGTACTGTAGCTCCTATCACTTTTCCCTCTCACAGCCATTGATTGAGATTAGGAAAAGATGAAAGGAAGTACATAGCAGTTCTTTTCTTATCAGTGTCAGTCCAAGAGTCTGTGACTGGAGATGTTGTCATCCAGCCTAAGTTTGGTCTTTTCTAGTGCACCATTTTCTTTTATTCATCAGTCAAAATACATAGCCAATGTTAACTTCATTGAATTTTGGGTTGCTTAAAAAAGGTTCATATGATCAGAAGTTTTATCTTTGTTCTGTGAACTTCTAATCTTGCAGTGTCATTACTGTGCACCCTTTTAACAAAGCCTTTGAGCTTTACTTGTTAAATAAATATTAAGCATTAACTTAACTTCTTTCCCTCATTATCATTTAATTAATTTTTTTCGGATGAAAATTTTCTTAAATTATTTTTCAACTTCACTAATATAGCATCTAAAAATTAGTTTAATAGTAATATATTTATAAAAAATATTAATCAATCTTTTATTAGAAAAATAATTCATGTAATAAAAAAGAAACTAATTTTTTTCACAAATGCAATTCAATATTGGTTAATAGAACCTAAACTTTGAAATACAAAAATTAATATCTTAACAAACAAGCTATTCATAAGCCTTTAAAATTAACTTTGTACTCTATTAAAAGTTTAAGTTTATTTGTCAAATTTAACCAACGAAAAAAATCTCAAGTTTATTACATTATACATGATAATTAGTGGTAAATTTTTTATGTAATGAACCTGAAGTGTGCTTCAGTCAACAATATATAAAAATATAATGAAAAAATTGAAAGTGACACTAAAACATTTACATCCTTCAATCAAATTATCATTTAATTTTTTTTTTGTTAAAAGAAATTGTTTTTCTTAATTTTGATAGATAATAGGGTTTACTAAAATAGGATTTTTTATAATAAAATTCAATAATCTACGCATACTTCAATGACAATGTAAAAAAAAGTACATTCAAATTAATTTTAAAAAATTCTAAAAATTTGAGGCATTAATTAATAACATATGTAGAAATGAATACAACCAATTAACATTCTCTAGTAGTTCAACTATGGTTGCTCAATCCATCACAACATAAACATAGATTAATGGGCGCAAAATCATCATCGTGGGGCTGATCGCATTGTAGTTTACCCTCCGCAAAATCAAAATCAAAATCAAAATCCGTGTGAGAACGTATAAAGGCGGGAAAAAGCTGAAACTATCCCTCGTCGGTCACAGCCACCACCGCCATACGTACCTTCACACTCTAACCTACTCTCTCTCAAACTTCCTTTTTCTCCTTCTTCCTTCTTCTTCTTCTTCCATGCTTTCAGAAATTCACTTTCTAAATTTGCGATAGCTTTCAGAAATTCGCTCCGAAGCTCGCCTCGGTATACCTCGCATTTTCTCTTTCGTTCTCCTCAGAAAATTAACTCACGTATGGATTAACTTGTTAGTTGTTGAATTAACTAATTAAGTTTCAGATTTCGATTGTTGTCATTTGCATCCACAATTTTCAGAGCTGGACTTCCATTTCCGTGCTGCGCAATTGAATTAATTATCAGTTAGTTAGCTCTCACTTTTCTTTTTCTTGTTTCATTCCAAGAAAAAATGGAGAAACTCAGGCCAGCGTGGGCTGTCAAGGCAATCATCGTCATCATTTTCACTTCGATTCTTTTCCGATGCGTCTGCGGCGAGAATCATACCGTCGGTGGAGCTTCCGGCTGGGATCTCCGTTCCAATATCCAGGCCTGGTCGTCTACGACAACGTTTAATATCGGAGACGATCTCGGTATATATCCACATTCTCTCTCTCTCTCTCTCTCTCTCTCTCTATATATATATATATATATACGTACATATTCATCTCCATTCATCTTAATCAATCCATGCATGCATGCACGGATTAATGTCTTAAATTGTGAGAAAATAATTAGCTCTGGCAGGAGCAATTTAATTAACAGCGGAATAATAGTTAATTAGTTTAACTTGTATTTAAATTTTTATTTCAAGAATTTCAGAATCGAGGGTAAACAAACACGTCTTCTAATCTAGAATGCTTTATTTTATCTGTGGCCAAAAATTCTGATTATTCTTGAGTAGAAAACTGCGAGTAGTAATTCCCCCCACTCCCACTCCCAATTTTCCCTTCTCAAACCAAACCAAAGAGTAGAAAGCTGCGAGTAACCTTTTTCGTTTTTCTCGAAGCTAGTTTAGCGAAGTGAAACGAAAACCAAGACGAAGCCAAGGGTATTTTCGGCATAATGGATTATATTTTTTATTAATGGTTAAATTACAATTCCTTTTACTCTTTATTTATTAAATACAATTTTCATTTTCTTTTCAAATTTTAGTCTTTATATTTTAAAATATCTCTTTAACTAATTCTTAATTTTTCATATGTAGGTTTTAAATTTTAATTACTTAAATTATTACATATGTAAGATTTAAAGTTGAATTAAATAAAAAAAATGAAAATAAAACATATACAGAATTAAAGATTCAGTTTATGAATTTTGAAAATAAGGAAATAAATTCAGAAAAAATAGAGAAACAAAAATGATATGTTAAAAAATCAAAGCTGAACAAAATTGTAACATTAAACTGTGAGGAAACTAAAATAATAAAAGTTTTGGCGTGGTTTGGTTGGCAGTGTTCTCATACACGCCAGTTCACGACGTGGTGGAGGTAAACCAAGTAGGTTACGACACGTGTACGATTGCCAACGCGCTTGCCACGTACGATGACGGAGACACCGTGATTCACTTGGGCGGAGCGGGAACGCGATACTTCGTGTGTGGCCGAATGGGCCACTGTCAACAGGGCCTTAAACTCCTGGTCCAAGTTCTAGCCCAGTCCAACAATGGAACCAACAACGGAACCAACGACGATCAAAACCAAAACCCCGGCACCACTTCTTCTCCTCCGCCTCCTCCTCCTCCGCCGGCTTCTCCGCCGCCCCAGGTTGACGAACACCCTCCCGCGGATGAGCCCTCGCCCTGCGACTGCTCCGGTGCGGAGGAGCGTTTTGGGGTGGTGCCGTTTATTACGCTAGTAATCGTGCTCGCTTTCGCCCGCGCTCCTCCGTTTTCATCTCATGCGTTGAAATTGCTAGCAAGCTAGCTAGTTTACTGCATTTTAGTTTTACCTCGGCCTATTGCTCAGGGCATGAATGTGTCAGTTAGAATTTGAATAATGAGTTTGCTGTGTGTATTCAGTGTGAATATTTTCTCTGTACGCATTGTATGTACTTTCCTTCTTGTAAGGTTGCACTTGCAGCTCTGCATGCATATTCAAAGTGAATATTTTCTCCGCCGTTGTAAATTTGTCTTTTTCACTTGGTTAATGTTGTGTGTGTGAATAATATAAAATTCTGGATTTAATTAACTAGATCACTATATTTTTAATTGATCCGAGTGAGGTCGAGCCAGATTAATTACATTTCCATCTCAATAACGAAGGTAAATGTTACTAATGCTATTTCATGACATGAAACAGAATATGTATTATTAGAAGCAGGGAAATGTCTTTAACAAAAACAGAAGCTTGCTAATCCAAGGCCGAAGAGTTGTGGGTTGGGCCTGTAACATCAGCCATTTCTTATCGGCTTTGTCTACAAAATGCCAAGGCATTATTCGTGTTGTGTGATAATCGGGCGGCGTCCACAGCCTCATTCCCATCACTATACTGCTTAGCCCTTTAGAATACTATCATTAAATCCCTCATCCACCAATTTTTTTTTAAAAATAAAATAATAATTTTAAAATTAGCCAAATCATAATTATAAACTAATATATTTTAATAGGAAGTTGTCACGATATTTTCCTAATTGTTATACTTAATGATATTTTGACTTCGTATGTATAGACGGATGGTGTCCTCGTGGACCTACAAAAGGAATAATAGTAGCCGCTAGAAGTTAGAAGTCTACATCAAGGGCAATTTTGAGTGCTGCTTCTTCAAGCTAATGAGCAGAGGTTCTTTTATAAACTAAAATTACTTTATTCTTAGATTTATTTTGAGTAAAATACATATTCATTTCTTCTTGTGAAAATGTTTACTAAGAAACTTGTCCAAACCCTTCTTTGGGTCCCTATTCTCTGGTCCACAACTTGCTTGTGCCTTGACAACGCGTAGAAGGATTTTCTTGGTTGTTTCCATTAGTGGTTAATAAGAAAAGGACCAGTCTTTGATGATGGCAAACAGTGGGGTCTTATTCTTAGGTCCTCTACCTTGTACATTCTTCCTAATCAACATTTACACATAATTATTACCATAAGCAACGGTTACGCAGTGTCACACGCGTCAATAGTGCCACTCCCAACTCGTTCCTTGTCCTTGCATTGATAATTCAAAATTTCTACCAGAAGAAAATAACACTAGTTTTTGAATTATACTTGGCCATTTTGAAGGTAGCAGAATTCATTGACAAAAGTAGAAAGCGTTAAAATAGAAAGAGAATGCTATATTATAATAAAACTGAACTTTCCTAAATGTAGAAGCTAAAGGCATTTTGCAGGCAGAAGATGGGGGTCCGTGTCTGTGGTTTCTCAGAAATAAAAGACTTTCACAACTTGGATCCACTTATGTTTTCTATTGTAGAAAGGTCCTACTTCTTTATGAAGTTCTGTACTAACAAACCACTCAAAGTTCATGACACAACAAGAGACATGGGGCTCTTTCTGCTTCAATTTTCACTGCCATGTAAGGGGGCAACGTGCTTTCCGACCTAAGATGGTCATAATTAAAAATGAAGGCTTAAAGAAACAGCAAGTCCCACTAGATCTATAATGATCTTTACCATGCTGACAGATACTAACCACGTGCTTGTGTTCACCAAGTTTACTGCCTTAATCCCATAATTTGATCCCAAAACTAATTCTCCCTTTCAAGACTTTGACAGCATGACCAATCTGCTTAAGCCAAGATATCTCCATTGATGGTCACATGCAACCATGCACAGTTGAAATGACAACTCACTCCTCACATTACATTCACTTTATCTTCGTTCATGTACTTCATGTACCAAATAAATAAATAAATAATAGAGTGTTCATATCTTTACAACTATATACCATATTAATATGCAGTTTTTGTTAAAGTAACATTTTTCTAAATAATAATAGGTTCAGTTATTTTCAAGCTCTATAATACGCCAAAGGGCAAAGGGGGTCCAACCCTCTATTCCAACTCCCTCAGTTTGGTCTATCAATGTACACGAGCTGCTATATATCAACTCCTTGCATGAGTAAAACTTGTTATTGTTAGGTGTATATGATCTGGTTCAAATGGTATCTGTCCAAGTTTGTTCCCCCTTCCTTGTATGTCGGATCTCTTGTAATTAAAAAGGTAAAAAGGACAACCTTAAACAGATATAATCTACGACGTTGTCGATCTTCATTTAAGCCTTTTTTTTTAATCATGGTTGTTCATCTGCCATACACAAACCCACTTTGATTAAGAAATCTAGCTCCAGCTCCTCTCGGACCAACATAGTACTTTCTCACTCGACAAGTATTTTAAAGCTGAATTCATTGGTAAATTATTAGGTCTGCATAAAATAATGCTACCTAGGTCCAAACTACACAATCAATACAAACATTATGGGATATAGGAAAAACTAAACTTCTGAATGGTTTATAGTAGGACATGTAGAGCAAGGATCTAGAGCAAAGAAAGAGCACAACAGATTTGGGAGAAACTAACTTATGGCCACTATGTCACAAGAAACTTGACAAGGGAAAAAGTACACCATGTCTGATACTTGTCCTGGCTTTCTTCACAGTCTCAGCAGCAAAAATATGTACACAACAAGTCCTGCCAAGGGAGAAGAAAGAGTCAACATAGAGAAACCGACAATTCGAACTTCTATATGTGGGATTTATATATATATACTACGTACTAATAATGTAGATTATAATTTTTCTACTCTTCAATCAAGTGTTTGGTAGGTGAAACAGTCTAATCAAAACTAGATTCATTTAATTGCACTAACTACTACTTATGTTTCGCCAGGTGTTGAATGCCTAATGCGTCAAGAATATAATTAGATGCCATAGATATCTGCACTATGGAATAACAGTGTCACTTTTTCAGTCACAAAAATACATATTTGTGTATATAAGAAGCTCTACATAATCCTTCCTGAGGTCATACCTCGTAGAAAAAAGGATAAAAAGTTCAACAAACATTTGATTATGTTTAATTTATGTATAAAGAGATTCCACAAGAAAGTGCTGTATTTAACTACTATTACTGATCCAAACAATAATATGGGAACAGTTGTCATCTTGCACATGACAAGACTAACCGTTCTAAAAGCATAAGTTGTTAGGCGAAAGGTTGCTGAATGGTTTAATAACAAGAAATATGTTACATATACATATGATTACAAAGATAGCCGACAGTGAAATTCTGCGTAACACATGGATTTAGTAATGTGCTGACTGAATGCAATGAGAACTAAAATAGGTATACATGATAAGTACCTTCAAAATGGTCAACATACTTCCATAGATTCTCATCATTTTGCTAATTTTTCACTGTGACTGGTGAAAAAGAAAGAGATTGGTCACATCAAAAACGGCGATTTACCATGTCCTTGAGACGCTGGATAGATTCCAGCCTCTGCAGCTTCATTTGATGGTTGAACTTCTTAATGAAGGCTTCTGCCCTGCGATTCAGTTCCTCTAGACTCATGGATTTATCTCTTCTCAAGGAAGCTCTATCGTTGAAAGTGTCTGACTTTTTGAGCTCCTTCTTAGCCCAAGCCACAGGGTCATCATCATCATCATCATCACCCTCCCCATTGCGACGAAATGGCTCTGCCTTGGCAATCCTTGCGCCCCATGTCTCACTCTTCTTCAGCTGTGGCCTCATCGTTTTCCCCTGCCCCTCCATGATAGCCTTCCACGTGGCTTCCAGTGTGTCATCACCATCGGAATCCGGCAATAAATAATCATTGGTGCAATTTTCTAGCAAAGGGTGGAGCATGAATTTGTTATAGGACAACAAATCAGTCCCTTCAGCCACCTTTTGTTCTTTCTCTTGCTCTTGTTGTTCTTGTTCTTCTTCAACCTCCTTTTCTTCTTCCTTGGGTTCATTTGTTTGGCTCTCTGGCTCGGTTGGGTGGTTGGCAGTGTCTGAAATGGTGGTGGTTGCGTGCTTAAGATCAGAGGGTGCAGGAGAGTCAGAGAAGAGTTTGGGGTGGCTATTGCTTTTGGGGTGGAAGTTGGAGGAAGCTGCAATGATGATGATGATGAAGTTGACAATGATGTAAAGGAATGGAAGTGTTAGCCAGCTTCTAACTGAGACCCAAAATTGAGGAAGAGTGGATAGAAGAAGGTGGAATGTGTATGGGACTACTGCCACTTTAAACAAAACAAGAGAGGAGACAACCCCCATGGACATGAGCACAAGCTTTGCAGCCCACATGGCTGTTTCAAATCTGTTAGATTTGCGAGAAGATGGTTTTTGAAAAAGATCCATCGCTGACATGCTGCTGGCAGAACTACTAATAATAACTCTTCACAACAACACGCAGATTTAAAAGAACAAAGCAAAAGAAAGAAGTCTTCTGCTTAGAAAAATGAGAAGAATAAGACCCAGAAACAAAAACTTCTAGGTGGGTGGGCGATTTTAGCAACTAGTACATAAACATGAACAAGCACCAGTTCTTCAGAGGAAAAACAAGAGACAGGAGCTTTTTTGAAACTGAGGTTTGTGTATGAAAACCAAATTCTGAAAGTTTTTCATCAGGAGTTAATTAAGAAGGAGATAAGAAGAAGCAAGGTTTGTGGTGAATTACCGTGGATCCTTGAAAGGTGATGAAACAGAAGAGAAAGGAACAGAAATAAAGGAAGTGAAAGAAGAAAAAAAAAGTGAACACAATGTATTGAGACCAAGCTGTGCAGAAGTTGAGTCCACTCTAGTCTCTAGAGTAGAAAGAAAGAAAGAAGGGTTTTAAAGAAAGAGAGCTTTCAGATTTCACTGTTTCAGGTGCTGTAGTTAGCAGCAGAGCCAACAAAAATTCCATTAGTACTGGGTAGGCAGGGTGGTCATAGAGTAGTAGAGGACCACATGAACAACATCTCTCTCTTATGAACCCCTCTTACTCATTTTTCATTCCCAACCAAACACACTGTTTGATGAATTCCCCACCGTCAGATTCTTCAACAATAGTTCAAAGGGTATGAGAAAAATGATAAATTTTGCACTCTCCCCTTCACTCATTGCTATATAGCAGGTGCTAGCGACAGAACCACCGAAACTTTAACTATTGTTTGTGAAAAAGAAAAAGAAATGTTTGGATATATTTTCAGATTTGAAATGTCAAGAAAAAGTAAACGGTTAAATTTGGGTGGAAATGGTTCTAGTTTTATTAGTTAATTAACCATAATTAGGTTGGTTGTTAACAAGGTTTATTTTAATTTAAGAAATCTAAGCAATATTTGAAGGTAAATTAAGTAATCTGGATTAAAGTAGTAGCTGTATTGAGCGGCGGTGGGCACAATTTGCGGAGAGGGTGATTACAACTTTTGGCACCACTAAGTTAAAGGTGCTCAACTAACCATAAGAGTACATGCTACATCTATATCATGCTTCTCATTCTTCAATTAAATTACAATAATTTCAGTGTAATAACATTAAATCGTCTAACACTACAAAATAATAAAATAGATTAAGTCATTTGATTTGAAGTTATTTTCCAACAAATTCAATTACAAATTCAGTAAAAAAGTGTTCAAAATTTATTAACAAACAATAAAAATTAACAATAACAATAAAATAAATTGAAAATTGAGATTTTTAGAAAAAAATATAAAGATCATTTTAGTAATTTGCCTCTCAATTCATTCAATAATGATTTATTTATGAGTATATATATAAATATATATCATTCATTCAATATTTAAATAAATTAAATTGATCAAACATACATTAACCAAATCAATAAAATCTAATCTGTAAAATATGTATTCACTAATTTATTCATTACCTTACTCGTCTTTAAAAAAAAATTTAGATTTTTACCTCTTGAATTCAGCAAACAAGAGATTTTTCATGAAAATACAAACTAAACAAGATTTTCAATTAAAGAATAAAATTGTATTATCAAAATTCTTTTAAAAATTTAGAACTAAAAAAAGACCAGACATTTATAATTAAAAAAAGACCAGACCACCAGGCCATCTAGTGTTTGTTACATATATTGAAGAATAAAGTTGTAATTATATAAAACATCATAACTATTGTAAAATTATAATAAAATCAACTCATACAAGTTTAGTCTTCCACACGGAAGCAAAAGTAAGAAAACTACAAACACAAAAACTAGATTAAGAGTGTGTTGTGTCGCTCTCGAACCTTCTTTGTTCTTACTTTATCTGATGTTGTCTTTAAATCCTCCCTAATATAATTTGTTTCCTTCTTTGTTACAAATTGTCTTACTAAGTATCTTTCTTTTCATTTTTGTTCTACTTATCTTTCATATAATTTGTTTCCAAATCTTTTCATATATGTGATTTGGATTTTTAATAACTAAGCCTAGCACAATCGAATATGCAAGAGATACTAGAGATGATTTGAAGATTTGCTCTAATCAAATAAGAATTGAAAAAAATTATCTATATGCTTAAAATATAAATTTATCTTCTATTATAGTTTAAGAAAACCAAAATTAAATACACTAAATTTGATTAAAAATGTACTTTAGTATGCATTACAAATTATTAGCTTAATTTTAATCATTATATACAATTTCTAAAGTTATGCCTAATTAAATTTTTAATTATGAAAAAGTTAATAACATTGATGATGTAAAATTAATTATATTATCATGGTTTCTGATCATATTAATAACTCTCCTACATATTGCATATATTTTTTTGGCAAAATTGCTTATATAGTGTCCTATCTGTGCTAATTTATTGCTAGAAATATTTTACTAGTATGAAATTGTCGAATTATATTTTTTGTCTACAGAAATAAAATAAAAAATTGAATTGCTTTATCACAACAAACCCATTAAAAAAAATTAAAACAGCCAAATCATCTTAAATATCAATATTTTAATATGTTTCCAAACACAATCTTAGCATTCTCATCTTTTGAATTATTTACTCGTCAAGAAATATAACATCAACTCAAACTCCCACAAAACAGATAATAATAAATACTTCTAACATTATTATGAAAAAATGGTCAATTAATTAATATTATTACTTAAACTCAAAACTCCACCCAGTAATAACTTGTTCCAATAAGCAAGTTTTGAATTTATTATACCAGTAACATAGTAAAAATTAAAAACGGACAAATTAGTATCTTTCAATTGTTAATTTTTTATTTATTTTATTCTTCAAATTGTTGATTGAAAAAATCTAGTACTCAGTTACATTTTTTTTTAAATCACTGTATTTTTCATCTAAACAATAAGAAATATTTTTAGATTGTTCATAGTTGTATATTCCAATTTCACTAGGATTTTAACCCTAGATTGTTCATAGTTAATAGAAGCAAAACCACAAAAACTCAATAAGATATTTTGCAATTAATATTATATTTTACCTCTGAATTTTCCATAATCTGCTATGTTGGTTACACCATAAGCCATGCAATTAAGTGATTATCTATGACAGAGTCACAAACAGTCATCTATCAACAACATGGATACTAAGAAAAAAAAAAAATCTTTTCAAAATACAAAAAGAAATAAATATCTTCACTTACTTTGCATGGTCAGATAAGTTTCATTGGACTTTTTCCTTTTGATACAATCGCTTTTGATTAAAAAAATGAACAAAAGATCAATGAAATTAGTTAGACCAATTTTAAAAAGAACTTTTTGTTAAAAATTAATAAACTGAATTTTCAAAATCTAAAAAATATCATAAAAGAACTTTCTCACAGACATTATTCAAACACTCCCCATTATACTATGTGATAATTTTGACGTTTGATTTTTTTAAGTAATGAAATTGAACATATGACTTGTTTCCATGATAATACTTTTGGTTTTCTTTCTCGATGACGATTCTGAAAGTTGATTTGTATCAACATGATATGAACATAACAATATACAAAGCTTGGTTGTAATTATCTCTAACATTTCCTAAAATAATTGAGTCAAACATACAAATTTCTTTTTCCTGGTCTTCTCATTTAAGTTTGATTAATAATCATTCACTTTTTCCTATTTTTTTTAATAATAAATAACAAAAAAAAATTTATAATATATAAATAAGTATAAATTTTATTTTATAAATCGATTTTATAAGATTGAATTAAATTTAAAAAGTTGAATTTTTAATAAAATATGAACATTTCAAATATTTATTAAAATATTTATAGTCACTTAGCTTGTTAATTAACTTCTAAACATGTTTTTGATGTTTCTAATCCTTTTTTCCATTTATGAACCAATTAGTCAACTCAAGGTACCATGCAAATATTATTAGATCAGATTCAAAATTCAAACATTGCTATCATTATTGTACACTATAACAGCTATATAATTGAGTAATAATTTAGAAATGTGTATGAAGAAGCTATTTTCATTTTGTGATGAATCCATCACCTTACAGAGTAGACCTAGATAACAGCAGAGAGGACAACCTTAATAAAGGAAATCACCAACATGCTGCAGCATTGCAAGTTGCAACACGCGTGTATGCAATATCAATATCTCTGCATTTATGTGCACAGAATCTAGTCAATTTTTTGGCTAAGAGAAATCAGAAACACAGTGCTGCTGAGTTAATTTTTATTGTTAAAGTGATAATATGTACACACAAGCATCCAAATATTAAGAAGGTCATTTAATTAATTAATTATTAGATTTCCTGTCGAATGACGGAAACTTTGTGATATCTTAACACATCTCGGAGTCTTCCAAAGAATGTGTAAAGACTTTAGTCGAATGATTGAGATTTTTTGGATATCTCAATATTTTGGTACACTTTGTGGTCTTTTAAATAATGTATAAAAACTCAGAGAGTGTCATTAACGAAGATTACACAGTAAATATTTACAAATTAATATTAAAGGAATAATTGAACTCAATTGAGTTTGATTTAACTATTCGTACAATCAAAATATTTTACACAACTACTATAAATAGGTGGGCAACCTAAAATTAAAGATAACAAAATTTTGATTTGTATCTTTATTCAGATAAAAACTAATTTAAACATCAAAATATATTCATAAATTTTTTTATTGAATAGATTGAAGGTTCCAGAAGATGGAAGAACTTGAACCTGGAGTGAATAAAATAAGAAAAACTTGATTAAGGAGAACTCGGAAAAATAAAAAAATGAAACACTTCAATATTTTACTTAACATTTCATAGTAATGCTCTGTTTGTTTTTATCTATTTACTGTGATCCAAGAAAGATTTATGGAAGTATTTGTGTTTGTTTTCACAAATTGGCAGAGATTTGCGAGTAGAGAAATAGACTGATTGCTTAGAACGTGTTCTTTGTATATAAGCAAAGAAACTTCACAAAAAGAGAGGAGAAAGAAATGTAACATTTATTTTTCCTACTTTGTCCACAGTTTATTTTTTAATTTTTAAAACATAACCAAATTTCAAAAATAAAAAAATAAACAAATTTACATAATTTTCAATTCTAAAAAATAAATTTATGAATATAAAAAGATAAATATTCTATTATATGTATTTATAATAAAAATAAATATTTTTTTCAATCAAATATTTTAATTAACTCAAATTTATACAAAAATATCTTATATTTTATTATTTAAATATTTTTAAAAATAAATATAAATTTGTAACTTACATTTTATAAATTTTAAAAAAATAAAAAATTTTTTTATAATCTTGTTATCACTTACAACTTTTAATAAATTTTCTTTAAAAATCTATTCTAAGATATCTTAATCTAAATAACCTTATTTTTTTTACACTTTTTTCTTAAATTACTTCAAATTCACTTCCTCAATTCATCTTCTCATTCTTTAGTGATGAAACTAAATATCTTCTTATATGATTTCTCTTGAAAGACCTAAACTTATTCTTTAAAAGAGAGTATTGATATATTGGAGTTGTAGAGTAACATATTTTGTTGGCAGTGAGTGAGAGAAGTTGCAGTACTATCTTTCATCATTGTGGAATGGGGTCAGTTGTCTTACCCTAGGGAACCGGCCACTCACCGACTCACCCCAACTTGTTTCTACGCACCTTTTCTTCTTTCTCTCTCTTTTCCTCTTTGGTACCTTAAATGTCTGCTAATCATAACCTCAACTATGTCCACCACCCTTTTTCTTAAACCAAACTTTGATAATAATCATAACAACAACAACTATATTACACCCTTTTTTCTTCAAGCTCAGTTTTCAAATTTGAGGAACAACTTTCGTCTTTACACTAACAAACAGTATCTAAATCATCTCACATTACCATGTGCCAATTCCACACCTTCCTTCCTTTCCTTCATGATGCTAACAAGATGCCAACATTTACATCAAATCAATTACTGTCACTCACTTCTCACCCCTTTGTCCTCTTTATTCTGTGTCATACTTCACTCACTTTCTTTCTCTCTCAGTCTTTTTTTTTTTAATCTTTTTATAGTTTTTCTTTCATGCATTCTTTTTTGTAACTTCTTTCATATATATTTTTTACTTTAAGGCCAATGTTAGTTTTAAATCTTATGTAGATACTAATAACTTGTGATTTAAGTGAAACTCGTGAGCTTGCTTGATCTTTTCTAAAATAGTTTTAAATTCAGGATTTTATAGATGAAAAAAAATACAGTTGGAAAGTATCTCATCCGATAAAAAAATATCGAGAAAGAAGTATGAAAAAATAGGGTAGAAGCCTCCTATTTTCAAAACCTAATAACCTAATGCCTATTCATTTTACATTAAAAAAATTCCTGAACATCCATACATCCAAGTATGTAATTCCTATAAACCCACATTTGAGAACTCTATTATTGTGTTTTGATATAGTGATCACAAGAAGAATTTTGGTTTTATTAAAGGATTCTTCATCCATGACCATAAATAGATAAGTTGTTCTTTATTTGGGGTTCAATGCAATTGAATTTACCCCCATGTGATTGCTATTCTTTTTTTTTTAATGTTTAATTTTTCAATATTTAATGTTTGTGATGATCCAATTAGAAAATTGGCCTAGTTGTATGATTCTATAATTTTGTACTATTATGGACCGAGATTGATATTACGTATAAACATATTTATTCATATTTAAATATATTAATATTGTATCAACGAAAATTAAGAGATTTTAAATAATCAATCTTAAATAGAAGACAAACAAGATGAGATACATAGAATATGAGATGAAGATTTTAATAAATAATAGAGAATATAAAAAAAAATAATCACATACTAGTTAAGGATTCATATATTGTTAGCTATATTGAATGTTCTAGGTTTCAAATCATCTATACTTTTATCTAAAATAAATTTCAATCATAATTAATAATTTATTTTGAGTTATAAATTAAAGAAGACAATCAATATTTTTATCTCAAGATATATGATAAAGAAGTTTCGGCAGGACTAAAACTTTTTTTTTTCTTTCTAAATGCAAGGTACTTTGGCTACACTAATTTAAGAAATTCAAAGTGGGACCAAGGGACTTAGATTATTGTGCTTAAGGGATCATTAATGTTTAAATAAATTTATAGGTTAATGATGAGATAATCTTGTTAAGATAAGTTAATGGTGTGATTGCATGTTACGAAATTCAATAGTTAAATTCCGACATTTTATTTTTACTTTTTTACGCCATATTTTTTAATGTGCCGATCAATTGTTCGATAAGATTCACAAGTCATTTTTTTTTCTTTACTATTCACATGCATGTGTTTAAATTTATTTGTTACCTTATTTCTTCAATTCTTTTAATTTAATAATTACTGTACAAGTTTAGGTAAATATAAACTTTACTTATCACTTTGTTACTTGTGACTTGCTAAAAGATTAACTAACAAGTAATATACTCTGTTTTATCTAATGTTTTTGTGTTTTTTAAGAAAAAAAAATGTTAAAATTATATATTATTCTTTTAACATGGTCGTACTAGATTTATTGTAAAATGTCACACGGTTTACTTGGTATTAATAAAAAAATGTTAGTTTTTATTATACATTTTTTAAACACTTCCATAAAAATTCTAATATAAATACTATTGTTAGAATTCAGTGTTAGAGATACACATCGACATAAAAACATTTCACAGTGTATAAGTGATGCAAACACTTTATTTTATAAGTCGATTTTATAAGATTGAGTTAGAATTAAAATTTACTCCTTAATATGGTATTAAAGTCATTTAGAACATATGATAGAGAGAATTTATTAGTCTTATCATGTCACCTATTATCGGACCGCAAACCATCCATAAATATACAGTCTCACGCACAAGTTGACAGGTCTTAGTATGAGAAAGTGTGTTATCAACTAGAAATAAGAACATTTCATGTAAATGATTGCAAACCTCTAACTTATAAATCAATTTTATAAGATTGAGTTAGGTTTAAAATTCACTTACACATACAATTAAGTAAATTTAATAATTCAAATTTCAATTCTCTTAAGTTAATTTACTTAAACCCTTAATGTGTATACACTTTTGTTTTTAAATATATTCGTTTCTAATTAACATGATTAATCTCAACACACATTTTCTTTCTCTTTTTTTTCTAGTGGAAAGAGTGATTCTATTTCCTTCAGGAATAAAAAAAAATGTACCGGATTATAGAAGTTAAAGGAAAATTAACACTTAAAACATAATTATTTAATGTGTAAGTGTTAGTTTGTCCATAAAATGAAAGAAATAATATTTTCAATATTTTGAATAATAATTGAAGTATTTAACAAATTATATCTAAATTATTATGTCTACCGAATAATACCTTGGGATACAGAGAGAGTTAAATGTACGATTTGTGAGTTGTCAAAAACATTTCTCTCAAGAAACTTAAACAGTATTTTAGGATATGCATTATTTCATGTTTTCTAATAAAAATACGTTAGGTGCACATACATTGTTTTATTCCATTAATTGAACTATCAAAAATAATTATAACTTTGAATATTTAAAGTTAAGTTCATCCATAGAAATATTCATCAAATTAAATGTATATAGTACCCTCTACATCTAGAGTACAGAAGCTTCTGCAACTATTTGTAGAGTTAAAGAAAAATTGGTGCCTATAAATAATTAAGGTTAATGCAGTGTGAAAATAATGACTATTATTTTCTAAAAAAGAACACAAACTTAAAAAAATTAGTCTTTCTGTAAAAAAAAAAAAAAAAAAAACGTTCTATGGGACTATATTTTTAAAAGAAAAAAAATAGCTCAAACTCATGTATGCTTATGAAACTGTTTTATTATTAAATTTAAAAACTAAGAACTAATTTGACATTAGATTGTATATTAATAAGATTAATCAGATATTAAATTATTAAGTTTAGATATAACTTGTTTTTAAGTTGTATATTAAGATATAACTTTTTATTTTTTGTATTAAAAGATTATTAAGAAGTAAATTTTCACGAAACTCACTCTTATAAAATTGGGTAAAGTTTAGGTTCATTATATATTATAAATTAATCTTATTTTAGTTTATATGCAGTCTACAACACATTCTCCTCACATCGAAATCAATCAACTCGTGTGAGAGATTGTATATTTATAAGTAATTTAATATAACAATCATGTATAGTACAATAAATTCAACAAATTCTCGTTAAAATATGTTTTAAATAATTTTGGTATCATATTAAAAATATTAAAAAGTGAATTTTAAATTTAATTTAATCTTAAGTAGCAAAATAATATTTACACTCACTTATATATAAATTAAACTTACCTCTAAATAAATAAATGTGTGATCTTCAACCTATATTAACAAAATTCAGTTTGTTCAAAAATTAAATTACGGATTATTTATGACCAAAATAGTAGTATATCTAAAGAAACAATTACAGTAAAAAAAAAACTCTAGAACACAGTATGTATAAACGAAAGAAAAAGGAAGGAAAATGTGTACGGAAACTACCTAAGAGATCTGGTGATAGGACGAACAGAAAAGTTGAATAGAGAAAGTTCAGAAAATATGACGAGAGTTTCAAACAAAACCAATCATGATTCATTTTGACAAAGAAAAACTCCTTCTAAATGTCAAACTTTGAAGACCATTTATGCCAACTACTGTTTGAAAACTGATAAATGCCTAAATCTAACGAATTATTGCACATATATTATTAGGGTTGGATCAAAAGCCAAAATATTGGTGAGAACAACTTGCACTCTTTTTTTTTTTTTTTGTTTTTGGGAAAAGTGTCCCTAATTATTTCAATGATTGGTGAAAAGGAAAAGATTAAAAATTATGCAGAGAAAGGGTGGTTAATCCAATTTGATGTTAGGTACAATAATAAATAGTGGATTCAACTGCGATCAATGATTTAACTTTGCATTGGAATGTTCTATTCAATCTATAACATACTGCAACCACTGCATAGGGATTCATAAAAAACATCATTAAGTTGGTGCATTCAATTCTTATAAAATATGCAAATTAATTGTCATCTTTCAGAGAAAGCATCCCAGAAATTGAGGTGGCATTAGGGAGTTCTTAACTAGGGATCATAATATGGTATCAGTATAATGTCAATAATATGTTATCTAAAATTTGTAAAATTTCATCTACATTAAATTTTTTTATAATATTTGATTGATTAAAATATTGTTGATATTTATTTTATTTTATTAAATATTAATTTTTTTAATTAAAATATTAAAATTTGATCAAATTTTATTATTATTTTTTCTGTATTTTTATTTTTCAGGAAGTTATATTAATTACAACAGTAAAGTAAATAGATCAAAATAAAAAAATATATAATAAAAAAATAAAATTAAAAAATAGTGGTCCACCTACCAACCAATCTTATAATAAAAAATTATTGATTTCAACTCGTATAACCTTGGTCAACTTGTTCATCATATCCCATTTCTAACTAACGAGTGACATGTCGAGTTGTTCAGTTTAAGTTCTAATTTTATTTACACTTCTATACAAGTAAATATAATTATATATATATATAATAATTTTTTTCTTCATAAGTTACTTTCTTATTTAGTTGTAATCAATGAGAAATTTTTAATTTTAAAATTATTTAATATTACTTTATTTATAATAAATATTTATTATTTATGAGAAATTTAAAATTGTGATCGAAAATTTGTTAATAATCCTGTTAAAAAAATTAATTTATTTTTCATATTAAAATTAATTTGATGGATCCGAAGTTAATTATGTGAAACATATGAGATAAATTTATTTTATACTTAAATGTGTTACTTTAGATCTATTTTTAGCTTATTATGTTAGGTTGTTGAAAAGATACATTAACGGAGATTGATTGAGTACCAATGAACCATAGAATAATTTTTAAAAAATTATAATAAATTATTATCTAATAATCCAAAACCTTATAATGAATTACTAGGTAATAGCTAAATTCATTTTATTATTTTTCAATCTAAATACAAAAGGAGATAAGATTTTGAAGAATGACTTATTAGCATTTCTTGCTTCTTATCTTCTTGTTTCTTCTTTTGAAATTCCTTCTTTTTGAGTTTACTACAATTATTGACCAAATTGTTAAATAGCTAAAAGCTAAAAGTTACTTGTACACCTAACTTTTGCATTACATAAGTATAGTGTTTTTTCTTTTATGAATTTGACCTCCAAACGTTTAATAATGCGAGGACTTAGTTTTCTTTTTATGAGAATTGACTAGTTTTTAAAATTACAAAGGATTAAATCACAAAATTAATCGATTATTTTTTTAAATTTTGAAAGAATTATATCACAAAAAATTTAAGTTTATAAATAATATAAAAACATAATTAAGTTTTAAGTCACAAATTTAAGTATTTTTAATATTAATTAAGTTTTTATTAAAAACAATTATTTTATTGAGTGCTTGAATAATTTTCATTCATGTATTTTTAATTGAGTTTTTATTGTTTTTTTTATTAAATACTCAAAATATATACTCTTTATTTTCGTTTAAGTACTGCATTATTTGATTTTTGTCATCAATTGGATGATGTGTTCTTTTTTTTGTTTTTTATTTTTAACATTTTTAACTCATTGATCAACTTATTCATTTTCTTTCTTTTCTATTTCAACTTGTTACTCAACTTGTTTTTTTCCTCTCTAAGAATGAGTTAACAGACAAGTTAAGAGAAATTTAGAGATGAAAAATATGAGTTAATTGACAAATTGGATATAGAAATATAGAAATAAAGAAGAAATTCTAAAAAAATTATTAGTTCTAAAAACATGAAATTCTTCTTTAAAAATACAAAAAATAAAGAAGGTTGTGCTACCCCACCTTTAACCCACAGGGTTGTGGGGTAAGACTTATCAAACCAATATAAATTTGTAGGTTTAAAAAATTAATCCACCTCGTCTAGATAATAATTGGTTGGCGAGCTAGTAGGTTGACGGACTCGACCCGCTTTATCATCCTTAGAAATAATAGTTATATCATCATATTAATCATAAAATTAAAAGATAAAATAAATAAAAAAATATTTTAAACATCTCAATATAAATTCAATTAAAAATATTCAAATTTATTAAATAACTAATTAAGTCTTACATAAATATATATATATATATAACAACCTTTTCACTTTTAACTGAAAATATTTTATTATTATTTACATAATATTTGTATAACAGTTTTTGTAAATTTTTATCATGTCAATAATTTTGTCACATTTTTTTTATTGAAGAAGTAGTTTCACAAATGTAATTTCATGTATGGTCATATCATTTCGAGGCAAGTGCTTAAAAAATCCAAGTGTGTATTTATTTAGTTTTGTGTTGAGAAGAATCCAACATAGGTTTTGGAAGCAATTAATCGTTAGTTTTTCATTGGAGTGCTTTCGTGTTCATAAAAAAACTAATTAGCAAACTATAAAATATAAATGATTCCATTATGCATATGCCTTCCACTACCCATTTAAGAAATTTTATGTTTGGATATAGAAATCAGTAACAAAGTCAATTACATTAATTATCAACAATTTTGTCGTCAATTGTTTGTTTTATCATTACAAAAAATTTATCCCATCTCTTTGTAAAACAAAAATCATTCAAATCAAGCAATTTCTTCTTTCTCTTATGTAAATAAACATTAAAAAAAATATCACACATATAAATTAAAAAAATATTAAATATATTTTTCGTCTCTAAATTATTAAAACAAATACTTTTTATTTATTAGATAAACGAATTTTTAACGATAAACATAAAATATTTTAACATTATAATTCATATTGAAAATCCATTTACCACCTAATTGATAATTACTCATCTTAATAGTTTTTTTCTTACAAATCACATAAAATGTCTAAAGTTTAAATTAGACAAAAATTAATTTTGGATTATAATACATAAAAACAAAAACATATTTAATTCATTAAAAAATAAACTTAATTTGAATGCATATCTCAGTTATACGTTGAATGATTCAAAACTATTTTTTTATCCAAAACTTATTGAATATGAACTAATTAATCACACAACTTTTTGGTAATACTTAAAGGCAAAGATTCATTTGAGTGAGTCAGTGACACTTGACACATATAAAAGTGTGAATTTAATATTATGAAGCATTGGGGTATGATTAAAGATAAGTATATCTTAATTAAGTAAGTAGAATAGTGTATGATCTACTATTAATCCATAGTCAAATATCTCTTAATACCGACATTAAAGTAACAACAAATACCATGCATTCTACTTGCAATCTCTCATCATCACTGCCAAGTTAATTCAAACCCAGAATCATTATAAAATTAAGACTCAACAAAAATATTATATCAAATTCATCCAAGCTTCCATGTTAATAAAATATAGAAATGGAAGTGGCAAAGAGAAAAGGACATGTTCTTATGCAGACTCTTTAATTAACGTCTACTTTTCGCATAGCTTTTAATTATTCACTAATCGTAATTAGAATACCAATTAAACTATTTGTATAAAAGTTAGTTAAATAGTTATTTACTATTTTCCCAAAGGAGCTTTTTATTCACGAAATAATTTTTTGTTCATGATAAGCTGCTTATAATATAGTATGCAATGATCATGTTAACCTAGAACTGTTTTGGTTTTCACTATTCATTCGTACTATTATGAATTAAAATATATAATGTTTATATTTTCAGTGCATAAGTTTTTGTCTATTTTTTTTTTCATTACATATTTTCAATATTGTTATGGGGATTATTTTTTGACTAACACATTTCATTTTCCAATTTTACTCTTTATAATATTAAAATATAATAAATTTAACAATTATTTATTTTAAATTAAAATTTTGAATTTAAAAAAATTTAGAGAATTTTGAATTTTAAAAAAAATAAAAAATCCATTTTTTTTTTCTAATTTTACTATTTAAACAACTATTATTTTAAAATTCAAATAGATTTATGAATACTAATTTTTATTTCATATTCTGATTAAAAAAATTATTATTACAATATTATTATATTTTAAATTATTATTTTCGTTTTTATATATATAATAAAATTATAATAACATTTATAAATTTACATCATATATTAATTCAATTAATTAATGACTAGATGTTTCCGCTAAGTCCCTTTTAAAGGTAATTTTATATAGCTACCCGGAAAACTTTCTTTCAAATAATACTTTTCTTAACTGTTACTGATTTTTATAATCTATCTTCTTTTGTTTATATTGACACATTGGATTTTTAAAATAATAATAACATTATACTATTCAATTAAATGTTTCTTATAAATTTAAACTTTCATTTACATATTTAGACATATTTACCTATTTTAAACTTTCACTACTAAAAAATTATTAAATAAAAATTAATTTTAAAAACAAAAAATAATTAGTTAATATATTACCTAAATTAAATATTATTTTAGAGATTAAAATTTTTTTAATAATAAAAAATAATTTAGACATCAATAAATTTTTTAGTCAATAAAATAATATATAAAAATTAATTATTTTTTTTTGTAAAATTAGTTTTATTTAATATTTTCCTATTGTAATAATAATGATTTTAATTATTTGGTTTTATTCTCAAAAACTACATTTATTAAACTACCCTTAGTTATATTTATTGGAGCTAAATGATATTAAATTTAAAATTGAGAGTATTTTAGAACGATGATAGTAAATAAGTTTGAAATATTTATATTTCAATTCACTAAGCATACAATCTCTTTTTTTTTCTTCTTATTAGAGCAAAAGTAAAATATTTGGACACTAACCCTAGTTTTTTTTTATCAATAAAAAGTAAATTAAATTAATTGAAGTATTCAAGAGATACTCCAATTTTTATTATAAAAAAGAGTAGATACCTCCAAAACATGGAAGACCCAGATGTGATCTTGAGCAGAAAGTGACAATAATACAAATAATTTGACCAAGTATCTTCTCTCCTCCAATAAATGTATATTATCTTCTACATGTTGAAGGAATGGTGTTCATAACACAGTACACTATTTGTGATACTGATATATACATCACTAGCAACTCAGAAAGTGCAGCAATTCAGTGGGAGATAGTGAAAAAGGCAAAGAAAGAGTAATTGGGAAGGTAAGCATGGTGCCACTATGACAACAAAAGTGCATGCACACACATACCTTCCCTCAAAAGTCTCTGCCGTCCTCAGAAATATTCATGAGTGACCTAGCTACTTATCTTGCATGCCACCCAATGCATATACATATATGTGGATATATATATATATATATATATATATATATATATATATATATATATATTATATTATATGGATGATGTAGCCCTAATGTGAAGGGCAAGATGAAAAAGAATATTTTTTCCAAGATTTAGGGACCCATATTGACATAGATTTGAGTAGTTTATAAAGTTAAAAATTTAATTGAATGTAGCATGAATTGAATGGAGAGAGGAAGAAAAAGAGAGAAATGAGTTTAGAGAGATGGATTTGGAATTGAAAGAGGCAAGACGCCGCCTAGTGGAGACCCACCAAGATGATTAGTGGCAACAACAACTCCATTCTTATTTCTTACAACAATTAACCTACCTACCTTCCTCTCAATATGTCCCCATCCATACCCTTCAATACTACCAAATTCCATTCAAAACCCAAGATTTTGGAGGTCATTAGGGTAGATCAATATCACTTTTTTTTCATTCTTTCTTTGCCTCACATTAATGATTTTGTGTATGGCATCTTTTTAGATCTTAATTACATGAAAAATATTTAAGATTTGATTTAAGTGGTTTTCTAGAACAAAGTTAAAAATAAAAGTAAGTTTTTAATTATTAATGCTTTGTTTGGATTGAGAGATAAATTTGAGGAAGAGGAAAATGATGGATTTGAGAGGTACTGAGAGTGAAAAGTGAGGTTTTGATTAAGAGAAATAGAACAAAAAGTGAAAGAAAATGAAGAAAATTTGTTGATTTTTTTTAATTGATAAAATTGTAACATTACAATTTTTCCTTTGTGGTTAAAATTAATTTAAAATGAAATATGATTTCTTATTTGTACATGAAATTCACGTGTGATTAAAACATTATTCCTACTACGATTCGTGAGCTCAGTTGAAAAAAAAAATATGAATTATCTGACATCGTGGATACATGCAAATTTGTTGAAAATGACATTTTATTGACTTAAATAAAATTGGAATAGAAATAATTGTAAAAGATTTAAGCAAAATTGTAAATTTTGTAAAACTTAATAAAATAAACTAAGATTGGTGTAATAATTGAGCGCCTAATTAATATTAAACATAGAATTGTACAATAAAATATGATAAAAAAAAGAGAGTTAAAATACAATAGTTAGAACAAAAAAATAATCATATGATAATAGTTATTGTTCGAAAGAGTCCTCAAAGTCATGATATCTTTGTTGGAGTTGGTCATTTCTTTGATTAACCATCTCAAACCTCTATTGATATTGATGTTCAAAGTATTTAATCATTGCTACAAGTCCTAAATATCACTCCAAATTTGTGAAAGCATTTGAGCATCATGGGGAACTAGAGCTTGAGGTGCAATGTCTTCAACATGATCATCGAGTATTGGTTGGTCTTGGTCTTGTTCATCATCCCGATCTATCCTTGTTAAGTACTGTTAACTTGAACGATATTCAATTTATTCAAGGTTTTTCAACCAAAATAATATGACCAACCTAGTTTCACGAATGCGTCGATGAATAAGTCCATGTCGTGTTCTGTCATAATCCGCGCAATCAAAATTTCCTATGGAAGAAGCATGTTGTTGTTCTTGCATTTGATCATATGTTGCATGATGTAATGAGATCAATTAATCAATATATTATTTTTCACAACCCATAACATAAAAATGTCTTCATGCAATAATTAAGCAAAATTGTTGGCGAACTCAATATGTGCATGAACATGCAATGCAATATTCTATAATTAATATTCATACTATTACATTCCTGACATTTTAACTATGCATCTTTGGTCTAATAATGAAACTCATTGTCATATCACGATCGTAGTTGAGCTCCTCAAGGATGTTTGAAGATGACAACTTTTTACCATGGCTTCAAATTAGCCAAAGTCGACGAATTTGAATGTGTGATTTTAATCTTCTTATAAACCTCAGTATAAATGTTACCAAGTTTTGTGATCTTCAAGTTAAAATAAAACACTTTAATCAAATCTTCAAATTATAGAGCTTTTGACATGAAATATTGTTTAAAACCTTGAAAGTGTAAATGATGGTGAAAGTAAAGCTCTAACTATGCAAATAATGAGAAATTCACGATCTTAGGTGTCAGAACTCTTCTGATGTAAAATCTATTTCCATACTCAATCATTTGATCACATTTTTTAGAAAATCAAAAAAACGTGTTTGATTAAAGATATAATATCTAGTGTAATACGTGGTTCATGTTCCATCTCAAAAATGTCTTTCACGTACAACCACAAAATTTAATGTTATAATTAATTAAATTTTGTAAAAAAAACATTAAATTAATTTAGATGTAAATATGTAATTTACATATGTGATCTTTCATACTGTCTAATTAAGTTAATTATTTCCAATCTATTTGATTCAATCTAAAAAATTTCATTACAATCAAAATTATTTTTTAATATACCATTTTTTGTGAAATTTAGTCATAGCTACTTTTTTTTATTTTATTGAAGTTTAACATAATTATTGCACAATAAAAATTTTGAATACATGAGTTAGTATAGTAAAAGACATATTTATGATAAAATTACAATTTATAGAAATAATTAGTATTTCAATACAAACACAAATTCACAAGTAAATATTTTTTAATTTAAAAAAATTATAATAATAATATATTTTCTTACAAAAATTACATATTGTTATGTATAATAAATTTCATAATAATTAGTTAAATAATTATGACTAAGATATTTACTAATTATAAATATGAAAAATATGTACTAACAATATATGAAATTTGAACTATTTTTTCATATAATAATTTATTATATGATGAAGATCAGTTTAATATTGTATATTTTTAACTTTTGAATCTTCATATTAACTTCATTTCTCTTTCACTCTAATCAAATACAAACTCGTCATGTATACATACACATAATCAATTACAATAACATGCAAATAACTGTAAAAAATGAGATTCTTACTCGAGGATGATTAGAAGATTGTGAGAAGGAGATATCATCAAAATCGATTATGACAACCAGATTAGCAACAAGGTCAAAATGAAACAACGATATCACCTTCATCCAAGTAAGTACATATAATAGAATCCTCCTTAATCGATTATGGACATGGATAATCAATTATGCTTCAAAATGAGAAAGATAATCAATCATCATGCAAGGATAATTGATTATGTGCTTCCTTTTAACGCATAATGAATTGTGCAACCCAAAATCGATTATGAAGAAGTTATATATGCAATGAACGAAGCAGGCTAGGGAAAACAGTACCACACCACACTAGCAAGGAAGCCAAAGTTCAAAATGAAACCACACCATGAACCAAGCCACGAAGAAGAGAATCACACCAACATAGACCAAGACGTTCCTTCAACACACCACCTACAACATAACACACATAACACAAGCTTAGCTAATTCAAACCATACAAATCACAAAACTGAAAAACTCGAACACATCGCACACACATAATTGATTATATAGAGTATCATAATAGATTATGACCCTTATAATCAATTATGGCCTTTGTGAAATCAATCTCCAAAGTCTTTCCCTTACCTTTTGAAGTGTAACCACACTCTCAACAAACCACCACCAAACCACCTCGACGAGCACCACCAACAGGCACGGTAATCAACACAATACCACGATACCACCTCCACCAACGTCACTTTCTCCATTAGGACCACCCTTCTTCAACACAACTCAACAAACTTCCAACACCACCTTCAAACACAACAATAACTCAAAGACCAAAGCATGCAAGAACAAAAAAGAAAGTTTGAACCAAACACACAACCACTCACGCTTATTTAATGGAATTTTCAAAACCCAGTTACCTCAGCTACCATGGTTAAGAAATATCTACAATGTTTTGCTTCAAGAATCTCTACATGCATGAAAACCTCGGTCATGGTGCCATTCACAATGAAAGTTATGTTGTCATGCACAATGAAATCCAATGTTGCTATTCATAATTTAAAAGCAAGGTCATTTTTATCTTTGTAAGGAGATACAAATGGTTTTCTTCTTATTCATCTCACATGAGCGAAGGTGCTAAAAACATAAATTTGCTCTCTTCTACACCTTCATTTTCACGCATAGTTGTTGATCCAAACACAAGGGTCTCCCACAAACCTATTTGCATAAACAATTATTACACGGATATAAACATAACATGAATATTGAAGATCTCATAAATCATATGGAGTACAAACCTATAAGTCAATTTTATGAAATTGAATTAAGCATGAAACTACTTATTAATATTAAATATTATTTTCTTTTCTTTTCATTATGCAAATATGCTATATATGTGTGATATTTGTTTCCATAAACAAATAGTTAAAACTGGAAAATTTTATAGCCCTACATCTAATGATTTTGTGTGTGTGTAATTATAGAGTACTTGAAGTTTCTATTTAACATTTAACTTATCTCTATCATACTAGACCCCTCATGTGGAAAAGATAATAATTAATAATTGTGACTTAAACCCTAACATTTCGTTAAAAAACTCAAGCACCAAATCACTTGTATCAAGAATTCTAAATATAATCAATCACTTCAGATAGAGATAATTCATCTTCTATGTAGAGACTAAGATAAAAAAAATTGTTTCAAGTTTAAGAATTAAAACTTTAATTAACCCAACTGGTTTTAAACATCAAAGTCTGACAAGTTCGAGGCCAAATTTATAAATGTTTGTGTGGGAATGAAAATGACTTTTTATGTAAAAGCTAAAACAAATTAAAAAAGAAAACAGTATAAGATATCAGATATCAGATGCAAGTTATTAACTTAAACTTCTCTACCATTTTAATTTGCTCAATCATTTATTAAATTATTTCACAAAAACTTCACAGATATACAAGTTCCATCATGAAAAAACAATGTTTAAGCAGAACTTTGATGTGAAAAGGATATATGAATAAGAAAAATTAATCAGTTGGTGGTCCATGTTGGTGTCTTGCTATAAGCAGAGTGACTGACAAAGATAATACAGAATTGGATGAGTCTTCAACTGTTACAGTTGACCCTTTCAACCAGCAATTTGTTCCAAACTTTCTACCTATACTTCTTAAATTAGCCTAATGTTCATAGTAGAATATTTTGGTTAATTAGGCCCTACCTTTAGGTTTAGGCCTGAGGTTGATCTATATATAATTTATTTGCTCCCATGCAGGGTCTCATACAGAAAATTAACCACATTCATACCCTCATTATTTGGAAAGATAGGGGACAAATGTCTCAATAATAAAATAATAAATGAAAAAAAGAGTCTTAAATTAGATGTTCAATAATGAATTGTTGTATGTATACCATATACCAGTCATAACCAAAAGTCTATGATAATTGTAGATACGTTATAATTCACCTATAATTACCACTACTACTAAAAAATTATTAAATAAAAATTATTTTTAAAAATAAAAATTAATTAATTAATTATTATATTAATTGAATTAAATATTATTTTAGATGTTAAAAAAATTATTTATATTTAAAATAAATTTTATTATTAATATATAATTTTTAAATTAGTATTTAATTAACTATTAAGGTTTTAACTACTAATGTAGGATTTTAACTACCAACTTAGAATTTAGATAATTTGTAACTAAAATCTTGATAGAGAATCAATTTAGAAACTATTTATTAATAATAAAAATTATTTTAGATACCAATAATTTTGTTAGTGTCTAAAATAATATTTAATTTAGTCATTATATCAACTAATTAATTTTAATTTCTAAAATGAATTTTGATTTAATCATTTTCTTGTAATTCAAATATACTAAATTCAAAACTATCAAAATTCTTACACTTATACACAAAATGATTGGAATGAACTAGAAAATTGTATAATTTAATCAACTTGCTAATCTTAAATAATTTTTTATAAACTAGCATTAGCTTATAGTTCAAATGGAATTTAGCACAAATCACTTAAATAATATCTAATATTCGAGTTTTATAGATAAAAATTATAATTAAAAAGAATAAATGTCTTTGAGTACTAAATTAATCTTTTCAACATATATTAATCACCACCCAACTAAGCAAACACTTCATTTTTATTGTGGTAAAAAAAAATCCAAAAAGAAAACTATTTCATGATGCCCCAAATGGTTAATAACTTTTTTTTCTTTGTTTTTGTTTATGATGACCTAATAAACATTATAGTTTATGCTATTGATTCTGAATTCTGAATGTTATTGTTTGTAATAGATGCATGTGTAGTGATAAACAAAAGAATTAAATGTAAAAAAAAAAAAATCATAAACCATTTGCACAGCCCTGTCGTTATTAGGTGGGTTAAAGGCAGAGGACAAAAGCCATTTTTTTCGGTACCTAAAAGGAAATTTTATCCACTAACACATGCCATCAATAAATACACATATACTCAAAGTGGGTAGGGCCAAATCCAACCACTAACCACTGTACATAGTTCATGCCTTAACTTAACTTTAAGTTTAAGATTATGACCAATTTATATTACCAAAAAATCTCATGCTTAATATAGTAAGTTATGTAATTTTACAGTAATGGAAGACCCCAGAATAATCAATGATGGAACATTCTCAAATTTATGTGTATTTATATAGCTTGGGATTAACGCTTATGGCACCAGAATTGCTTCTTGAAGATGAAGCTACAAATGTCATTTTCCATGGCCAATCTTTGGGCCTCCACACTCATCTTTATTCTTGTTGTACTTCCTCTTTCTTTAGGAAAATTCCCACCATTTGTTTCAAAAATTATTTATGTCAAGAATATTTTGTGACAAGACTATTTACATGAGAGAGAGAGAGAGACTAAATAGTTTAAAAATTGATCTTTTGGTTTAAATAATGTTAGAGTTTACTTGCTTAATTAGCAATTACAAACCTTTAATCACAACTTATTTAGATTTTTATATTTGTGTCATTAAAAAGTCCATCACAAGTGTGTTTTTCTTTTAAAGAATGTATATTTTTAAATCATTTGAGTATAACACATTTGAATATAAAAATTAAAACTTTTTTTTTCAAATTACAGAAATATAGAAGAATTTTGGATTTGAAGAAAAAAAAAGGTAGTTGAAAAAATTGAGTGATGAAAAGTATATTTATAAGTCTAAGTTGCATAATGAATAGTGAAAATTGAATAGCTTATAGAAGCATCCCATGGTTTGAGAGTTGGGTGGGATTCTCTTGTATATTACCTAACTATAATGTTACCCTAAATTCAAACTTTCCAAATGTTACATAAAAGCATCACTTTCAAAGCATAAAATTTTCATATTGTGATTATGCCCTCAATGTTCAAAAGGACTTAGGTATTATATTGGTATGATATAGCTTAATTTAATGGAAAAGGGTAATTCACAGTGGATGGAAAGCAGCTAAAAAATGGGAAATTAAAGATCAGAAGTTGTGACTGAATGGGACAAATAAGAAGGAACAAAAGAAATGGGAGGAAGAAAGGTTAAGGCATCTTCTTATTATATATTATTATGAATGGATGGCCTTAAACATACCCATCACAGTTTTACATGAGACAGAAGGGGATGGATATGTGAGTATCAAAAGTGATTTTCCATCCAATAGATCATCGATTTTGCACATGATATTGTCGGTTTGATGTCAATAGTTTCATTCTTTTCTTCCTTGTTGGTTGAATGCTTAAAACTAATTAATATCCATGCCCTCTTCCATCCTCATCTATTAAGAGCTAAAAAAGTTGAATATTTATGTTACAAACTACATGTCGATTACGGATTGAATATTTTATAATAATAAGTGAATATGTAAATTTCATTATTATAAAAATTAAATATTTTATAATACATAAGTAGATGGAAACCTTCATCTTATAAATTTGAGATTCAACTAATTTTAAAATTTTATTATTTAATAATAATTATTGTCTCAAGAAATTTCAAGGCACCTTCAAGATACTCTTCTCCTTTGTTGGACGAAATATATATAGTTCATACACAAATATTCCATGTAAACTTGACCAAATATCTTAATCATGTGTATGCATGTTGAATGTTGAATGAAACTTTTGTTGATTATGTTCACTTAATTAAATTGGGAGGGACATGATGAACAGTTGAGATGTCAACTTAACAATGATATTGAAATTTGTTTGATTTTGATTGCAACCATGCCTTGCTGTACTTGCACACAAAAGGGTCAACCATCATAACATCGAAGTATTCAATTTGGTTATGTTTGTATAACATAAAATTCAAATATCATAACATTATTTTACTGACTCGTTTTTTAAAAGTGGAGATCAATACATGGAATCAATGCTTGGAAATCGTATAAGTGAGGTCCTACGTTCCATGATGTTTCTAATAAAAATATGGATTTGTGCTGAGTTTGGTGGCCCTCTCCAAAGACAAGAAAAACAATGTCTATTATTTGGGATAAGTACACTTTTGTTCAGCTTCTAATTGAGTATGCTTCTATTATAGTAGTTCAATTACTTTAAAAGAAAGGGCTTCTCCAAGGTCTCCTTCCCTACCTAAAAAAATAATACTTGTTATTCTTCAATCCTCTATTTTAATTATTTATTGAATCATATTTGTAAATTATTTGTTTGCATCTTTATTTCAAAAGGTTTAATATATGTCAGGTTTTAATAATGAATTGAAATGTATTTACAAAAAAAAATCTTTCAAAGCAAATTTTTTTAAAATTAATTGTTGTGATTTTATGTACAAATATTTTTAATTGATTTTCTCAATTTTATTTCCTGAATAATTTGACTGTAGGTACCATTTCCCTGGAAAAAAAAATATAAGTAGAAACTTGGATAAATGTGCTTGTTCAATTCAAGTGAACAACAAATTTTTGGTTTTTTCTTATCTATTTTCTGAGCTTTTTATTGGATATGCAATGACAATGTTGCAGCAACACCATACACCATACAGCATTTACGTTTAAAGTGTATCATCTGATCTATAAAAAAGAAACATTGTCTATAGGTTCAGTAGTGATGTAGGCTCTCCCTAAAAATTGTACCGTGTTTAAAGCTTGGATAGGGATCATTTCTCCCTCTCTTTTAATTTCTCTGTGGAGAAAAAATAGCCAACACAAAATTTCTATTTTTTAATATAAAAAGGAATTATTATGTTTTTCTTATAAGGCAATGGAACGAAGTCCATGATTGAACATTCAGTAACAAATTGAATAGAGGAGAAATCCTAGATTATGTTTATGGTTGTAGAAGTTGTATTAACTAAAACGAACACTTAAAATGTATAATTATTATTTATGAAAATGTGCATATGAACATTTGTTGAATACAGTATTTATTTAAGACAATAATGTATTAGTTCTAGACTAATTTAGCCTACCAAACTTGAGTGAACAGCATATAGATAAAACTTTTGGCGAACATGCTTGGGCCGAGAAAAGTGTAGACCATAACTTGTTCGCAACAAATTGAAACCCCCTAAATTGGTAGGTAATAGTTAATATAACTAATGATCAAAACTTGAATATATAATCCAAATCCATAATACCTTAAACTGCATATTAGTTTGTACTAAAAATTATCCTACCGAATAAATATTCGAGATGCCTAATCTGATGGAACCTTGGTTTATTAAATATTAATCTTAAACCTAATGTATTGGTTATAAGAAAATAAATTAAAAAAGGAAGGGTAAACACAGGCATGCAACATTTGATCCTACACTGTAAACAGAAATTCAAAAATATAACTTTTTTAAAAAGTGTAGAAGCAAAACTTGTGTTCTTCGATGCAAATAGATGGTAGTTTATTGACAGCCCTAGACGTTTTAAAACTACAAACATATCACAAGCTTAGAGAGAAGGATATCGTTTCGAAAACCATATAACCAAACATGCATATTTAAGTACCCAACCCAAACCCAGCACTTTATAAAACACGTGGCATCATTGGCATCGGTGCTTATATCATTGTATATTAATAACAAACTGAAATTTTCATAAAAACACATCACCATACCAATACGTAACATAAACAAATACAAATCATATTATGATCACAACGTCTGTTAAGTACCACGAAAACAAAACTAACATCACTTCAACAGGGTAAAGTTTTGAAAGATAGATTATCAGTTCAACAGGGTAAAGTTTTAAAAGATATATAACGCATGTAAGGTATGGTCATAGACTCGAGCACTCCGGGTGCCGTATATGCTGGGCATCCTTCAAAACACTGCGTACAGCGAAGCATCTGGGTTTACCTACAAAACCATTATTCAACTCAGAACATGAACCAAATAAACCCCCACAGCAGGTAGTCAGCCGCTAGTATACGGCAAATGAGAAAAAAAAAACACGTATACAAAGACTATTATCCAAATTATGCCTTGATGTGAAAAGGAAATGGAAATGGAGCATGGATGAGAAGATACAGATTAATCATAAGACATCATTAGCTAATCATTATTAACACTCAACTGGTCATTCACACCATTTGATCATATATAGATATAAACAAAAACACATCATCATCCATGCCGAGTAGAAATCAATATCAGCAGAAAAAATATGTTCAGAGAAAATTTTAAAGGAAAAGCTCTATAAAAAAATCTCCTAGCCCCCCTTATCATTAATAAAAATCATTTAGTATTCAACAAAAACAAAGAACTGTATTTGCCATCATGTTCAATTGAAAATGGTGAAAGTAAAAATGCACCTTAGGGCAGAATAACTTAAAAAGTGAGCTTCTAAATCAAAACTTAGGACAGCTACAAACTCAACAAAAACTATAATGGAAAGAAACTTTAAATTTGTTTGAAATCTTATGTCATAAAAAGAATACACCAGAATACGTAAAACTATAGTCAATAATTGCAATCTAAGCTTAGATATAAATTTAGAGTCAGACAAAAGTAACTTGAGTCACAACATACGTTTCCAAATTCAAAAGGCAACCAAAAAGATAAGGATAAAATTTTAATCCCTTATTTAAATAAAAAGGTCCTTCATTGAATAATCCAACTAGAATATGTATCGTTAACATCAAGTCTAAGATTCAACGATATTGGCATCAATTATGTCCAACAAAGAAGAAACAGTCAGTCAATTCAATCTTAAACCAGAAGAAAGTTCTTCAGACATTGGATCTATGGTTAAGAAAAATGCTTTAGCATAGAATATAACAAAGATGGAAACCAGTGTGAGAGCACTGAAAGCAGGTTAAACAGCTCAACAGCTACATTGTATTTTTCAGCAGTTTAAAACTAAATGTCCAAAGGAATAAAAGATTCTTGAATGTGTATGTTCATTGACAGTACTGACCTTCGTTGATTCCAGGCAGCGTTTACGTGAGGAACATATTTTTGTTCTTGCTTTTCTGGGGGCAAGTAGTGGAGAGCTGGGGAGCTAAAAGAGATAAAAGCCAGCAATGTTTAGAGAAATTCTTATGGGCACATAAATAATAACAATAACTACATGTAAGAGGATATGCTAAATTGTCACCAGGTGTTGCCAGAAGCTTTGTAGAAATTGGTGGCGCCAGAGTGTGCAAGATAGGAGAACAAGAAAGCAACTCGTATCAGAAAGCAGCACATTGGAGACAAAGCATCTGAAAAAATAATATTAAAACAAGAATTAGAGAAATTTGCTTTATTTTCAACAAATAATAGATGTAATCTAAAACCTATTCCAAAACTGCCGCAGAAAAAGGGTAATAAAATTAAACCTTGATTCACAATCAAACATTCTAAGCAACACCACAGACAGATATGGAGGCAGAGCTGCAAGTGCAACCACCTCCAATACTGGTGCAGGTATTTTGGCTCCCCTTTCCTGCACCAGCAGTAGGAAGTATTTCATTGATTGCTATTCAGAGTCATCATACACGCCTCCATCATCAGAGAAATCATCAAATGTTCGCATATCAAGCTGGTAACGCAAGATCCCACCTATCCCTCCAAAACCTCTGCAAAACTGTGAACCTTCTTGAGATTTATTGGTGACAAACTCAAGAGTGCAACCAAACCGTTTGTATTCATTTGCAAACCACTCCAGAAGAGACAACTTCTCCTGAACCTCAAAATCAGCGGAGCTCTCAGGATCCCGAAAATTACTTTGGTTGGCTTCCTGTTCCTTGTTATAGTGCTTAATGACAATCTCTCCAGTAGCACTATTTTTCAAGGAATATCTGTTCATATCCAGATTTTCCCAGACAATAAGTGTCTCAACAGCACCCATCTCCAACGCTTTCAGGGTATCATCAACCCCAAAAACATACTTTCCTGTATCCTGACTGATTTCCTCAAAGTATTTTCCAATCAATCGTTTCTCCTGGATAAATTTTACATTGGAAAGAATTTCAGCAGACAATTCAATAGCCTGATTAAAACCATTTTCTCCTCCATACGAAACATCAACAACATTAAGTATTTTTGCCTGAAGTCGAGGATCAAACATGTCTGACTGACTAAGCTCAGTTTTGAAATCAGCAGAACCAGCCAGTATTAATCCAGAAACATTGGGTTGACTGGTGGTAGGATTGATATAGAACTGGGTAGCAAGCTCTGCCGTCTTCCTGACATAGTTATGACGCTTCTCCATGCGAAGACGGGCAAAACGCAGAGCTGATTGCCCTCCTCTTCCATGTTTCTTTGGGAGATCCACACTGAATTTATGAAGCACCTCTCTTGTATTACCACTCAATGTCCCGAACAAAGTACCATTACCATCCATGACAATAAATCCAAACTTGTCATCAGATTCCAGGAGCTCGTTCAAAGCTTCAGTGTGAAACTTATTGTCACAGAGATAAAGGGATGCATTAATAGGTCTGAAAGGCTCAAAATCAATAGTGACCTTCTTTTCCTTCCCATCTTCAGTCACAATTGTGCCAGTATACAGAACAAGCCCATTTGGAGGAACCTTGTTATAGAGCTTAAGCCTCTGTTGAGCAGAAGTGATTGCACCTAGCACTGACTGTCGGTTAACCCTGCTTTTGATGTTTGAAGCAGTTCCAAACTCGTCACCAAGCATCTTCGTGACACGAGATATTTGATCTCGCGGGGGCATGATAAGGGAAATCATACTTGTCCCATTTCCTCTGGCAGCCTCAAGAGCTTTGATCAATTTCTTGATTTTCCACACCTCAATGTTCTTATCAGTCTCGTGACCTTCAGCCATCTTCAAACAATAATAAACCAAATACCTTGAAAGAAATAAAAAGTACAACAAATAAGTCACATTTATTTCTATTTCTATATAGATAAAGAAAAAAACACAAATACTGTGTCAATAGCCTAAATATGAATATGCCAGTAGCAAGCAGAAATACAAACAAACCAAATAGGAATACTTCAATAAAAAAACACCAAGACATCGAACCATCCCATTTATCATAGCTCACCTTCATTCCTCCGAAACTCATAATTTCATTTGACACACAGATCAACCTAAAGGTTATCATGGAATCATATCATATTAACATTCAAACAGTCTTTTGAAAGCACTTTCATATCCCGCACAATTCCAACATCCCCTAATAGATTACTACAATCCCCATAAGTTGCAGCAGAAACAAATAAAAAACACAGGATATGTGAAATGCAGACATATTTATATCATAATAATAAAATAATAATTATAATTAAAATAATAATAATAACTTTTTTCTCACTCTGATCCATGCTTGCCTTCTCTCACTCGTGCCAACTTGCAAATAAAAAATTCACACAATAAAAACTACAACAAAGACTCTAATTATAAAATAGAACGAACCACACACAGAGATTCGCAATAAGACATATTAACACTAACACACATAAATACACTCACGTGCGTGCCTCTAAAGCATCACAAATCAGAGTATATCATATCCCATTAACGGCAGTGTATGTCCATCAAATCGATCAATCCACACAAAATAACCATAAAATAATAATAATAACAACAGTTAGACGATTACCGACAACGTCAAAAATCATAAGGATTGAAACATTAAATAAAGTACAAAAAATCGAATTATATATAAATATGAGAACGATCACGGAAATTGGGGAATCGGAGATTGGAATTGGCGAAGAAATTAACCTTTTATGTGGCGGCGGCGAGGGAGAGAAAGAGGCCGCAGAGAGAGAAACGTGCCCTAGCCCAACTATGGAATGCTTGGTTTGTCCGTAGGGAGAATGTGCATCTGGGGTTTTTGAAGAGAAAGAAACGGTGTCGTCTGACAATGATGCTCCTTCAGCATTTTTATACATGCGGTGTGATGTGAAACTACCGTTTAGTCCTTACATTCTCAATTTTTCATCCGTTCAAATTAATACTTAATTCTCCTGTGCAATTTTATTGTAATTATAATAAATAAATATAAATATAAATATAAATTTACATTTCTATAAAGTTTTTTGTTTCAGTCTGACACGTAAGTACAAAGGGTGTTTATATTAATTGTACTTGGTTTAATTTTAACTATAAAAGTTTATTAATACATGTGATTGATTTAGTTAAAGATTGATAAGTTGTTTTTTAATCTAACGTCAACTTTTTAAGTGTATTTTTTAAACGAAATATATTTTAGTTAAAAAAATAATAGAGAAATTGTAAATATACTATCTCTTAAAAAATATTAATGGTTTCAAAATATTATTTATCAATTACCAATGATAATTGTGAAAAATTGAAAAAAAGTATTTGAAAAACTGAACTTTGGACATGTGAGTAAACTAGTAATTTATCAAACAATCTTTATAAATTTACAATTTCCTTCTCATCTCCCACTTCATTTCCTCTTTCAGAATTTTTTTTCTCTTAATTATCACAAATCATAAATCAAATATAAATCATGTCAAATTAATCCCACAAATAATAAATCATTCATAAAAAAACTGCATTGAAGACAAATACAAATTATTCCACACTACTTTCATTATTTGTTTAACTATCTTAAGAAATAGGATTTTTTTAAAATAGATTTTTCTTATTTTTTCAAGGAAGCATGTTTTATATATATATATATATATATATATATATATATATATATATATATATATATATATATATAAATTTTTTCAAAAAATCAATTCATGCATACTTTTAACAAGTTTTAAGTGTTTTATTTTTAAATGACTTTGTCTAAGTTTGTTATTTTCATAGAGAATATATTTCTAAACATGTTAAATTCAAGTAAAATTAATATGAGAACCATGATATTTAATAAATAAAAATACATAGACTTATTGTAACTGCCGAAACTTCCCCCCTCTTTCTTCTTTTTTTCATTTTCTTTCTCCCTCTCCCTGCTCTCTTCAACCTCTCTTCCATAACTCATCTATTCCAAAATCTAATCACGCCATGGTGTAGCTGAGGAGTCAGGGTACATTTCTACCCGATCAGATTTTCAAACAGAGTAAGTTCATTTTTATTCTAAAGTTCCCTTATTATTTGTTTTTCTCTATGATTTAGTCATCAATATTAGTGGGGTCAGTTGAGAAAAGTGTTTCTCTCAACTTGATTAAGCTTATACTAAAATTTGGTAATATTTGGATAACTTGCATTAGGCCCGTAAATCTTGAAGTTTATCCAGACTGTGGGAAATAAAATTCTAAAAGTTGTTTGGAAAACAAACAATTAAGGTAAGGGAAGCTAAATTTAATTTTTAATAACACCCTAAGCTAGAAGATTCTGAATGTGGAAGAGACGTGGTCCCAATATTCAATTTCTGTTGTAGGGATGTTATGTGTTTATATTTGTGTTATTTTTTTATATATTATTTAAACTTGTAAAAATATTATATTTTGATGGTTTAGTATTTAAGTGTTATTTTTTTATATTAAATAAGATTTTAAATATTGTGGATTGTGTTTTGGAATGATACGGTATGATGAAAATGGTATGAAATTGATGTCATACATTTGGGATAATGTATGAGTTGTTGTTTGATGGCATTAAGTATGAAAAACCTATGTTTAACGGAGATCCTCTGGCTTCACTGATGATCTAAGTCATGTAGACTAAGATATCAGGTGGTGAGAAGCTGAGAGGGAGTTCATACACACCGGGTCCCGCTGTAGACACTCGGTATTGGATGTTTGAACTTACCCTAACCCTTTCTGTTAGATTCGCTGGTAATCTTTGGATCAGGTGGTAGTCTCTGGTAGGAGCATACTTAATGAGTCTTTCGGAAGACGATGTGGGATTGAAATGAAATCCAATGACTGTGATTGAAAATAGATCCATCTGTGGTCTATATGAATGATGAAATTGATATTGAAATTTTATATAACAACATTTAAAGAAATGTTTGTAAATTATTAGTTTGATTTGTTCTTTTTGCATGAATTAAATATGTTATGAAAATTCTTTTCACTAGCTTACCCTTGCTTTTCTTGTTGTGTTTGAACTGCGTACTACGTACACGAGCAGATGATCATACAGGTGTAGGAGGTCTTGGAAGGTTTTAGGATATTTTAAACATTATATTGTAAATAATTGTATTTTTATAAGCCATAATCTTGTAATAGGAATATTTTGAAAAACTCCAAGTGGATATGGAAACCGGTAGAATTTCTATTATAATAATTATATGTATTGTTTTCGGGGTGTTACACTTATATTGACATTTTAATGTTTATTTCATAAAATGTGTTTTAAGGTATTTTTTCTCAGTTTTAAATTTAGGATAATCCTTTTGATATACAATAATTAAGTTTTATTTAACCTTTATAAAGAACACAAATGTTATCAAACTTCAAAGTCTCGTTCGTCTAATTCTTTAAGGAAATTATTTTCAAGATGTTCATTGTCATCTCCATCATTATCTTCATCACCATCTCGTCAACATTATCATCAAAAATTATATTATCAAAATCAAACTTGTTTAAATTTAAATTTGTTCTTTCATCCAAGTCAACATTTAAACCATCATCTTCAACTTGAGTTTGCTCAACCTCAACAATATTATCTCCTTATTCAATTATTCATTCATTATCAAACTCAATGTCATCAAATGAGAGAGTAACAAATTTTCTAATTTGTTTGTTTGTCAACTTCGAGTTATACATTACATAAACTAAGTCATTTAAATTTTTCTGGTGCAAAAGATTTTTTCTTTTTGTATGAACCTATAATTAAATATGAAATTTTAGTCAATATATAAAACAAATCAAGAAAATTAAAAACCTTAAATAACTTCATTAACTTGAATTACCATTTCAAATGAGCTCCAATTACCCTCACACACTTAAAAACTACAAGTTAAACTCAAAACTCGAACAACAAACTTCTTTAGTTATGAAGTTCCATCCCCAAACATCTCCCACCATTCTTTAGGAAACATAACTTGTAAAATCAAAAACGTACAGTAATGAACAATTATGCACATCATCATTATCATAAGATCTTATAGACTATGGATGTAAAATCAAAAGCGTACAATATTGAACAATAATGCACATCATCATTATCATAAGGATCTTACAGATTCTCACATACAATTAAGAAAGAGATAGACACTTACCTTGATCCATGAGTGATCCTACTTAAGCAGTTACTTTATCTCCTCCTTTGTCCCAATCTATCTCTTAACAATTTCGTTCTTGTCACACACTTTCTTGATGGTTAATAGTGAGACAACTATTATTTGCAGAGACAGAACCCTTTTGCTCTTAGTTCCCAATCTCCATCAGATGTAGGTTTTCATTAGGCATCATCAGATATACATTTCTCACCTTAACCAATGGGCCTTTAATTCTATTATTATTATTATTAAATCACGTACGGGCCCAAGCCCAAACTCAATGTCATGTGAGTCACATTATAGAAATTAATTTACATAATTTCTTACATTCTCCCACTTGACTCATATGAGTTATAATACTTTCATGATTTAATAATTACATAAATCATTATGCGCATTTAAAAGGCCTTACATAAATTGGTTCTATCATTAATCAAAATCAAGGATACAGAAATAATAAGAGTCATGGCGGTTACATGTCATTTCAATCAACACATTTCCTTCCATGTACTATTATATCATCCTTTTTCCTTAATATGACTTTATAATGAGAAATCCATAATGGGTTCAAACATGATGTCATTTTTCATCAACAACAACATAATTTGTTCTTCACAACATAATTTGTTTTCCACAACATAGTTTGCATGCATATACATAAAGTAGAAAACATAAATTTTAGAAACTTTTATTTATCAATGAGCTCAGAGTGTCAAATAAGCATTAATTACAATCATTAATCATTCACTAGTAGACATAATGCCCATATTTTCAACATAACCAGTAAACATCTTGGGCGGTAACCAGCAATCATAAGATCAATGCTAACATGTTCTATTGACACTTTATGTTTCTGAACTTCTTCTTTAACGACAAAGTATTTTAATTCCATATGTTTAGCACCTTTGGAATACTTGTCGATTTTAGAAAAGAAGACCGCTGCGGAGTTATCACAATAAATTTTCAGCGGCTTGGTGTAACATCCCGCTAAAATTGCTTTTCATATTTATATAATGAAATAAAAGTAAAACAAATATATTGAAGTGAACATAATTATATATATGTAATGAAATTTCTCCTCACAGGGAGTTTAATACATAATTGGTCAATTTCCAAAACTTAAACAAAATACAGCAAAATGACAAACAGGCGATCTCCTAACAGAAAACAGAAAACGGGCAATCGCCTAACAGAAACAGAAACCGGCGATCTCCTTCCGGCGACCAGAGGAGCTCTACTACCTGCAACCTCGTCTGCTCCCGTGCAAATATACACGATCATTACAGGTTTAAGAAAACAACCACAATACCAGATAACAGGGTAAGCCAGATATTTTAAAAACTTTAAATATGAAACTTTATATCAATAAACAAAACATAATTCTTCACACCATTCATAATCTATATCAATTTCAACCATCAACATCCCCATATTCCACAAACTCGTCAAGTGTCTATTCATTACATTCAATATTCATGGATCACACGTCAGACTTTCCACTGACTCATAACATATAGACACATGACTCTACTTCCGGAAGACTCGTGCGTAGACTCAGACTCAGAGATCTGCACCCGTCATACCACACCACTGTGAAATCCACACAGGGTCGCTGTGAAATCCACACAGCCATGCGCATACACAATCTCAATATCATCACTCTCCCGGTATGACAGGGTTAATTCATATAACAGGTCAAGTCAGTTATCTTTCAAACAACTTACCCATACATATGAACCTCCTTCGACTCTCCACAACTGAATAACTTCATCTATGTGATTCCATTATATCAGCAGAGTCAGGATATGTCCTTCTAGACAAGTCCCTAGTCAATGCACATTACACACGATCTTACACGGTATTTTCTTTCCTGAAAATACTATGCCTTGATCCCACATTCACAACATTCATCACATCATACAACACTTAATGAACGATTCAGTCACAGCAACATTCATTCCACGATTCAGATTTTCGAATATCACATGCATTTCACATTTAAATCTCAAACAGTTTCAAACAACACTAAAACAGGGGAGTTCGAAAAACAACGCCAACACCGGCGATCTCGTCCAAAAACAGGGGATTATGCAATAACAGTTGAAAACCGGCGACCACGTCGTCCCATCATCAAAATCATCTAATATGAGGTTTTCGTTGGAAAATAAGGCTAGCTTCCCTTACCTGGACTAGCGCAAAACACCAAGAGCTCCGAAACCCACCGAAGCTTAAAGATGCTTTCACTCTGTTTTAGCGTCCCGGTCTGGAGAACTTGTAGAGAACCTCCTAGGTGTCCAAGGGCAGTCGTCGCTCGTCGTACTGGTGCTTGAGGGTGCCTAAATCGCAGCGCGAAGGAGAGAAAAGAGAAGGATGAAGGTGAACTCACTCTTGAACCACTGCAACGTTCTTTGCCTCCCCGAAGTGGGTTTTTGAATCTAAGCCTACTTGTCCACGCATGCTGCTGCCACCACCCACTCTGCAGGAAAGCCTGAGTGTACGCTTCCCTGAACAGTACGACCACGAGTGTCTCTTGCGCATGTCAACTGCTTCCCTGAACAGTACGGCCACGAGTGTCTCTTGCGCATGCCAACTCTCTGATGTCACTATTCTGAACCACCCTTTTTGTCTACGTGGCGCGCGTGCAGGACGTTTCATGCTGGGAGCCTGGGTCCCACCTTATCTGTGTGAAATTCGACATCGCGCGATAACTTTTCACCGCTGACTCATCCTGGCGAACGACCGATGTCTCGCCCTGGAAGACGATCGATGTCTCTCTCTGGGAGACAACCGATGTCTATCCCTGGCGACGCCCGCATGTCTCTCGCGCCCTGGCGATGCCCGCATGCCTCGCGCCCTGGCGATGTCCGCATGTGTAGTCTAGGCGACAGGCGATTATGTACTAACCAGGCGATCTCATAGTCTTCTAAGCTACACTTTCCTTCCTTTTTATTTTAAATAAAAACATACTTAGAATTCATTTAAAATATATTCCTTTTATTCCAATTTAATTTTACAGGTCCTTACACTTGGCAATACTATCAACAATTCCAAGTCCTGAAATAAAATTCTACAACCAATTAGCCTGAACTGTGGCCTCAAAGCATGCCACAAATTTAGCTTCCATAGTGGATGCAACAATGACTGACTGCTTCGCACTTTTCCATGAAATCGCTCCTCTCGCTAAAAGATACACATAACCAAATGTAGACTTTCGTGTATCCACACAGCCAGCAAAATCTGAATCTGTATATCCAATCACCTCAAGATGATCAGATCTTTTATAAGTAAGCATGTGATCCTTCGTTCCTTGTAAGTATCTTAAAACTTTCTTTGTAGCTTTCCAATGATCCAATCCTGGATTACTCTAGTATCTACCAAGCATACCAACTGCAAAGCTAATATCTGGTCTTGTACATGTTTGAGCATACATTAAACTCGCAACCATAGATGCATAAGGGATATTCTCCATCTGTTTCCGTTCCAAATCATTCTTTGGACATTGCATGAGATTAAATTTGTCTCCTTTCTGTATTGGAACAGGAGATGTTGAACATTTATCCATTCTGAATCTCTCTAAAACTTTATTAATATATGCTTTCTGAGACAAACCTAGCATTCCTTGTGATCTATCACGGAATATTTCAATTCCTATCACATAGTATGCCTCACCCATATCTTTCATATCAAAGTTATTAGAGAGAAACTTCTTAGTCTCACTTAATAGACCAAGATCATTAGTTACAAGCAAGATATCATCAACATACAGAATCAAAAATATAAACTTGCTCCCACTAACCTTCAGATATATACACCGATCAACAGTGTTTTCCTTAAATCCAAAGGACACAATAGTATCATTAAACTTAAGATACCATTGTCTAGAAGCCTGTTTAAGCCCGTATATTGACTTCTTAAGTTTACACACCATGTGTTCCTTTCCTTCTTCAATGAACCCCACTGGTTGGTCCATATAAACATCCTCTTCTAAATTCCCATTCAAAAAGGCAGTTTTAACATCCATCTGATGTAACTCAAAATCATAATGAGCTACTAATGCCATGATAATTCTAAAGGAATCTTTCTTAGAAACAGGTGAAAATGTTTCCTTATAATCAATGCCATCCTTTTGAGTAAAACCTTTGGCAACAAGTCGGGCCTTATAACGTTCGATATTGCCATGAGAGTCACGTTTAGTCTTAAAGATCCATTTACACCCAACTCTTTTGCATCCTTCTGGCAATTCCATAAGGTCCCATACATCATTATGTGCCATTGATTTAAGCTCATCTTTCATGGCATCTAACCACTTATCAGAATTATCATCATTGATGGCTTCTGAAAATGAAACTGGATCATTATCAATACCTAAGTCATTTTCTGACTCTTGTAGATAAACCACATAATCATTCGAAATAGCAGACTTTCTTTCTCTTTGAGATCTTCTTAATACTATTTCTTGTGGTTGTTCTATTACAGGTTCATTGTTAACTTCATGATCATTAATTTGTTGTTCTCCTTCAACATTGAGTGGTTCAACTACATTAGGAACAACAATACTTGAAGTAGAGGTACTAGTTAAAGGAATTTGTGCTCTAACTTCCTTAATCTCCACATTTCGTGAAGCATCACTACCACTGGTTTCACCATTTTCAATGAACTGTGCATTACCAGTTTCAACAATTCTTGTGCTATGGGTAGGACAGTAAAACATATACCCTTTTGACTTTGTTGGATAACCAATGAAATATCCACTGATTGTTCTTGCATCCAATTTCTTTTCTTGCGGATTGTATATTCTAACTTCTGCCTGATATCCCCAAACATGCAGGTGTCTTAAACTGGGTTTCCTTCCTGTCCACAATTCAAAAGGTGTCTTTTGAACTGCCTTACTAGGAACCCTATTCAACAAATACATGGCAGTTTTTAAAGCATACATCCACAATGATACGGGTACAGATGAATTACTTAACATGCTCCTAACCATATCCATTAAGGTTCGATTACGCCTTTCTGAAACACCATTTTGTTGTGGTGTACCTGGCATTGTGTATTGAGCACAAATACCACGTCTCTCAAGGAACTTACCAAACGGACCAGGATGTTGTCCACTTTCATCATACTTTCCATAATATTCACCACCTCTATCTGACCTAACAATTTTCACCTCTCTGTCCAATTGCCTTTCCACTTCATTTACATAAACTTCCAAGGCATTCACTGCTTGAGATTTTTCATGCAGTAAATAGACATAACCATAACGTGAAAAATCATCAATGAAGGTGATAAAATACCTTTCTTTATTAAAAAAATTTACATCAAAAGGCCCACATATATCAGTGTGTATAATTTCAAGAAGCTGAGTACTTCTTGTGGCTCCCTTCTTTGTGTGTTTTGTTTGTTTGCCTTTAATACAATCCACACATACATTCAAATTAGTAAAATCCAAACTTTGAAGTATTTCATTCTTTACTAATCTTTCCATCCTTTCTTTGGAAATATGTCCCAAACATTTGTGCCACAAGAAAGCAGAACATTCATTCACTAAACTACGTTTAGTGCCAACATTATGATGTGAGGTCATAAGAGTTTCAGCATATAGATTATCGATATTCAATTTATATAATCCATCATAAAGAGTACTAGATCCAATCAAACAGGTACGCTGATATAAATTGAAACAACCATTCCCAAATTTAAAAGAGTATCCGGCAACATCAAGTTTAGACAATGAAACTAAATTTCTAGATATACTAGGTACATAAAAAGTATCCATCAAGTCTAAATAAAATCCAGTGTCGAGGATTAAACGATAAGTCCCGACCGCTTCCACTGGAACCTTCTCTCTATTTCCCATAAAGACAAACTTTTCATTTGGCTTTATGGTTCGGGTTGAAAGGAATCCCTTCATCATATTAGAAACATGAGTTGTGCATCCCGAATCAATCCACCAAGAATTATGTGGAACTTCAGTTAAGTTTAATTCAAAACATACATAATAAGCATTATGCTTACCCTTCTTTTCGAACCAAGCCTTACGTTTCAGACAATCCTTTTGGAAATGTCCAGATTTCTTACAGAAATGACATTTGTCATTTTTCTTCTGAAGCTTAGTAGAGGACTCATTTATCTTCAGTGGTCCTTTACCCTTTCCATGTTTCTTGAAAACTTTCTTTTCAGCTCCCTGATTCTTCAGATAATGAATGGAGTGGTTTCCTTGATTCTTAAGTCTGATCTCTTCCTGAACTAACATGCTATGCAATTAATGCATATTCCATTTATCTTTCATGGTGTTATAGTTCATTTGGAAAGGACCATACTCAGACGATAATGAGTTCAAGACGAACTGCACGAGAAAATTCTCATCCACTGCCATTCCAAGAGACTTAAGTCTTGCTGCAATATTTGTCATTTTAATGACATGTTCATTTATAGTACGAGAACTATAAATTTCATGATAGTTAAGGTACTCATTAAAGTTCCAACAAGAGACTTATCAGCAGTTTGGGAGCACTCTTCCACAAATTTCATGAATTCTTTTGCACTATCAGTTTTGAGAAGAGCAAACTTAATATTATTTGCTATGCTCATTCGCATAAACATCAGGCTAAGTCTGTTTGACTTTTCCCAAGCCCTATAATGAGCTTTCTCCTCATTGCTACTTTCATCAGTAATAGTGGCAGGTCTCTCACTTTGTAAAGCCAAATCAAGATCCAATACACCTAAGTGAAATTGGACTTGTTCACTCCAATCAGGAAAATTTAAACCATTAAAGACTGAAACAGACATAGCATGCGAATGTACAGATACAGGAACAAATACTTGAATCACATATACTTAACATTAATACTTTGAGTCATAAACTAAACATACAATACAGATTCAAATAACAAAACATTCTATGCATACTAATGTTCTCCTTTGGGTGATACATTAATACACAAAACATAATGATGCTAATAGTATTAACATTATTTGGCAAGATATATGCATTAACTAGAAACACTTGTTATCTTTGGATATACAAGCAAAACTAATAACACATACTCACTACCAACAATCATATTCATTAATTATAAGGACAAAGAATCAACCTTTGGGTGATCCAAAAATGTCTTATAATAATGAATTTCCATTTACCCATATATAAATAATTTAGCATCCATTCTATAGGTAAGTGAAATAAAATTCATTAGTAATATGGAATTAAATAAAACTTAAAGATTTGACCACTTTGGTGATTAACAAATCTATCATACAAATAATTCCAGAAATAATATCATTAATTGAAATAAAATTCATCCATAATTTGGAATTAAATAAAACATAAAGATTTGATCACTTTGGTGATTAAAATCTATCATACAAATAATTCCATAAATAATATCATTAATTAAAATAAAATTCATCCATAATTTGGAATTAAATAAAACATAAAGATTTGATCACTTTGGTGATTACAAATCTATCATACAAATAATTCCATAAATAATATCATTAATTAAAATAAAATTCATCCATAATTTGGAATTAAATAAAACATAAAGATTTGATCACTTTGGTGATTACAAATCTATCATACAAATAATTCCAAAAATAATATCATTAATTAAAATAAAATTCATCAGTAATTTGGAATTATACTAAACATAAAGATTTGATCACTTTGGTGATTGACAAATCTATCATACAAATAATTCCATAAATAATATCGTTAATTGAAATAAAATTCATCAGTAATTTGGAATTATATTAAAGATAAAGATTTGATCACTTTGGTGATTAACAAATCTGTCATACAAATAATTTCATAAATAATATTGTTAATTGAAATAAAATTCATCAGTAATTTGGAATTATATTAAACATAAAGATTTGATCACTTTGGTGATTAACAAATCTGTCATACAAATAATTCCATAAATAATATCGTTAACTGAAATAAAATTCATCAGTAATTTGGAATTATATTAAACATAAAGATTTGATCACTTTGTTGATTAACAAATCTGTCATACAAATAATTCCATAAATAATATCATTCATCAAAATATATACAAATATATATATATATATATATATATATATTTATGTCCTTACTTTGATTTATCATAATCTTTTCATCTTGCTATTAAAATAAAACAAGAATTCATGATTTATGATGCAGCAGAAGACTTGAGATTTCATTATTTCATTGAAATCAATTCATAATGCAACAGAAAAAAAGGGATAATTAAACCATCAAAATTATCCTCAAATAATATTATATTCTTTACAGTATTCATAATTTTAGAATTAGGGTTTGTACTGACCAGTCCTTGGACGTCAGCTGGGTCCCACAGAAAGGGGTGACTAGTCATCAGCCTACGGAGAGAAGGGTGACTAGTCATCAACATATAGAGAGGGGTGATTAGTCATCAGCCTACGGAGAGAAGGGTGACGAGTCATCAGCCTATAGAGAGGGGTGATTAGTCATCAGCCTACAGAGAGGGGTGATGAGTCATCGGCCTAGAGAGACGGGTGAGTAGTGGTCAGATCACCAGGATGGGCGGAGGTGTCATCGTCACTCAGCAGGTCGAGGAGTCCTCGGCGACAGAGTGTGGCGAGGTGACATCGGCCTTGGGTGATTTGAACAGTGTAAACAGAACAGCTAAGATTGGTTCCCAGAGTGGGCCAATGACCAGTTAAATACCCAGAGTTAGGGAGAGGCCTGGATCACGAAGTGCCTATGTGGGTAGCAGGGAGAACACAGTTGGGTGTAGAGTCCTGAGGGGACGAGTACACACCAGAACTAGGGTTTTCCCAGTAAAGCTACATGCATGGCACGTGAACAGTGAAGACACTCCCAGAACAGGTGGCCCCAGAGACTAGGTGCACAAGGAGGCACCCAGGTGGTCACCCTGCTAAAGTTTGCACTCCAGAGAAGGAAACCTTATGTGCTAGATTACCCTAAGATTGGGTGATAGCGGCACAAGGGTATTCCAGTAAACCCTAAATATGGCTAGCAGCGCAGTAAACCCTAATTAGGGCTAGCGGCGCAGTAAACCCTAGACTATATAAGGGACAGTAAAATACTTCACAAAGGTACGCAGTTTCTAGACCTAAACACAGAGAAACTCAATACACTTGGTGTTTCTTGCCCTACACTGACTTGAGCGTCGGAGTGCAAACGTCCTCTAGGGCGCCCCTTTCTCTTTTGCAGGTGCAGATTGTTGCGCAAGAACCAAGCACATATCAACGTGAGGAAGGTGGTGCGTGAGTGTCGTGGAGTCAACTGACAGGTGGGTCAACCGGCAAGAACAGGGTTCATAAATATGGGAAAAACATCATTCATGGAGAATCATAAAATAAGGCTTTGATACCACATGTAAAATTAAACATGAATGAACGCATACAATAATGTCCACATACAGATCTTATCACATCATGATTCTCACACATATTCATACAATCAATTAGGAATAGACACTTACCTTGATCCATGAGTAATCCTACTTAAGCAGTTACTTTATCTCCTCCTTTGTCCCAATCTATCTCTTAACAATCTTGTTCTTGTCACACACTTTCTTGATGGTTAATAGTGAGACAACTATTATTTGTAGAGACAGAACCCTTTTGCTCTTAGTTCTCAATCTCCATCAGATGTAGGTTTTCATTAGGTATCATCAGATATATATTTCTCATCTTAACCAATGGGCCTTTAATTCTATTATTATTATTATTATTAAATCACGTACGGGCCCAAAGTCCAAACTCAATGTCATGTGAGTCACATTATAGAAATTAATTTACATAATTTTTTACATAACTTTCCTACACTCCTTTGCATTTTCCATAAAAAATAGTCATCTACCATAATGAAAATCAATAAGTTGCAAATTGTTTTTTTTGTCTTTTCTGCAACGTCATTAACCAATTTTCTCATGCATATGTACAACCTCTCCCTCACCTCAACATCATCATTTCTAAAATAACTACTTATCAATTATGTTATATTAGAAATAATTACATAGAGAAATAAGTATTTAAATTTAAAATGGAAGAAAGTTAGAAATGTTACATTTTCTTAATATTATTAAATTTGTTTTTAATTTTCTCTTTAGCGTAATCCATCTCCTCATATAAAATCTCATTGCGGATTTTGCATCCGAATCTATTAATCGAATGACCACCATAAGAGGGGCATAAACTTTTAAGCATATAGTTACATTATTCCAAATCAACTATCTAATACCACATTTTGAATTTTTCTCCCTTCCCATGAAGTTCCAAACTTGCTTGATTTTCATTATTTAGAGTTAAACATGTTCATCAATGATATTTCATTTCATACAAACAAGCTAGAGTTAAGTCAGTTATGACAAATCTAGTCATTCAGGCCTTATCTCTTCTACACTATATATTATTAAATATTTGCATTAATCTAAGAAAAAAATACTTTAAAAAAATTTTTAAAACGTTTTCAAACAGGTGAATTTGTTAAACTTAAAATTGAGTTTCTCTTATTTTCATCATAAAAATTCCTTATTAAAAGGTCTATGGCAAATTGTTTATTTTATAAAACTACTACACAATATTAGATAATACTTACGATTTTTAAAATTTTAAAAAAATATATAATTAAGCTATCCTATTTCCTACCCTAAATGTATAAACAATACAAACCGAAAACAACTAAATATCAAATAAAGATAAATTAGTTAAGAGGGTCACTTTTAACAAATAATAAAAAATTAAAATATTTTTAAAATAAGAAAGCAGTCACTCTAATTTGAATTCTCATAGCATATAAGTAATTATTAAGTGGAAAAGTTAAAGAAATGAGAAAAAAAGGAAAACTTAAAAAGAAGAGATTGTGTTTTTTTTTCTTTGCATGCAAATGTAATAGGAGAGAAAGAAAAGGCTTGTATACTTTCAAATTGACTTTATATTGATCCCTTAAAAACCTTTTTAAATTATTGGTTCATAACTTGTAAGGAAATACACTATAACAAAAAGAAAGAAAAGATTATGTAAATTTATAACTTCTTGAGATCTTTGTAGCTTACTCCTGTAAAATAAAAACTTAATTTATCAAAACTCTTATAGTAGAAGAAACACAAACTTAATTTGTTTATGTGAAAACTCTGAAATGTCATTATTTATCTTTTGTTTTAACAATTATCCATTCTCTTAAAGAGAAAAATATATCTACCTTTTTATTCTAATGTTTGGTCTTATCTTATTACCAAACATATAAAAAAAAAAGTAAAACACTCATAATAAAAAAATAAGATGGATGAGCTAATTAAAAAAAAAGTTGTAAGAAATATACGTAGTATCAAACTGAACAAATTTCATAAAAAATGTTCATTTAAGAAAGTTAATTTGGAGGACTATATGTAATTTTCCATTTTTAATGCAAAATTAAAGATTAAATTGAAACTATAGATTTTTTAATTTTAAATAACGAAATAATGAAAAACTATAAATAAAATTATAGACTGAAACTTAATTAAAGGTATATTATGTTTATCTATGAAATTTTCCAATTTCAGTAATTATTGAACAAAAACAAACTTTTCTCGAATTAAAAAAGCCGGCACCGGAGTGATTTTGGAACTCGGGTGAGTCCACTCACCCGAGCCAAGTAAACAGAAACTCGTCTCTCACTCACCAATATACAAATCGAAGCAAAAAGTAACATCATCGTCTCCTCCTGCTAGAGACAGATCTCAGATTCTGTACGCTAACGTAGAGAGAGAGAGAGAGAGGGAGATGGCAACTACGACGTCGTCTTCAAGTAATGAAGCGCCGGAGACGAAGAAGAAGAAGAAGGAGTGTTTGGGTTGGATAGAGTGGTTAAGAGGGTGGTTCTATTTGATCTACGAAATGCTCTTTCAGCGCATCATGGCCAGCCATTTACACAACCCCATGCCCCTTCCTCCCATCAACGACCTCACTTGCATTGTCACAGGCTCCACCAGTGGCATTGGTCTCGAAATCGCAAGGTTCAATTCCCTTTAAATCCAATTTGATGCTTTTAAATGATGGGTTTTGTTTTTGTGAGTAAAAACTCGAGCTTTGGAATTTTAATGAGCTGGGTTTATCTGGGGTGGGCGGTTTTTGTGTGATAATTTGTACAAGGGTGGTTTTGGGAAGTGGCTCTGTCTTGGTTTTGTGGTTGTGGTTTTAAAGGAAGGACCTTTTGTTGTTGGTTTTGGAGATAGGTTATAAATGATATATAACATTTTGGTTACCGTGCGAAGTGAGCCTTATTTACCATGGCTAGGTAGATAGGCCCACTGTGGACTGGCTTGTAGTAGTTTTATAAGAGGTTTTCAATTGTTTCTTCGGGAGAATCTCCATCACTTGTTTGTCAGGTTCTCACTTGAGAACCAGGTGATCGTTTGGAGGAGGGTGACATGACTTCCAATTGTAAGAATTGGTTCTTATACAAGCATTCTGGTCGTATGATTTAAAATAGTTTAATTAATCTTTTGGCCCTTATACTTGTGCCAGCTTTTCGGTTTAAGTATTATGTTTTAGTTTCTATACCAGCAATTTTTTTTATGTTTTAGTCCTGATGTCTCCATTTTGTGCAGTTTTATACTGCTAGAAAACTAGCAAGGACCAGTGCAAAAAATGGTTGCTACAGGGACTAAATCGTAAAGTTTTTAGGTTCAGAGACTGAAGTTGACACAGATATAGAGACCAGAAGATATTAACCTTTAAAAAGTCATTTTCTGACATAATATAAGACAAGTGCTTAAAGGATTTCATCGTTGGAGTAGAAAATTCTTAAATCTGATGAAACATGTTAGACCTGCTAAAAGTGAGTTAAGAACCTTCACTTTAAGTGTATCATTGGAGATACTGTAACTAGCGGATAACAAATCTATATTGATTTTAGTTTATGTGTATAGTTTGATTTATTTTAATTCAATTATTTTCTTTTTGTAAGTAATTGTTGAAAATAGGTAAAGTATATGAGTTTGGGTACCTTCTTGGTTTAAATTCTAGATTGAACATTATGAAGTGTGAACTTTTAAGTTTAGAAAAAAATGGATAAGATGCATTTATTTAGTTGTTCTTCACATCGTGCAGGCAATTGGCACAGTCAGGTGCCCATGTTGTTATGGCCGTGAGGAACACAAAGGCAGCTCAGGAGTTGATCCAGAAGTGGCAGATTGACTCTTCAGGACTAAGTATTCCTCTTAATGTTGAGGTAACTTGTATATCCATTACTCATTATTGTGTGAGGAGCATTATATCAGCACTCGTGGAGCATGCTTTGCTAAATCACCTATGATGATTATGATCCATGGAACTTCTTATGTGTTTAACTGTGTTTGGATTAACTTATTCTGTTACAAGCTTTTATACATGGTGCTCTAAAGAGAGATTTTGGTTGAATATTTGTTTTAAATGCTAAATAAGCTTAACAATGTATTTTTGGATTACTTCTTCTCATTGACATTTCTTTTGGCTTACGAAGGTAATGCAAGTTGATCTTCTCTCGTTGGACTCTGTTGTGAGGTTTGCTGAAGCATGGAATGCACGCTCAGCACCCTTGCATGTTCTCATCAATAATGCTGGAATTTTTTCCATTGGAGGTTGGTATTTCTGATCAATCAAAGCTGTTTCTGTATTTTAGCCTTTCTGTTGTCAATCATTCTTAACCTGAAACAGCACCAAGTACTATTTCTATCCTTTAATGGTTTGAGTATTTTCTAGTAATTTTTTGGATTACCTGTTGAATTATACTCATCCTTTTCTTTCTCATCATTTGTATTGGCAAAATTATCAGACTTAACAATAATAACTTCTTCATTGATCACAAATGTAACTAATCCACTCTCTTTTTTGTTCATATTCAGAGCCGCAAAAATTTTCCAAAGATGGTTATGAACAGCACTTGCAAGTGAATCATCTGGCTCCTGCGTTGCTTTCTATACTTCTTTTGCCATCCCTTATTAGGGGTTCTCCTAGTCGCATTGTTAATGTGAATTCCATAGTAAGTCTCTCGCTATTTGAGCATTATTATGTGATAGCCCATAGGGTTCAACCTGAATTATTGTCAATGGCGGATGGTGGGAGGCCCAAATTCAACCATATAAACACACCACTGTGGCTTATGGAACTTCCATATAATCCATTAAGTTTTCATATTATTTCCTGTGATTTATATACTGTACTAATATGCATGAAAAATTATTTTTATTTGGCTAGATGTTTGTTTGACTAAGTCAACATTTATTTGGTTTTTTATGCTTGATCTTCTTAAAATATAATGAGTAATCTATAGCTATTCAGTTTGCAATGAAGGGATTGAGGATTAATGCTTTCTAGAATTCAAATTTAGTTGCAAATTACTTATTATGAATGGTTAAGTTAGTTTGGAAGACATCTTTCTTCTGTTTAGGTGCATTTATCGGGGTAGTGAATCCTGGTAGTAGGTATGTGTACACTCACTGTTTTGTAGTAAAATTTGTTTTACAGTTTAAAAAATGAGACACATGTAAACACTATAATATGTAATGTCCTTTAATTCCGAGTTACTTTGTTTTCTTGTACTTTTTCAGTATATTAATGCCACAAGTTAAATTTTTTATTGTGGTGTATTATCAACTTTTGCATGACATTTTAATTAGCTTGAGACAACATCATTGTATGCTCTTGCTCAAATGTATCTTGCTATCCAATGCATAACTATCAGCGGTTTAGTTGCAAAAATGTGTGTGATTCTTGCTCGATGAAATAATTTTGTACCAAAATTCCAAATATAAAATAAGCCTTATAAAATTGTTGATAATTGATTAATTGGTGTGTTCCAAAGAATTAAAAATTGGATGCTTAATAAAAAGGAAACATATCAGATACGCAATGAGTGCAGAAATAAAGACTGTAGATTGATGTTTGGCAGGTATTTAATATTCTCTATGATGTTATTATCTTTCTGTTTAACTGTTCTATGATTTTTAACTGTTGAATGTTGATCACTTTTCTGTTGTGATCAATGTAAAATAATTCCTAGAAAATAAAAAATGTATTATGTCATGATCAAGTTTGGTTTTTTAATTTTTTACCTTTCGCACTCTATGACCCTAAGAAAATATCAGAGTGCTTTATTTTCTATTCCCCTCTTTTTCTGTAGATGCATCATGTTGGTTTTGTTGACACCGAAGACATGAATGTCTCATCTGGAAAAAGGAAATTTTCTAGTATGGTAGGGTACTCAAGCAGCAAGTTGGCAGAGGTAACTTGGTTTAAATGTTTTTGTCAATTTGATGGTTTCGTCTAACGAACTTACTAGTGCAATTATGTATAGTTATTTTTGTCCTGCTAAATCTTATATACTTAGCTTTATTAGTTGTCAGCAATTAATTATTACTAATGTCCTTCTTGCATATTAATATTCTCAGAATTAAAGCAAAAATAAGTATGCTATTGAATGAGTTTACACACACGTGTTTAACAACTACATGTATAATAATGTACACTAATTTTAGGATACTGAAGTACAAAACAATTATGGATAATGGATTAATCAGAAAATTTGTAACATTAATGGGATATTTATTCATTTGGGAATAATTCTGTATTGTATTTTCAATGCTGCCCATCACTAATACATCAAGAGACTGGATATATATTGCATACTTAAAAGATAAATTTTCTGCATTTTTTACCTTGTTATATTTGCATTTTGTTTAGTTTTTGGTACATGGAATCCATGTTCATCCTGTATATTCCTTTTGTGTTGATTCTTATAGTCTGGTTATTGATATTGACTTCTAAAATTTAGTCTTACCGATCAATGTTGCAAAATCACATGAAGAAGATGAATTGCTTGGTTTACCACTCATCTCGAAGTTGTGAATGAAACAAGACTTGGCATTTTCTGTTGCAGATTATGTTTAGTAGTATTCTTAACAAACGACTCCCTGCTGAATCTGGCGTCAGTGTTTTATGTGTATCACCTGGAATAGTCCAGACCAATGTTGTAAGTCTTTTGAAAACTTTGAATGTATCTGGATGGAACATGTATGATTTTATTCTTAATCTTTCAATATCTATTTTTGTTTTTACAAATATTTGTCAAATTGAATATAACTTCTACAGAAAACCTTCAGAAATAATCTTTTGCAAGAGATTAATTGCCCTGTTAAAGCTCATGTCATTTGCCAGAATTAAAAAGGATTAGGAAGGTACTAGGTAGAAAATAATTGGTTTATGAACATGAGATACTCATAGATGTGTTGTGTTGATTATCTACCTATCATTGAGTTGAGCTAGAGCTAATGGAACTAGCAGTCTTATGGAACATATTGGCTTTTTTGTAGGATTGATATTCATTTTAATGTGTATATGTAAGTAGATGAGCGAAAATTATCTAGGGATGAAAATATTTCTTTAATAACTCAGCCATTGGTTCTTTGGTAGAACAATCTGTATGTCGATTAGATTGCAGAGCTTGTATGTAACTCGAGGTTGGATAAATAATATTCTGAGAGAACTGTATACAAATACCTAAGTCTAAATAAGTAAATTATATTATTCATCATAATTAGTGTTTTGTTTTTGTTGTTTCAAAGGGACAAGCTTTGTTTGGAAAAATTAGCTGATAAGCTAAGAGAAAGTTGATAAACTAAATTTTAATTGAAAATTGTTTGGTTAGTTTATTTCTTTTAAGTATTTAATCAAACTTACTAGTAAACTATCTGACGAATGTAAAATGACAAAAACATACATTAATGAGATTTTATATATATATATATATATATATGTATTATATATATATATATTTTAATTTTGTGTCCAAAAATATTCTTCTGCATAATTAAAGTTTTAGAGTTGTTAAATACACTCTAGGGGCCCTCTTGGAATTATAATTTTATTATCATGATTTATTGCTGCTATAGCAAGTATGATTTGTTGATTGAAATAGCTGATTGCAAATCTGAGGAATTGAAAGAGATATGGGCTACTCAGCCTGACGCAAGCTGCTGGCTGGGCCAAAAGGCCTGGTTTCAGTTTTGGCTTCTAAAATAATGTCCAAGCATGTTGAAAGCCCAATATTTTGGGCTCTTAGTGGACTAAACTTGAAAAAGGCTTTAGGGTTAATTTGGGCTCTAAATTTAAAGGCTAAACTAAACATTCTATTTCTATCTGATTGTTACAGCCCTATCCCTCCCATTTACCATTACTCTGTAGTTATGTGAGACTTGTTAGTTTCTTTGTTGCATAATGGGATATATCCAGTTATTGATTCCTTGATTTTTCTGCATTATTTTATAAATCAAGCTTTTGTTTTTGCTTATATTTTTAACTCTATCTATTTCAGGCAAGAGATCTTCCAAAACTGGTTCAAGCTGCGTATCATTTAATCCCTTACTTCATCTTTAGTGCTCAAGAAGGTCTATTTATTCAATATTTTAAAACTAGAACTATAACAACTTAGCAATCCGATTCTATACAACTGTAACCATATATTTGATGTCATGTTTCGCAAAAGTAAAAGATATTCAGGACTGACTATGAATACATTTCACTTGTGCTGGAATGCAGGTGCAAGGAGTGCTCTTTTTGCTGCCACTGATCCTCAAGTTCCGGAGTATTGTGACATGTTGAAAGCAGACGAGTGGCCCGTTTGTGCCTTTATTTCTCAAGATTGTCGTCCGGCAAATCCATCAGAAGAAGCACACAGTGTTCAAACATCATACGAAGTGTGGGAGAGGACATTAGAGATGATTGGCCTTCCTTCAGATGTTGTGGAGAGGCTTTTAGACGGGGCAGAAGTTAAATGCCGTTATGGACAAGAACAGTAATCTAATTTACAATGATGACTACAAAATAGTTGATTAGCCGAAATATCGCCACGTGCTTGCCCTTAATCTGTAAGGCCGTTTACATTATTTATAGATAGAAGTGAGCTTTTTCATTCTTAGTATGTGGGAGAGAAGAACCCTTCTATAATTTTGGACATCATATGTGTACATCCATTTTGATCATATTTATGCACTAAAGTTTCACTTTTTACTCATATTGGGAGAATTTAACCAATCAAGTGTTTTTGGCCTTGAAACTTCTGATGGGCACCCATAGGAGTAAGAACTAAATTAGTAGGCTCTATGTTGTGATAGTTATTTTGACCATTGTCATAACCCTCCTAAATAAGCGAGTGGGTTACAACAATAGTATTGGTTTCAATTTTGGAATGTTATCTTGCAATTCTTGCTTTCTCAAGTGTTTTCACCTTGCTTGCTCCAACTTGTTTTATAACTAATTCATCAAAATCTTTGGCATTTTTCTTTGTTAGTTTGTGGGACATAAAACTTCTCCGCACCATGATTATAAATTTAGTTTTACCAAATAATGAATAAAGCAATGATTTGATTACATCCTAGATCCGGTATTTATGCCATGATGCAAGGATTAATGTAGGAACTATTTGATGATCATGGTTTGGTTTGATCTGATGACTTAACCACCACTTTAATCTGTATAAAATTAACAAAGTTGGGAGAAAGTATGGAAGTCATATCATTTTATCTTTTCCATTCTTTATATGATCTGTTTTTAGAAATCTGATCTGATCATCTACTCGAACCAACAAGACTGTGTAAGGTAAATAATAGAACAAATATCAGATGCTTAAACATCAGTATATAATTTTTTTTTCAATATTTAGAAAATAAATTCCGAAGTTGGTTGATTGAACATGATGATGATTCCATTCAAAGAAGAATCATAAAATATGAAATATTATGAAAAGTAGCAATTAAAGCCACTAAAACACCAATATCCAACATGATTATCAGTCAAGGAGTTACATTGATGTGGAGTTTCTGCCCATTTTCGCAGTGATCATCAACTCCACACATGAACCATGCTCCTCCTTCCTCTAAAATTATTGAGTCATTGCCACTTGTGAACCTTTGTATATATGAGTCCTTTATGCAATTCTCATAAACTGTGGAATCAACTTGCAATACATTATGTAGGCTGCTTTCATAATTGAACACTGGTAACATAAGTATCAACATGTTTATATAGTTTCTTCAACATAACTGTTAGTGAACATTTTCAACTGTCATGTAATAAAATTTACAAAATGCCATGTTTCGGGAGAATATGCTATGAATGAGTAGATCTAGGTAAAATGTTTGTATATTGTATGTTCTTAAATTACTTCAAAAAAAATATAAAATAAAATCATGTGTTTTTTAAAACTTATATGAAGGGTTTTACTCAAAAGTATTAAAGTGACTTTTGAAGGGTTTTCAAAAAAAATTAATGTTTCTTTCACATTAAAGTGACTTTCTACTCCATTAAAGGATGTATCACTCATAAGTCACAATTATGTTTGACACTATTTTCAAAGACATCAAACAAATAAATTGGTGTTTTCCTATGCATGACCAAACACATTGTTGACAATAAAATCTTTTCAGCTCTGCATTATGCCCTAAATTTTACCACTGAAAAGAACATGTTCTCAAAAAGAAAATGCTAGTAAAAAAGGTCAAAAGAATGATAATACATCATGTGAAAGAGTATGTTATTGATATTTCTTATTATGAATGTGAAACTCTACCCTTACCTAGAACATCACCAACATGAAACTCTTTTCCATCACACCAGTTGTTGAAATCAAAGATGTCAATCCAGCCATAACTGTCACCAACAATGAAATTTTCTCCCTTTGCATGCGGCACATTGAGGGTTATGAGGAAAAGATAGAACATGATTACACTGGAGTAATGATAAGCCTCAACACCCATTCTTTTTTTTTTTCTTTTCTTCCTTTCAATGTTGAGAGATTACAACATGACAAACGACCATAGGATAAGAAAGACCATAATTCACCAAACATTGGAGTCTCACAACATTCTGATGTCACAAATTAGGTAGTCACGTATATCGTGTTAATGTCTAGATAGTTAACAAAATATGTTCGAAAAATTGTAAGTTTAGCTAAAGTATTTAACATTTTTGTACATTATTGATATGATCAAAATAGAGGCAAAGAAAAATAGTCATAAAAAGCATTGTTTTCATAATATAATATAATTTAATTTATTTGTGCGTGGTTTCATAACCATTGTATGAAACACCTATCCACTATGTACTTCTAAATATCATACTTGTTCAAAATATTTCTTAATACTTTCAAATATATAAATATCATATTTCCAATACTAAAATGGTAGCCAATTAAAAGACTAATTCTCCCAACACCAGATTAATTGTGACATGTACCAAACATTGTATTTGAAATGTTTATTTTATCTTTATTCTTCCAAATATCTATATCTACAGTAAGAAAAGACAATTCCAAATATGTAAATTTAGAATTGCAATGTAACTTCCGAATTGCAATGTAACTTCCGAATATCACCATCCGCAATACAGAATACTTTCCAGATGTTAAGATTCAAAAGTTTTTTTTTTTTATTTCGAATACGAAAATCCAAAAAAATAATAAAGGTAATTTGGGGATTTAAAGAAAATGATAGTGTATATCACAATTGATCTGGTGAAGGAAGGGAAAATTAATCCAATTAAAGTGTAATTTTGTCACGACTTTAAAATAATCATATTTTAAAAAAAATATACATAATATTAATAATTTCAGTTTATATTATTTTTAATTAAAGTCTTACATTTTAACAACTATTAAAGTCATTATTTTACTAGACGAAATAATTAATTTTTTTATCCATTTAATAATATTTCATACCATTTGCATTAGGTGCAAAAACCTTCAGATGTTTTTTTATTTTATTTGGGGTGGTGATATGACAGTAAAAAAAATTCACTTAATAAATCATTAAAATAATATTTTAATATATTTTTAATTTAAATTACTATTATATTATTATAATGTGATGTAAAGGATATATTTTTACGGTTTCTAGTGTCAAAGAAAACATTTCCTATTAAGAAATGAATGGAGAAAATTTCATAATTCCTTTCGTTACGTAACGAGTGACGTGAGTTTGTTATTATTAGCTATTCTGTGGGGTATGTGAGAAATATACATTTTATCATCAGCATGGAAACTATGACTGGTTTTGATGACATTGAAATTTGGAAAAACTCATGTTTGATAGAAAATGATAACATTTTACTGAAGTAGGACACTGTTTGAAAAATCGAAATTGGCACTTTGTTGGAAAATGAAACATGAAAACATGGTATATCAACTTAAAATTTCAAAACACGCAATCAACCCTACCATATTAAAAGACTTGCCAAAATACAATTCAATGACGCAATCCAACACATGTTTCCAGCCAATCACTGCAGAAATTTGGTTACATACCAAACTTCCATTTTTGAAGAGTTTCAAGTGCACTGATATACAAAGAGTTCTTCCTAGTTATGGAATGCATGCTTTAAGTTAGATTCATTGAAATAAAACTAGTCTTGTAATTGAGTATTAAATGAGTGAAAAGTGAAAAAGTAAATGATGGATAAAAATGGCATCAAAGTTGGTACTTGGAACTATTATATAGCTCTTGTGTCACTTGTTACACCATTGATGAAAGATGGATCTAATAATTTTTGTTAACAAGTAACATAATATTGCTGAATTGATCAACTTAAATAGTGGAGGCAAAAGTACAGAGCCACTCTAGCTTTTACAAGATGATGTTAACTGATCTACAATTAGTTTGTCAAGGATTTAGCTAGAGGGCCTTCATGCATTTCTATGTTGAAAGGCCTCATGTTGGAATGTACACCAGGGCTTATAAGTAAACCTAGTAACCTACTGCTGCTAACTTTGAAGTGCCAAAAAGTATGCATATTAACTTTTGATAGAACTTTTTGTGGACTCAAAAAAACTACCAGCCATCAATCATCAAGCACAGGTTGGATTAGTGCCACACAATAACAAATCCATGTTCTTCAGCTTTTTCCACAAACTAGGGGATTTCTTCCCGTCAAATCTCTTCCCAGAAGAATTGCCATCTTTCCACTTGAACCTCCTAAACTTATCCATCTGAACACAAACCTCCAAAGCTATCCCCTCCCCACTCTTCCCTTTGTTACCATCTTGACCATCTCTTCTCAGAAGTTTCTCATAGTACTCCTTGTTCCTCTTCTCCAAGCCATGTATCTGTGCTTGAAGATCTTCAATTTTCCTGTGTAGCAAGTACACCCTATGATCCTCCCTCATCTTCAGCACACACTTTGCCAGCTCACCAGCCTTCCTCTTGATGAAAACTGACTCAGATGCCAGCTCTTTGTTCTCTTCCACCAAAGTGTTGATTCTATAACTCAAGCTAGCATTCTCATTCAACAAAACAATCCTCTCGGATTCCAACACCTCAAGAAGACTCTTTTGCAGCTCACTTTTCCTTGAGGACTCACAGTACCTCCTCTCCATGACGCCAACCTCGTGCATCAACAAGTCATACTCAACATTCCTGATCACAAGCTCGGCAACAACGGCATCAACATCAAGCATGGAGCTCTTAGCGAGAACCATGGGCATCATCACGTGTGGAGGATGTTGGTAGGAGATTGAGCTCTCAATATCTGAATCAACGTGGCTCACACCACTTGCTTCTTCCTGGTCAGAGAAGCCTTCATCAAGAGTTGTTGAGACTTGGGAAGAGTGTCTACTATGATGCTTGTGTTTGGCCAGTGTTTGGATGTATCGATCAGATAAGGTTATGTAGCCATTGTACAAGTCCTGCAGAAGGGACAGTAGCTGGGGTCTCTTTTGGTAGTAGGATTCGGCTCTTTCAGCAAAAGTATCACCAATTTCTTCTTCTTCGGCTGCACTCATAGTCAACACTTTCATTCTCTCCTCCAATTCTGCCATCAAACACCAAGTTTAACATTTGCATTAGCACTACAATAAAAACAAAAGACCCTTGACTCGCTAGGTGAGGCTAGCTAAATAGATCAAACAACCCTTTTCAATGCAGTTATGAAAAGACTAAATGTTTTTTTGCATTAGTAATTACAAGAAAAAGAGCACAGAGAACAATGTTTTTCCTTACCGGGTTTACACAAGTTCATAGCTCCAGAACCATAAAGTTTCAACTAGAAAAAAGATTGACAATTGGGATGTACCACAAAGGAGGTTAATATAGACCATATCCAAACTTGGTGGATGAGTAATTGAGCTCTAAGAAAGTGACATGTTACCAAACCATGACACCATAAAAGGGAACACTGACAAAACCCATAAATAATTCTGGTACGCAAGATAAAACGTTACAATACAAGGAAATTAAATAGTGCAGGGCTAAATTTGAAAACAGAATTTGAATTTGCAACATGAGTTAGCCACAAGGGTATGGCACATTGCCACTCTAGTGTCTGGTCTAGAGTTACATCTACTGCCTCTAGTTTTGAATGCAAATGTCAAAATCATGTACTATACCTGACCATGTGCACTGTTGACAGAAAAGCTAACGTTCTCCAACTTTCAAATTTTCAAGGGTAAAGCCAATAAAGTTTAGGGGAATATGAGCACAGGCCACGAGGCCTACATGGAAAAGTCACCGTTACAAATGCCACCAAAATCTATTGTGCACTGCAGCAAGGCAAGTGACGTGGCCAGGAACCAATGAACTGTGTGTGACCACCAGGTCCATTTTAGTTTCAAAATTTGAAACACAAGATGAGTGTCCAAAAAGCACCGCAAAGGCCAAACAAAAGAACAAAAGGGTATGAGAAAGGGACAATGGATCAATCGCCAGAACAGAGACAATGGGTGTACAAGTCTAGTTCAAATCAAATTGGAAATTTGAAAACAAAAACACACCAAAAAGATAGACCTGTCAACAGCCACCTATACCAAAAAGATATAAACTTTATATAACTATTTCTTCCCCACAATCCATGCATATGGTTAACACAAATAAAAAATGATAATAAATTCAATCTTTTGAAAATCTTCAAAAAAAATTAATCTTTTACAGGCGCGTGAGAAAGGGCGCGTGGGGTAAGTGGTGTCTGATGATAAAAGATTGTAGGAAGAGAAATAATTATGTACGGCATTGTTGTTTCCAATGAAGAGTTGGACATTTGACAGTTGACAGGGACATGTCCTGTATGGGGATTCTTCTCCTTCATTTCTCTCTTCTTCCTTCCATTGATGATGGCTAGAAAAAGGTTTCCACCGTTTCAACATAAACTTGTAACACACCTAATGCATGTGATTTCATTTAATTCAGATTTCTTCTTCCTCGCTTCATTTATTAGAGGTTTTTGCACCAGAATGATTCAATTTGGTCTTAAAACTTAATATAAGAGTTCCCATATGAATAAATTTGGTAAATTGTAGTCAATCTAAATTAAAAAAGGTTTCTTTAAAAAATTTATATTCATACATTCCAACACACAAAAAAATAAACTATGCACAAATTTTTAAGGTTTAGAAAAAGAGGTACTTCAAAGCCTTTACTCGTAACCCCCACCCATTAAAGAATTTCCTTTTCATTCATTTAACTACTAATTTAAATACATTTTTTCACATTTTGTTATGGGTTAATATAACATTCATGTAACCAACATTAACTTTTGATTGGAACACATTCCATTTTTAAATTAAAAGGCGACTTGTTTACAATAGAAACAAAAAACAAAGAGATGGGACTTACAACATGGAGTTTTTACTTAGTTAAAGCAAGTTTGGTTTTGTTGGTAGAGTAGGATAAAATTAATGCATACCAGAAATGTTGGTGAGTAGCCAGGAGGGCATGTTATTGCTGGGGATGCTCTTGTCCTTGGACCCTTTTGTGGATGAGTGAAGCAATGTGAAATTTGAAATCACCTTTTCCTTGCCCATCTTAGGGTCCCTCACCATCAATATCCTTGCTTCAAGTCCCCCTATGCATTGCAATGATAATACATTGGATCTAAAAACAACAGAATCTTTGAAAAAGGACTGTTGCCAGAAATAGAGGGTCCTTTGCATTTAAGAAGGATGAAAAAAAGCATAGAACAAAGAACAGTGCAAAACAAAAGAAAAAACAGATAGAAATTAAGGAGGTAACACAACAGAAACAGATAAACAAGCGCAGATCTCCATAGACAATGCAGAGCAGCAAATTACCAATAAAGTATTGCAAAACCTCACACTGAACAAAGCCAAATTGTTTAAAATAAAGAGGAAGGGTGCAATCTTAACATTCAGAATATAGCAACAATCCCAAATCCCAAGGCGTTTTAAACCTGAGAATTCTGAGATTCAAAAAGGGAAATTTCCATTTTTAATTCTTCAAATTCCGTGGCTGAACCGGGAATCAATGAAGATCATGTGAACGACATGACGACCACAAAGAACGCCAATTTGAAGATTCAGGAACCAACAACTGAAGAATAATAACAAGAGAAACCATGAACAGTTTTTTTGCCTTATCATGTTCTGTTTTCATGGCAGAGAAAAACAGAGGAAGAGTGAGAGAAAGTTGGAAACTTTTTAACATTGGCCATCAAATTTGAAAAATGAAACACACCCATTAAAGATCAGATACAGTGTTAAACAATGCAGCAGGCGGCAATCTCATGGCCCTCGAGAATCACATTCATAGTCACGGAGTACTCTGCTAATTTCTCGGCAAAAAAAAGAAGAATGGACTCAAAAAATTTTAAAATAAACAATAGAAGAAAAATCCAAGAACTGTAGCAGAATTGAAAGACAAAAGGAGTGGAAGAAGAATAGAAGAAGAAACTCACTCTGAGAAGTGCAGGAAGAAGCTTGATATGTTCAGCTGAAGAAGTGCAGAGGAACTTGATTTGAAAGAAAGTTCTGAATGTTTATGTGAGTGATGATAAAAAAAAAAAAGAAAAGGGGTTGATAGAAAGAGTGGGACCAAAGGAATAGGAGAGAGAATCTTGAGTGTCACAGTCCAATAGCAACAACAAATAGTCAAAAGCATTAACTCAAAACCCTGGAGGATAGTGTCACACTGTAACAACAATCTTAACCCAAAAATATTCTATTTTCTAAAATTTATGATAAGTGATATGCTAGTTTTGGACTTTTATATAATTGATTTCTTAAGATTTGGTTTTGTCTTGATTCTGTGATCTCCTTCATGTTTAGTTATTTGTTTCCACATAATTATTAGGGTGAAGAATAATGTTTCATGGGATTTGGCTGAGAATGGTCGCATTTAGATAAAGGAATTTTGTGTGTGTTGATGTTTGTTATGTCAAAAGATAACCTCGTATGGTTTTGATGTACCCAGATTTCGTGGTTATCATGTATCATATATGTTTTACAATCTAATTACCTAATCTCACCCACAAAAAACTACCTAAAAATATTATCAAATTGTTTTCTTTTATATTTATTTTATTGCAAATCAGAACATACTATTAATTCTAACAAACTCTCCTACAACAAAGATATAACAGTTATAATTCTAACAAAAATACAAATACCAAAATTGCAAGTCTTTGTTTCCTTCCACAATTGATATTATGTAAATGGAAGGAAGCATCTCAAGGTTCAAAGGTGATGTGAATTTGCTTTTGTTACTGTATAAATAAATGTGTTAATTAATCATGTGCTCTGCAAATGGCACCTATGGGAAATGAATTCGAAAGGAAGAGTATTGAAAGATATATTTTTATTTATACTTAATGTGATAAAATAAAATAAAAAATTGATTTGATGATATAATGAATGAAATTGAGTTAAAATGGAAAGATAAATTAGAAATAATTTGATGTAAAAATATTTTTTGGAAATGTAAATTAAAGTTAAATAAATTTGATTAAAATAAAATAATAAAATCTTAATAAAAAATATATATTTATAATAATGGATATACCTGATTGTTGTATATTTTATTTTCGAGAATGACAATATTAAAACACTATAAATTGGTAATCACTTAAAATATATGATTATAAATTATATATTATTATTTCAAGTCAATTACAATCACTTAATTTTTTTTCATTATTTTCTCATTTTTAATATCTTTCTCTTAATTTAAATAATTTTATTTTCTATTTCTGAATATCTTGTTTTTTTTCAGGTAAGTAAAAATAAAAAAAAGTTATAAAAATTTGAAAAAAGAAAAGAAGCACACACATTTATAAATAAAAAGAAATAAATGTAAAAATGAAAAGTTATTAACACATTAAACACAAAGTTCAGCTTGTAGGGACATGAAGTACATTTACATGGCAAGACAATTAAACAAAGACATTAAATTGTGTTTATTATTTTAAATAATGAATTAAACTTTTGTTTATTATTTAGGATGTTGTGAGACATGGGTTGTACCATCATTATGATACGAGAAAAACCAAATGATTTCACAAGTCAACTTCTAACCATTGAGGTGGAGAACTTTGAATGTATAATCAGATAACAAAGTTTCTTATAAAGTAGATAACTCTGTTGTTTTGTTATACATTTATATTTCCTACTAAATGCATTAGAAATCATTGTGGAAATTATATGTTAAACATGTTTATAACATAATTGTGGATAATTTAAGTCATATTTTTATTTAATTATGTTTCATGATATTTTAATAATAGTGTTTAACATATTTATTTAATCCATTTAGGTACATAAAAAAAAAATTGAGATGAAGACCTGATAATATAGATAGAGACATGAATGAGTGACTCATATTTAGTTCTCTTGGTCTTGGAGATCTTAATTGGCTAAATATTAAGTTAAACAATATTATTACTTACTAAGTCAATGATTTTGAGATTGAATTAAATAAAATTTTATTATTTTAATATGATTTTAGAGTCATTTAGATCCTATTTTAGGTTGAGTTTGTTGGTTCAATTATGTTACTTATTATTGATCCTTCTCAATTCTCATACTCGATGTCTTTAGTGCGAGAATGTGTATTGAAAATTCGATATCGACTAGAATTAAACCAAATAATAATAATAATAATATTATGTAAGTGGCAAACAAACTCCACTTATTAAACCAATTTTGAGAGGTTAATTACATGTTTGATATAATTAATTATCATTATAACTAAGAATTATATTATTGTGTGATTATACTCATCAAATTGAAAACCCAATAATAATTTGAAAAGCTGATTTCAAGATAAATTTTAAATATATTTGATTTAAAAATACATTATTGATTAAGAATGATACTTCATAAAATTAGAGTTGTTATTGATATTAATATTTGAAGTAAAATGGTCAACAAGACTTATGCGGTATATCTCCAAATGTAAGTGATTTGTATTTGTTGAGTTTCAATTCATTCTTTATAAAATTATTTATAAGCTTTGTAATAATTTTATTTTATTTGTTTCTCATTTTAATTAAAAAGAGAATTCATTTGAACATGAGTATTGGACGATGATGTGTTAAATGAGAGTCTTATTATTTTGTGTATTATTGATTCATGGATGAATGGAATGTAAACATTATAAATGTATATGCACTAATAACATTTAAAAATATCATGATTTATTTTATGATAATAAAGATTTATTTTATGATAAAATCAAACATTAAGACATTTCAAATGTTTTAATAGTTTCAAGATCCAACCTTATTTTTTAATCATGATATATTACATATGTAAATTATTTAATAGTCAGGTTTTAGTTTTTTATACAATATGAAATATTTTAAGTTATAATAAACATTTTAGTACTTAAAATAGTTTGAACTAGTTAAGTATATTATGCTTAATTCACCATTTTGTTCTGTTTGTCTAACAAGTTTTAGGTTAGTTAAAAAAATGTTCACGTATAGAACTAGGAAGAAATTTTCTAGTATTGTATAATATTCAAAATGCTGACTTGATATTCCTCGAAATTTTCATTCTGGAATGTTGCCAATGAAAGTGGAAAGTCTATTTGTTAAAAATTTTTTGACACTCGTAGTGTTTGATATTTAAAGTAATAAGTATTGGAAAGTGAAAAAACGTACTTTTTTATATATTTATAGAAGCTATCGAAAACACTCTTCATGTTGGACCTAAATTATATATTTTTTAGATTAATTATTGACAATTAAATTCTATAATTAGCCTTTTTTGTTATTAAAATTTATTATGATTTTGATTAAATGTATTTTGAAATTAACAATGTTAGGTCTTGATGATGTCTCTCGATTTATGATGTCTGTTTGTTAAGATTCCCTCCTTAATTCATACGAGACAATGACTAATGAATATTGATAATTGATTTATTGAATATATTCAACGAAGAAGGACGTTTCAAAGTCTTGAAATTATACATCTCTTGAAAATTACGAAGTTCAACAAAAAAAAAAGTTGAAGATAATCTTTTCAAAATATCTTGAAAATGTAACACACATTATTTATCTATTATTTCTTTATGAAAAAGTCTTTTTTTTTTCATTCTCTATATAAAGGGAACTTGTGAGAAAGAAAAATGTAAACAAACAAGTGTGAAGAATAACATAGAGAATAAATGAAAAAATTGATATCCACCAAAATATGAGACTATAAATCCTAGTAAGAAGTTAGAGAGATATTATATTCAATCTGGTGAGATTAAGTGTTATTATCAAAGTGAGATAAACAAATATTATAATTTTATTTTCATAGTTAAAAACATTTCATGTATTAGATTCCGTGAGTTTTTACTTTCCTCAAGTAAGCTGAGAATGTTTTATCAATTCATTATTCTATTTTAGTGTTTCTTGTTTCATGTCATTTTATATCTATACAAAAGAGGAAGAATTAGTTTTGATTTTCACATAACACTTCATACATGTTCTACATTTCCGCCATTCTCATAACAAAAATCAATGTATAAAAAGAGTTTCCATCAACGTAGAAATGATACGTTCATCATGACTATTATCTATAATACTTTATCTCCTGTACAACCATTCTATTCTTTAACCATTAACGTTTACCATTGTTAATTTATTGCTAAGTTTGCTTCCTCGATTATTTTCCTATGTTTAAATAATCGTATCAGCCACTTACTATAAAAAAATTGGTCCAAAATTAATTTATCTTAGAAAATAACAAAATTGATACATGATGTAAATCTTTTAACAAAACTGGTTAATTGGAAGACATAAAAATATAAATGTGATAAATGTTAAAGTCTGTAAAAATAACAATATTCAAACAGATCTTATGATATACTACACACTTTATATGACATATGGATGGTCTTATATTCTGCCTCTTTGACAGTAGAAGAACTAAGAAAACATTACTCATCAGATTCTACACTTATGATAGCAATTACATTAGAACACAACATGAGGCCACTTCTACACTGTGATTTTCATTTCTCCTAATTCCATCCATGGACCCTTCTACCCTATTTCTACAAGAGTTTAACTTATATACATTTTCAATGTAAAATATTTTCCATGCAGATATCTAACAAGACTTTACCTTATATCAGCACATCATATTATAATGGTATTATAAAATGGTTAAAGCTTATCAGATACTTGTACAGAAATACTTTAGATTAATAGTGTATATAAATTAACATGAAGAGCTTCTTGAGTTATTGTCCTAGCTCAAGGGCACAATCATTATGAGACACCCAATTGTGTTTCTCTTCCTCCTCTTGCTGTTTCAAAGTCTCATAGAGAGGAGCATTTCTTGTCTCAGGTAGCCAAATGCTCAAAACTCCACTAGAAATTGAAAAGGCTCCAAATACAAGGAAAGAAAGAGATGGACTCACACGGCCCAACACAACCAGCAAAGGGGCCACAGAAGCCCCCAACATTATGGCCTGGCGCAACATTGACACAGCAAAGTTCCTGACATTGGTAGGAAAAAGTTCCACACAATATATGTACAAAATATCAAATGTTGTCGAAGCCCCCATGAATCCAATTGCTTCAATGATCAACTGGCCCCAACTACCTCCATGATTGCTGTGTACTTTTGATGTTTTTCCTTTGTGTGAAAAAAATGTGCATAGGACTGAGGACACTGCAGCTATGTAAGAGGACACAGATAACAACAAACGTCTATTAGTGAACCCCAGGAGAAAGGTACCAATCACCACAGCAGGAATCTCCATTAGTGCATTGAGTGCTACTGATACATAAAGGTTGAAGTTCAAGTTTTCTACATTGAGTTGAACTCCATAGTAAACAAAGCCAACTCCAAAGCCAGCTAACATAACAGTGACCATTCTTATGGCTGCCCATTTTGTGGTCCAAAGGTTCTCTTTATTGTTTGGAGTGCTTTCACCACCTTCACCAGTAGTGCATGGTGCAACATTTGAAGATCCACTAGGGTTGGTTAAAGAGAGGTTGCTGGGGAGTTTTTGCTTCCCATTGAGTCTTGCAAACCTGTCCAAAACCTGAAGGGCCTCTTTGGTTCTCCCTCTTATGAGGAGCCAACGTGGGGATTCTGAGACCAAAGGGAGGATTAGGACAGCGTATGCTAGTGGAAGAAGGGACAAGACTTTGTACAAGCTCCTCCAATGTGTTCTGGTTGGATAGGCCACAAGGGGGAGTGTGAGGAAGCCTATTGTGAAGAAGAAAAAACCGTATTGGCCCACTTGGCCACGCCACTTGCGGCCTACTGATTCTGTGGTGAGCACAAGGCAGCATATGCCAATTCCTGACCTTGCAAAGCCATTGGTAAACCTGAAGAAGGCATAGGCCCAAATGTTTGGAGAGAGAGAGGTGGCAAAGGCTGTGATGGAGGTTAAGATGCAGGAAAGTTGCACTGATCTTTTTCTTCCTAACCATGTATCAGATAGGTGGCCATACACACCAGACCCTGCAACAAGTGCATGTAGATGATTGTTATTGGTGTTACCATTAGAAAATTTAGTTAGAGTTTCAAATATATGACAGTATACAAAAATTATACCTTCAATCAATCACAGATTATACCAAGTACACCTTTTAAAGTATATATATATATATGTGTGTGTGTGTGTGTGTGTGTTCTTAGATAATTAATAGTGTAAAACTTTTTATGATATCTATGCCTAGAATATTTTCTCATTAGTTTTGTAATTTTCTCCCCAGAATATGATATATGGTTATAGAGACTTGGTTTCACGGGACAAAAAGGTTAAATCATGGGAGAGAGAAAAATGTTATCATTCGTTTTATAGTACATAGGTAAAGTAACTAGAGCAATAGCCTTTGTATGGGACATGGCCTGAAGTGAAAAAAATGAACTGAAATGCTTTTTTCTCTCAGAAAAATTGAAAACATGTTTATATAAAAAATAGTTAAATGGTCATGTTTTGTAAGAAAACCGAAGGAAAATGACACTGGGAAGGAAAAAGATTATTTTGCGGACAGTTTTATTATGAGTAAATAGTGTAAGGTAGATGATATGAATTTTTATATACTGAAATTATATTGATTTTATAGTAATTATTTTAGAAGTTATAATAGTTAATATAGTGATTTTCAAATTTTCACAATATAGAACTTTTTATTCTGAGCACAAACATCCATTACAAAGACAACCCCACTCATAACTTTTCATCCACTAAATTTATCCATAAATATTTGCTGGGCCAACATCATATTAAATACATTTTGCAGAGTTTTGACATATATAAATGGTTTACAACTATTTATCTAATACAGTTGCGTCTACTCTCTGTTTTTTACTAAATTATGGCTAAAGTTGGAACAGATTAAAAGAGTTCTAAAAAAGGAGAAAGCAACCCTTATACAAACTATAATACTGCAAGACAGATTGATAAAAAGAAAACGTTCTGGTGAGTGGGGCAGAGAGTGCACATGGTTGAGTAGTAGATGAAGGGTAACAAAGAAAAATTGTCAGCATAATGTTTAACATTCAATTTACCATGACTAGTAGATATACAAAACTGCACGAGACTTGTAAAAAAAAGTTAATCTCATCATTTTGTGTATCAAAAAATTTGAGCTAATTAGACTAAAGAGCATGTTACTGCTATTCATTCCTTGTAAAACAAAACAACAAGCAATATGTATCATTACTTGATATTTTATGAGATTCTCAACAAAATTATGAATAATGAGGCTTGTTAAAAGAAATGAAACTCGTCCTTTTGATTCAAGAAACTTGAATTGAACAAATGTATTAGACAGTTATTGGATAGAGTGATACCATTATTGCTTTCAGAAAAGAAGAACAAGGAGTATGTACCTATGAGAGAGCCAAGGAAGTAGACTGAAGCAGGCACAGCAGCAAGAAACCTTCTATCACATATAAGATTCCACTCTGCTATGATGGAACTGGTATGGCCACCAACCCATTCCCAAGTCCCTGGTACCAACTCACACACAGAACCAGTGCTGCTGCTGTTGTTGTTACCTTGACAAAATCCACTTTTGCAGCTCCAAGCAGAAGGTTGAGCATCACTGAAGATTGTCACCAAAGTACTCTGAGCATCAAATATCCATGCCAATGACACCAAGAGCACATGCACCAGCTGAGAGAACCCCAGGGACCCCACATATTCCTCCACCACCTCATCCACAGTGAGCTCAAGTTTGGCCTCACTCCCCTCCAAAGTTTTGCCCCCCTTAACCAGCTTTTGCTCCTCTTCCATCATGGTTCCTACAAATCGAAGTAAAGGGAAACTAATCAGTTTCTACCTTGCTCCAAATGTTAGTATATTCACATGTATATATACACACGCATACACACACATATATTTTGTTGCTGACCTTACTCTATACCGAGGTTTCATTAAAAAATTATGGGGTGACATGACATCTAACACATCAAACCCCTTTTTGTGTATATAATAAATAAAATGTTGGTTTGGAAAATATGTGCCTAGTGTTTGGCCAGTGAAACAGTTTGGTGCATGCACTGTGTTTGGGGTGAATGGGAGTGGTAGTGGAGGGGTGCCAATTAGAATATACCAGATTCCAAAATTTTGATGACACACGTATGATAACAAAACAGCACCCAGCATATAGAATTTATTGGTGGGATAATGTGGAACAAAGTGATGGAAGATTGATGAATTATTGGTAATGGTAATGGATGAATCTGGGGCCCAGTCTTCACATTTGTGGTGGTTGGTGGAAGAATGAAGAAGATAAATTATGTGGAAACCATGGAGAGAGACTGTGCTGATATGTGGAGAGCTAATCAAAAGGAGATAGTTAGTGATAGTTCAACATATGATCCTGAAAAATATGTATACATAACAAGCATGCATTTGAATAATTGAGTGTAAAAGATAACACATTAAAGGGTTCTGAGAACAGAAGTTTTGGTGTGACTCACTCACACCTTTTGAATGAAACGAGTGGAAGCAGGGCTAGAAAATTGAGAAGCTGTTCTTGAGATACTGAAAAAATGGCTGATATCTTGCCCATGAAACAAACCATCTTCACTGCATATTTAAATTGTTTTGGTAACTTGTTACTTGTCCCACATCGCACTTGTTATTTAGATTCCATAAATTTAGATTTTGACGCACTACTTAATAACTCATCTACGTAAATTGTTTTCATGATTTATATTCAATTTAAACACTTTTATCTCTTTTAAAATGTACCTTTAATTGCTAATATGATAATATATTTTTTATATTTTGTTCCTTCATAAAATGCGTGATTATATTATTATTTATTTATTTATTTAATAATTTTATATTTAAATTATTTTATTTATATTTTTAAATTTTTCTTGATTTATGAATAATTATATTTATATAAAAAAACTTACTAATATATAAGTTATTTACGGCATAGTTGTAATTTGTAAAATATCCCAAGCAGGCTTATTTAAAATTACTGTCTTATTTTTATACACATTTAAATTATCATCTCTTAAATTATTAAAACTGTAGTCTACTGTAAAAAAAAAATGAAAACACTTTTACAATATTTTTTCAATAAATAAAAAATTAACCAGGATATTGTGATAAAATTATATATAATCTTAACGTGGAAGTGGTTTCATTGAGTCAAATTTAGTTTAATTTTAAATTTAATTAGAGTAGATTGAGTTTATTTTTATTTAGTAACTTAACCAATGTACTTCAATTATAATTGGTTTATCATTAAAAAAATTATCACATTTTTTATAAGGTAATAATAGGAATACTTATAACACATACATAGAATATTTATACGATAAAATAATTTTTTTAATGATAAAATAATCAAATAATTACTAACTTTATTATATATGTAGTTGGATTAGGTTAAAATGATTACATTTAAAACTTATAAATATATATCCGAATTGATTCTAATTAAATGTAAAAAAAATCTAACTCAACTCACTTTATTCTTTGTGTATTTGAGAATAGATTTAATTTCATATTAGATAAGGTTGAGTCTCATATTAAAATAAGACAATCTCTTAAATAAATATAAAACTCTGGAATCCATAATAATGAGAATATATTATATATTTTAAATAATTCAAAATTTAGAATAAATTTTAAAATAATAACCATACATATTCAATAAATGAACTAACCTATGTATTTATTTCTCTGTACGAAAAGAAAATATCCTATTTATTTCTTACTCATAGTTTTGATTTTCTTAGCAAAGAATTGATACAAAAGGAAAAGGTTTGGTGAAGTTATAATCCTGAAAATCATGAAGCAATTAAAAGCAGTTTTTAACATGAATTTTTCTTTCGTGTTTTACACATTTCGCATTCTTTAAGATTTGGTGAAAAACTCTATTTTTTGGTAACTGCGAAAAGAGCCTTTATTTTACTCTCTTCTGTTGTCGCTCAAATCAAGGAAAATATTCTGTTTTTAGAGACTCCTCAAAACTATGAGCACTGAACATGCATTTCAACTTCATATGGCTTGTGAAGCAATTTCTCATTCCACATCAATTTTCAGATATACCTTTCACGAAACTATGAATTAATTAGATGGTTAAATAGTATAATGTTACAAAAATAAATTATAAATATGTGTTATATATTTATGGAAAAGTATTTTGTTAGATAATGTTTATATCTTTAATACATTTTAAAAGAACTTTGAGAAAAGTTTATTAAAGTGATAAGATATGAAAGGGTACAAGTGAGCAAAGAAGGTGAAAGAAAAGAAACATCTTAAAATAGTAATCATGATATTGAAAGGAAAAGTATGGAAACATGTAAGTTATAAGTTAATTATTTTTTACCAAATAAGTTTTAAGATAAGATTGCTTTCACAACCACATGAAAATATATAAGATAGATCAAATTATAGTTATAAACTGGTGTCTTTCACCGCGCAGTTGTTAAAAGTTGTTAAAAGTAACATTTTTCTTGAGTTAATTAAATAATTTATAATTAGAATATTATAATAAGTTAATGATTTTGTTTTGCTATCATGATATAAAAAAGTGTTGATACTCTAGAATTGAAGTCTAACCTCGTTTTTATGTTTTGGTATGCATGGATTAATATTTCAATGCTATAAAAGAAAATTTTAAGTATTCCGAACTTTATAGTTGAATCTATCTTGACTGATATTTTTTTAGAAGAAGTCTATTTGGTCCCTAAGTTATGGGCTGAAAAAGATGAATAAAGAGGAATCACTAAGGGAAGATAATGAATTGGTTCAAACTTTTTAGAGATTAGAACGTTTTCTTAAAACTAGAATAAAAATCAATAAGATGATATCCAAAACAGATCAACTCAAGAGGAATTAATGATAGTGACATGCATCAATATCATATGATTTTTATTAGTGCTGTTGTTGAATGTAAATGAGAGTTAATCTAACTGAAGTTTTGGATTCAATCATTTATTTTTGTTGTTTTTATGGGAGTTATGCATTAGAACAAGTTCACTTATTTGCCTTCTTGTCTTTATTTAATTTATCTCTATTTATTTATTTAAACTCTCAATGTAACTACTTAGACTTAATTTCTTTTTTTTTCTTTTTTTTTTGGCATAAATTTAGTCTAGTCCTCTATATTTTTGTTTTTTTTTAATGTTATTTTACATGTAATGACACCATGTTTTCTTAACATGAGTTTTATTAAAAAAATTAACGATTATGTGAAATTATATTTAATAGTTAGATTAATAAAATTTAATTTTTATAATAAACTATTAACAGTATAATATTTGATAAAAGTTACACTAAGTAATTTATTAGTTTATTTTTTTTTTTAAAATGTAAATAAAATCTTGCAATTCTCCTCTGATTCTCGAGAATAACTGGTTTCATACATTAATTTTCTTGTATTATGTGTCCAAAATACAATTACAGGATAACTAATCACATGAATCAAAATTCATATCTATAGTCACAAGAATTAACATTTAAATAAACTATATTAAATACAAAAATTTATAATTAAACACCTATCATATATTTCATAAAATAAATGTAATTACAATTCGACTAACAACACAATTAAACCCTAAACTTTATTCCACATTGAGTATTAACAACTCTTTATCCAAAATAGATGATAAAAATCTTCATAATCTTTTCACCACATGATTCCTATAAGTAAAGTCTTGGCATTCTTTTTGGGGACATTTTTTAACTCAATATTTATACTATGTTTAATCAAGGTTAAATATCCTCCTAATAATTATCTCTAACACAATTACATAATTCATTTTATCATATACAAGTCTAAATATTAATTCATTTGCATACCACAACCAGCTAGGCAAGTTATGTGAACTAAATCATTAAAATATAATATATAACAATTGTAATTTTTAAACAGAAAAAAAGGAGAGAAAGAACTCCCTTGAGAACAATATGGTTTAACCAAGGTCTTATTGCTTTAATCACATCCCTTAAATAAGTATCTAATTTTTCTATTTAGAATATGTATATAAGTTTTATAAAATAATCGATTAGATTAACATATATAAAATATATATAATCATTATGCTATAAAATTTATATACATAAGTATTATATATCGATTATGTATTATATGTAATTGATTATATATATAAATTTTATAATTTAGTTAATCATTTTTATACTACTTTTATTAATATATATATAGGTGTTTTTATTTTATTAGAAATATATTTAATATTTTTATTTTTGTTATAAATATATTAAATTATTTTGGGTATGTACAGTTTATTTGAAATAAAATTAAAAAAATTTAAATGATTTTAATTAATATTTATTATTTTATAAATTAATTTTAAGTATTATTATTTTAATATTTATATTATTAATATATATAATTTTTTTATTTTATTATAAATATATTTAATATTTTATAATTAATCTTTTTTACAATTTTAGTTATATTTTTTTTATGTTTTATTATATGTGTAGTGGATAGTTAAAAAAAATAGATACAAAGGTACTATGTGATTAATTCATAGCAAATTTCATAAACAAAAGCGATGACACATAGGTTATTGCATGTATTCTTATGTGACTTTCTCTCTTTTCCTTCTTATTTCTTTGCAATTCTGAGAAGAAACTTCCAACTATCCACTCCTCCACCCTCCTTTATCTGTTGATCCAAATAAGAAGTGCACCCATACTTCTGTCTGCAGGAACACTGAACTCTTTGATCCAAACAGGCCGTAAAAATTGTTTTATTTGATCAACACTAGACTTTTACTTGTTCATGGAAGCTCTCATCTTATTTTGTTTATTTTGTATCAGTTTGAGTTTATTTGTGATCTCCCACAATAACTTTAATTCTATTAACAAACTTTTCCTATTATGGTACCAACACGAAGTTCTCATCTTATTTTGTATTAGATTAACTTTATTTGTAATCTTCTACAATAATTTTGATCCTATCAACAAACTTTTCCTATTACGGTACCAACATAAGGATTCTTATTACGGTACCAACATAAGGATTCTTATTACGGTACCAACATAAGGATTCTTGTTAGTACAATTATTATTGTTAGTAGAATTTCATCAAATACAACATTTCATCCCAACCTTCCATTCATTCAAATGAGAGATTCTTAATGTAGTATATGTTTTTTTTATCTATCAATATAAAAAGTCCTCCCATTCTTATATTAATTAAAATTTAAATTGATATAACGTTATTTTATTCATATTAATTTTTACGTAAATACCTTAATGAGTGATATTATATTATATAGAGGAGGTAAAATTAGTTTATACCCGTATTTTCACGAAAAGTTAATTAATAGTATATAGTAATTTTATAGATGAAGGGATTCTAGAAATATTATCCTGAATAAGCAAAATGAACAAGATTTCCTTTTTCTTTGTCACTCTAATGATGAAATTTGGTGCAAAGTTACGTTGAAGAGTGAGTGACGAATTGATGATTTGTTGGGCACTCATGCATGCAATGGTGGAATGCCTACTCTAATTAATTTTAGTGCCAAACGACGTGTTATGCAAGTCCATTATAATTCCATTATTGTTCCATCTTTTCAATTTATTAAGCTAAAAAACTCAGAGTTGGTATATGAGTAAGATAACAATCCCAAAGTGTTTCATTTGTTTATTCCTAGGCAATGTTCAACACTGAAATAATTAAGGTGGTCTTAATGAAGCTTACACCTCTTAATCATAACACTAGTGACCACAAGAGAAAATGTGCTTCTTGTCTTAATCACGGTGAAACTCATACTTAATTACGTAACTATATCTAGAACCACTTATAAATTCTAATAGAACCATAATTTATTGTAACTTCACAACTACCCTTTTTTTTATCACACATTAAAGTTCACTTAAACAGAGTTTTTTTTGGAAAGTCACTTAAACAAAGTTATAATAGGATTACATCTTGTATCAATATGCATTACTTGAAAGTAGAACGATTAAAGGTGGGTGACCTTTCTAACTCAACTATAAAATCGTTTATGAGGTAAAATTTGCATCCGTTTATATATTATAAAATGTTTCTGTCTCTAATCGATGTAGCATTTTCAATACATCTCCTAACATCGAGACCTTCCACTATATATTATGGGTGGTTCGATAGCAATCTGGTAGTGGGTGACCGCATAAGGTCAACAAACTCTCCCTAAGATAAATTCTAAATGACTAAAATATCATATTAAGAAGTGAATTAAGCCTATCTCAACCTTATAAACTAACTTATAAGAAGAGATTTATACTCACTTATATATTATGAAATGTTCTTTTAGTCTATGTGGGATATCTAACATTTCGTTAAGTAATTGTAGTTTTAGAGATTTGTGTCTCATTTGATGGTATATTACACTATCCAATAATTTAATTAAATCATCACTACAATAAAATCATTAAATAGAAAATAATTTTAGAAACTAAAAATAATTAATTGTTATATTGACTAAATTAGATACCATTTTAGAAACTATTTTTTTTTTTGGTTTTTAAATTAATTTTTATTATTATTAAATAGTTTCTAAATTAGTATCTAATTAGCTATCAAGGTTTTTGCTACTAAATTTAGAATCTAAATAACTGGTAGTTAAAAATTTAATAGCTAATTAGATACCAATTTATAAACTATTTAACAACAATTGAAACTAATTTAGAAACCAAAAAATTATTTTAGTCTCTAAAATGGTATCTAATTTAGTCAATATTATAACTAATTATTTTTTGTCTCTAAAATTTGTTTCTATTTAATGATTTTCTTATACTACATGTTTTCATAAAATTTATGGTTGGATTGAATTTTTTCACACAAACATATATAAATATATATTTATATAATTTTTTTTATACTAATACGTAATTATTTCATATTCTATTTGTATATATTAATACTTTTTAATTTTTATAAAATTATTAATAATGTAATAATATATAGAGAGTAAATGGTTACTCCTAAGAGACATTTAGCAGAAATAAATTTAGTTTTGTGAGATTTAACACAATTCTTTTATGTTTGATTTACTTTTGAAAAAATATCATTATAAAAGAAAGTTTTTCAATGTTTCTTGAAAAAATATTTTAAGCCAAGTTTGATACAAAGAATTATTGTGGAGATATAGATCTAACTTATCTTAGTTGATATAAAATTTCAATTAAAAAATATTTATATATGAAAGAAGATTTTTATTATGATGAAAATTTACATATAAAGTATTATTTAAAGAATATCCAAAAACATGTTATAAAAAGAAAGAAATAGAATTCGAAAATTTAAAGTTCATTAATTGTTGGCATGATGATTAATACCAACTTTAGTAATATTTAAAATGAAATATCATTATCAAAGAATGTTAGAAAATTGAGAAGGCACTAGTTGATGGTTATCCCTAGGATGAGTCACGTATGATAGTTTTTTTCTTTCTTTTTGGGGTATGTTTGTTTGGTGATGATTCAAACATAAGCAGTTCAAGGTGGCTGCTTCAGTATCTTCGATTCTTTCTGATGTCAACGTTTTTATTTGTTTTTCTAAACATCATTTTATTCTTCTTAAGAGACCACTACATATATTTTATGTTTTATCATAGTTGGATACGATTATTATATGTGATACAATTTTTTTAGTATTTAAATAATTATATATTAAACTTTGAAAGTTAATATTATTAATTAAATCAAAATAAATTTCTCTGTTGATACTCTATAAAAAAAATTAATATATTAATTATTTTGACTAAAATGCCTGATCTCTAAAATAGAAACTATTTTATAATTTTTTTATTAATGACAGAAATTACTGATGTAGTTTTATCTTGATTTCATGTAACTCTTTGTAATGTTTTACGGTTTGATAGATGTCTTGTGTGGGTTAAATAGATGAAAAAAATGAATGGAAAAGATGAACTTGGTTGGTGAATATAAATGCTTAGAAGAGGTTAGACCAACTCCTAAGAGATTATAAGCTAGACACAAAAACTATAGCTAACAAAGAGTCACCAAAGAAGACAAGATGCACAAATTTGAACAACATTTCTTTAATCAATTCGAAATTGATTTACAAGAAGACTAACACTTGTATTAATAGTACTAAGGGCAGAGTCAAGGTGCAAGTTTTAATCCTAAGAATTATCCACTCCAACGTGACAATTGACTTCCTCTCATTGGAGCAAATCCTATCAAATAAGAGGTTGACAAGTGCCCTTCTCTACCTGGAGAGAATCCTCTTCATTCCCGTGAAGACAAGTGATGTTTTGGCATTGGTGGGAATCTCTCCATTGAGGGGATGACATGTGGACCTTCATGCATTTTTTGCCGCTCCATGCTTTCTCTTTGCACTCTAGTAATTTATTTGTGCACACTCGATGGTTCTTTAAAGTTGTATTGGATCCAAGGAGACCTAATTATAACTCTTGTTAGACTTTTTTTTTCTATTTACACTTTACTCTAATTTTTGACCCAATATATGACCCATGAAAATAAGCCCAATACATAGCCCAAGTACACTCCCAAATAAAATCTATACTATTTTGTACAATTTTTACTAGATCAGAGAAAATGTAGTGGCTAGATGGTCCTCCAATTACTTTGGATATTAATAATTTTTTAGTTCATAAAATAACATCTAACTTAATAAATTTAACGACTAATTATTTTTTATCTCAAAATTAATTATTATTTAATGATTTTCTTGTAGTATATGACTCTTTCAAGTGAGAAATGATATTTAAATACATGGTTATGGATCTTTCACAATTCATTATTTTACATCTAAGTCATTTTTGTGAATTTAAAGTATTTCAAGAAACCATTTGTATAAATCCAAAGTTCTCTCATCACTCTTTCTCTATCTTTTGGGATTGTCCAATTTGAAAACATAAAAAAAAATAATTATAAAAAGAATGAAAGTTTTTTATTTTTTCATAACATGGAAGGAAAATTTTTTAAATGGGAATGTTTTGAATTTTATGTTAGAGCAATTTGTTTTGTATCTTTGATTTGAGTTTTGTAATTGTGGAAAAATGATGTAATTTGAAGATATTAGGTTTTGGGTATGGTGTGGCGAGTGATAATGGTGGAGATTTGAGGGTTAAGTTTCAATTCATTTTGATCTTTTATTGATAGTGGTGATTAAGGAAGAATGGCGAGAGTAGTCATTGGGAGAGGTTTTATTGTATGATAAATTTATTAGGAACTTAATCTTGTGGATCATTTTTAATGCTATATAAATTTAAATATTGTTTCAAACTCAAATATATTAGATAACATTGTTAGAGTCAATCAACTATATTTGAGATATTTTTTGTTTTACAGTTTGAAGTTTCGTCATGATTTTATCCTTAAAAATGTATCGGTAAGTTAAGGGATGAAAAAATATATAAACTATTCTTAACTTCGACATCTGAAAAATTAGACTACATTTGACATACTATAATAAGTTCTTCAATCAAGATGTGAGACTATATTAAATGTATCAGAACAATTGCCTTATAAAAATTTACATTCTAATAATAAAGTTGTAAAATGTGATTTTTTATTGAATTTTATAATTTAATAACCAAAAAATATATTAATATTTAAAATATTTTCTTCAATTATTTGAGGTATGTCAGTAAACTTTTTTTCCCAGAAAAACACATTCTACTTTTCATATTTTCCTTCAATTATTTCTTTTCCATTTTATTTTCTTAAACCACACACCGTATTAGTGTATAATTGTTTTCACTTTTTTGTTGTTGCACATTTTATATAATCAAATATTCTTTAGACTTCGAGTAAAATAATAAAAACCCAAAATAAGCTAGACACAATGTCATTTTTTCTGTTTCTAAAAATTAACTTCCACAAAGTAATTTTGTTAGATTTTTAACACTTCCAAATACAACTTTTCAAAGTTTTGAAATTTTAACATTTTATTTAAAGTATACCATACAAAATGAATTGAAATTTTGAAACTTCTACAGTATACATTTTAAAACATGTTGAAATTTAACATTTCTAATATTTTAGAAAATTTTGTTGAAAAATTTTCCTTGAACCATATCAATTTTAACCTACATCCAATTTGTCACTAAAATAACAAAATTATTCTTACTATAGAATGAAAATGACCTTAAATTAAAAAAGGTGTGAATAAAAAAATATTTTAAGATTTTTCTTTAATATATTTTTGAATTTATATTTTTAGAACATATTTTTGAAATTCTATAAATTCTTTTTTGGAATATATTTTCAGATTTCGTATTATGATTTTTTTTAAATAATATTTTTGTATTTCGAATTTTCTTTCTTATGAGAATTGGATTTTTTGAATTGTATTTTTTGAATTTCAGATTTTTAAATCCAAAATAGAGTGTAATTTTAGAAAAGTTGAAAGATGATAGGATGCGCGATGAAATTGATTTGCTGCAGGAAGAATTTGACAAATTTTTTTTAGTAAAATTTGAAGATTTAAATGACAATTGCATGTTATTTCAATTACTATTTCGGGCTCGTTTATTTATAAAAGCAACTCAGGCCCAACATTAAAAATCTGAAAAATAAGTGAGACTGAAATTGGCCTGGGCCCGGAATAGAATTAGCTGAATATATATATATATATATATATATATATATATATATATATATATATATATATATATATATATATATATATATATATATATATATATATATATATAAAAGAAGAAATAATCAGAATATTCAAAACCCAATTATATTATTTTTTTTAATTTTATTTATTTATATTTACTAGTTAAATATAATATTTTATTATTAAAGGGGTTGTAAAACTGAAGTGGAAAAAAAAAAGTCTCAAACAAACTTGTGCATTACAACAGAAAACCCAATATACATATACATCATACACATAATCTTATTGTGCAAAAGTATAGAAGTTTTCAAATTTTTCTAGTAATGACGCGTGAAGTTCATCTTTTTCACCTCTCTAAGACTCTTTCATCTCTCAAATGTCAGCATATCCAAACATTAAACTCCTATTCAAATGTAATATTTATTTTTGTTCACATTTATGCAATAAAATATAACATTGTAAATAATATTTAAAAAAAAACTATTTATTGTTTGATTTTCTACACCTATAATATCAAATGTGAGCAACAAGTGTGATCACACAACCTTTGTTTATTGTGGTTCCTTCTGCACTACTGGTATGGGATTTTCTGGTATGGGATCTGCTGGTATAGGAGTTGGACTGCATCATGTCAACAACAATGCACACATTATACAACACACACAAAACCATGTTCATTCATAATGTTTAATGTAGGTACTCCAAAATAACTCATGTTTCATGCACAAACATAAGAATGATTAAGAAAAGTAATTGAGATTACCCGCAACGTTGTGGTACGGTCCAAGAAAAATTTAAGTGTTGTCGATCATTGTCAGATAATGCCATATACTTCTTCCAATCTTCAAGCAGAATTTTGAGATCATTGACTTTGTTTTCTATGCCAATACAGCAATTGGCATGCATTGTTGAGACCTGGTTGAGGTTCTTGCTAGGTTCACAAAACCCTCCAAAGTACTCAGTGCTAAGGAACCTGATCTTCACCTTCATGTGAGCAATCAAGGGGTGCAGTTTGATCATGTTGAACACTGCTTGCTCTCCAAATCCTGGAAAGTAAATCCTAGCGTTAATCCAGAACTTTATGAACCATATTGTTCTCTCATTCGATCTCATATACTTAAACCCTCCATTTGGAAAGTTGCTTATGTCAGAGGAGTTCCCATTGAAGAAATCACAAGCTATTTGGAAATCTGCATCTTCGTAAAATAGGCCGAAGGGATCTCTAAGCCACATGATATCAGTATCCTACAAACCAAAACAACTAAAGCCCTTTAATTTGTGTATTCAAATCAAAAGGGTCATCAAAAGATTCAACAGTGAAAATTCTTAAGAAGCTTTTTCTTTCAAAAGAAATGTATGAATAATGAATGTGTATATATACCGTGAACAGAAAGTTGTATCCCATCTCAAGGACAGAACCAAGGAATTTAGCTCTACCCCAAATCAGTTGTAGGTAGTTTGGGGACATGTAAAACATTTCACCAGTGAAATTTCCCTCTTTGGTTTCAACTTGGTAACAATAATTGTGTCTGGCAAGGCAACGAGCATGTGTCTTTGGGTCATACGTTATTACCACCAAGTGGTTTAAAAGCCTCTGTGTCTGGTTTCCTACGCGAAAACTCTCTAGAAAGAGGTCAAATATGGAACCTGGCTCTGCCCATGCATCGTTCAAAGTGGTGATTATCACCGTCTTATCCTTCATGGATGCGTTTCTAAGAATATTTTCTAACCTTCGATTGGTTTCGGCCTGATTCATAAAGCCAGCATTACATCAAACACTTGGTAAACATTTAACACAACAAATTTATAGAACACTTCATATATAGTCCAATCCCTTCACATAGTGCAAAAGCAGCAAGAAATCCAATTATCTGACATTTATGTGACATTAATAATCCACAATGGTTAGAAGAAATCCAAAAAATATGTGTGCCATTCTCTTTAATGTGTGATTTCAAGTTTGGAAAATTAGTAGTCTGGTATGAGATGAATCTCTTTCTGAAGTATCCTTGAATCATATGACAAAACTTAATTATTCTCTGAATTTCTTTCTTGAATATTAGATGAATCAAACATAAAATAAGTCTTATAGTATTATCACAGGTATTTTAACTATGGTGTTAGTATGAATTATTTATTACTGAAAATAAAGTTTAATATGTCAAGGTTATATTCACATCTAAAACCACATTACAACTCAGTTTTTTAATTGATTAAAAACAATTGTTATACTCACTTTATTCACAATTCTCATATATTTTTTCATATTAAAAAATTATCTCTCACTCATTTATCAATTTTTTCTTTTATTATAAATTTTAATCTTTTCTTCCAGCAAATTTTTCTTTGAGTCTCCACTGTGTCCCGCAATTTTTTCTCTCAAATATATTTTTTTTATGCTTCTTATTGATTGTCATAATTTCCTGTTTGTCATCCAAAATCTGAAATTTATTCTTAGCACTTAATTTCTCTTTTGTCTACTTGTTACTAAATTTTGAAAAAAACAGCACATTTTGAATAATTTATTTCCTTCATTATTATATACTGTACTAAATATTTAACTCCTAAATAATACTGTGTCAATTAAATAATTATTCAAATAGTACAGTGTATCCAAACAGTTCACATTTTAGTAGTTTTTTTTTTATATATAAAAAAAAATCAAGTTTAGAATTAAAGTGAATTTTGAACTGTTTTAGAAACGGTTTTATTAAACAATTATTTAGTATAATATACTGTTTAGATAAATATTTGACACAAAATACTATTTGAGCAAGTAAATGATTCAAGTGTTTTAATTTGGTTAAAATTTCTCTTATTATAAAGTTTTCATTTTTAGCCTCTCCTAGCTTCAGAACACCTGAAACCATTTCCTTAATTAGTGGTAACAATTAATGAATTAGGGTTTTAGATTTGTGGTTTTGTGAGATGCTTCTGCCACCACTAGTTGTTGTTATCCACCATGTTCATTCTTGAATAACTTACCATATATACCAAACACATAAATACCACTTTTTATTGTCAGTATAACAATAAAAATAGCACAACAACGTAATTACTTAAGCATTCTAAAACCATGGTTCCTTATAGTTTAATATTGGCATGGAGAACAATCCAAATTGATTCACAAAAGCAAGGGTTTCATCAATCCAATATAAAAAAAAAAAAGGCAAACAAATGAGAGCAGAAAAAAAAAAGCATCAAAACCCAAAAATCAAAGAAATTTTCACTGATTTGCAAGAAAACTTAGCAAAACTCCAAAATCCACTCCTTTCATTCTCCTCTATTTTCACCACCAATAAGATCATAAACCTAAAAGAACATCAAAACTCAAGATTTTTCAACTCTTTGATTGGTTTGCAAGAAAACTAATTTCACCACCTTTAATTCTCCTCAATTTTCACCACCAATATGCAAAAAACAACACAACTTGGCACCTACTGACAGAATGTATATATACATATAGAGAGAGAGAGAGAGAGAGAGAGAGAGAGAGAGAGAGAGAGAGAGAGAGAGAGTGACCTCCTTTGAGTCAACAGTTAGGTAACGTGAGAAGGTAGGAGTCTGAATGGGAGTTGAGGAGATGAAGAAAAACATGCACAAGACAGCAAAGACAGCAAGGAACATGGTGAATTGCATGACCCATCTGACTGAGAGGTGATTACCAGGATTCCATGGATTGTTGTCTCCGGCAGCATTCCTGGCGGCGGAGGTAGGAGAGTTGTCCTTCATTGTTTCAAGAGCTGAATTGGGATGAGAAACATGATTTGCTTCATTCCTTGAAGAGGAACCACCTTCCTGAACTTACCATTCCATATACTATTATTTTATTCCTTTAATCATAATCAAATGCTTCATCTACTCTTTTTAGATACTATTTTTAATGTCAATTATGGAAACTAAAACTAATCTCATCATCAATCTCACACAGATACCACCTCTATAACCTATTTGTTTATTCTATTATTCAACTATGGTAATAATTGTTGGAGTTTTACAAGCTCAAAGCCAAACGTTTTGAAAGAAACTCTTTTTCCTTTATCGAATGTAATTATTTACAATGTACAAATATTTTAATGTTTTAAAAATTATTATATATATATATATATATATATAATATAATCATTTGAGTCTTTTTATTATATTAGGAGATACTATCTCCTTTCTTTAAGTGCTATTTTTCAAACAAATATTATTTTTTATTCGTCATTTATAAAGTTTAATATAATATTAGTTACTTTTTTCTAAAATATATTTATACTATTCACCTAACTTTCAATTATTTCACACATTTTTAATGAAAGTGAAAAATGAAAATAAGTAAGATGTATTTTTGTAGAGTATAAATATAAAAAAAATATAACTATTTTGTGAAAAACAAAAAAAATATTACAGTTGTTGATTTTTATAAGAACAATTAAAAAATAATAGAGATAATTATATTTTACTATTTATAATTATGCCTAAACAATGATAAATTTTGCAATAAAAAGGAAGTTTTCGCACACTTTGTTCCACCCATATAACTAGAACACGTTACACATTTCTGTTTAATTATTTATTTTTATTTAAGAAAATTTATAAATTAGACCGATGTTTATTAGAGAGTAAGTTCTTAATAATATACAATTTAATTATATACTATTTTATTTTTATTTTATTATTATAAATTTAGGGAAATGATATATAGTGATTTTTTTAGTGTCATTATTCTTATTTTGAGATTGTGCATTAATCTATTGGTTATTATGTATTTATAAATGTAACAAAGGGCAGGTGAAGGAGTTTTCTACATCTTTATAGGTTACATGCTTTATGTCAAACCTATTTATATATATGAATTTACATTCTTATCATCACTACATATTTTTTTAAAATATTTATTTTGACAATGTTTACAAAAGAAGTAAAATACGTTTTTGTTCTAATTACAGAAATTAAAAGGGTAAATTTAAAACTTAAAACATAATTAAAATAGTAAAAATATGATTAAACTTGTGATAAAATAATGCAATGATTGATTACCTTGTCACGATCATGTCTAGGGATGAGAAACTGACGATTAGAGTTGGATTCTGATGTACAATCGTCGAACCATTCAAAATCGACGATAGTGTATTCTGAACCACACTTTACCATTTAGAACTTTGATTATTTAGGGTTTCCGATGATGCAGCAGATGATGAATTCCACAGGTTGGTTGTTTTTGTTTTGATCCTTAATCTTTCACGGTGGCCAATGGTTCTTTCACGGTGGTGGTTGATGGTAACTTGAACCCTAGAATTTGATGGTACTCCTTCATTGTTAAGAAACCAACATGCTACTTCGAAGTTAGACTCCAATTCCATGCATGGCTTGGCCATGTTTGAATGATCGAAGATGAAACATTCTTACGCGATGAAATTTTCTGAAGAAAAATTTGATCTCTGGAGGGTTATTGCAAGAAAAGAAAGAGAGAAAACTAAGAAAGTGGAGGCTAGACGGAATGTTCTCACAGCAAAACAAATTGTTACGAATAGCTTGAACAAGATTTCTATATTTAGCAAATAATTATAATCCGTTACTTTGTTTAATCGAATGATAATTACTATGTTATTAGTTTTGAGTAATACTAATTTTGTTCTCTTTATATTATGACTCACATCTGGAGTGTGAACAAAATATCTAGAGAAGATTAATTTTTGTGATCCACCTGGTCCTTTAATATAGCATAATCATAAAAAGAAATCACAAGATTATTGATTTGAAAGAAAATTATTAAATAACTTTGGTGAAAGATGGTAATGATATTAAAACAAGAAATACTCATAAGATACATAAGATAGTTTAATTATTGTTTCGGTACTGTCAATATAGTCTCACATCATTTAGGAGTTGATATCAATGACAGTTTAAATACATCTTCTTCCCTTCATTCTCTGCGAGACGTCTTTTAAAGACAAAACCATCACGGAACACCAGAACTTAAAGTCGAAAAAATTATAAATTGAGTATGTAAATAAACCAATTTTGCTTTATAGAATATAAGAATAAGAATGAAAAACATATTTAAAGTTTATAAAATTTTCATGCTTCTTTTATTTCTTCCCAAAAGATTTTTACAAGCAATTATTGTTTATAATATTTTCTACATTAAACTTCATAAAAAAAAAGTAAAGTAAAAATAAAGTGATAACTTAATAAGTACTAGTAAAATTAAAAAAACTACGCGCAACATTTTCTAATAATAAAAAACTTGTGTTCAAACTCAATTAGTGTTCATATTTATGATAATTTATAAAAGTCTTATTTTAGTAACAGTTCCATGAACTATTTTTCCTAAAATATATACATAAAGAACTCACCCCATTAAGAGAATTACTACTAATAGAGTACTAATAGGCCAAATAATAGTGTATTTATTGAGTAATTGAAACAATAATTAACAAAACTAATTTACTTTACTTGCAACTTTGTGGTACACTCCAAGAAGGATGTGACTCTGTTTTATCATATTCGGACAATCCAATATACCTTTTCCAATCCTCTAGCAAAATCTTAAGATCATGGACTTTGTTGTTTAAACCAACACAACAATTGGCATGCATTGTTGTGACCTTGTTGAGGTCCTTGCTAACCTCACAAAACCCTCCAAAATAACTGGTGCTAAGGAACCTAATCTTCACCTTCATGTTAGAAATTGAGGGGTGCATTTTGATCCTGTTGAGCACATCTTGCTCATTCAACTCAGGGTATGAACTCCTGGAGTTTATCCAGAACTTGTAGAACCAAATAGTTCGATTATTGGATTTCGCATATTTAAACCCTGCATTTGGAGAGTTATTTATGACAGTGGAATTGCCGTTGAAAGCATCACAAGCTATTTGGAAATCTGCATCTTTGTAAAAATGTTTGAAGGGATCTCTGAGCCACATTATATCACAATCCTGCAAAGGAAAAAAAAAAAACAAACCATTCACTTTATAAAACCAGTTTATAAGATAAAGTTTGCATCCGAGACCTATCAACTTGTGTGTAAGACTATATATTATAAATAGTCCGATAACGGGTGGCCTAAGACTAACAAACTATCGCTAGATAAATTCTAAATAACTCTGATAGCATATTAAGAAGTAAACTTTAAGTCTAATTAAATCATATAAACACAGCTTATAAGGTGAAATTTGCACTCACTTATATATTATGAAATGTCATAATCTCTAGTTAATGTGAGATCTCAAAATTTTGTTATTTGATTGAGTATGTGTTAAGATGTTAAGTTTTTTGCTGCAAAACAAATATACCGTGAACACAAAGTTATATCCCATATCAAGGATAGAACCAAGGAATTCAAGCCTTTTCCACATCATGTGTAGGTAGTTTGGGGTCATGTAGAATACTTCACCAGTGAAATTGTCCCCAGACTTGAGTTTGTGACAATGCTTGTGCATATCAAGGCAACGAGCTTGTGTCTTTTGGTCGTAAGTTATTACCACCAGGTGGTTTAAAAGGCTTTGTGTCTGATTCCCTACACGAAAACTCTCAAGAAAGAGTTCAAATACGGAACCTGGCTCTGCCCATGCATCATTCAAAGTGGTGAGTATCACTGTCTTATCCTTCATACATGCGCTTCTAAGAACACTCTCTAGCTTTGGATCATAATTACCCTGATGCATAAAACCAACACAACATCAAACACTTGGTAATCCAAGTTCAAAATTCAGTGAAGAAATTTATCTAACACGTGAGAGGCCAAAGGATAAAACAATGCAATCCCTTCATACAATGCAGAACCATCAAGAGTGTGAGAAGTGTGACAATCTGAGATTTCTGTGACAGATAATAATGCACAATTATTAGAAATTTAATCAAGATAATTTAAAAATTCTACACTGCCTATATTGCATGCAACAATGTCGATTGTCTTCTTTGTAGTTTTAGTTTATAATATCACTATAGATGAGAATGAAAAAATTATTTGGTGAAGGTTTGTAATTAAAGATTAGTGAATGTTTTTAATTAAAGATTGGTGAATGAAATTTGAGGAAGAAAAATTTTCTTCCTTTCTTTCGCTGTGCACGAGTGTGTCGTTTCTATTCTTCATTGTTGTCAACCATGGTTAGGATCTAGTTTAAGGGGCAAAAGGTTCATAAAAGACATTAAATAGGAAGTGAATATGTGTGCTATGAGGACATAAACAAACTTCTAAACATCAATGTAACAAAATGGTCCCATCTATATACATAAATAACCACAAGACGTATAACTATTTGGGGTGAAAATTGCACATATTCTACATTTGCACAACCGTCACAAATGTGCCACGATGCTGCTATAAATAGAATGGTAGCTTACAGTGTGAAATTATCACACTACCATTATTGATGATGGAACCCACAAAATAATATCTCAGAAATGAAATTGCATTCCTTTATTCCTCTTCTCACTTATATATCAATAATCAAAAAATGGCTTATAAAAATGCAATCAAGGTTTGCCTTCCACACTCAGTTTCATATCTAGCTACAGTGAGATTCACTGTGAAGCTTTCACATACATATATAAAAGGAAATTTACCATGATCAACACTTTCAGCTTCAACTTCTTGCATCAAATTATAATTGAAAAGAGAAATTGTTTTTTTGAAATATAGATTCCCTTAAAGAGATTGAATAATTTTAAAATTACATTGTATAACATCAGAATTATATTGATACTTATATAATTTCGATATTATTCTATCTCTTCACATGGATCTACATCTTACTAAAATTTATTTTATCTTTTCACGTGGGTCTACATCTTACTATTTTTTTTTTTTTTAAATTGTTGATATATCAGCACCCGAACTATCATAATCATAATCATGCATGATGTTAGAAACGAATTAACATGTAGGTAATATTACTTAAAAGACATCAACTATGAGGGAAAAAAAAGTTAAGACTTAATTTTGATTTTTTCCCCATAATTTATGAAACGAGTAATTTCATTCTAATTTCAATTGCTTAAATTAAATTATCATATTTTTAACATCAGAAATTAGCCTGATACTGGGTATGAAAAATATAATTTATATAATTTAAAGTGTGGAGAAGTAAAAACTAATTTCATTCTCTTCTATTTGCACCACCAATAATTCCAATTGCAAACACGAGTTGAGTAAAACATGGAGAGAAAGAGATATTGACCTTTGATGATTCATCAATGAAGTAGGGTGAGAAGGTGGGGAATTCAAAGGGGGAGACAATGAGATAAAAACACATCCACAACACTCCAAATCCACCAAGGAACATGGTGACTTGCATCACCCTTCTCACCAAAATGTTGCTACCATCAGAATTCCATGCCTTGGTGCCGTCGCCGGCAGCATTTTCCATGGCGGCGCCGACGGTTGTGTACATAGTTGTTTGCTGTATTGGGGTGGCAAAGATGGTATTTATATCTTTAACTTGCTTCTTTGTTTTCTTCTCTCAACAAAACACCAACATGCACGTACGTATGTGTGTTTTCTAGTATTTACAAAATTTAAAGATTTTTCCAAAGTTGTTTTGCGACTCTATTTTTGAAGATAAAGTGATTTTGAGAGAAAAGTGATGTGTGTGGAGTGAAAATAAATAATGCTTGAAAAGAAACTAGAGTTTCAAATACATTACTATAGAGGAACTATGCCATATGCCATGAATTATATATATATTTTTTCTATTTATTTGCTTTAAATTAGAAGGTACTTGTTTTTTTTTAATAAGTCTCATTTCATAATATTACTTGCATTAATTATTTTTAAAATGAAATACTTCTAATTGTTAGAAGTGGGAGAGTGTATTGAAAAATATTTTTAGAAAAAGGAAAAAAAAAAGTATCAGGGTAGTGTTGAGAAAAATATATAAAGATGGGACAATATTGATGAATTAGGGAATTGATACTTATAAATAGAAATGGAGAAAATGTATTTTTATTATAAAAATAATAAACTTATAAAAATCTATCTAGGGTTAGAGATATTCAGTTTGTTTGCATACACACTTAGAGAGATTTGTAACAATTCACCGGCGAACTTTTTTATTAAATAAATTCTATATTAGTATCTAATTAATTAATAAGATTTTAATCATTAATTATTTTATATTTTAAAGTTAATACTTGAAGATATTTATAATTAATTAAATATAATAATTTATTAATAATAAAAATTATTTTAGATACAATAATTTTTTTTTTAAAATAATATCTAATCTAATTAATATAATAATTAATTAATTTTTATCTATAAAATTATTTTTTTTAAGTAAGAAAAGGTGTCCGAAAATAATAAGTTATTAAAATTTTCCTTTTGTGAATTTAACTATTAATCTTAGTTATTTTTTCTTATATATGGTTGTAGAGTAAAGATTTATGTTTCTCATTCATAAAAAAATAATATACTTTTTCCATTAAACACCCTTGTTATTGATTTTCATATAATAAACTGAAGTAAGAGCAGGGTGTATTACAGTAAAAGGGACAAAACTAAGATTCATATTCTAGTACACATGTTTGTATTTAGTGTGCAAAAGATGTTCATGAAAATTAATTAAAAGAAAAAGTGAAGTGTAGTTGGTTTAAATGTAAGGAGATGGGAATTTAGAAGTTCTTAAGAAAGTGAAAATTGATGTGATGAGAATAGCTTTGGGATGAGTCTAATGGAGAAAAAAGGTGAAGAAAGGTTGGCAAGCTAAATCATTTATCTTAATTAAATGCTTTGTGATGAACACGACATCATCCTTTCAAAACTTTTGGGTGCTATCAAACTTAAATATATTGAATGCACCAAATTTAATCTTTTTTAGTTTCTCAAACCTAATCTTTATACATCTATCTTTAGTAATATTTATAAAAACATTAACTTTTTTCAACTATAGTGTTGGTACAATTTTGTTAATTTATTTATAAAACTTAAATCCACAATATTGACTTAAACTTATTTTCAATCAGCAGTAAATATAAATTAATTAATAATTAAAATTTTGATAACTAATTAAATACTAATTTAAAAACTATTTATTAATAATAAAAATTATTTTAAATATCAATAAATTTTTTCAAAAAAAGTATAAATATAATAACTTTTAGTTTTAAAATTAATTTTTTTAGTGCAAATCAAGATTAAATATGTTTTGAATCCTATATATTATTAAATATAGATATTGATACATAATTATTTACATCCATGATAATTTTATTTTCATTTTTTATTACATAAATTCTATCTAAATTATTTTATTTAATTGTTCAAAATACTATATAAATTACTTTCATAACTAAAATCGTAATAAAAAAGTTTTCAGGATGAAAAAGCTAAAGTTTCTGTATTAAGGATAAAAACGATAATTTATAAAAAATATTTAAGCCAACTTTTTATTTATGAGAAAAAATTATTTAAAAAATTATTAAACTAAATTATTAAATTAAACGTAATAATCCAACTTAAATTGACACAAGTAACGATGATGACGTCGTCTTTAATATACGTCTCATTGTCATTTATTCTCTTTTTCTTTTTTCTCCCCTCATACCTAATTACTATTATGAAGCCTCTTTTAACACAAGCTATAGGGAGTTGAAAATAGTTCATTTGACTTTTCAAGTAAAAATAAATGTAAAAAGTTAGGAAAAAAATAAAGTTACTATTTAATCTCCCATTTATTGTAATTAATGACTTAACTTTTGAATATAAGGTTTTTCATAAGATTTTTAGACAAAAATATAATTATTTTCATAAGTTAGAACTAGATTATTTATAAATAATTATACAATAATTCTCTCATATAATTTGTTTTATATTATAAAAAAATTATTTTATTTTCTTTATATTTTTTAAAAGTAGTGTGAAATTCCTAAGATGTTCCTTTTTACCCGTCATTTTACAATAATAAATGTAGAACACATTGTATATCAATTTTTTACTATGTAACTATTAATATTTTTTTAATAATAACTTTATTTTAATTACTTAATTTTAAAAAGTATTTAAATAAAAATTAATCAACGAATATTGAATATTATACCTACATCATTTACAAAAGTAGAATACTTTTACATACCTAGGGTATGTTTTTCAACCTTAATCATAACTAAATATTATACAAACAACTTTTAAATAGCATTATATAAAGATTGAAATAATGTTAACTCACAAGAGGAAGAGAATAGGTTGGTCTGTGATTTTTTAAAATTTTATATTATGAGTAAAATTTTGAAATTGATTTATTAAATTAAAACAAAATAAATTATAAGTTAAAATATTACAATTTTTAAATTATTTTATTTAAAAATATGGAAGAGAACTGTATTTAAATTATAAAAATCTATAAATGAAATAATTTTAATTAAATCACTTATATATAAAAATAAAAGTAACATAACTCTCATTTTGTGAGAATCTAACTTTATCCGCAAATATAATTTAAAAATACATAAAGTCAAAAATTTATTTATATTACCGGAAACACATGATATCGTGTTCGTATGACTGCATCTTTTAATTTTATCACAAATATATATATATATATATATATATATATATATATATATATATATATTTTAAATATTATTATAAATTTCTAGCGTAGCTTTTTAGTATAGGTAAAAAATATAATGTACGTAAAGAAGATAAAAGAATTGAAAAAAAAATTGAATTTAGATTTAGTAAATAAATAGTTTTTTACAGATGTATAAAAGAGTGAGAATACAAGCATCTCTCTACATAAAAGATCAAAGAAAACGAAGTGGGACTTGAAATACCTTATTTTAAAAAAATTATTAAACTGATATATTAAACTAAACTATTTTTATGTAGATAAAATGTATATACTAAAAAGTGGTTATGAGGATATCTCGTTCTATATTGTTATATTAAGTATGCATAGATAATTTTTTTTTTAATTTATTTATCAATCTCGTAATCTTTTTAAATTTCTCTCTTTTTTTTGTCTTTTTTTTCAACTTTTATACTATCGATTCCATTTGTTTACGGTGTGACACTGTTAATAACCTATGTAGCATAATATTAATACGAATACTATACGATACGGATATGGAGATATGTATAATTTCTAAAAAGTAAGACAATGTGATACGAATCTATATATTATATAATTATGAATTATATAAATTGATAATAAAGATTTATGCATATAAATATATTTCAATTTTTTTTAGCAGAAAGATGTTTCTCATGACTTGTTCAAAAAGATATGTTCCTTATTTTTATAATCATAATAAAAATTTATAATAAGTTTGACTTTTTAAGAAATTAATGTATTTCTCATTTTTAAAATTGTGCTAGAATTTTCAGAAATTCAACCAATTTTTTTAAAATTAGACGCTTCACCGATACGTTTCCTACAACTATCGATGTCCAATATGTGTGTCTGACATAGACATATCATTTAAGAGGAGTGTCTGAGCTCATAGTTAATAACACAATAAGTAGTTGAGTAACAAAAAAAAGTCTTAATAGTAAGAAAAAAGATTTTGAAAAAAGGAATTAATTTTCTCAAGATATAATTTTACAATTAAAGGAATATCTTCACATAAATTGTAAATTTTAGAAGAAAAAAATGCAAAAATAAAAATAAATGTATAATAAATAAGAGATGGAAATTTGAGTAAAAAAACAATTGCAAGTTTTATCTCTATATTTGAGACCTTGAGCAAAACAAAGTTTTCTATGTTTCCTGCACTTTAATAATGTAATGTACTACTTCTGTTCTACAAATTTCTTTTTTGTAGCAAGAGAATTGGTTTGACAACCTTAATCTTTTGCTGTGATCCCAAATTTTACTCAATCAATCTCCAACCTTCAAAACCAATTAAAAAATGTAACCAAAACAGCACAAAAATATTCCATAAGAAAAAAATAAATAAATATAACATGCTCTTATATTACAATTAAATCTTTTAAGTAAATTTATAATAGATTAAAACTGACACACAATGATAACTTTTAGGGCTTTTATACCAACTTAATTACAACATTAAGTATATCAATAAGAATTTACTAATTAATTTAACTCATGCATATAACATCAGAATAATTAGTGGATGAGAATATTTGTAAGAATTACTCTCTAATAAATATATTTTTAGAAAATTTTCTTCAATTAAAAAAAAAATAGAATTTTTTTAACCTCTTATCTTTTTAAAGAAGCATTTTCATCTACATTTCTAAATTAACTTACAATATTTTTTAAGTACAATAAATAATTATAAACAACTTTGGATTGTAATTTAATTTGTCTATTATAGATCTAAACAAGTTTATATGTTCAAAAATATTTATTTATTACAAATTTAATCTTAGTATAATATATAAAATAAAAAATTAAATATTATACAATGCTAAAATACTAGTTTTAATTAGACATCCTCAATATAGTCCTTTTTCCCTCCTTTGTAAAAGGATGAAAATGCTAAATTATCCGTCAGCTTATTTTAATTTGTATTATTTTATAAATACTTAAAAAATGATATTTTTGTTCATTTTATAAATAATTAAAAAATATTTCATATCAGAAATTATTTATCATAAATTCAAAAATATAACTTTTATATGTTAAAATATTTATTTATTAAAAAATTAATTATGAAATAATTTCTATATTAAAAGTATTTATTTATAATAAATTTTAATTATATAAAAATAAAAATTTATTCTACAAAAAAAAAACAGTAGTTAAATAAATAACTTATTCACATCTTAATCAACAAATGTATCACTTTCATAATAATTTACTTCTATGTTCTGTTTAAACCTCGACGAAAATAAATTATCCAAACAAAATATTCCTATTTCTTTGTTCTGAGAAAATATAGACTTTTTTTAGATTTTTTTTTTCACTAATTTATAAAATTGTCATGTTTCCTCCTAAAAAACTGCTTATTTATAAAGCAAGAAATAAAGTAAAAACAAAGTGATGATACTTTAATAATTATCAGTAAATTTTTTAAAAAACAGAGACAAATTTCACATACCTCTTTATACATGCATCTAACAGTTACAGCCAAAGTCTGTCACAACTTTCTCCCTTTATTCTTCTTCTGATTCCTTTCTTTGGATCGATCAAAGGACGTCCTGAATGATGTCAACAATGTGGAAAATTATACAAAACAGTGCCAGAAAGCGATGTCCACTAATCAATGATAGCAACATATATTTGAAGCCTCCACTATATTTGTGGCAGAAAAAGATTATATATATCATATAGTTTTTTAAAAACGTTCCATCAGATAAATTGACATCTTGCTAATTTTATTTGTACCTGTGATATATATGTAACTTCATCTTATCTAACAACTCCCAAAGTCAATTTTAGTTATGATTCTTCTCAGGCTGAATATTCTTTTCACTTCAACATCACAGTAGAAATTGCATATATTTAATTTCAACTTAAGTCATATAATAATTTTGTAGACTATTTTCCTAAAAAATTTACTCTAGAAAATCAATATATTTAGTGAAAAAAATGAACCAAAGTTATTTCCATTACCTGCAGCTTACACTCCAAGAAGGATGAGACTGTTTTTTCTCATTTTCAGGCAATGCCACGTACTTCTTCCAATCCTCAAGCAAAATTTTGAGATCACTGACTTTGTTTTCTAAACCAATACAACAATTGACATGCATTGTTGAGACCTTGTTGAAGTTCTCTGCATGCTGACAAAAGCCGCCAAAATAATCAGTGCTAAGGAACCTAATCTTCAGGTTCATGTTGGAAATGAAAGAACTCTTTTTTATCTTGTTGAGCACATCCTGGTCATGCAACTTGGGGTAGGCACTCCTAGAGTTGAGCCAGAACTTGTAGAACCTAATTGTTCGGCTACTTGATTTCACATAATTAAACCCTCCATTTGGATAGTTGTTTAAGTCATAGGAATCACCATTGAAAAAATCACAAGCTATTTGGAAATCTGCATCTTTGTAAAATCTCTTGAAGGGGTCTCTAAGCCACATTATGTCAGTATCCTGCATAGACAATGTAAAGAGTTATGGTTTACACATATCAGACAATTTCTAATAGATTGACAGCGCAAAATTTCTTTATCATGCTAAATCCTCATAGATTGTAGTTGTGTGGTGTGCATTGTGAAGATTTTAACAAGCTACTTTTGCAAATAAAGATGTATATATATAGATATATATACCGTGAACACAAAGTTGTACCCCATATCAAGAACAGAACCAAGGAATTCAATTCTTCTCCACATCATGTTTAGGTAGTCTGCGGTCATGAAAAATGCTTCACCGGTGAAATTGTCACCTTTAGTTTCAAGATGATAACAGTGCTTGTGCAAAGCAAGGCAACGAGTATGTGCCTTTTGGTCCCAAGTTATTACCACCAAGTGTTTCAAGAATTTATTTGTTTGGTTTCCTAGGCGAAAACTCTCAAGAAAGAGATCAAATATGGAACCTGGCTCTGCCCATGCATCATTTAAAGTTGTGATTATCACTGTCTTATCCTTCATAGATGCGTTTTTAAGAACACTCTTTAGCTTTGGATCATATTCCGCCTGATGCATAAAACCAAGACTTCATGAAACACTTGGTAACCAAAGTTCACATTTTCAGAAGAATTTCATCAAACACGTAATAGGGATAATAAGACAAGTGAAAGCTAACCTAAACAACTAATTTCGAATATGCTTGTCAAAGAGATAAAACAATCCATTATTCCCTTTCTAGAAAACAGAGGCATAAAATAAAATGTCCATGATGTTCAATAATCTGACATTCATTTATGAGTAAACTCAAAAAAAAGTGGACAAAATGTAGAAGCAAGACAACAAATAGGAAATGAATATACCATATACCATATGTCCAATAGGGACACAAACAAAACATCTAAACATCACAGTAACAAAACGGTCCCCTCCTTTTGCACATATGACCACAGAAGTAGTGGCACATATGGCCAATTCTACATTTGCAGTGAACTCCAACCTCACACCAATATGCAAGTGTAGAATAGTAGCTCACTATGTGAAATTATTACACTACCATAATAGATTTTTCCATCCACAAAGAATAATATCTCAAAACAAAATCACATCCCTTTATTCCTTTCCCACTTATACATCAATAATGAAACAATAGTTTATTGCCACCATAGTTCATGGCCTTTTACCTAAAAATGCAATTGGGATTTTTTTGAGGTAGGAACTTCAAGACACACTCACGTCAAAATCTATCAAAATCTATCAATTTATGCGTGATACTATATTATAAGTGGTCTTTTGATAACAAGTGGTTTAATAAGGTTAACAAATTTTTTCTAAAATAGACTCCTATGCTATTGAAAATTTCGTACTTACTTGAAAAAATTACATTTGCAATTGGTAATCTCTCTAATCTAAATCTAAACGAATGATAATATGATGAAACATGAATGTGACCAACTTAGCATAGTCAACCATCAGTCTTCATTGGGACAACCATGTGAACAGCTGGTTATGTCTGTGACCACTACGTTGCACATGCTACTCCAATGTTTAAGACCACGTATATTATTGTGACCTTAGAAAAATGTTAATTAGAAGGTCGGGTTCATAAGAAGACATCAACTACAAAAAAAAATAAAAAAATCTAAATAATTAATTAAGTAAACTATATTATTCCCATATAAAATGCTAATAATTAAAAAAATTGATGTCTGTTGTCGCTAGCTTAAATAACGAAACAAGAGGTCAATTTATATAGTTGAAGTTTGTCAAAGGTTTTCCATTAATAATTTATTCTCTTCTTTGAGATTGAACAAAAAAGATATTAATGCAAGTTTGATAATATTTTCTTTCAAAGGATATTTCTCATTATTTGCTTATAAAACTGACTTTCCATAAACTGGGTCTTTTTTAAGATAAATCATATAAATATGGTTTCTTAGTTTTAAAATTTTAACTAAAAAATAATAATAAAGCTTGGATAAATTCTTCAACAGAAAAGAATATTTTAATAATGGCTAAAGTGTCATTAAAAATCCATAATCTGTTTTCAATGTACAATTTCAAAATTCAAATATCTTTATGACCAAGTGGAACAGGATATAAGATATATAAAAGAAATTAGCTGTTAATATATTTAATCTTTATGAATGAATCAAATGAAAAAGAAAATTACTGAAATTTTAAGATTTAAATGTTAACATCAATTATCAAGCCTGATTTTAATAATATAAAATGTCAATTTATTTATTTAATTTTCTCTGTTTCACTTTATATTTTATTTTTTATAAATATTTTTAATAAAAATATCACTTTTAAATACTTAAAATGAGGTCTAACTAATATATATAATCCTTCCATCTCATATATGATATATCTGTTTGGGTATTTTGTTCTGTCTCAATACTAAAATATTTTAATCTTTATGTAAGGTAAAAAGAAAAAGTTATATTATCAATAAATTAAATACAATCTTTAAGGTGCTTATTATCAAAAGTAGAACACAAAAATTCGTACTATTGAATTGAATACATATTAATTGTTTTTTACTCTATTAAGTATTCAAAATCCTGTCATTTACTTTTTCTATATTAAATGACTGATACTCAATTAAAAAATATTATTTTCTTAATACTCGAGATCAAAAATTTAACAGGCACATAATTAAAAAGATTTAAAATTTAGTTAAACCTTAAATTCATTAAAAAATTGAATTTAATAAGCTTTTTTCAACAATATCTTTTCTCAAGCAAATTACTTAAACAAAAGTGCTTTGGCTCTTTTAATAAAATTATTTTTTGTCAGAAAAGTTCATTTAATTAATGATTTTCAAAATGTATATTACTTTTAAAAAATTAACACGACAATTACTATCTCTAGTTCTTAACAAGAAATAGAAAATGTAGAAATGAAGCAACATAGCCAACCCAGATTGTTTATGTGCATTAGTTGGCACTATTTTATGCCCTATCAATTAGATTATAGAACCAAAATTCCCATGAGTATATCTGTTTTTTTTTTCTTGTAGAGAGAGAAGAAACAAATCACAAAAAATTATTAATTAATCAATTAATGTCATCAATGTTGAAATGTGAAGTTGAGTGTTTGAAATTAAGCTAAAACACAATTCCAAAACCAAAAAGAAAAGTAACCAAATTCACAATTGCAAGCACACCTCTTATTTTAAAAGCATGGCTGTGAAAATTAAAGACATAGGGAGTAGGAATTTTTTACCCAATAAGCTTGCTTCAATGGCCATTAGGATCATAAAGAAGAGAGAGAAAAGAGTTATCTTCTTCTCAACTCACAAATTGAAATGGTGCCAAAATTTACCATAAATCAAAAAAATTTATGCATTGACTCCACTGAAAAAAATGCATGTCCAATCAGCAACGGTAATATTTTAGAAGTGGTCCCACATGCACACCACTACCCATTTTTTCTTTGGCCCCTTTTTCCTTATCAGTTATAAATCCATGATCTTTTCTGGTACATCTTTCTAAGAATCTCGGAATTTTCAAATAATAATAATGCATAAATGTTGTGTTCATTTTAACTTTGGAACTTCATCAAATCCAAACTAACAAAAAGGGTTATCTTTTCACTCATCAATTAACCTTTTGGATGCCACCCATGGCAGTTCAAGGGAAAGAAACAAAAAGAATGAAATAGTGAGTACCATAGCAACATAAGCACTCATAAAGCATGGCTTCAAGAATAAACCAAATTGACCCACAAGCAAAAAGTTTTATCAACCCTATCAAAAACCAAACTTGAACAGCTAGAGCATAAAAGCATCAAAACCCAAAATTAAAAAATTCAACTTTTTTATTGGTTTGCTAGACCAATAAACATCAAAATCCAAAAAAACACCCAAAATTCAGTCCTTTCATTCTCTTCCCTTCACCACCACCAATAATCCCAATTGCACAACACAAGTTGACACACAAAAACATAGATAGAGAAGGAGATAGAGAGAGAAAGAGACTAACTTTTGCTGAGTCATCAATGAAGTAATGTGAGAGGGTAGGGGATCCAAAGGGAGAAGCAGAGCTATAGAGAAACATCCATAACACAGCAGACCCAACAAGGACCATGATGAGTTGCATGACCCTTCTGGCCAAAAGGTGGCTTCCACCGGAATTCCACGCCTTGATGCCATCGCCGGCGACCTTCTCCACGGCGGCACCGGGGGAGGTGACCTTCATTGCTTCAAGAGCTCAATTGGGGTGCCAAAATTAGTCTCTTTGACTTCTTATACACAACACACACTAGGTGTGTCTTTGAACAACCTTTTCTTCACCCACAAAACACCAACATGTTTGTATACATGGATGTGTTTGGTGTATTTACAAAAGTTAAGGAATAAGGATTTTTCCTAAGATGTTTTTGCAACAGTTTAGGAAGTCACATGATTGTAAGGGGTGGAGTTGGTGGTGTGTTGGAGGAGAAGGTATTATTATTTGCTATGATCTATGAAGGAAGGATGCGACAGGAGAGAGACATGGGAGGAGGAGGACTGAGATTGATCAAGTTGCATCCAAAGGATACGTATTCATATTTTTGTGCTTCTTTATTTATCAATTTACACTAAATAATGGAAACTTGTTTGAAACTATAAAACATGTATACAATTTATTATTATTATTATTATTATATTATTATTATTACTAAAATAAGTTTAATTAATTACTCCTTCAAATCTTATCGCAAAACGCGCTAATAAAACTAAAATATTAACTGCTAATATTTACTTTAAAAAAAACTTATTTTTCAATATTTTAGTTTATAGTGTACAAAATAAAAGAATTAAAATATTAAAATTATCTTTTCTTATTTTTAAATTTTTTAATATAATATTATTATATTATAAATTTATAATAAATTTTCAGTTAATATATAATAAATTTGCAAATGATTAACTTAAAATTATCAAAATTTAAATAAGAATTTAAAATTTAAAGTAGTTTGTAGCTAAAATTTACAACTAATCTTATATATTGATTTAGAAACTATTTTATAAATTTTTATTATTAATAAAAATTACTTTAGATAATTTTTTAGTTTATAAAATAATATTTACTTTAATTAATATAATAATTAATTATTTTTATTTATAAAATTATTTTATATTTAATGACATGATTTTGTTACTTAACAAACTAAAAGATAAAAAAAAAACATAAAGGAAAATGAAATATTTTTATTCTTAGAATTTCAACAACAAAAACTGATAAATATGTTTTCATTCTTCTTTTCATCATTTATATTCAAACATTATGTTTTCTAATCCCTTTTCAAATTCAAATTTTTATTTTAAAATTCAAAAATTATGTTTTTTAGTTTGTTTTTTAATTCAAATTTTCAAATTTAAATTTATCATATTTTGAAATCATAAAGAATAAAATTAGAAAAAGATGCGTGTAACACAAAAGAGGATATATTGTCAGTTTTTTCAAATTCAATTTTTCAGTTTAAAATTAAAAAAAAAATTATGTTTTCTAATTTTTTTGAAGTTTAAATTTTTTATTTTTAAAATCATAAAAGATAAAATTGAAAAATGAAATATGTATACAAAACAAAACAAAATCCTCCAAAACAACTTCAAAACTCTCAATTTCATATCGACTTTAATAAAATAAATATTTCAAGTCCTCTTAATATCATCTATAAATATTATGAACAACTAAATATGAAGTAGCTTGATTTGCAAGAAAACAATTCCAGCTCTTAAAAGTTTCTAACTCAACAGCTGAATTTTCCTAAACTTTAACATAGAAAATCAATACTTCCACTAGTTTAAATAAAAGAAAAGTCTATCACTTAGTTGATTCAGAAAGATAGAAAACTTTCACATTCACTAGAAAAGAAAAAAAAAAGTGATAGAATCAACTATTGAGATATGAATAACTTATTTAAGTAAGATTTTCATCTATCTATCTTTCTCGAATGTAGAAATTAATTTTAAAAAAATTAACAATATTGAACTTTAGAGAGAATACAAGAACATACCTAAATTTAAAAATGAACTTTTAGAATAAATAAAAAATAATTATTTATAATCTATTTATAAATATTTCTTAAAATATATATTCATTCTCCATTTAATTAAAATTATATGTATTAACCTAAATAAATTAGTTTTTACGTAAAGCTATAAAGATTAAAACTAAATATCAGTAATATATATTAGGAGCAAAACAGATTTTCAAGTATGGGAGTTATATATATATATATATATATATATATATATATATATATATATATAAGTGTAATTAATATTTTCTAAATTAAATAAATATTAAAATGTAACTACATAATAATTGAGTAATTAAATTTTTACGAAAATAAGGTGAAAACTTCACATATATTATACATTGTCGTTATTTTGTTGAAACTTCACACACACACACACACTAAAAAAAATTATAAACGTATCCTTAAATTTAGTCTATGAGTTTGAAACGGGTTAAAAATAATAATTTGTAACAATTTTACTAATTTTAAATATTTAATATAAAAAGCTAAAGATTTAATTATAAATATTTTTTATTTTAGGTCCTAAATAATTTTTTAAATATAATAATGTATTAAACTTAATAAAAGTTTAATATTAATTAAAATAATTATTAAAAAATTAACAAAAAATATTATTTAAGATTATTTGTAAATAGATGATAATGTAAATACTTTATTTTTTTAAGTATAAAAATTAACCCTAAACCCTAAAATTTTTTATACTCATAATATTTGGTGAAGTATAAAATTGAGTTAAAAATTAAGACTTATTATAAAAATTGGGAGACCGTGTTATAAAATTGAAGAACTAAATGGAAAATATGTAACCATGGAATCGCGTGTAATATGCGAATGGTATAATCTACTAATAAAAACATTTGTTAAGTTTTTATCTATAACAACAACAATATATAAAAGATAATTTTTTTGGTTTATACATTTTTTAAACATTTTTATCTTTTAAATATTGTATGACTGTCAAATATTTTAAAAAATAAAATAAAAATATATAACACCCAAAAATACATATTAACTATACTTATAAATATTATATATATATATATATATAATCTATAATATCATTCATTTTCATTTTAAGTGTAATCATAATATATATAAGAATTATTTAATAATTTAAAAAATATACATAAATGATATAAATCACACATATTATAATTTCAGAACTCTACATCAAGATTATAAGAACCATCACTTATATTTTAATTATTTAAATTAATTTATGACATTCTGCTTTTTTTTGACTATTTATATTAAGCATGTCACATTTAAGACTAATACTAATATATGACCTATTAACAACATCATGAAAATTCATCATCATCTTTCTATGTTAAGTGATTCGTTGCACCTACTTTATAACAACTTAATGTACAAACTTTATTTAACTTTTAACTATCTAATAATTTAATCTATGTTATCAAGAATCATTAGTGAAGTCATAATATCTCGTTTTCATAAAGAATTCTTGGAATACCACAACTTTTAGAGTCACAATACCATCCTAGTTATTCCTTATCACAAATCATAAAAGAAAGATAATATTGCACTATGTTAATTTAGGAATAAGATCATTATGGGGATAAGGTTATTTATGGAATAAGGTTATTTTGTGGATAAAGTTATTTTAGGGATAAGGTTATTACATCCATTAATAAGGTTATTTTGATCCCAAATAAAATTGCCATTGACAAGGATAACATTCATTGGTTGATGATAACATTCTTGTAGTTAAGGATAAGATTATTAAGACCAAAGATAAGGTTAGGAATAATATTATTATAGTAAAAATAAGGTTATTTCAAGCATGTATAAGATTATTCAAGCAGACATGTGATTACGCTATGTAGAATAACATTATTCTCAACCTAAATAACTTTATCTCGAACCAAGATAACATTATCTCTAGCCGAAATAACCTTATCCACAATCCTCAGCTAGAATAACCTTACCCCAATTAAAATAACCTTACATCCAACCACAACAACCTTATCATTGGCTAAAATTACCTTATCCCTAGCTGAGATAACTTGTCCCTGTCTAGAATAACCTTAACCTTGACTATAATAACCTTATTCTTGTTTGAGATAAACCGTACAAGTTCACTTATAGGATCTAACAAGCTTTACAGTCAACCTTAGGGATCAAACTAAGGCTCAATTTAGCCTATCATCCTTAGCAGATGGACAATCAAATAAAATCATGTAGTCTTTATAAGATATATTGAAGACATGTGTTTTAGAGAATTTGAGAAACTAGGATAAGATCTTTCACTGGTAGAATTTACTTATAATAAGGGCAAGTATCAGAATGATACTTTATGAGACTTTACCTGACAAAAAATGCAAGACACCTTTATCATGACATCAAGATTATGAAATTTGTTGGCGGGACAACAATCATTACAATAAACTATTTGAAAGATTCTATAGATCTAGAATTGAATGAAGACTTCTCAAAATAGGAAAAATCAAATACAAATTAGAGAAAGAGACCTTTAGACTTTGATGTAGGTGACCATGTATCTTTACGAGTTTCTTGTATTGGACATGCAATCAAATCTAGAAAGTTGATTTCTAATCTCGTGCTTAATAAGTTCACTCTTTCTTTTTTGAGTCTACATCTACTTTATCCCAAAAACCAATGCCCAACTATTTTTTGAACTTGTATCGTTGGATGCAAATGTCTTTTTTATTCAAATGTGAGATTATGTTATTTTTAAGTCAAGAAAAAACTAGTGAAGTTTGATTATGTTAGTCATTTATATGAATTTTCCGGATAATTGTTTCTAAACATGTTTTTGAAAGATACATTTTTGAATCACAACTTGTAGTTTGAGTTAAAATTTAGATGGGAACAAAAAGTTAAGTTTTAGGTATAGTTTTGGCATGCTTCTTGATTGGTGGTTTTTTGCACCTTGCTCAAGTTAGCTGAAGATCAAGAGCAAGGTTCACAACTTTAAAGATCCTTGTTGAAGAGATAGAGTATCACTTAAGTGATAGATTCCATCACATCGATCAAGCAAGAGAAGATCGAGAACAACTTCTATTTTTTTTAATAATATTGCTTAAGCAAGAACATCTCGTTTGAGAGATATTATTCAAGTATCAGTGAGAACATCCTTTTAACATGAGGTTTTATTACATTAGTTTATTATAACTGTTATATTTGTATAATTGTGAGTAGCTAATGATTTTAAATGTGTTTGGAAAATTTTAGAGATGGGATGCATAATATAATTATATGAAAGCTAATAAAGTGGGTGATAAGCTTACCTTAGTTTAATATAATGTGATTACTGAGTAACAAATATTACAGGAATGAGAACTTTATTGATAACCTAAATTATTTAGACAAAGGTATTGGATAGTGAAAAGTCAATGAAAGTTTTTGCATCTTATTTTGTAAAATGAATTCAACAAGAATTTTTCCTAATTTGACGTCGTTGTTAGTTAGGATTAAAAATGTGATTTTAGTACTATACCTTGATCAGAAGCTAAGTATTAGTCTAATCATACTATCGTTTAAAACTCGTCAAGTTGAGAATTAAATGTGATAATCTTTATTTAGACAATAAATGTATTTGATATTGTTGTGAATGATGTTGTATAATATTTACATATTTGATTGAAATAAAATGTATATCTTGATCATTTTTATACCAGCTTATATTGGGTGTTTGGTTTAAGTTATAACACGTTAGTAAATGATGATAGTTTAATTAATTTAGGATATTATACTATGTAATAAAAGTTATAATTTAAATTTTTGAAATATTATATCACTATAAGAAAATCATTAAATAGAAATCAATTTTAGAGACAAAAAAATAAGTAATTACTATATTGACTAAATTAGATATTATTTTAGAAACTAAAAAAATTATTGGTATCTAAAATAATTTTTATTATTAATAAAAAAATTTAATTAGTATCTAACTAGCTACCAAGATTTGCACCACCACAAAATACTAAACTTATCTCTTTCTTACATCTAATATTTTCTTAACCCACACTCCAAACTAAGTTGTTTTTCTTTTCTATATTACTAAAAAAAATATTCATCACCCTTGAACCTACACACAACTATCATTCTTTTATAAAATTAAAACTAACACACAAAACTCATACATATCTTAAATACACAATTAACTAAATTAAAGATTAAACATATATCAAACTTAGTTATTACTTTTGATTTTATTTGTAAACACTTATATTAAGGCAAAAAAATAATTGATTACATTATTCTCAACAAGAAAAAAATTTATCCTCAAAAGTTCAATTATTAAAAAAAAAAAAAAAAAAAAAACTCTCTTGCCTCTTCTCCTCAAGCACCCATGTTGCATCACATGTCCTTTCATCCCAAATTATCTTGATCAAACCAATGTCTCTACCTATCAAGTGTTGATTATTAATTCAAAAGTATCTACATTTATATATTTATATGACATTTTTTTTTCTTGTTTGAATCACATTAAGCTCCATGACTAAAAATCAACACAACTTCCTCAAACAAGTAAACATAGAAAAAAAAATGCTATAATACAACTTATTGCATAAAAGTTTGAGTGTCCCTAAAATATTCCACTAAACTCATTTTATTTTTTACTAAAAAAAATATGCTATATTACATTTGAAAATTTGGTCTAGTCAAATATATTTAAAAGAGAATTTCCTCAATCTAATATTTCTTTTAAACATGTATTATGGGTGTAACTCAAAAAAACATTATATTCATCAAATTTACAATTTAATTGAGGTAAGATAAGATTACTATAGAAAAAAAGTGTTTCTTTTTAAATATTTTACGTAGGTACACAAAACTTTGAATGATAGTAAATTCGATAAAATTTAAAATTTGGTGTTCTTCAGAAAATTTTGCAACAAATAATAAAGATAATCCGTGTAATTCATTGATGGCAGGTTGTTTTGGTGGAATATTCTGCCATTCATGAGTATTCTTTTTGCACATAATTATTAGTAAATATTAAATGAAATACATACATTTATTGGGAAAGTTTTATTATTTTGTGACAACTCATTGGGTAGGGCCATGAGTTTTATTTTTAGTTTCTTCTTCTATTGTCTTTTCTTCTTATCTGACTTTTCTTTTGCCCTTCTTATCTAAGAATACACAAAATATGTTTATATATAATTGTTTATGTAATATCTTTTGTGAATTAAATTTTATATAAAACTTGTTTACGTAAATATATATAAATAGTAAATTATCTGTAAAATTATTTCAAAACGAAGCACATAAATTACACGGCCTACTAACTGGTAATTCTAATATAAAATCACTCTTAATTAAAAGATTTTCAACCAAGAAAGAAAACACTCTTAACTAAAAATAGAATGTTTAAATTAATTTTTATCATAATAAGAATAATTAATGTCACAATGGTACATTTGTTTGGAAACAAAAAATGGCCGTAATGTGATTAGAATCTTTTGCTAGATGTATTACATGATACATTAAATAAAACAAAATGGCAGTGTATAAAAAGAATACACAAAATAATAATAATAATAATAATAATAATAATAAATAAATAAATAAAAACAGAAAAGGACAATGTATAAAGTTTGGCCTCACACGGCAAATATAGACCAATAAATGAAGCCACTTTGTTAGTTCTTTGAAGGAGACGGACAATAATATACACAACTAATAGAAAGTCATTAGAAAGTGATAAGGATATTTATATATATCCACAATTATAAATAAATTTTTTTTTTATATCATATTTTATCTTTATAATTAATATTCACTTTCATAATTTTTAATATTATATAGAAATTTCACGTCGATGAGTGATAAAGATTATTTTGACTTTAAGTTTATGGTCAATTAACACATTAGATATTGTCTGTTTTGGATTTTTATTTGAAATATTGTCCGTTTTGGAACTTCATCTGAGATATTGTCTGCTTTGGACTATTACAATTTTTATCCTTAAAAGATATCTCAAAGAATTAAGGAAGAATATATATTTAAACTAAGCAATTTTGAACTATTTAACGTACCAGAACAAATACATTTTGAAAAATAAGTGTAAATCTCACTTTATAACTCATTTTTATAAAATTAAATTAAACTTAAAATCTATTTTTATTATGAAATTAGAATAATTCTTATATATTAACACCCACCCTTCTCTCCATTATTGTGACAATTCTAAAGTTTCAATATGGTGAAGATAAGAATATATTCTTCTAATATTTAATAAATAGTTACGGACAAAAATTTTCAAAAGTGTAAATCTGCGAAATAAATTATTTAATAGATCAAGTTTCTTTTAGTGCAAACAATTAAGAATCAAACTTTAGTCGACATGTTTAAAAACATAAAATTCAACATTAATTGATTAAAAAAAATATGAACCTGCTTAATCACAGTCCCTTTATTTATATCCCAAATGCATATTCTACTTGGATCTGCATTGGTTTCGACAAATAAGTTTCAAAATAAATAAATAGTAATCAATAAATTATAATTTTGATACAGCTAGACAAAGACGTTTCAAATCACACTGGGAAAGTTTAATAATTACAAAGCGTTGAAGTTTAAGTTATTAATTATTTATCACATGGCTTTGGATGTGAAATTATCTCCAAGAATGAAATTTAGTAGTGGAGTGATCGTGATGGAAAAGTTAATTAAGAATTAATCTCCAAGAATGAAATTTATTAATGTAGTGATCGTGATGGAAAATTAATTAAGAATTAATCTTCACAAGAGGATGCGCAATTTGTTGGTTTCATTAATACGTATGAAGAGTTTAAACAATAAAAATTGTTGTTCAACTTTTTACATCTATAATGAAATGTAAATTACGATGTGTTAATATTAAATAATTTAATGTTTATTGGATACTTTGTAATAGATGAAACATTTGTCTTAACTATGGTGAAAAAATTAAATTAAAGGTTTTTCACATTTTTCATGAATAGGATGCATGTATTAATAAGATTGTTAATTTAAGCTTTATTCATAAAGAGTATTTTCATTAGTATAATATGTTTCATCTAGTATTTTCTTAGAGTTATTTATTAATAGGTATATATTACTTATGTACCGTTTTTGTTGATATATGAATTTTGGTCTAATCTCTCATATTTTCTTATATATTTTTTTAATAATACTTTTTTTATGTGGTAACAAATGATTGTTGTTACTTGAGATGTGAGTCTAACTGAAATGTCAAATTTTTATAGAGATGTCTAACATGAGAATTTTTATATAAAATAAAAGTAATCCTCTATAACCAGTAATCACTACAAGAAAATCATTAAATATAAACCAATTTTAAAGACAAAAAATAAATAGATGTTATATTGACTAAATTAGAGATAATTTTAAAGTCTGAAAAAAAAATTAAATTAATTTCTATTATGGTTAAATAGTTTCTAAAATGGTATCTAATTAGCTATCAAGGTTTTTACTGTCAAATATCTAAAATAGTATCAAATTTAGTCAATATAACAACTAATTATTTTTTTGTCATTAAAATTAGTTTTTATTTAATGGTTTTATTGTACCGAGCATCATACTTTTGTATTACACAACACCTCTTTATAAAATTGAAACAAAAATTTTAAGTTCAAATTAAAAATAAAAGTATTTAGTATTTTAGTAATTGACACGTTTGTTTATTAGAACATAAAATTGAAATTAATATTCAATTAACCTTAGCATGGAGTCTTTTATCTTTTCTCATACTAAGGTTATTTTTCTTTCTTTTAATAAATGCGAAGCAAATGACAATTATTTAAAGACCAAACACCTCAACAATTAATGAAATTGACACAAAATTAAGAATTTTTATTTTTTTTTACTAAAACTGTCTTTTTATACTAAAAACGAAATATATGCAGCTATATTGAATCCACTATTTATTTATTTTTAATGAGATTGTCTTACTATTATTGTATTGTATAAGCAGAGCTATCTTACTTTTTTATATTTAAATTACATTTTTTTTTCATATTTAAACAAACCCATACAACACAAGAATATTATATTCAGTTGATCATAACCGAGAGCATATTTTTAAGAATAATAATGAATTTTTTATATCTGTAAGGGAATCTTACAATCTCTGTGCTTTGGACAAGAGAAAAGATGAGACATGATGGATTATTCATGAAATAGAATTTGTGAAGTTTTAACTTCAAGTGCCACTAGCACTTTATTTGGCACATAAACTACTTACAACAAGATTGAAATAGAAATGTTCAAAGTAAAAACATGGAAATGAGTTAAAATTGAAATCACGTCATCAACATTTGATTTTGATTCCATGATTCCATCATTGCTCTCTTGTGAACAACAGACGGTCCAAATTGTTTAAGAAGTAATGAATGGCCCATGCAAAAGCAATTATGGAGATCAACCAACGTAATCCAAAGACACCACCACCTTTTTGTGCACAAATAGCTGTTCCCTCTCTCACACCTTCACCACTGCAATGCAAATGGAAAGCTCTTAAAAGGGTGTTAAAAAAATTTCTTTTTCATTCAAACCAATCAATATATTCCCTCACTTGCCACTATTTATCAGAACCTCAAGCAAATTTTCATAATACTGTTATTCATGTCATGACAGACTAATCTGATAAATTTTGTGATTTTCATTCATGTTGCTTGTTTTTTGTTTGATTTGTGTGCAAAGCTGGATTCAAATAAATATTCATCTAGAGTTGTAGTTCAATTTTTAGTTTGACATTTGAGGTCTATTCACATCATGCATTAAATGACTTACTTTATAGTTGGCTTATCTGTAGGTTTTGGTGGTACTGCTGATGTTAATAGGCTTAGAGGAGCTCCAACTATGCCATGTCCACCAACTCTTTGAGGCCTGGATTTTGTTGCTGGTCTTCTGGGTGGAGATGGAGCAGAAAGCTTTGGCATTTGCGTAGGATATTGGGATGTCTCACTAGGAATAGGTACCTTTTTTGCCTGCAATACAATAACAAGTTTTCCATAATATTTCAATAATTATTGAATTTGAAGTACAAGTACAACCAATCAAAAGATCAGGATGCATTGAAGTTATAATGAAGTTTGTTGTAAATGGTTATGTTCATATTATCCTCTAGAAATTAGAAAGTATGAAGTATTGCTCTTGAATTTATGAAAAAAAAAAAATATCTCATCAACTAAAGATAATAACATTTCATAATATATAAGTGGGTGAAAACTTTATCTTATAAGCCGATTTTATAAAGTTGAATTAGGTTTATAATCCAATTTTTAGTACTTACCAAGTTCCTGAATTGAAGATTATAGAACATGTGGATGTATCTTTCCTTTGCCAACTTTTGCTCCTTGTTCAACCTTCTCCAAAAGCCATAAATTGATCCCATGTTCAAGACCTTGTTTGCATATATCTTCCATGTATAGCTGCAAGGAAAACACAAGACCTGTGTTAACAAATCCAATCAAGAATGTTGCTAAAAGCAGTACAGTTGTTGGTTAAGAATTACCATTCATTGATGCGTTGAAGACCAGCTTTTGACATTCTGTCCCAATGCTCAGAATCAGTCTTGCACCTTTCAAAGAAGTCAGCAATCTTGTCACTTGACTCATCTCCATTATAAGGATTAATGTGAAAGCCTGAGACCCCATCAACAATAATTTCTGCTGGTCCACCTTGATTTGTTGCAAAAGTTGGTAATCCACAGTTCATTGCCTCAATGACTGTTAGACCAAAGGCCTCATACAATGCTGGTTGCACAAAGACTCCCTTTGTATCTGCAATGCACCGGTACAACTCACCGTTGCGGTAGCGGTCAGTTTGAGCTGCAATCCATCTGAATTGCCCCTTGAGATTGTACTCCTTCATCAAGAAATGTATCTTCTTGATTTCCTCAGTTTCTTCTCTGTCTTTGGATTTGGCTGGATTGAAGAACCCTCCAACAATCACAAGGTTCACCGAGCTTCTGAGCCTCGTATCTCTTGCATACCACTCAACTAGGCCACTAAGGTTCTTCACTTTGTCAAGCCTAGCCATGGAGAACATGATTGGTTTCTTCATGTCTTCCAAAAAGCCTCTGATCAAATCATATTTTAGTTTGAATTAGGCCAATGCAATGAGATGACACATTTGGATTACTATAAAATGATGAGGGCAAAGTGGAATGAGACTCACATGTGTTCTTCATTGTCATCCTTACTATAAAGTAGTTCTTGAATAGCCGGATGAAATGAAGTCAACCGCTGGTCCTTCTCAGTGGAAGGGAAGTAGACAGATTGATCAGCTCCAGGTGCAGCAATGTTGAACTTTGGATCAAACACATTGATGCCGGAGACTGCGCGACAAAGTCCAGGCATGGTGAATGCAGTGTGTGTTTCATATTGTCCTGGCTTTTGCTTGCTGATGAAACAAAGTAGTGAAATGTTATCCTCATGCTACTTTTGACCATAGTGTAAATAAATGAAGTTCGAAAATAGCTTTAAATGATGTGTCAGTGTCGAACAAACATATCGGAAACTAACACACATACGACACTCATACGACGCGTATCAATGAAGTATCGACTTTAACAAACATTTTTTGGGTCTCTGACAATTCTAGCACGGTTTCAAAACAATTTTTAAAAGTACAAATATAGTGATTTTCTAAAAACTCAAATTTATTGTATAAGTTTTTATTATGATTATAAAAATAAAGAACAAATCCTTTTGAAACAGTCATGGGAAACATCTTTCTACCACAAAAAAAAAACTCAGTCATTCTTGTTCACATATCTTGATTGTCAATTTATATAATTTATAATGATATAATATATAGATTTGTGTCCTATATCCTACATCTTGAAAAGTACATGTGTCAAAGTGTCTATGTCTTTGTCGTCGTGTCCACTGCCAGTGTTAGTGTTTGTGCTAAGGCTTAGCATATAAGAATGTGGCACTCAATAAAAAAGGAGGTGTACCTTCCAGCTATCTCTTGGTATGTGCTAGTTATAATGAAATCAGCTGCATTCATTGCTATTATGTCAGCTGAGAACTGACATGAGAAGTGGTACTTATCATCAAACACCGTCCATTTGGCATCTGAGTCCTCATATTTGGTCATCTCCAAAGCATGTGCAATGGTTGCCTTCATTTGTTATGGATACAAGTTTTAGTTCCAAGTGATGATAAGAAAAGATTGTGCAAAAGCTATAGGAGAATGAATGAACCTGAGTCACTCCAAGTTTAGAAGCCATTAAGGATGCCACCAAGTTTCCGTCAGTGTAATTTCCAATAATGAGGTCAGGCTTGTCTTCCATGAGATCAAGAATCTTGGCAGTAGCATCCTGTTGATGATAAAGACATATGAATAAAAAGAGAAACACAAGCATAAGCACATGTTTCATGTTACATTCCTTTATTCTTCTCCGTTCATTCATATATGGAAAATGGAGGATATGATTGTTTACATGCCTGAGAAAATCTTTCTAAATAAGGGTAGATATCAAAACGGGAGACCCATTGACGAAGCATTCCCTTTTCTGTATAAAAAGGGACCCTGAGAATGTGGGAGTGCTTAGTGTGGGTGACAGGTTCTTGTTCTTGGTTGCATGCGGTTCCTTTGGCATCTGGTATAAGACGAGTTACCTATGCACGAAACATAAGTTCAGAGCCTTTAAAGATATAGGAAGCAAAAGGAAACAGAAGAAAAATGAGGAGAATAATATATGTGATGGCTTTTGCCTTTTCAAGCTTAGTTTTTATTGTGTTAGTAGTTAATACTCAGTGGCCTACCACTAGAATCTGAGGCTTCACATCAAGGCCTTGCAGCTCAATCTTATGGAGTAGCTCCTCCTCTAAGGCTCTCACTTGGTCAAGAATATATACCACCTGTTATAGGAAAAAGAACAGCCTCAGGCTCATCAAAGTTATGCATTAAAGCGTAGTGTTACACGAGAAGAAAAAAATGGTCATAATTTTGGTGAAACTCAGCTAGATTCAAGAGTGGAGGAATTTTGACTACTTTTTCCTAGTTTCAACATTGAAGAGGAGGAATTCACACCTGGCCTCCAGTGTCTGGCAATCCAAGAACATCTGCTTGGCCAAAGTATCCATGAATAGAGAGGATAACTATGTTGAACATGTTTGGAAGCCTGCTGAAAAGTGATTCCAATTTCACCGGATCTGCTGATTCTAGTACCTCAGAAAGTAATTTCATTGTCTCTCCAACCCTTCCAGCAGTGTTGCCCCAACCTTTATCAAATCCCCATTCCTTGAATCTGCAGACAGTAATAGAGATTGTCAATTATGGAAATAGTTTTCCCTTGTTCATATGGTTCCCAAGGCACTGAAGAAGAAAGTAAGAGACAAACAGACAATCAGAAAGTAGGAAGCTATTTTTACTTAAGATCCTAGCTCAGGAAAGATAAATAATTGTAATTCATTATTCTCTTCCAAATATTTTTGACATAAACCTAATAAACCATCTAATGGGCTCAATAGAATTTTCAAATGAAGTTAATTGGCACCTTAAAAACATCAGATTGAACATTCTTTACCATTTTTCCAATCTTTTTATGTATATTTATTCACTAATACCAAAATGGAGGAATAAGGCTAAAGAGATAGATGTTGACCTGTCTTCAAATTTATGGTATGGTGTATCTTTGTGGAGTGCAGATACATAGGCTTCAGCCACCTTCAGCGCTTGCTGAAGCTTTGCCATGGTATTCAAAGTGTCATTGATCATAAGACTCTGCACATTGATAAAAGAAACATGCAGTCACTGTTGTCAAACTTTGTTCTTCCACTATTACAAAAATCATTTTTTATTGCCTTTCCATGTGTATTCATTTCAATGTTTGATTCACTCATGCCTTTATTTACCTCTCCTTGATAGTTAAGGCTCAATAAGTAGTCCAGCAACGGATTTATGCTTTGGGAGCTCTCACTCAACTTTGAGGTCAAGATCTTGGTAGTAAAGTTTAGTCCATTCCCAATAGAAGAAGAAAGAACCATGCGAGGGGTGGTGAAATCAATAGCTCCAAAATCTAACTCCAAAGCGTTTTCGTCACTTGCCCTGCACATTCAAGTAGGTTCAGCATCTGCACTAATCATTGGCACAACATGGCTAGCCAAAAGGGCAATGTGAATGAGCTTAAGAGAAAAGCACTCACCATTTCTCGTCAAATATCATTTCCTTGAGCTTCAAGTATTCTACAGCGTCAATGCCTTCTACTTGCAAATCATCAGCATTCACTTTAACATATTCCCAGAAGCCAGGATTAGGCCTCACTGCAAAAGCAACATATGGTGGAACAACAGCTGCTTCCTGAACACAATTCCAATTTGTTCCATAAGCTATATTATCCTCTTGAACTTGAACCCCATGTTTTTGAGTCTCTCTAAAGAGACAAAATGTTAGCTATGAAATGAAATAAGTGTACCTGAGTGCAACTGAAGATGTAACCCAACAGGCCATCTAAAAGTTTTTTCCTCTCAGCTTTGTCTTCAACTGACTTCTCCACATCCTCCATCACATGATACTGTTTCATTAACCTCTTCCCACTTGCAACAAACCTGTTTCACATTTCCCTCCCATGTAAAAACCTTAAGGAAAAGAAAGAGCCAAAGTGCAGAATATGAAACCCTTTTGAGTGTAACCTATTGACACAAGATAAAACTAATAAAAAGGCACTTTTGGTACATTTTCCAATCAGAATTCACCTCAGAAATTTATACTGACTTTTAATGCACCCTTATTATACGAGTTACTGAGGTAAAATTTGAATTATAATCGAAAAAGAAGACTAAGTGTAGCAAAGTTGCTTTGTCTGAGTTTTGTCTATTGACATTCAGTACCTGCCAAAGCATCTCTTCATATGAAACCGGCTTTGCTTCAAGGCATCTGGCATGCTATCTGTGATTGAATCTGATCTCTTCAAGGACGAGGTTGAGGTGGTAAAAGAAGCCATTTTTGAGGACAATGACAAGTACTGCTGAATTAAGAAAGGGTAGTTTTGTGCATGGTGTTTTAGAGGGTATGGAGAGAGTATTTATATTGGATTTGACTTGTGGAAGGATTGAATAATGAGAAAGAAAGAATAGAAGCAAGGAAAGAATATGTGAAATATTGAGCATGAGGGACAAAGCAAAATATAGATTGCTCTGTTGAGTCATATTTAAAAGTGGAGGCAAAGAATGTTTAAGGAACATGAAGTTGTTCTTTGAGGTAACACCCTTGTTCTTTTCTTTATTCCATGTCAAGTGCACACGTTGTTCTTCATCACTTTTCTCACTAATATTGCTTGCTAATCCTGCAAACTGGATTTAAACCCATGCACTCAATACATAATAAATTCTTATTTGAAGATTATGTTAAAGTTTCTTATTTCAACATTTAGAGCATCTATTAGGAGAAGGGTTATGACAGATTTACATTTGCCTATAACTATTTTAATGATTTTTTTATTGAATAATTTAATTTATATTTTAATTAAATGTATTAATTTTAATGTTTTATTATTAAAAAGTTTGTGAAATAGTTGTTGAAGAAAAAGGTATTGTCCATCTATTTTTTTAGTAAAAAAGGTTTTTCACATTCACAAAATCATAATTCTAATTAAAACTTATTTAACTGGGATATGAAAGTTTAAAAGTGACATAATAATTTACTAAAAAAATTAATTATATATAATATTAAATATCCAATAAATTAGTACAGTGAGAATTGTTTCAATTGACCTTGGATATCAGTGAGTTATTTATTGACATGACATCAAAGGGTATATGATTACTAAAACTAGTGAAAAACATTAGGTCATACACTAATATAGAATCTTATAAAATTCAAGTCTTAAACTCATAATATAAATATGACCCTATAATGAAAAATGTCTTCAATTATTTTATATATTAAATTTAGAGATAGATAGAATATGAAGATGATGAATAATATTAATAAATAAATGAGAAACTAAAATAATACTAATATTTTAACTTTTTTTTAATTTACTCCACTAACTTTTTTTAATTTAATAATTTAATTTTTCTTTTGATATCCATTTTTTTTCTTTTATTAGGTTTTTTTTTTGTTATGATAATCAAGTCTATTGTGCTAAACTCTTGCACTTCTAACCATCAATTTTTATTTATAAATTTTGCTAAACTAATCCTTATTGCACTTAACATCACTAACAAAAACAAAAATTTGACAATATTATTATTTATATTTTTAATGAAGAATATAAAACAGTTATTTGCATAACAAATACAAACTCTTTACTCGGAATAATAATATATATAACTATTCAGTTTTATTTAACATCATTCTTCTAACGTATACGTATTTAATATATTTTCTTATTAGAAACAGATACATTTGATGTATAGCATCTTTAAAGAAAGTTATACATTTTATATAACGTCTATTTTTTATTGCAACTAAACAACATATATATTGTATTTATATCTTTTAATCTATCATTTTTAAAGTATTCAGTTTCGACTAAATTTCGGTATTTCGAAATAAATTATAATTATCAATAATTATGTCATAGTATAAATTATTTATGACAAAAATATTGTATGTCATATATTTAAAATTATTTATTATATTAAATTGTATAAAAGCATATTCTGTAATACAAATATTTATTTATTATAACTTTAATTATATAAAATAAACTTTTACTGTGCATAAAATACCGATAAATTGTATTTGCTTCAAAATGGAAAATAATCTGTATGAATATTCTGAATTTTATAAATGGACTCCATTTTTAAAATAGCCCACCCACCTTTCAATTGATCAACATTTATATTGGCATGATGAATTCAATAATTATTTCTATATTTTTTAATTATTTTTTTATAATAATATTTGGAGGTTATTCATTTAATATGTAGGAAACATCTTAGTTTATTGCATTGAAAACAAACAATCTTCTTCAAACATAATTTTACCTATATAATGTGAATTTTATTTTTTTTTACTATAATTCATATATTAATAAATTATAATGTTATTGGCATAACTTTTATAAATTGCATTTTGAATCTAGTTCTTTTACTAATGGTATCTATTTCTAATTTTTACTACTTGCAAGATAATATAGTATTTTGTAATAATTATAGATAATTATTGTTACTTGAAGTGTCAGTGTAATTGAGATATTTTTGTATAATGATACTTGACATGAAAGTTTTTATTAAAAAAAAAAATACATTGTAATGAATGTAATATTTTTTACAAATGTAATTCATTATTTTTTAATATTGTAATTTATGTTTTTCTAAATAAATTTTTATACTATTAATTCTCTTATTTACAAAGATGTATATGTCTTGTTGTGATTTGAAGACATCTTTTTATTATTTATTATTGATCATTAGTTTAAATTATCGAAAAAGTTATTAATTAATATCAATAGATCATTCATTCATAGATATAAAGGGAATCATTAATTGCTATTTGTAAAATGCATATATTAAATCGAATTATAAAGGATAACACGATAATTCTTTATTAATACATAATGTATCAAAGATATTTGCAATTAATGATCCTATTATTCTTGCTGGTATTTTTCTTAATGTATACACTCGCCCATCGATCACGCTCCTTGCATTGTCTTACCCGTCATGTAACTGAGGAATCAACCCAGACTGTTCACAATTTCCAGTCTTAAACTGTGAAGCAAGAGAAGGTTTTTTATACTTCAAAATAACCAACGTATTAGCTCCGGTCACACAGATTCGAACAACTCAAGAATATTTACAATTAGTCCAGAAATTACACACAAGGTATAATGTATGAACACCATAATAAAGGGTACCTTCTAAAAAATAAATTATTAATCAATATTAAAAGTAATATTTTTGTAGTTAATTTTTTGGAAGATTTTAAAAAATATAATTTAAAATACAAAATTTGTATTCATATATAATTTGAAATATATTTTATATTCTAAAACATAAATTTCAAAATATAAAATTTATATTTTAAATATATATTTCCAAATATAAAATTTATATTCTAATTTTTTTATTTTATATTCTAAATGTCTAATTCAATGTGCGAATCTTCTAAAAATAGGTTACATTACTTATATATATTTTAAATTTTGTATGAAGAGATATATTTTGAATTTGAATATAACTAAGATATTATAACATAATAATAATATATCGAGCCTGTTTTTGTTAAGTATATAGAAATTAAAAATCACACCACAAAAAACATGAATGAAATTATATGGTTATAGGTGTGAACTGTTATTGTTGCCCGCCCATGATGATAATAAGAAAACACCATGCTATGCTATTATATTAAAACCAAAAGCAACAAGAAAAAATAAAACTTGTCAACGGCAATAACAAAGACATAGTTTGCATCATATAAGATTCATGAGTAGGGGGTTCGAGAATTGCCAAAAAATATGCAAGCCAAACACACTTTATTCACACACAACGTCAAACTCGGTCCCTACCAAATGACAGCACACTAACGATAGTTTCAAAGCACTCCACAAAACAACTTTGTTGTTTAACAAAACTATGACATATCTTAACAATAAAACATAACCCTCTTCACATTTTCCTTCAGAGCAGGTAGTGGTCTCACAGCAGCATTAGCTCCAGGAGCTCGGGTACTTCGACCTATACCGCCACCCATTCCACGGCCAGCAATTGCACCACTCGTCATGGACCCACTATCGGACGTCTCTGGTTCCATGTAAAATCTTGCTCGGAAAGCAGCCAAATGGGCATAATATGCAGGAGGAACTGCAATCATCAACAATAACACATTCAGTTAACCACATATATAACAATATATGTAAAGCTAACATTAAGAGTTCATTAAACAAGACATAAGAGGGGGGAACTCACCAATTGAAACAGATCGTGTGCATCTAGCATATCTAACAACAAAAACATCAAATTCAGTATCCTGTCTAAAAATTGGAACAAGGTAATTTGAAAAGCTACGCGAACTAACTTACGTGTAGCAAAGGTTGTTAGTAAGAGTTTGCAAAGCATCTGCAGTAAAATTGTTTTCATCCCAAAGGACGTGATAGTGAGCAGGACGGCTTGTACCCTGTGTAACACATGGTTTACATCAATGAGGATGTAATTTAACATAAAATTACAAGTAATGAGCAAAAAGAGTAAAAGATCTCACCTGTATTCCAGCATGGCTACAAAGATAAAAGTCAAACTCTGTTGGATGGCAGATTTTAGAATCAACAACTGTGCCTGCAATATTTTATAATTAAAATTATTTAGCACCATAGTTAAACAAGTTTCTTTAAAGAATATGGCACCAAATAGTGAACTAGAGCAAATACCAGGCAATATGTTGCCACTCCTGTCAACAGAACTCTTGTCATGATGGTTGCTAGCAAAGAGCCTTGTGTGATGACGCTTCTGAACCACCACAAATGTCACAGGAGGTTGATAGTTGGGTTCAAGGGATGCACATGCCTGGGGTTGGAACAAAGGAAAGATGAACAATTCAGCATTAACAACATTAAATTCTCACATTGATGCTAAACAAAATATTAAATCATTTCACCTTCCGAATAGCATCAAGCTCAAACAGTAGAACTTGGTAAAATTGGCCTTCACTTACACCATCCCTAACAAAATAATATTTGAGAACCATCATTATGTTTAATGAGATATTAATATGTTGGTCACAACAAACAATTTGAGAACACAACACTACCTGTAAAATATAATGCGCTGTGGCTTCTGTCCCGTAGCCCTCCTAAAAGATATAAGAAGTTCTCTGCCAAAGCACAAGCGAAAATGAAAATCTAGAAAAATTCAAGAATAACATTCATAAACTAACAAAAAAGCTAGCAACCCCCAATGTGCATTAGTCAGCTCACATATGAGAGAAGGGAAGGAGAGTACTTGATCATTCCACCAGTCACTGTTCCTCTGACTGGATCTTGCCATTGCTTGAAAAGATCCTGAATGAGTTCCTGTCTATGAGCTTGGGCACAGACTAAACCAGCATACTTTGTAATTTCAGGATAATCTTGAGAAGCCACAACCTGCAGTTTTAACACACCATTATTATTTAAATAGCTAAAGAAAATGTCTTCTAGTTTGAGTTGTTTGAACCAAAATGCATACTGCTGCAATTGACGGGCTTGAATCCTCTCCTGGATGTGGATGAGTCACATCAGCTCCAAAAATAATAGTGGGTCTATCACCAACTAAGGGGATGCGGCGTGAAAGTGCATCAACAAGTACAGTATTTCTCCCACCCACTTTTACATTAATTTTCAATGCAACATTTGCAAGGTACTGCTTGCTCATTTTAAACACATGCTTAGTCAAACAACATTGTGAAACAAGTCCAAGATCTGTCTCACATATACGTTTGAGGTCACCTACACAAAAAATCAATACATAATTAAGATATTTTCACATATTCGTGTGCATCAAAAAAAAAAACAAGTTACAACGATCACAGTCAATGCACCAACCATAAAGTGATCCATTATTGTCAGGCAAAATAACAATGAGCAAATCAAGCTCCCTTCCCTGAAGCTTATTCTTTGCATCATGATAACGGGTTTTCAGAACTTTCTCCACTTGATCAGGGCGAGCACTAACTGGTGGGACAACTGGCTCGGGATTAAATGCCTGATCACATGAAACAAATGAGTCAAGCAATCAAGCAAGCTGCATGCAAAACAAATTGATTAAAGGGGATGTATACAAACCATGCCAGATATATAGCACATCTGGGCAAGTTCATAGCAAAAGCCACGGGCAACACTATCTTGAACACTCCTTGAAAAATTTATGCAGAACCAGTTGTTAACAGTACCCCCATTCACCATTTTCTGAAAGAAATAGAAAATTGTTATTCATCAAAAAAAAAAGTTAATAAATAATCTAATTGCAAAAACAAGCCAGACATCCCTAATAAAGTCATTCAAAAGACAAACACCTTGTAACCGTGCATATATTTCCACATGACACAATTAGAATTTCACTCAAACTTAAAACAAAAACTTAAAAACTAATTAACCTAATACAGCTCACATCTTTAAACCATTAAAGATAAAAAAACACACATTTTATATTATTATCATATAATGTACACAAGTACCTTATTCATCATGTTCCATTGCCCAACTTGAGGAAGACAATCCTTCTCTCTACCAGTGTCATGATACTTGAGCTGAAGGAAACATAAAATCAATGGTTATTAGAAGAACAACATTGAAGTTTCTAAAAGCTAATAATAAGTTGATCTCGATAAAAAAAAGTACCCATGGGGCAGGTAGTATGCGTGCTTCAACTTGAGCAAGCTTTTCACTAATTTTGATTCCGAACTCTTTGGCATAAGGATCTTCATGGTATGCATTGTGATATACAGTCTATATGAAGCAGACAGAGATTAGACTAGGAAAACAATAACTTACAAAGATGGAACCAAGAACTTTTTAGTCTAAACAGAAATTGCCACACATGTAAAGAATTTAAACATGATAACCCACAGTCCCAGGACCAAAACATCAATTACTTACTGCATCATTAAATTCAGTAAAAATAAACAATATAATCCCAAAATATCAATCACCTGCATGATATCACGCTCCCTCTCAACAGGACGTTGGCATGTAACTTTCAGAAGAGCAGTGATCTGCCTCTCATTCAACCTCTTTGAATATCTTTGACCTTCAACAATCTTGCATACCTGCAATTCCAGACAAGCTATTAGCTAAAGCAGGCTAGACCACCAAAAATAGTTAAAAACAGACAACAAGAATGAGTTACCTCCATTGGCAAATAGTTTGGCCTCTGTGTATTACCAACTTGCAGACAAGGCCACTGAGTATGTTGAATGACAAACCCATATGTCTCATAGAAGTACTCCACAACAGATTTCATAGTTCCCCTTTCATCTACAGGGAACCTAAACCAGAAACAAAGCCAAATCAACAAAAGTGTTATATATTTCATAAAAATAAATAGTGGTCAAGCATACTCACGTCAGCTCTCTTGTTGCCTGAGAAGTCAAGCCAGAGATTCTGTATTTTCTTCTCATATTTCCACGGTGTGTTACCTCAACTTTGATTCCTCGAAGAGCTTTCTTGATCTGTTATACATAAGCAGAGGGGAAGTACCTGTTTTAATCGGAGGGAATTTTCTATTTCTTTGTGTATGCACACAACTGTGGTGCATTATCATCAAGTTAAACAAATAGTAGGTAATTTATTTAAACCAAAATATAGCATTTATCATAGATGACAATATCAAAAAAGACATTCCAAAATCTAACCTTCACTCTATCAGCATCAGACAGTGGTCGAGCAGAAACATCTCTATTCAGCAGTTGGGTCACAAAGTCAATAACTGGCAGTGGCTCAATAAATGCAGTGGAGGACATATCTGCATATCCAAAGGAAATATTTAGATTATAAAAATTTATTTGACACAACAGGTTAACAATAATGAATAAGAATTAAAGAAAGAGGTTCACAAACTTTGGTGTTACTTACCAATATTCAGAGACAAACCCATCTGAGTTGGACGAATACTCTGGTAGAAACCTCGCCAGCTCTCCAATCCCTCACCTAAAGGCTGTCTTCTCCCCAGATCAGGTGAATAAAATGATCTTCCAACAGGACAATACCTACAACATCAAAAATCCAGTTAGCTAAGAAGTCAAAACATAGTGAAGAATATTGCAATAAAGAGAAATAAAAAGAATTGTAGCAGGAACCTTGTAGTAGGGAGTTCACGAAGAACAATGTCAAGAACCTGCAAAGCCTCTTGGGGAGCATCAGTTTGCCTTCCCTGCAAAAAGAGCCCTAAATGGTGAAGGTCTGCCCGTGCAGCGAACTTTATCACCACCTTGAACTCTCGGTCCCTCCTGTATAAAATATAAATAAAAGGAAATAAATAAAACAATGATAAAATCAAAAAATACGAAACAACCAGAAGCAATAAACACAAGTAAACCTCTGTCCTCCTGCTGCTCCTTCATCATCATCATCAATAAGAGTAATTCTGAACTCCTTTGAAATAAATGGCAATGGCCCAGCAGTATAGAGGCTCTTGCGTCCATCATATGCAGGAAGCCTCTTGCCCAGGTGAGATTCCCGATACAGCCTAACCAATTGCTCCATTACAGCACGGTTCACACCTCTAGATGGCACTTCAGGGATAATTGTAACCTAGGCAACAAGAAACAGCAAAACAGTAGTATGTTAATTCAAAAGAATAAGAATTTTCCACCTATCATTATTAAAATGGGAACTTACATCATATTGATGAAGATCTTTGTTTGGTAACTCAGCAAAGAAATGATTAGCCTTAACAATGCATTTTACACCATAGCTACCCTTCCCAGGTCGAAGGGGAAACCTCATAGAAGATTTGCTTTGTGGAGGAGGGGTAGGAGTAGCTTCAGAATGAATCACCATTTGCCCCATTGATTGCTCCAAATCCACCGGTTCAGGTGGCAGGGAAGAACTGGCCTCTGGTAATATAGGCTGAGGACTGACCCCAGTTGGATATGATTGAACTGAGGTTGCTTGGTGCAGCTCGGGTACTGGTGGCCTAGATTGACCACCATATGAAGAACCTACGCCTCGGCCACCGCCGACACCACCACCACCACGGCCACCACCATATCCTCCACGACCTCCTTGCTGAGAGGACCCTCCCCGTCCCCTACCTTGATAATCCGGAGGAGCGCCATATTGCTGTTGGGGGATGGCATATTGCTGCTGAGGCATCCCACGGCTACGGCCCCCACCATAACCTCCACGACCTCCTTGGGGACCCCAGCCTCTACCTCCTCCCTGAGGTCCAGTCCCTCCAGGGGCAGCGGCCTGTTGTTGGGGCGGTGCACTTCTTTCAGCAGGGCGTTGAGCCTCAGAGCTTTCTCCCCCACCAGGACCTTCAGTTCTTTTCTTTCTTCCCATGATGGAAACTACACACAAGGGACACAAGTTCGTGATTAAAAATAAGGCAAACCTACTATCAGCATTGACAATGATGATAGATCAAGAAGACAAAAGAAACAAATGGCAGCAACAAGGTCACAAAATGCAATCACCTTGAGAACAAGTCCTTGAGCAGAGGAAACAAACAAACCAAAATTCCAATTAACACATTGTTAAACACTCAGCACATACTCACTAAATGACATACAGCACTTGCAAATTACCATGACAACTCCAGGATAAAGGGAAAGCGATTAAAACATCAATTAAAACTTCGTTCCGCAATTCCAACACTAACCACAATTGTGAGACATGAACAACAGCATTTTAAACACCCCATAGGCTCGCTCAACTCAAAATGAAAACACACTCAACTAAAATAACAGGAACAAAACGCAGTGTACAGAAATCATCATCGGAGTTCAGAAACCCTAAGAAAACAGTTGGCGAGTAAAAAACCTCAAACACTACAAAAAAAAAAACAAAAGGCAAAAAGTTAAAAGCGCACAGTAATTATATTCTCATCCAACATAGTCAAACACAATCCCAGTCAGAACCTATTGTTCTCTTCTCACGTAAAGCTAAAAAATCAACCGACTAAAAATTAACAAATAATTCATAAACAACACAAATTTCTAAAACTCCGATAAAAAAAAACACAGTCAGACATTGCAACAAAATGCAAAGCCAGCACAAAAAAGTTGCCAAATCCACCTAACCTAAATCGCAAACAAAAAATAACCGTATAAAAGATACGATCTGAAACCGGTGGAAAACCTAGCATACAAAAGCACGAAAAGAAAAGAAAAGAAAAAAAAATGGCAAAAATAAAGAGAAAATACAGATCAGAGTCAATCTTGGTTACAGCAAGAAAGAGCACAGAAGGCAGATATAGCAGATCTAGGCGGAGAAAGAGCGAAAAGAAGAAAAATAGTGTAAAAAAGAGAAGAAGCGAGATGAAAAGTAGTTGTTTACCTTGGGAAAAAGCAGGGAAAAGTAAATAGCAGAAACGGTGAGAACAATGGAAGGGCGGAGGTGAAGAGTGGAGTGAAAGAGGAAGAACAAGAGTGGGTTTCTCTCACTAAGCAGAGTAGAGAGAGAAAAATGAGTGAATAAGGTGCTTTGGTTTGAAGGGAAAGAGGAAAACACATGAGAAGTTGGAATTGGACATGTTATAAAGATGGGGTAGGTCTTTGAAAATGACCACTCCGTCCCTACACTCTCCTATTCCTTTCTCTTTCTCTTTCTTTTCTACTTCTTCTCCAAGTACTTTCTTTTTTTATTCAATTTTCTTCAAAAATACAACCAATTCTTTTTTTAATTTTTAATTTCAATTTCAATTTAATACCAAATATTTAATACTCACCTTTGAAACATAAATAAAAAAATTAATTTCATGAAGAAATTTTTAATTTTATGTTTCGAGTGCCTATTAAAAAATATATTTAAAAATTTTAAATATAAAATAATTTTTGGATAAAATAACTCACTTGTTTTTAATTTTATGATTTTAAATTTCTCTTTTTTATGAAAAAAATATATCGTACTTAATATTGGTAAACTTATAACAAACAAAATCAATCTAGTCATAAAATGTGGCATTTTGGAAAATAAAAAGATTTCAACTTTGTTTTATATAACTAACACGATATTTGAAAATTAACTTAATGATGTAATTAATTACGTTTTATGTTGAAATTAAAACTTAATAAAATAATCAATAATATTTTAAAACTTACTATTATACCTCTAAAAATTTAATGAAATACTCAATCACATCTTTCACTCATGAAACATTTTTTTTTAAATTTCTTCTAATCAATCCAATTTTATTATTTTTTGGATTCTTTAAAAGAAAAATATGTTAACTAATGATGTATAGTAATAAATAATGGGGGAAATAATGTAGATGGATGAGTTTAGAGATAGTAATGGCCCAGCAGTTTATATATGGAAATTAATTAATCACTTTTCTCTTTTAGCTTCTTCTTTTAAGATATATTTATGAAAAAAAAAGTCTTTTTTCAAAAAAAAATATATTTAAAGTAAAATTTCATTTTTATGAAGTCATTATTTTTTTTCATTTACTATTAAGTCAATCCCAACATTACTCTAAATCATATCATTTTTTTTATATCAAAAAATTTTCTTTTATATATTATTTTTGTTTTTCAACTTTAACTCGTACAAAATTATTTTGATTTGTGCAATCTCAAATTATAACTATAGTTTTGAAAGTCTACCTTAATTGCGAAGTCTTAATTGCGAAGCCTTAATTGCGAAGCTTTCACAGGGCGAGAAAATTGAAGAGCTTTTCCACTAATATATAATGTGTATATTATAGATCTCTTTGATACATTTTATTTTTCTTTTCTTCTAATTTTAAATTAAAATATTTAAAATATTTTTTCAAAATATAAATTCAAATCAAATTAACAAATAATCAATTAGATTTGTTACCGTCTCTCGAAAAGGCTTTTTAATTTCTAAAACAATCGAAGATGTTTTTTAGATTTTTTTTTTCATAAAATAAAAAAAAATGTTAACTAATCACAATGTAAATCTATTTGGAGAGGGGGAAAGGTGAGTTTCAATTTTAATTAATATCAATTCTTTTCTTTTAAAAAAATATTTAAACAAATGATGTTCACATGAGAAAAATAAAAAAATATGATAATTATAGATATATATAATTATATAATTGAGTCTCACTCTTTCTCCTCCTAATATATATATATATATATATATATATATATATATATATATATATATATATATATATATATATATATATTGTGTATAATCTTACAATGCATATATAAAAAGTTATTCAATATGTGAGATTAATGAGTTTAAGGTCAATTCTTTTTCTCCTCTTTTCTTTTTCCTCTTTTCCTTGTCTTTCTTTTACTTTTTTTTTTTCATAAAATATAACTATCATGAAACTTATGGTACATTTTTTTTCCTTTTCTCTCTTTTCTCTTTCTTATTTAATTTATCTTTCTTTATTTTCTTTGTTTTTTAACATGATTGTATTGCATGGTGTTCTTCTTTTCTCTTCTAACTCTACTTTTTTTTTTTAATTCTAACATATTCTCATGGTCAAAATTTACTTTGTAGATGATAATAAATAAGGAACATGTCTATTTGATTATATTTTTTTATTTTGTAGATGATAATAAATTAGGAACATGTCTATTTAATTAGATTTTGAAATATAGTAAGTTCACTTTTATTTTATATCTTTGATTTTCGTAATTCTTTTCAGTTTTTTAAGTTAAGAATTTCGATTTTCTAAATTAGCTTATATAGATATTTTTTATTGGTGCTTTTGTTGTTATTGGAGTTGGAAGGTTGTAGGTACTTTAGTTATTGGAGTTCTAATTGGTTGGTCTTCTATTGAATTTTAAATGAGTGTTAATTTTTTTACTTTTATTATGAAGTTAAATAGGTGTATATGAATGAATTGTTTTGGTATGTGATTTGGATACACTGATATCAAGGTTTTGAAGTGGAAATTATTTAGTCATGAAGTTAGTAAAATTAAGAATAGATTAATATGTGGAGTTTCTTTTAAGACTTAAGTTTTGAATAAACAATGGAATTTGTAAAGTATTTACTAATATGAATTGTAAAAGAGGGATGCATCAATTTTGATCTATATTAGAATGGTTGACAATTCTCTATATTAATTTTAATGATTTATGATACTTGTTTTGGTTTCTTAACAAAAAAAATTTTGTGATATTTTTGTTCAAGTAAGAAATTATCGTTCAAGTGAAAATTTGAGTAAGATAAGTATCTCTTTTTGGTTTGATTTTCACTCAAATGAAAATCAGAACAAGACAAGTCACTATTTTTAGCATGATTTTCACATAAATGAAAAGGCATAATAGGACAAGTTCCTTTTTTGGCTAGAGTTGAGTGAGGATACAATTATTGGAGTAACTCGAAAAATACCTCTACTTAGCATACGCTTTGCTCGAGTGAGGGTGTTAAATGAATCACTCATTAGAGTGACTCAGATGAAACCTCTTGCACCATCAAATAAATATTTCTAAAAAAAATTTATCCCCCCTTAAACTTCAAAACATGTTCCTATCTCAATTCGGAATATTATTCTTTTTCAAACACAATAATGAATTTGTTTTACTTTTAATTTAAGACTAGAGAAGACGAAGACGATACATAAACTAATAAAGAAAAACATCAATTCACCATGCTTAGCGATAGTTCCATACTCAACACGTAACTAAAGAATGTTAGACTTAACATGCAATTGAAGAGTGTCGGACTCACATGCCATAGGTAAACCTCAAATCATACATATAATTGTAAAACACCATACTCACATACACTAGATAAACCCTAAATTCACATGTAATAGATAAACTTTGAACTCAACAAATATACAAGGAACATCAGCATGCAATAGACGAACTTCAAACTTATCCTTAACTTGAGAACTTCAAATTCAACATGCAATACAACATTATTTGGTTGAAAATCCTAACCAAAAAATTAGAACCTATTTCATATGCACCAACTAAAATCATACAAAATAGCTTTCCTTGCCTGGAAAATCTAGTTGCACCAAGTTCAAACCCAACAAGTCCCTTATAACACATAAAGCTCAACATATGCTTACAAAAAACTCTTATCGCTAAACTAAAGATATCACTACGATTCTAAACTAGCAGAGATTCATCTTTTCCCTTTATACCTCACATTTAAGCATTTATACTTGGCATGCAAATTGCGCAATTAGAAATAATCTCAAGAAGAAAAAAAAAGGCAACGAGAAACTTACTTTGAACAAAATTTTGATTAGTATATTATACTCTCTTATCTACTAGCATGCCTAGGAAAAACTCAACTCTTGAAAGCGAGTAACATAATCTCAAAGACAAAGTGAAGAAAATTTGAATTTAGAAAAATACTGATTTTTATTGAAACAAAATTTGAATAATTAGTTTTTTTATCTATAATTTGTTTAGCCTAATTAATAAAATGTTCATACATTGTCTCATTATGCCCTTAGACAAATTACTTAATCCTTACATATTACCTAAACGATCGTATCTTAAATCTTAAATATTATAAAATTTAATCCATATCAATTTAATTTTAATAAACATAGCAAATGTACGAATATTTGTAAAAAAATGAAAATTAAGATATCACATATCATTCATGAAAAGAATAATTATACTAACAAACTAGCAAACCTTGAGATTAAGAATCATATTAATTTTAAATGGTATTGTGCAATGCCATCTATTATTGGTGTGGATTTTTTTAATAATATGTATGTGTTTCGTTTTATACACTTTGAAATTGTTTTTTGTATTTTCTGTACATATATTTGATGTAGTTCCCCCATGAGTTTGCATCTTGTTTTTCTTTTTATGATATGATTTATGTGATAACAAATGATTGGTGAATTTTTGAATTGTTAACCTACCTGAAATGTCAAATTTCATAATGATACCTAATATGAGTTTTTTTTTAAAAAAAACAATTTTAATGAATAAACTTGTTTCTGACATGAAAAATTAGTATATTTTAGTCTATAATTTCATTTTTTATTGTCAATCTTTTAATATTGAATAACGATAACATATGAATTTATCATGATTTTAATGTATACTTCTTATGCAATAACTATATTTTAAATATTATAATTTAAATTTTATAGGACATTTTCTATTAATGTGTTAAAAGTCTTACATAAATAGAATAAATTTAAAATTGACTAGAAAAAAAATAATATTATGTAAAGAGTAATTTTTTTTTTTCACGAGAATTTAACCTAAAATTATTATAATGAATTATCACTAGTACAAGTAATGCATATTACATCAGTTCTAGAAGACATATTTAATTGGTTACACCACCGATGTAGATTTCAACGATGTAAAATGTCCATCACATATTACATCAATTATAAACATTGATGAAAAATACTAAAATAATTAAAAAAAAAGAGCACCCAAATATTACATCGGTTATAGGTCATAACCGATGTAATATATGCTTCAGAGTCATATATTTTAATGTACATATTACACTAGTTGTTCACATAACCGATGTAATGTGTGACTTTTTTTTTACAAAATTATTAAAATGTGTTTTTTCCTAACCTGTAATTGTGAAATCAAACCAGAATATTAGCAAGATAAATTTTTGTATTAAAAAAATACGAAATAAGAATATATATTGATTTAAGGGATATGTGTGTGAACCTTCTCGATGCGGTTCAATTCCACTGTGTCCATGAGGGAGTGCTCCTTTGCGAGAAGGTCCTATGAGATCGGTGAAGTCGAGCCAGGACATATCGTCAATGTGACAATTGCTTTGGAAGAGGAGGGGATGGAGCTTGCCGGTATCATCGACGCGGATGACGTGCTCTGGCTAAGCGGAGAGGAACTGCTTAGATGCGTGACGAAACAAAAAAGGGTGTCACAGTGGAGAACGCACTCGAGAGAGGGGATGCGGTCAGGCTTGGGCTTACGTTTTTTCTTTAACTTTTTGGGAGGTTTTGGTGACGAGGAAGGAGGTGGAGAATGGGACTGTGTGGGAGATAAGGTTAGGGTTTAGGATTTTTGAGGATTTGATAGTGGAGACAACAAAGACGAAGGACAAACACATAGGCACAACAACAATAACAACGATGGACACAATGTGATGACGAAGGCAGAAAGTATGAGGCAAAGAGTAGTGGTGGAGGCAAGTTTAGTTTAAGCACAAAGTGAGCAGTGAGAGTGCAAGAGAAGAAAATAAGGTAATATGTCATGCTCTAAGTATATATTGTTTTAAACATTTTTATTTTACTATGAGCAATACATATTACACCGGTTAGTCCTTCTAACCATTATAATATGTCATGCTCCAAGTATATATATATATATATATATATATATATATATATATATATATATATATATATATATTAAACCTTTTCTACTTTTAACAATACATATTACATTGGTTGGTCCTTCCAACTGCTGTAATATGTCAAGCTCCAAGTATATATATTTTTTAAACTTTTTTTACTTTAAACAATACATATTACACCGGTTGGTTTTTCCAATTACTGTAGTATGTCATGTTCCAAGTATATATATTTTTAAATATTTTTTTTACTCTGAACAATACATATTACACTGGTTGGTCCTTCCAACTATTGTAATATATCATGCTCTAAGTATATCTTTTTAAACGTATTTTTTAACTTTCAACAATATATATTACATCGGTTATCGTGTTTTTGTTTATATTAATTCTCAATTAAACAACCTAATATGTTGTTATAAAATGCGTTATTAATTATAAAATGCGTTATTTGCATTAATGTATAACATACATAAATATTCATATTTTTTCAAACTTAAATATTATATATTAAATTTAACTCATGGGAACTTTTAGTAACACTAATAGTATTATTAAAAAACATGACACTCTAATAAAACACATCACTTATACTTTCTATGTATTACATTTTTATATTTTTATTTGTTGTGTGTGTAGTGATTACTTCTAATCCTTGTTTTTGGTAATTGTATTTATTTTGTAATTTATGTATTTCCATATAGGAATGATTGGAGAATTATAGATTACTTATGTTTGAAGTTATTAGTTATTTGTGTATTACGAAAGTGACAAACCAACATACCAAATTAATAATGATCAACGTTACTAATTGATTATATTATTAAAAATATTGTTTAAAATGAATTTACTAATTAATTAGAGTTGTATTTTTTTAGTTGTCACAAATTTTAAATGTAGGTTCATACTTTTTTCACTGCGGTCTTAATTAAAAAGACAATCGTATATTCAATTATTATAATATATTAAATTTAACAATATATTTATTGTGGTTTATTATTATTTGAATCAAGCTTAAACTAATGCGAATCAATTTTTAAATTAATTTGTTTAGAGCTTCATGTCGTTGAGATGTTTTTTATTTTTATTTTGTTTTTTATTTTGTTCAAGAGAAAGATAACCCAGAAAAAAAAAAGAAAAAACAATTAAAAAAACAACACAAAAAAATCATTAAATAAAAATCAAATTTAAATATAAAAAATAATTAATCATTATATTAATTAAATTAGATATTAATTTAAAGACTATAAAATTATTTATATATAAAATGATTTTTATTATTAATAAAAAATTATAAAATAATTTATAAATTAGTATCTACTTTAAAATATCTAGTACTAAGTAGCTAAAATCTTTATAGTTAATGATTAGATATCAATTTAAAAATTATTTTATAAATTTTTATTAATAATATAAATTAATTTAAATATTTATAAAATCATTTTTAATTTAGTTAAATAATAATTAATTATTTTAATTTCTAAAATTAATTTTTATTTAATGATTTGTAAATAGATAAAAAAAAATCATTTTTCATGTTTAGCAAAAAAAATCTTCCTTACTATACTCTCATTCGATTTAAACTTAAATAAGGTAAATGAATTTCAAGAGAATAAATATTCATCTTTCTGACAGATTTTACTCAATATTTTAAACTTTTAGAATATTAAATTATTTTAGTTTTTCTATATAAATTAAAATTTCATCATAGAAGTTCCAAAAACAATATATTTTGTGTGAACATTTTTCTTAATTAGTTTGTTTAATTTTTATGATATTGAATTATTTTAATGTGAATTAAATATTGTTAAGGAAATCCTTATTGTAACTAGCTGCTGGTGTTATTTGCTTCCAGCTTAAATCAAGCTAATTCAATTTTAGTTTTTTCTAAATATTATTTTTTCAATTTTAATTAGTTCAACTATGTTATAAATTAAAATCCTCGTTAGGACCCATGTCACCTAATAAAATATGGGTTAAGATAGTGGATTGCAAGATATGATTTTATAACGAAAATATAACGAAATTTGGTGACAACACACTTGAAATACCTAATAATTTGGTATTGTTGAGAAAAGAAATAAAAATGCCTATATTTTGAGAACTGAGACTAATCCACGATAATTTTGATATACACAATATAATTTAGAAAAAAAAATATTATTTTAACAATAATATCTATTCTTATATATGAAAAGAGGATTTTTCTTAATAACATTTTTTTAATGTATATAAATTTTTTTTATGATTATATCCTTATTTAATATACATCATTTTATTAGTATAATAGAATATTTTGTTATTTCATATGAATTATTTAAAAAATAATTTTTTTTAATTTTTTTAAAAATTAATGTTATGAGACCATTTTTATATGTAAATTAATTTTTTACTTTTTTTATTAATTTATTTTTATAAGACAACAACCGATGGAAAGAGAGAGCACTCTCATCTCACTCCATTTCCACACAACACGTATCAAATAAAATAATATTCTATTTCAATCTCTTCACTTCATCCCAAACAACTCTATTATTTGATAAAATCAACACTCTTCGATCAAAAAACCGTCAATAGAAAAAAAGAAAGAAGAAGAAGAGAAACTCAAATCATATGAAAAAAAAATGTTGATTAATTAATTGATATTTTTCTTTTATATATTAGTTTTTGTTTTTTAATTTCGACTAATCCAAAATTAATTCTGTATGTATATTAAATTTTCATTATCGAAAGTTGAAAAAAAAAAATAAGAATTAACAAACACTAGAAATTGAACCGTCTATATGTTTTCGCTAGTATGTTATAATTATGATTTGAATAATAAAATTTTAAAATAATTTTATTTTAATATAATTTGTTTAAATTTTGATATGGTGCAGAATTGTGAACATATAAATAGTGATTATAGAATTATTTAATAAAATTAATTTTTCTTTAATTATAATCCGGGTAAGATATGTATTAAAAAAGAGAAGAAGGCGTTGGTGAGGGATGAATGTGACGCTGACAAGTAACGGTTACAAAATCCAAATGGAGAGAGTGAATGTGTGTCTTTCACAGTTTGACCCATTTGACCAAGTTTGGGAGAGAGAGAGAGAGAGATGAAAAAAATAAAGAAAAATAGTTTAAGAAGAAGAAGGTAGGAGAAATAATGGGGGTGGTAAAAAATGGGAAGGTGGTGGGTCCCACACTCAGTGGATGAACGTATATTCATTCGTTCATGTTTGGCTTTGGCATTATTGCCAGCCTTTCAGTTGGTCCTTTTATGTTCCTCGAAACCCACACCCATTTTCATTCATTTTCTTTCTATTTAACTTTTACTTATTATCTATCATCTTATATTTTATATTTCATATTTCGTATTCTATCTTCAAACTTTTTTTCCTTCTTCTTTTTAATATCCCCCACTTCTTTAATGCCCAAACATCTTTTTTCTTCTTATTTTTCATTTCTTATATAAATTTGTTAGGTTCAACAAAATTTTTAAACCAAGCAAATTTCTTAAACATTCCAAAGGAAATTTTATTGCAAATTCTGAATATAAATTCATAATTTGTTGAAAATGTGTTTTTCTTTTACCAAATTAACAACCTTTTTAGAAAATTGGAAGGGAATGCATAAAAAGCAACTAAGAATATATGAAAAAAAGTTTTAAAAAATATAATGAAAAAAAAAAAAAGAGAAAGTCCCCATAATCCCTCACTTTTTCCTTCTCTCTCTCCTACGCCACTTGCCTTTTAAGTTCCAACCACGATCTTACCTATCTCCATCTCATTCCCCTTCTTTTATGCATAACGCCACCACTCTTTGCTTCACATAAACCCTAATTTCTTATTTTGTTTTGCTCCATTCAATTTTAGCATGCCAAAATATAATCGTCTTCATGGGTCCATTTGCTTCCTAAATCAAGAAAACAAAACATAAGCTTAAATCTATATAAATTTTGTTTTATGACCACTCTACTACCTGCAAGAACCTAACCTAGCCCTTAAATTCAACAACATTAACTTTTTTTATTCATTTTGCCATTCACTTTCCTCGTCAATCTTTGGACAGATCAATTTTTTTTAGAAGTGTTTAGTTGTTATTTTATTCTTTCAGCAATTGTAATAAATCACTTAGTTATTATTGTATGAATGAGAAAGGTTTTATGCATATATAAAAAAATTATATACTGCAATGTGTGATTTCACTGAGGAAAGTTTTTAAAAATATCTAACTAAACCATTTAGTTTCTGTAACGCCCCTCAAATTTTATTCATATTTATATAATAAAATAAACGTAAAACAATAATATCAAAATTAACATATGTATATATAATAAAATACATTCATCCCATACATTGTATCTCAAAAGAACATCTCTTCTTAGTTTTCAAAAGAACGAAAATACAGCATTCAAACTCTTCCATCCCTTCCTCCAACAACTCACTGGGGAACTCTATCACCTGCCACCTTGTCTGCTCCCGTGTAAATTAACACGATCATCACAGGTTTAAGAAAACAAAACACAAAACAAAACACAGGGTAAGCTAGATATTTTAAAAACTTGAAATATGAAACTTAATATCATCATAAACCATCAAATATTTACACACTTCACAATTTCATCAAGTGTCTATCATTTTACATAACCATCAGGTGTCTACCAATAATTTCAATATTCCTCTTTCTCACGTCAGACTTCTACTAACTCATAACACGTAGACACTTGACTCTACTTCCGGAAGACTCGTGCGTTGAACTTAGCATCCAGAGACCTGCACCTGTCATACTATATCACTGTGAATCCACACAGTGTCGCTGTGAATCCACACAGCTATGCGCATATACAATCTCAATATCATCACTCTCCTAGTATGACAGGGTTAATTCATATAATAGGTCAAGTTAGTTATCTTTCAAACAACTTACCCATACATATGAACCTCCTTCGACTCTCACCAACTGAATAATTTCATCTATGTGATTCCATTATCTCAGTAGAGTCAGGATCGTCTCATTCACAGGATACTCACAGATCAATACACCCTCATAAAAATCTCAACACGGTATTTTCTTTCCTGAAAATACTATGTCTTGACCACATTTTCACAGCATCCAGCATCTCATACGACACATCAATGACCAATTCAAACATATCTCAATCAAATCATACCAAAGTTGAGAATTTCGAAAATCATATACATTTCACATTTCTATCTCAAACCAATACAGATTTACACAAAACAGGGGATTGTGAAATAAACGTTAAAACTGGTGACCACGTCACCCCAACTTCAAAATCTTCTAGCCTAAGATTTTTATTGGAATTAAAGCTAGCTTCCCTTACCTGAACTTGAGCCGATCTCACTAAGAGCTCCAAACCCACCGAGAACTCAAGGATGCCTTAACCTGCACCATAGAGTCCCGATCACAAAACTAACTATAACACTCATATTCTGAGTTAACAGAGACTAACTCTGAAGCCAAAAGAGTCTCACGTAAAGCCTATGCAGAGGCAACTCTCTCAAGTTCAGAAGCGACTTCAAAAACAAAGCATGACGAACTTACTCTGTTTTAAGGCTTTGATCGGAAACTTGCAGAGATACTTGCCTGGAGCCCAGGGGCAGTCGCCGATCGTGTGCTTGATGGTGTCGGAAACGTCAACTGGTAGCGAAGATGCCCAAACGTGGAGAGAAGGAGAGAAAGGAAACAGGGAACCAAAACTCAACTCACTCGATTTCTCTCTACCCAAACAGCGTTCGAACATTGCCTATCAGAAGTGGATTTTGAAGTTAAACCACCTTGCCCAGGAATGCCGCTGCCACCACCCACTCTGATGGAAAACTCTTGCGTGCAAGTTTCCTCTGACAGGATGGCCACGTGGACACCTTTGTATGCCCAAAACTCTAGAGCCACCTGCCCTACGTACTCTCTGTTGCCAACTGCTCTGGGGACCCTTACTGTCTACGTGTCGCGCCTGTAGAATGCCTTCGCTGGAAGCCTGGGTCCCAGCTTATCTGCATATAACAGGACCCCCCGATGACCAGGAACCGATGACTAATCTCGCGATGACTATCCACCGATGACACATAGGTGCTTCACTACTTCCCCCGATGAATGATCACGTTCTGAGTGCACCGATGACTGATCGCGTTCTGAGTGCACCGATGACTGATCGTGCTCTGAGTGCACTGATGACTGATCGCGCTCTGAGTGCACCGATGGCTAATCGCACTCTGAGTGCTTGATTGGGAACAATGTGATAACAAGACGGTCATGTTCTTTCCAGGTTATTTTTTTAAAATATTAATTACAATTAAAATATCATGTTTTAATATAAAAAATTATTAATATTTTAAACTTTTTAATATAAAAAAAATTATTTTATATAAAGATAATAAAATTAAAATTGATTGTAGTCTCTGAACTTTTATGCTGATACAGACAATGCTTATCACTGATGACAATATATTATAATATAATTCATGTTGAAAATCTATCCCTCACTAAAAAAAAGTTATTCACAAGAACTCAATCCAATAATTTCTTTATTAAAAATACTCCATAATTTAAACTTTTGATTAAAGATAAAACTAATTTTGCATTAAAATACAATAATAAGAAATATATTTAACCCTTTAATATAAAACAACTTGTACCCCTACCAACTTATTAATGTATATACGAGGGAAAATACTATAAATAAGTCCAAAAGGAACACATTCAATGAACTTGAATATTACCAATAGCAAAACTTGAATTCTAAGCTATCATCATTAGATAGTTGTTTTTGGATAAACATAGAATCCAGTTCACCCTCGAAGAAATCTGGATAGAGATCCAATTTCTTTTACCTTTTTATTATTCTTTAACTTCCCTTTATTTTTCTTCAAGAAAAGAAAATTCTCGAGTCCCTTCATATAAGCTCACTAAAAAGAGGAATATCAGTGTAGAAGATGACATTGTGAATCACACCAAATGGACAAGGCCACTAAGAAGCTCTTATCAACTAGTCTTTTTCAGCACTTAAAGAAAACCAATGCCATTGACATTGTTTTATATCCTTTTCAATTACTTGATTGATCCTCAAGTTGATTCATTGGTTGCTCCAATCATCCTCACAACAATGGCTACAGCTAGAAGAATTGCCTTATGTGTGTACCCAACACATGAATTGTTACTCAAAACTCAACAAAGCCATGTATATATTGGGTGGTAATATGCACTATGACATCTGAATATGATTGTGTAAATTTTAGTTACTGCAGAATGATTTAAGTATGTAACTATAAGGATTCAAACATACCTGAAATATTTTTTTTTAATTTATTTTATTTATTATTGATAAAAGAAAAATTCACAAAGCATCATTGAGACTTAAATCAAGCACACAAAAGTGAAAAAAAAGAAAGAAGGGTGCTTAGAAATCCGAAATCCCAAGAGCAGTAACTTTCATGCCCTGAAATTTCTCAAATCTCATGATAGCTATTTGACAACTACATGTTTGCTAGTTAATTTAAAGCAGTAATAAAAGATGAAGAACTTTGTTTCTTTCTTTTTTAACGGTTTTGCTATTCAACTAGGGATGCATCTATCAAAATATAATTGGACAAATACACCACTCGTGATTGTTAATATCTTAAGCCTTAATTAACTTAATAAAGTGTTTTCCATTATATATCAAGATTATTTGTTTTTCATATTTATGGTAGGAATCTTTCTAATACACTAGAGTAAGTTAGCTTCTTTTTTTGTTATCGTTATTGATTTGTTTAAGGTGATGTCTCTCTTAGGTAAATCAAATAAATCTTAAACTTTAACTTTAAATACTAAATATAAAGTGACACGAAAAAAATTTATTTAGGCAAATAAAGCAAAAACGAATGACATTTAAAAAAAAATCGTGTTATAATTATAATTTTGTTTTTTTATGATTGTTTGAGATATTCCTTCTTAGTTGAATATATACACTTTTAAAACCTAATTATTAGATTTTATTTACCAAACAATTCATTTATTCAAACTGAAAAATGAATTCATGTTTTTTTAAAGTACAAATAGTAATAATGAATAAAACTTTTAAAAAGTAATTTAATTTCATAATGATATATAAAATAATTTGATATTATGTTTAATCAATTTAAAATTTTGAAAAAAATATACATTTTAGAATGTAGTGCTAGGAAATATTTGGTTGAGTTTGTTGAATATGAATTAGAAAGATATAAGTTTGAGAAAGTTGTGAGAACAACTCATGATCTTGAAAAGGAAAAAGAGAATTGTTAACTAGAGAATGAATAGGGTTTTGGATAATCTTATAAAGTGGTAGCATTATTCTTCATTCTGTAATTTGGTGCTCTTCAATCCTTTTCCATGGAGATGTTATGCAGCAAATAAATTCCCTTCTCTGAACTACTTGTCTCCATCTTCTTTTGAAGGCCCACTTTTTCCCATTCACACTTCCACATGAATATACCCTTTGTCCCATTTGGCACAATGATAGGGAAAAACATGTTCATAAATAATCTCTTTTTATATTTATATATATATTTATACATGTTACAAGAACCCTAAAAGAAGAATATAGAATGTGGGAATAAAATTGATAAGCTGGGTAGATTTTTGCCATATTCTAAATTCTTTTCAGAAATGGCCATTTTTGTTTTCTCTGGTACAACTCTGGGAATTTACCTCACAAGTGAAAGAACAAGAATATTGGAAAGTGACGAGTGTGCAGTACTTGAGCACCAAAGTATTATATTTCTTTCTGCCACATATGCATTAATTCTGCATCAAATTATTTCCTTTGCTGCAAACAAATTCTTTGATTAATTGTTTTCAATTATCATCCACAATTACGAATCATTACACACCCAGTGGCCTATAAGAATCATGCACAGCAACGTCATTTTATTGTCCCCTTCTAAAATAATCTGCTGCAAATTTATGACCTGCATGAAAATCTGTGGAATGTCATTTTTTTTTCTCAAGATATTTTTCTATTCAATTATTGACCAAGCAAATAAACAGTGGTGCTAGATTGATTATATTTACTTATATATAATATTAACTAAAACCTTATCTTTGTGTGAAAGGGACAAAATAAAGGCTATCTAGTCTTTATATATACATATGACTTGGTTTGTTCTTCTCTGTCACAAAAACCTGCCTCTCAACAACACTTGTGGCTGCTCCAGTGACAAAACGAGATTTTTAAATAATATATGAATTTCAACACACCTTATGAATACTTAAAAAATTCATTAAATAAAAACTCATTTTAAAGATTAAAAATAATTAATTACTATATTAATTAAATTAGATACTATTTTAGAGACTAAAAAATTTATTAGTATCTAAATTAGTTTTTATTATTAATAATTAGTTTCTAAATTGATATTTTAATTAGCTACCAACTATTGAATCTATATAATTAATAGTTAAAAGTTTGGTAGTTAGTTAGATACCAATTTAGAAACTATTGATAAATAATATAAATTAATTTAAATATTAATAATTTTTTTAATTTCTAAAATAATATATAGTTTAGTCAATATAATAATTAATTATTTTTTGTCTCTAAAATTGATTTCTATTTAATGATTTTCTAGTATTGAAATTTATATATCCATTTTTAAAAAAAAATTTAAAATTTATGTCTTACATTTTTTCTTAAAAAGATACCCCTTATTTGTAAATTTCAGCAAAATGTGGCATGTTATGTGACCCAAATGAAAGTCTCTCTCTCTCTCTCTATGTCTGAAAGTGTTGGTGATGAACATCCTTGTCATCCCACAAAAATCACATTAATTTAACAGTGAATGAGAAAGAATGGAGGAAAATAATGATTTTGAATGAGTCCTCTAGTTGAGTTTGCAAGCACCAATGGTTGTGAATGAATATGGCACCCACATATACGCACTCTTTGTGTTGATATTTAATGGTGCTATAATTCTAAAAAGAGTGGTTCCTACTACCATTTCAAAAAGTGTATTAGGGGCCAAATCATGTAAAAGGGGTGGTGTGTGTATATATTTAGATTATATATATTATATATTATATATTATTTAGGTGCTAATACTTATTTAAATTTATGCAACTAGCTCAAACTAATTAAGAATACTATATAGCAAGATCTCCTTAAATGTTTGATACAGTTAATTGCATGCCTAAAACTTGAACCTGAAATCATTGATTAAAGAAGAACACATCGATTTTTTTTGACCCACGTATTTAATGAAATTTTAATAACTATGCATTATGATTTAGATTTATAATTAATTTTCATATTTTTTAATGCTTTCTATCTCTCTTTCTTTTTATTATATGTAAGTTTGTATTAGACGAGTTTATTTTGGAAAAAAAAATATGATAAATTTATTTTAAGGTTAAATATATTTTTTTTAATGTACTTTTATGGGAAATTGGTTTTCATCAGTGTACTCTTACGTAAAATTGATTTTTCTTTCTAATCCAAACTTTAGATCTTCTAGGTATTTGTAGTAAGGAAACTATTGAAATGAGTTATTACTAGTTTTTTTTTACGTGACAAATAAATTTTTAGTATGTACTAGGTGTTAAAATATTTCATATTGACTTATCGTTGATGTTAATATTATAATATTATAATATAATCCACACTGAAAATTCATTTGTTACGTTCTAATAGTTTTTTTACTATAAGTAACTAAAAGGTCTCAAATTTGGACTTAAAGACAAAAACAGACGATAATGTTATAATTATGATACATTTTGTTTGTTACATAAAAAAACATTGACAATGATCAATTTCAATAGTCTTCTTACTCCAAGTACTCAAGAGGTCTAAAGTTTGGACTATGAACAAAAATCAATTTCACACAGGAGGTCTAAAGTTTGGACTATGAAAAAAACCAATTTCATGTGAAAGTATATGAACCAAAAATATATTTAACCCATTATATATATAATTAACACCCCTTTTGATTTTCATGAAATGAACAATGAATTGTTGAAACACTTTCTATATGCAAACATATTATTGAAACTATAGTAAGATGTGGTAATAACACATTAACATTCTTTAGCATGAATCACTAGGAAATAATCATCAAAGTAGTTTATCGGAAGAAATAATCATCAAGGATAACTTCCTTGGATGAAGTATTTTCATATATCCAACTATGGCATTATATTCTTTATATACATGTTTATACTCAATTATGTGCAAAGGGAGACAAAAGAACTTGAAGTATGTTGTAATTGTCGGATACAATATATATCATGTAGTCACCTTGCAACAAAACAAGGAAATCACTAGTTGATACATCAAGGTCAACAATATTTGATGAATGACCAATGGTTTCCAATCACAAAAACACAATCCATTGATTCGAATTTTAATGTAAGACATGGAAATACAAGCACATGCATTTGTCTATCAGAATTAGAAAACAGATGTCCTTTTATGGAAAGATCAATGGATACCTAATGCTGGCAGAATCATACAACTTTCCCACAGTGATGTCTTCCAACTTAATATCAACTCCATGAATGATGGTTTCCGCAAATTTTACAAGTTGAAAACAACTTTTTATATAAGTTAAATGTTTTTTAGAAAAGTTAAATGATTTTAGCACGTAAAAATTTTTAGCTTTTTTTTCTTTCTGGGAGATTTTTCCTGGGGCTTTGAGTTTATTTTAATCCTTTTACTAGTTTTTGTTCTATCATTAAAAAAATAATCTATGTGGGTAACCTGCAGTTAAGCAAATAAGCAATGGTTGGCTTATGAAGCACGTAAATTGCTTTCGTGGTACCAATAAAATAGTTGTTTAGTGGATTATGCCCCTAGATTATACTCACATCATTTATATAATGCTTCATCCCCATTGGGGTGCAAAAGATCACCAATACTTAATGCCCTTCTTGCTATCACTTTATCTTCTCTATTATTTCAATTTTTTTTCCAACAAAAAATAAATAAAATAAAATGAGACATTTTAGGGATGTTCCAACCCTTATACAGACACTTCAGAAGTATCTCAATCCTTATACACTACATAGCCAAAATCAATTTGTACAAAATCTGACTATTCATGCTCTATAGACCTGTAAACCCAACCTCAAAAAGAGGGAAGTGATAAATCACGCCGCAAGTCAATCCTTACTCCCCCATCTAGATTCATACAATCCGTCTTTAATCCATCTCTATTATTTCAATGTATTCACACTACGTTAGGTATTTATAGATAGTTCAATAGTAATTTAATAATAGATAACACTATAAGTTCATCAAACTCTCATTAAAATAAACTCTCAATAGTTTTAATAATATTATAAGAAGTAAACTTTAATCATAACTTCTTATAAAATCATTTTATAAAATAAAGTTTACAATCTACTTATATACTAAATGTTCTTATCTGTAATCGAATTAACATCTTCAACTTGTACTAATTTTTTTTAATTAATAAATAATTTATTAAGAAAATACAGATTCTCATGGTTACATACGGTTCATAAAATAGTGGAGTGAATACGGATGAATGGCCTGAATTCGAAGTAAAATATAGGAGAAGTTTATCTAATGTGAGGTTAGGTGAAGATGGTATTTGTAACCTATTATTTTATTGTGGAAGGCTATTTGATAAGCCAATGAGGTCAAGTCACGTTATCTATTGTTCGTACCTATTAAATAGTATGCATATCTTTGCCATTTAAAGTTGAGTGTCCCTTCTGAGAAAGGGGTACCCTCTGAATTGTTTTCCCCATGATTTTGATTTTAACCACATGAAGTGACAATGGTGAAGTGAACCATCAGATCTCTCAAATCTTTGTAAGGGGTTTGAAGGAAATAGTAACAACAATGGTACAAGAAATCAAAGACCATCCCTTCCAAATAGGACTCAAAATCAGGAGCTTCAATTTACCCATTGGCCAAACAGAGCCTTGTGCACCCTTTCATAAAAACAAGTTTTGGTGTAGAAGATGCATGCCACTCTCAACGTTACACTTTCACTATATCTTATCAAAGAGACACATTTATTTGATTATTTTATTAGATGGTGACTCAAAAATGGTGTAATAATAATGCACCACTTGTTTCTGGTGTCCAATTATATGCAATTAGAACAAGCTTAGAAGAGTTTATTACGGATCATTGATTCGATCACTTGCTATTTCCCAATAGTGGTCCCTTTTTTCTGTTTGTTTATGAAAACCAAAATCAAATCCATCTTTTCAGTCTAATTTAATAGGACTTTAATTTTATGTATTTGTGTAAGATTCTATCTGGGATTTCATTTTATGTAGATATTTGATGATTAAAATTTGCAGTTAAATGTGAACCTTATATAAAACTTTGGTATTTCAAACTTTTTATCTTCCTTTTTTTTGTCATTTTCTTTACATTTTAAAGATCACCTTGAGAATACCTTGTTATTATTAAAATAAGAATCTTTAGGAAATGCAAGTGAACTTGCTTTCACTTGCCAATTTACATACACTATTTCATTATAATAGAGTGAAAACTGCATGGGTTAGAGTTATTTGAAAGTGTCATGTATCTTATCTGTGGTATGTAGAAGGGTTGGATCTATTTCAATTAATCTTATTATGGATAATGTTTGGGTTGCATTGGTTAATGATATTTGGAGACACAAGAATAATTATTTATTTAAAGGTAGTGTGGTTGATCATTCTGAAGTTTTTTCCCTGACATAGGTTAAAGTTTGGTCTTGGATCTCTTCAAAGATACTGTTAATGAGCTTCTCGTTCTTTGATTGGTGTCGGAAACCATTGGTATGTATGTATTCAATTTAATGTTTCTTCTTCAGTTGGTAAGTGTCAGGAAAGGTAGTAGGAGATGTCCTTATGATTTTAGATATGTATGTGAAAAAGTACTGTTTGTCTTCTTTTTCTCTGTAAGAGGGTTGATCCACCTCTAAAGTGAACCGTTTTTAATTTAATTAATTATTTAATTAATTTAAAAAATGTATAAGGGTTGGATCACTTCTAAAATAATCTCTATTTATTTATTTATTTATTTGATAAAAAAAGTGAAAATTACAATTTCAAAAATATAATGATAGGTTAACAAATGCAATAAATTATAATTATAATTAGAAAGGAAAATAAATATTTATTAAAATAAAACAATTTAAAATTATATTATGACACAATTCTTAAAGTAATTTTTCATTCTAATTAGAGTGAGAGGGAAAATATATTGGCACTTCTATCTATTAAATAGTCCAAACCCTTACTATTTTCTATACAATTTTATATTCTCTTTTTTTCCTTTAATAGAGTTTGGTCCATCTCTACCAAACTTTTCCCTTCCAATTATTGACATTGTTTTCATTTCAGTTTTCTCACAATATACAAGTACTTCTCAGACCAACTTTAATGAACTTCCTTCCAAAGTTGCTTAAAGAAAGTAACTTTTTTTCATTTGCCATCAATCATGTAAACCAGAAAATATAAGCCCCAAGTATGCTTTTTTACTCTACATTTTTTCTATACCATAAATAATAAACTGCATCAAATTAGTCTTAATACAAAGACATATTTTGACCTACTTCTACTGTGATAACCACTTTTAATGGATAGTTATGAAAAAGGTAATTACTGCATATTCTCTTGCACATTGTTTAATATTGGAAATGGAAAGAAACCTGTTTTGGAGACACATCTTCCTCAGTTGGAATGACAACATCAAGGTTGTGTTTGGATTAAGAATTTGAAGTGTGAAAATATGAGAGAGTAGATGTGTAAGAATTTGAGACGAAAGTGTAAAGAAAATTAGTGTGTTTGGATCGTGGTATGTTAGGGTGAATTTATGAAAAAAGTTTATTGAAGTTTGTAACTATTATCATAATTATGAGAATATTCTTTTATTTTTTTAGGTATTTTTGTGTAAATTTAGATGAATTAAAACTATTAATAATATAATCCGATATAATTCAATAATAAATTTCTAAAAAAAATACGAATTATTTGACTAAAAAATAATTTACATGTAAAATTTTGAACATATATAAAAAATGTCAATTGTTACATAAAAATAAATAATTAAAATATTCATAAATTTAAAAATTATAATTAGAAAATTCTTTTGTGTTAAATTTAAATAGTATAATTATATTTAAAATAATAATTATGATATAATTTGTTTATTATAAATAAATATTTTTATATTAAAATTTTATTTTATTATTAATATTATTATTTTATTTTATTAAAATATTTTTGTTAGTTAAATTTATTTAATAAAGATAAATTTGAGAATAATCCCGTGACTTTTTTTTTTCTTCTTCATTTCAAGGGAAGAAGATATTTATTATTCACATTTATATCTTCTCCTTCTCTTATCCTCTTTCTACAAAATCTTAAATCCAAATAACTAATATACTTTCATATATTTCATATATTTGTTTATTAACAACACATTCACAAAAACAGAAAAGCAAACATACCCTAAAGGAAATGCAAATGATTTACATAATGAACAATTGTGTTGTGAGAATGATCTAATAATTAACAGAAATCTCATGTTGAATCTCTCTTGTTATGTGCAAAAGTCCTTTCTATCAACAATAATCAGTATGCTAAAAGTATGATTAAGTTAGTAAATAGATGATTAAAATATGTTTTGGATTACCTTGTTGGATTTAAGAAGATGAATTTAGTGCAGATCTAGGATCTGCATAAGGGTCCCTTGTTTTACACAAGGATCACTCTGGAATATTTGTGGCTCAGTCAAATCTCCACTTGTCCTCATAGTTAGCAACAAGTTTCAGAAGAAGTCAGAAATCAGAGTCCTTGTTCATAATCAAACATCTGAGTTGAAGGAGCTAGTCAATTGGCTGCTTCTTCATGGTGCACCCAACTCATACACACACTATACCTCAACTAAGATATCAAATGAAGAAAAACAAATCATGTTCCCACATCACCCTTTTTAATACAAGTTCATCATCTTTTTTCTACTGAAAATATTAATCTTATTCAAGTTGGTTAAGATCAATATTACCTACAACAAAAGCTACATATGTATGGTGTGAAATTAATATTTGGAGAAGAATGAATAAATTAACCACTAGTTAATGTGTGGAATTGGGTCACTTTAATGAGCAATATAATGTAAGACAATGTATAAGGAATCAAGAAAGTTGAAACCTCTTTGCTTTGTGCAAAGCTATTGACTAGGTCAAACTGTAATGGAAATTATTAAACATTTATATCATTTTTTAACCTTATATCCATTTTAATTTTTTTGTACAGGTTATTTATACTCTAAAATAATTACTGACACAATTAAGAACTTTAAATAAACATTGGTGAATAATTCATATTCAAATTTATGTCATTTAATTAAGAAACTAATGTGTATAAAGTCTTCTTATGTAATTTAAAATGTCAAATAGTATATAATTTCTGCACCTCTACAAATTTCCTTACAATGTTCAATTCTAAAGAATGGGAATTTGAAATAAAAATGTTTACAATATTTAAGAAGTATAATTAATAATCAATGTTTAACATTATATTAATAAATTCGTTTAAATTTTTGAGAGAATATTAATAATTAATAATATTACTTGGTCCTGAATTAAGGACGTTAGTGGTCTTATCTTGAGTTGTCCTTTTCTTTTTGTCTATATTCATAATAATGATAAAGTCTTCAATTGTCTTAATTTATATTCTTCCACTAAAATACTATATACATTCTAAGGAACACTGTTACCCCCATGTGTTGCTCACAAATAAAATAAATAAATAAATAGTAAAAAAATAAAATATTTTTACAAATATTGTTTTCTTCATTCTGCCAAGTACGAAAATGCTTTTTCCATCATTTTGGAAAACGACATGAAGTCAAGCACAAAAAACTATTCCACTGTGAACTGCAAACACTAATAAACTATATAATTCAATATGCTTCACACATTGAATCAAAAACTAGATAATGGGTTCATTTAACCTAATCTTTTTTAATAATTTGGATTAACCATATATATATAAATTCTTCAATCCACCTAACTTACGCAACATATTTTATATTCTCTGGGCTCATCTTACTTTCATTTTTCCTCTTTTAGTTTCCAAATGATTCTATTAAGTTCTTAATTTATACGTAAAAATCTCATATATCTTTTCGTTCATTTTTTAATTCCCCCTTTATTTTTCTATATTTATTATTTGAGTTGACTTTTCAGCATGTAACTCTAAAAAACACAACCTACCAGATTTGTTTTAAGAGGTCAAGAAGATGAATTGAGTTTATTGAATTTAAGTATTTCTTTTTTTACTTTCACAAATTTAAAATGTCTTTTAAACTCTGTAATTTGATTTTTTTTATCATACAATTCGATACATTTTTATTTTTTATCATACAATAAGTTATTATTTCTTAAAAGAAGACTTCAAGATTACATAATCAGAAGTCATTTTTGATTTTCGAATTGCACAATCCATGAGTTAAATGTGACTTTTGGATTGTGCAATTTAGAAGTTATGTGATTTTTTTTTTTGTAAAAAAGGGGTAAGTGGTGGTTGAGGTAACGCTCGTGACTCCTTTGGTGAAAGTCACGATGATTAGGGAAACGATAACATTATTGGTGGAAAACTCGATGTTGGTGACGCTTTTCTTTTCGATGATGAGTACTGTTGAAGAAAACGCCTAAGATGAAGGAAGTCATTATAGATTGTGTAATTTATATTTCAGGAATGACTTTAGAATTGTGTAATCTATAAGTCAAAATTGACTTTCAAATAATACAATCCGAAAGAAACTTTTAACTTTTGGATTGTACAATTCAAAAAGGAAAAAATGAAAAATTTTATGTTTATGGGATGTAGAATAAATATATGGAGGTGTAGGAAGAAATGTTCCTCTTTAATAGCTCATAAGAACTAAAGATTTCTTTTTCACTAAACATAGTCTTGAAAAAAAAAAGACAAATTCTCCATGCACTTCCATTGGTTCTTCCTACACCTCCATGTATTTTTAAATAACAAATATATCATCCTTTTTTAAATTAAATACTAAATTGGTCAATCCAAAACCTCAAACTGAATCGAAAATTGTGTATCAGATTGTAAAATCTGATTTAAATTTAAAACACAATATTCTGCACCTCCTCTTTCTTCACACAAATCGTAGACCCAATTTTAATTGTTAACATACTTTTTTTAAATGAATACCAGAGTGGCCAATTCAGAACCTCAAACTGGATTTGGGATTGTGTACTGGATAGTACAATTCGATTTTTGTTTCAAATTTACAAATAAGACTATTCAATTTGGTACACAATCTCAGATCCGATTTGAGGTTTTAGATTAGCTAATCCGATATTCATTTCAAGAAGGGTACATTTGGTATTTAAAAATTATATGGAGGTGCAGGAAGAAGCATGGAGGTGCAAGGATAATTTGTCAAAAGAAAACCATTGCCAAACCTAATAGTCATTCTCATTTGAAAAATAATAATTACTTTCTGGAACTCCATATTTTCTTTCTACACTCCACAATGTTTCTAATAACTTGGCTACTCATATAAACATATACACTACATTAAACCTATAATTAGAAGGTTTAAGATTTAAACAAAAGTTAAATAATTTCATACACTTATCACACAAAACACAAATTCTTACACATTTCCTTGTTTTAATTTGGTGCTAAAATTTAAAATTTGAATTTACTAAATGACAGAGACTTGGATAAAAGCTTAAATTGTTAGGTAGTCTCATGAAGCAATTTAATAGTTATTACAAGTCCAAGAGAAAGTAAGACATGCAGTCTTTGAAAAATGAAGTAGAAAGAAAAGAGAAAGAGAGAGCTTGTTAAAGCCTAAAATGATGTTATGCTATGAACATGAATGGGATGGCCCCAACATCCATGTGAGTGGGTATCTAAGTTCTTCCATACTTAAGTGCCGTTAAACCATTCTTCTTCTTTGACCTTACAGTTGAAGCTTAGAGGAAGTTGTTTGATATGAGAAGCTCTGCAACAACTAAAGTTTTGGATTTACATGACCACCCTTGTTTGTGAGGGGTGATGATGAGAATGAGAAGGAAGAAGAGAAAGAGGTTGTTCTGTTATTGGTTTGGGAGCAATTCAGAAGAAGGAAGTGTTTCTTATGGGTGAAACTGAAAGTGAGATTTTTGCTTGTAATGGGTAATGGTGGTAGAGAAACAGCAGCAACCTTAACACCAACAAAGACCATGTTAGCCATTGCAACTGTTTCCTCAGCAGTGCCAAATAAAGGCAAATTCTCCTGCAATAAATCAATTTTAACCAACAAGTCATCAAAATAAAATAAAAAATGTTTTTGTAAAATGATAAAGATGTTCTTTTAAATTACAGAAATAACCTTAAGTAAAAGGAGGATATAAATAAAGAAATATTTTCAGAATTTTATTTCAAAATATATTTTCAGATTTAAATTTCTGGAATAATTTTTAAGTTTTAGAAATTTTTTGTTTGGAATGTATCTTCAGATTTTGTCTTCTGAATTTGAATTCCTGAAACACATTTTTTTAATTTTGAATTTTTTTTTCCATTTTCATATTTTGTATTTTGGAACATATTTTTTAATTCCAAAAATTCTTTTTCTAAATGTACTTTTAGATTATGTGTTATGGCTTTTTCATAATTTATTTTTTGCATTCCATTTTTTTTTTTGTAAAACTGAAATTTTGATTTTTAAATTTGAAATAAAAGATAATTTTGAAAATTTTAATAGACGATAGATTACAGGTTAAAATTAATATGGTACAGAAAGAATTTGTCCTAAATAAATGCTGTATTTTATATGGGCTGGATTTAACCGGGTTTTGACGCGAAAAGTTTATGTTTTTGTTTAAATTAGTAAACAAATTATTAGTTCAAAGTTTATGGATTTAATACTAGTTAATTTATTTTTGATATTACATATATATTTTAAGTAAAATATAATATTTCCTGGAAAAAGAAAAAAATAATGAAATTACAAGAAGTTAGAATATAAAATTTATAATACTGATCTCAATCCATTTTCTGCAGTCATCATGTACACCAAATATTAATTATTCTACCTAAATAATTTTATTGAAAAATTATATATGCCAAAAATAATAATAAAAGTTCATTTTCAGTATATTTTTATTAATAGTTGTAGATTATGGATATTTTTTTTTAGTTTATACCTTTTTCATGAATCTACACTTCCTTTTTTAAATCAATACAATATCTTATTATTGGGAAAATCATAGATATTATATATTAGGAAAATTTAATTAATTTAAATCTATAAAAAAAAATATATCATAATTCATTATTTAAATATTTTTTAATAATAAAGATAAATTTATAAACTTATATTTTACGTATTTAAAATAATTTCTAAATTTTCTTTCAAATTACTCACAAATTTTAATAAATTATATTCATAAATTCACTTTATTATCTTTCAATTCAAACAATCTCACTTATTTTCACACATCTATCTAACCTCACAAATCACTATCTTCTCTCCCTACAAATTCTCTCTTCAATTCAAACACAACATTCATACACAACATTCATGTGAAGATTAAAAAAAATACTCTGACTTTCTTTCTCATTTCCTTTCCCACTCTCAAAATCACTCAAGCAAACATAGTAATTACACTTTCCTCCTTGCTTCTTCCTTCTCATATCTCGAAACAAACACATTTGGTGAGGTCTTTAGATTAAACCTAACTGATTTTATTTATTTATATTGTACTATATTTAACCTCATCTATATGATCAGATATTGCTTAAATATATTCTATTAACAAAGGTACCAATACGCATACACTGCACGCAATCCCAGCCATAAAAGAAACCTCAGTTTTATCAAATACTTACTTTCAATGATGTCGAATCCTACAGAACAGAACTTGCACAATGTTGCTGTCACATGCCAAACTGCACAACATCGCCAATGCCATAAACATGGGATCTAAGAAGAGGAGTAACAATAACAGTCATGCTTCACCTGCTATACTCTACCACTATCCTTGTCCTGATGGTGCTTTTGCTGCCCTTGCTGCGCACCTTTACTTCAAGGCCACTTCCTTATTCTCTCCTCTTTTCTTTCCCAACACTGTTTACAAGCCCCTCAGGTTTTTGCCTCATTCAGTAATTTTTATCAATCATTGTTCTGCCATGTATGCTATTTCTATGCCATTTGATTTATGTGTACGTATTTTTTGTCTTTGATTGAAATTTTCAGTGCTGAAGATCTTCCTCTGAATGAAATTGGTGATCTTTACCTCCTAGATTTTGTGGGGCCCGATGGTTTTATTCAAGAAATCTCCACCAAAGTTTCAAGGTGCTTTGCTTTGTTTGCTGTTTTCCTTGTAAAAGATGCATTTTTTAAGTTTTATTTTTCATGTCCGTATATTAGATTTGAGTTATTTTTGTAGTTTTAATACGATGGTTATCTTTGTTTGTGATGTTTTCTTGGGATGTAGGGTGATTGTTTTAGACCATCACAAGACTGCCCTTGAGAAGCTAGGGAATGAAGTTTCACTTGGTGAGAATGTGGTAAAGGTTATTGACATGGAGAGGAGTGGGGCTACTATTGCTTTTGATTACTTCAAAGATAAGCTTTTGAGTCCAGATATTGCCGTAAAGCACCCCTCAGTGCTTGATGAATTTGAGCTTGCCAGGCAACTTTTTCTGTATGTTGAAGATGGGGACCTCTGGAGGTGGAGACTCCAGAACAGCAAAGCTTTCAGCAGTGGTTTGAAGGATTTGAATATTGAATTTGATGCCAGGAAAAATCCTTCGTTGTTCGACCAGGTAATCTGCTTTCTGAGTCTTACATTGTTTTCCCAGCTTTTCTGATTTATTATTAGAATCTGATTGGAATACACCGACAATATAAGACTTTGTATATTTGAGTTTGTGTTCCCTAATTCAAACAAGCACATTGAGGAGTTCCTAAGTGCATGAAGATGTTTAACTACTTTGTTTTGTTCTGTAAATTTGTCCATGAGTTCATTGTGGTGATTCTACTAATCCCTGCTTCATTAAGGGTGATAGTTCTTTATTTTCATACTTATATGTTGCCACCAAGATAGAGTGATAGGTCATTTCATTTGTATAAATAGTTGAAATAACTGACAATTTTGTGTATTATGGCAGTTGCTTTCACTGAACTTGAATACTATCATTAGTAGAGGTATGCTAAGCATATCACTCAAGCAAAAATTAATTGATGATGGTCTCAGCAAGTCGTATGAAATTGCCCTCGGGAATGGTGTATTTGGTCGTTGCCTGGTATGATTGATGTTTACTTCTCTTAAGATCTCACTATTTCTTCCTCTACTTCCTTTCTATTCTTTGGTTTTGCAGTCAAATTCATCCATCTGATGCTTTTGGTTATTCATGCATTGATGCTAATTTTTAATACTTATACTCTTAGTTGTGTTTTTGACACCTCTCTTGATTAGGAGAGAACTGATGAGAGTCCTTTTATTTTCAACCATTTGTGTTTTGTAGGCTGTCAATGCAGATACTACTCTTTCACAGTTAAGAAGTGAATTGGGACATCAATTAGCTACTCAAAGCAAGGAAATGAAGTTGAGGTTTGTTAATTTTAATTTCTTGTTGCTATTAATTAAATCATATTGCTGTTCTTCTCCTTTCGACTCATTGGAAAATCTCTTAGTGATATGTGTTGAGAGGTCCCACATCTCTTGCTCAAGTCTTGGAGTGTGATTTATATATATATATATATATATATATATATATATATATATATATATATATATATATATATATATATATATATATATATATATATATATATACTGTTGGACAGTTTCACTTTTAATAAACATTGGTTTTTAGATAAAATCTGATATGGTATCAAAGTCTATATCTACTTATACTGCAAAAGGATTCTCAATATCTGCAATTCTCAAGTGATTTGTTTATCTTTCCTTCTCAATTTCTATAATTTCTGCATGTTGCCTTGTTATTAGATCAATGTTTTTGAGTTTTTTCTCTTTTAATTCACAGTAACTTTGGTTTCTATCACACAGTCACTACCTACTTTAGGTACGGTATTCATTGCATTGCGCTACATAAATACATAGAATTTCTGACAGAAAATGTACAGAATTGATTGCAGGATTTTTAAAGGAATTTTGCTAATAGAACTCCAACATGAATTTTCTGTCCTTTCTATTATTAATATGGTAGTTTGAAATTTGTCTTTATATATATATATATATATTATGGTATACCATCTGTTTTTGATACTCTTACGCTCTGAATACAAAAGCTGTTTAAACCATGGAACTTGTAATCACCATACAAAAAGAAATAGGTTAAGATGATTAGTGTCCTTAATTATTGGAGAATCAGAACATAATTAAGGAATTGATATCATGTCAGTTATGCACTTATTTTTACTTGTAGAGGTATTGGTGCTGTTGTATATAAAGTACCAGAGCTTGAAAATGATCAACTGCTAAAAATAAGTCTGAGGAGTGTGGAGAATGAAGATACCACGCCTATCACTCAGGTTTTTCCTTTATCAAATAGCTAATTGCATTTTTTTTGCAACTCTTTTTGGTTATACTTGTAGTTAATATTTGTTTCTCTTCTATTAGGAATTTGGAGGTGGTGGGCATCGAAATGCGGGTTCTTTCAAGTTAACAGCTGATAAATTTGAACAATGGAAGGTGTGATTGGATTTTTGCACTTGACATGAGGTGATGAAGGACCTCTTACATCATGTTCTTCTGTATGCTGCTCACATTTAAAAGCCATGTGAAATTTTTTGACAGTTGTATCAGTCACTCTTTTATGTAAACTGTTTATTTATTAGGTATTCATTTAGCTTTTTTATCTTTCTTTAGTCAATTCCTTTAGTATAAATAGTTTGTTTAGAACCTTGTCATGGTATTTATATGCATGTGATAAGTACCCTATTGTTACTATTAAAATTTATAATATTGTATTTTGGTGATTTTGTTTAAAAAAATATTTTAAAAAAGTTTTAAAATAAATGATAATAATTTAAGGACCAAAATACAATATTATAAAATATAACAAGAACTTGCAAAATAGAAATATCACATATCTACAAATATTTATGGTCTAGATAAAGAAGGCTCCTAAACAAATTATTTAGAACATAAAGAATGATCCTTCTTTATGTAATTTAAAATCAAGTTTAAAGAGTGTTCCTGTTGGGATTTCATTGCATTTGAATTTTTGAATGTTAGTCTTTTATATGTAAAATCATAGTTTTTAGAAATGAATTGGCTTTAGAATTATTTGATTAAACACTCTAAAATCTCTTCCTTTACTTATTACATTTTTGGAAAATTGCTGCTTTAATTATGTTGAGACTTGGATTATGTAAAAGATTAGGAATTGACCAAGAAATTTGAAGTGTAAATTAGAATTTGTAACTGTCAATAAAAAGATTAAATGAATTAGGCTAAAGCTAATAAATTCAATGTTCTTTCAGTATTTTCTCTATTAATGAAATCAAAAGTAATTTCAGTTACTTTCCTATCACACATAATCATGGCCTAATTTGTTTGAAGTACAATATTCTTTGCATTGGACTGAGTTTTATATCAGAGAATGATTTGTTAAAATCATCTTGATAAATAAATTTCAAATGTTAAAGGATGGAGATTTAGAATTTCTGGAGGAGTAGACAATTATGAAAGTACTTGCTGATTTAAAAGAGAATTTACTGATGAAACTCAAACATGATGTTTCAGTTGATTATATGAGTAAGTTGGTGGTTTAAAACTTGTTTTACATGTTTATAGATCTTTGATCTTGCAATTGCATTAACCAAAAATCTATGTAAGAATTAGTTTAGATAAACTTCTTCCCAAGTTTAAGAAAAAAAAATGAATAAGTTTGTTTATAAATTAAATCTATATGAATTGAAAGTAATTATGGAAAAATTCATCATAAACATATCCATAATCGATTTCTTGAGATTGTATACATCTAATAATATCCTGAGACAAATCTGTAACATCTTCACCAAGTATTACAGCTTATTTTTTTATTGTTCTCTCATTGACAACTTATCTTTGCTATTCTCTCATTTTTAGTTGCAGAGATATTTGTGTAGTTGTGTATAAAGAACCATACCTTGAAAATGACTTATGACTTTTGGACTGTACAAGAAAGCGGAAAATGAGAAATTTTATGTTTATGGAGATGTAGAATAAATATATGGAGGTGTAGGAGGAAAGGCTCCTCTTTAATAGTTCATAAGAACTAAAGATTTCTTTTTTCACCAGACATAGCCTTGAAAAAGAAAAGACAAATTCTCCATGCACTTCCATTGATTCTTCCTACATTTCCATTTCCATTGGTTCTTCCTAAACCTCCATATATTTTTAAATAACAAATATATCGTCCTTTTTAAAAATAAATACTGGATTGGCCAATCCAAAACCTCAAACTGATTTGTAAATTTAAAACACAATATTCTGCACCTCCTCTTTCTTCATACAAATCGTAGATTCAATTTTAATCATTAACATACTTTTTTTTAAATGAATACCAGAGTGTTCAATTCAAAATCTCAAATTGGATTTGGGATAGTACACAATCCGGTTTTTGTTTCAAATTTACAAATAATATTATTCAATTTGGTTCACAATCTCAGATCTGGTTTAAGGTTTCGGATTAGCTAATCCGATATTCATTTCAAGAAAGGTACATTTGGTATTTAAAAATTATATGGAGGTGCAGGAAGAAGCATGGAGGTGCAAGGAGAATTTGTCAAAATAAAACCATTCCAAAACCCAATAGTCATTGTCATTTGAAAAAAAATAATTACTTTCTGGAACTCCATATTTTCTTTCTACACTCCACAATGTTTCTAATAACTTGGCTACTCATATAAACATATACACTGCATTAAACCTATCATTAGAAGGTTTAAGATTTAAACAAAAATTAAATAATTTCATACACTTATCACACAAAACACAAATTCTTACACATTTCCTTGTTTTAATTTGGTGCTAAAATTTAAAATTTGAATTTACTAAATGACAAAGACTTGGATAAAAGCTTAAATTGTTAGGTAGAGTCTCATGAAGCAATTTAATAGTTATTACAAGTCCAAGAGAAAATAAGACATGCACTCTTTGAAAAATGAAGTAGAAAGAAAAGAGAAAGAGAGATGTGCCCTAAAATAAGCTTGTTAAAGTCTAAAATGATGTTATGCTATGAACATGAATGGGATGGCCCCAACATCCATGTGAGTGGGCATCTAAGTTCTTCCATACTTAAGTGCCATTAAACTATTCTTCTTCTTTGACCTTATAGTTGAAGCTTAGAGGAAGTTCTTTGACATGAGAAGCTCTGCAACAACTAAAGTTTTGGATTTACATGATCAACTAAACAAGTCTAAAGCATGAGTACATTGTTCTTTTGTCACATATGCAAAATCTGAAAAAGTTAAGATGTAATAAGAAAGATATGATGTTGTAGGTAGCTACAGATCTTGATCAAACACAACAATAAAGCAATGAGAAAACACAAAAGAAGGGTTAGAATCACCCAAACGGAAAAAAGTATATATATGGGGATTATTGCTGAGTAATAATTACGTAGAAAGTTAGGTTATAAAGCAAAAGCTCACTGATTCAAGCTCAAAATTTAAAAATTCTGATGAAGGAGAAAAAAAAAGAAAGGAAAAGAAAAGAGGGAAGCTAAAGGTTACTGAAACAAGTGAATTATGAATTGTGCTGCCACTTTATCTTCTACATTTTCCTTTTATCCTCACTCTTATTTCAGAGAGTTTTTCAAACTTTGTTATTATTCAACCACTTGTGTGAGTTAATAATTCATCAGTGTGTGTATCCAACATCATTTTTCATTTTAGTGTTTAAGAGAATATTACATTTTAGATCCTACATAAAAAGTTACCAAATAATCTTGATCATTTGTCAAGAAAATTATAATAATATGTTAAATTTTGTGAAATAAATAAGTAAGGAGATAAATAGAAAATGTGACAGTAATTAAAAAAACCAGAAAACAAATAGAAAAGAAATCTAAAAGACAATTTCATAAAAAGTATATATTTTTTTACTTTATGTTATTATTATTAGTATAAATTTGTAAGAACTTTTTTTTTTTTTCATTTAGGGGATTACTTTTAAAATAGATAAATGCTAAAATTTTAAGTTATGTATAGTAATATAAATTAAAATTTTAGCTATTTAGTTATTTAGTTATTGTATATCTTCTTGTCTTTTCTCCAAGTTTTTGAGTTATTTTTTTCAAATAAATCTCTTCTATCCCATTAGAAATTGCTTTGAAGTAAGTTTTTTTATTTGTTTTCTAAATCTTTTAATTTTTTTTTCATCTATAAATTTTATGAGTTTTCATATTGTTTTGGTTGAATTCGGGAGTTGGTAGACGGTATTTTGAATTATAAATAGAACTGTGGTTTTGCTTGTACCAACATTTTTAATTGAGTTATATACATGATAGAATAAATAAAAAAAGTTGAATTGGTGTGGAGAAAATGATGGATTGTTGGCTTTATTGTTATTTTTGTTGCATATATCACTTTATCACTGATGAGTTATTTGAACAAAGCTTAATCGATAACATATTTTAACATATTTTAGTAAGTACAAAGAATCATCGTTCAAATATTATAGAGTTTCTTGCTCAAATTGTGATTTGAGGTTGGAGTATGAGAGATACAAAAATATATATTTTTTTTTCTGGATCCCTTGTTGCTTAAGCAATGAAGATGTGAGATTTGTAATGAGATTTTAGAGATTAGTAGTGTAATGTCAAAGTAGGCCACTCAAACAATTATATTACACTTGAACAATGAAGATTTAGTGTTGATTCTTCCTCCTCAATAACTTGGATGCTTAAACATTTGTTGGTTGCTAAGTGAGGAAGATATCTCTTTCCTTCCTTGAGATATTGCTCATGCATTGAGATGTCACTTAAGTGTTAAGATTAAACTTAAGTGATATGTTAATGTTACTTGAGTGATGATGTTGTCATTTAAGCTATGTAATAAGTCTCTAAAGTGACATACTCACAATTTAGAAAATACTCTTCTGTTTTTGAGAAATTGAGGAATTGATTAGTTTAATGATATGTGTTTTGTTGTTTCAAGTTAAATGTTGATTATGTCGTTATTCATTTGAGAAATTTAGGAATTGATTAGTTTAATGATATATGTTTAATCGATGAATGTTGATTATGTTATTATTCGTAATTATGTTTTTCAAAATAAAATCGTGAAAGTAAATAGTGATTGATGAGATATATTATTTTAGAATTCGATAATATATTATTTTATAAATGATATTAAGTAATAATTAAAATGATATTTGTGACAAAAATAGATAGGTGTATAAGTAATAATTAGAAAGATACTATTCATTGTTGATGTGAGCTATACAAATTTAAGATAAGATTTAGTCACATATATATGTTCTAATATTAAAAAAATTCTAAGTAGATAAAAATATATATTATATGATGAGAGTCAATGATTTTTTTTATATTAAATTAGTGGTTAGGAGACATTTATACTTAAAATGATGTGTGTAAAAAATTATTATACAAGGTTTCTAAAAGAGATATATATCGAAAATAATAGATTGTTAAACAAAAATTTTTAGAATATGTAGTAAAATTATATAAAAAAAAATCCAACTATCACTAAAAAAAAATCATTAAATAGAAACTAATTTTAGAGACAAAAAATAATTAGTTACTATTTTGATTAAATTAGAGACCATTTTAGAAAAAAAATTATTAGTTTTTAAATTAATTTTTATTATTGATAAATAATTTTTAAATTAGTATCTAATTAGCTACGAAGATTTTTGTTATCAAATTTAGAATCTAAATAATTGATAGTTAAAACTTTGATAATTAGATATCAATTTTAGAACTATTTAATAACAATAGAAACTAATTTAGAAACTAAAAATTTTTAGTCTCTAAAATTATTTTAAATTTAGTCATTATAGTAACTAATTATTTTTTTATTTAAAATTAGTTTCTATTTAATGTTTTTCTTGTAGTGCATATATATTATCACCATTAATACTTGAAAACATTGTTTTATGAATTTAATTAAGCTAAAATTATGCATACAATACAAATTTCACTTTTTTGGATGATCTAAAAATTAGAGAAAAGAAAAGGAAACGGAGTAATTTTTCTTTTACACAAAAAAAAAAGGGAAAAGATTTGGTGAATGAATCATAATTTGATCTAAAAACACATGAAAATCTACCAAGTTTGGCAAATGAGGGCACGTGAATAAAACACTAAAGTGTGTGCTGTACGGTTTACCCTAGCAGCTAGGTTGACTCATGATCCTCATAAAATTATTACTTCCATGTATTAAAAAATTGTTTTAAATCAAACGTTACTGTAGTGAATTTTTTTGACATAAAAAACTAAGAAATATTATATTAAAATTATTTTCAACTATTAAAATATAAATTCTATATAATAAGCGTCTGAGCATTTAAGAATCACATAAAGATAAAAAAAAAAATGAAATTAATTAATAATATCTTTATTTAAATACATGAAAATAAATATATTACCCAAAATCTATTGAAAAATTACTTATGTTGTGGATTTGTAGAACACCAATAAAATAAAATTCAAAATCCAAACGGAATGGAATACTTCTCCTGATAAAAATTTTGTTATGTTAAAATTAAAATAATTCTCGGCTGACTTCGACATCGTGGCTTTAAAAAGAACAAAGGACAAAGGTTTATTATACGAGTTAAAAATCAATTTCAAAATTCAAAAAAAAAAAAAAAATTCCTTAAGTATCATGAACTAAAAGCATTTATTATATCTAGTATATATTTTTCTGATACATGTTTTATCATTTTTAACTAGACTATTTTACTCTTTATTAAATTAAAATAATTTCATTTTCTGATAAGATGCGTAAGTGTAGAATTTTTTAACCAAAAGTAATTGCATAACCCTTCAACAAAAAATAAATGTTTTTAGTAAAAAATAATTATATAACCCTTCAACTAAAAAAATAAGTGCACAGTTCCTTAATTTATATGTTACTTTAAGATTGATTTTTTAAAATTAAACTAAGCTTAAAGAAGAAAAATGTCTCTTAAATCTTGAAAGAGAAGGATACCACCATCAGCATATGGATCATATCAGGGAAACTAAAAAATTCAAAAAACTTGAGCTTTTATGAAATTAATTTAACTGTTTGAAGCATCATCACACTGCATAACATTCAATAATGAAAGAAACAATGGCAGGGACAGGGTGTGATACAAAGTTTGTAGTTTATTATTAGTAGTAATAGTATTTGAATTGCCACATTGATTAATTTATTATATATCAGCTTATCTTCTGCTTCTAAAAAGTGTGCTGTGTCTGCTTTTGTATTACTGATTGGCTGATCAAGATACAATTAATTAGTGGATTATTCACATTAATTTGAAGTCTAAAGATCCCTCACTCACTCCTTAGGCCAATGACTAGCCTTCTTTTGCCTCAAAATGTTCTCACAAAAGAAAGAAAAAGGGTCATTGATTAAACTATATTAAGGAAAGCAAAGGATTAAGGAGGATATTTGTATGATTTAAATGGAAGTACCTACATACAAGGAAGTATATATTATCAGTAATAGGGAAAAGGCTTGTATCAAACGTTATGCCAGAATCTGTAAAATCTGTAAAAGAAAAAGAGAAAAAAACTCAAAGATAAGGAACTTTGGTTCCTTTTGGTTCTGTTTATAAGCAATGATGGTTGTGATGAGTGAAAACACTTTAGCAGAAGCTACAATAAGAAGAAAAGAGAAAAAATGTCACCGGTTGGATTACCACCTGGCTTTAGGTTCCATCCAACTGATGAAGAGCTTGTCAACTACTATCTCAAGAGGAAGATCAATGGCCAAGAAATTGAGCTTGATATCATCCCTGAAGTTGATCTCTACAAATGTGAACCTTGGGAATTAGCAGGTTTTCTTCTTCCCTCTAACTAACCTTCTAACTACTTTGTTTCTCCTATTTGTCATTCATCCATTTATTGCTCATACTTGTCGAACACACTCACATTTTCATCTCACATTCAAACAATATCATGCTAGAAATTGTGTTTGCACATTCACAATGTGTGTGTACAATGAAGACAATGAAACTTAAAACCTTATGCAAACTACTCAACCTCTTCATCACTAGGTTGATCCTGATGGATAACTGTATATATACCCTTTATCTAGTTACAACATTTAACTATATTTGCAGGATAGGTAATCTATATGAAAAAAACTACCCCCAAATTAGTACCTAGCTTGCAATATCTTTGGTGGATCATTAATGTGCCTTATTTACCTTCTTCACCTTCTTCTTCATACGTGTATCATCTTATTAGGCAAGGACTATCAATTTGATGCATTATATATGGCCTGCATTTTCAATAAGGCAAAGTTGTTTAACTGTGACTGACTTTGGAACATTTTTTGTTGTCTTGCATGGTTAGAGAAATCATTTTTACCGAGTAGAGATCCAGAGTGGTACTTTTTTGGACCCCGGGATAGGAAATACCCAAATGGATTTAGAACAAATAGAGCAACTCGTGCAGGGTACTGGAAGTCCACTGGAAAAGATAGGAGAGTTTCCTGCCAAAGCAGACCCATTGGCATGAAGAAGACTTTGGTTTACTATAGAGGCAGAGCTCCTCAAGGGATCAGAACTGACTGGGTAATGCATGAATATCGCCTTGATGACAAAGAGTGTGAAGACACCACTGGATTACAGGTTTGTATATATACATATATTCACCTATATTAGTATATCAGTAATCATACATACACATTATAACAGTATAAACTCTTATTTATCTTTATATCTTTCTTTCTGACACATTTGATCACTTATCAGTATCACATTATCATCTTTTCTTTTGTAACCTTTTTTCTATCACATTATATTATTTATCAGTATCACATTATCATCATTGTTTTCCCCCCTCTCTCTCTCTCATGGTGTATGTATGTATCCATAGAACATTATTTTCAAAATATGTAAGCAACATAAAGTAAAGCTCTTAATGCCTACTCCCAATCAAAAGTGATTAAAATAAGGCAAAAAGACAGTCACTCTATAAATGTTAATAATATTTGAAAAAAGTTATTAAAGTCCTTCTTGCACTTATTTTAATGTTATCTTGAGTATTTAGCTAGTAATTGTGCTCATGTTTGAATTGCTTGTTGGCTTTTTAGGTGTACAAGTAGCTTTAGTCTTATTCAGTAATTGTCATCAGTTTTCATAATCAAGTGATCTTAGCTTGGTTTAGTTTCAAAATGTATTTCTGAAAAATGCATTACCAAGGCATTAGCAATCAAGCAACTTATGTAGTCACTCTGTCATGTCATGGACATATTCACAAGGCAGTCAAAACTCCTTTTATGAAATCAATAGTTAACTATTTTAATTTTTTTTACTTCTAACTTACTGCAATCAATGGAGTGAAATAAGTTAGTAACTGAAGATGATTTTAAGGACTTGGAAACTAAGGGGATGGCTGGTGAAGGGATACATGTGTGTGGCAAATTATGAGGTTTTTTACCATTCTAGTGCAATTTCACACATGAATGGACAAATTCGAAAAAATTTACTAGAAGGGAGTACAACTTTGTATAAAGATAATCGTGTTCATGACTTCAGTTTCAACTTAAACACAAGACAAAAGTTGGTGGATGTTTGATCATGAAATTGTGAGAGAAAGAAGTTGTACTCACTAAACACAACTTTGATTTTGTCAATCACCTGTTAATTAGATGAAATCATGAGTAAAAACAACTTCTATTTTTTTTAAGAGAAGTCTTGCAAGAAGGCACAATTTCATTGCAGAAATTTATGAAGTCATAGTATACAAGCACGACTTCTATTCTAATGAAGTCATCTTACAATAACGACTTTGGTTAAACAATAGTCGTTAGCCACATCCATAACTTTAGTTGTAGTGTTTGCAATGAAGTCGTATCTTTAGAGTAAGATTTCTCTTAAAAAACATAGAAGTGATCTTTTTTCTCAGTCTCATGATTAGTAGGTGATTAACAAAATCAAAGTGGTGTTCAGTGTTTGCTTCACAAATTCGTTGCCAAAGATGATTTTCTTTATATATGAAATTGTGTTTTATAAAAATGACTTCCCATTATTGTAATTTTTTTCAAATCTGTTCATTCTAGTAATTTTTGTACAAAATTGCCACATAATGGTAACAAACCCCGAATTACTAAGTTACACCTTCCAAATTAGCTTTACAAGTCACATCTTAGAAAAGTAAATGTTTTGTTGTCTTTAAAACTAGCCTCTAGTGCCCACCTGACACTTTGCCTACTTTCAGAACTCTCTTTTGTTTGTGTGTGCAGTATGCACACTTGTCATCACATATTTGAACCAAAAAGCAGGAAGTTCGATGCTTAAGGGAGTGACAAAAGCATTTTTCATTGATTATTTTCAGCTCCTCTTTTACACCAAAGACAAAGGAGAAAAAAAAGATAGATAAGCTTTAGTTCCATATTCCCATGATGATCACTTCATGAGAGTCACACCAGAAACACAGTGAGAATAAAACTTGAAACTGTAGAAAAAAAATGAAGTACATAAGACATTGTACATGTTTGGACAGTAGAAGAACGTGAAAATTGCATGGCGTGCATGGAAAGCCTTCACTTTTGTAGGAGCTTTATTCCTCCTCTCTCTCTCTCTCTCTCTCTCTCTCTCTATTTTACTTTATGTTTGTTTGTTGTAGGTACTCTATAAACGTATGGCTGACATATTCTTTACTTGTGTTACTCTAATACCTCAAAAATGACAAAGTTCTAGTGCACCTTGTCCTTTATATCATTCCATGTACAATATAATATAGTGTAATGCAATGAGACAAAACTACCATCCTCTTTATTATCCCTATCCCTTCTTGATTAAAACTCTTTAGTTATTGGCTTCTTTGTCAATTATCATCCGTTCAACCTTCCTACCCTGATCTACAATTTTTAGATTCTATATTTAAGCCTTGAAGGCTTGTGCATCTCATAAAGCAGCTACAATTCTCCCATCACTTTCATTCTGTGTCGGTCACTTTTTACTTTATTCCTAAACACCAAAACTGACAAATCGGTACTATACTATATACCTCAGAAAATTTACAAATAATTAAGATAATAAAAAGGAGAGGGATGGTACAGTCAATTGTACCAACCAAATATTCGTTATAAGTAAATTAATATCCAAGCCAGGATGTGCCAATCAGGTCATGATGATTATGGCAAAGGAATTTAGCAATGAAGTTAACATACATAATATGTTCACCCTTTTAGTAACCAAAAAGTCTGCACTTGATTAGGACACAGTAGCAGCATTTATAATATTCTTGATAAGAAACATGGACAGAACATTTAGCACTCTTTGAATCTTTCTGCCACTGGCTTGTTCAGAGGTTTTTCTTTTATAGTTTTAACCTCCACCATATTGTGTAGATCCGTTTAGGCCTCAATTTTTGACTACACTGCTTTATTTGATCATTTCAAATGTAGGCAATAAAAAGATCTGAAGCAATAATTTGTAGGAAAATCCTACACTATCCTTCTGTGTTACTCTAGGCTGCATTAGTTTATATATATCCAAAAGAGAAAAGTGACACCAAGAAAAGTCCAAATGAAGATCCTTTATAGCACACTAGTTAACTATCTTAATAACTACCTTGCAGGATACTTATGCATTGTGCCGTGTGTTCAAGAAAAACGGAATCTGTTCTGAGATTGAAGAGCAAGGACAATGTAGTATATCACTAATTGAGAGCTGCCAAACCATAATTAATGAGTGTGAAACCATGTCTCCAGACATACCAGGGGCATCATCATCATGCTTGGAAGAGGAAGACAAAGATGATTCATGGATGCAGTTCATTACAGAAGATGCATGGTATTCTTCTAATGCAGCTATGGTTGGTGGTGAAGAACTCTCACATGTTACATTTACAAACTAATATTTTGAAGACCTAATGGCAGGCCAGATTGGTGGTGAATAACTTGGGAGCCGGATATAAATATAAATATATATACATTTCATCATATAATAAAATATTTATACCTTTTCCATATAACTGTTATTAAGAGATTTAACTTTTGTTTTTCTGATTATTATTATACTTAATTGGTGAGGATGGTTTGGTTTGTTTTTTGGTTTGGTGGGCTTGTTAATTAGGATCATATTATTGCATTGATTTTATACATTTTTGTACTAACCTCTATCTCGAGGTGATCTGGGTGTTATTTGTGGAATAAATATAAATCACAACTCAAGTGTTAATTATTTTCATTATGTTTTTCATTGGCTGAAGGAATTCTAGCAGTGAAAGTCAGTTAAGTTGTGTTTAGCCTAGTAATTGGAGAGACTATTCAAACATTGCTTTTAAATTACATAAAAAAGAACAACCACATTGATATCTAATAAATAGTAAAGAGAATTGCATAATAGAGTAACTGACAGATCTGCTAAAACATTCCACACAACTTAGCAATTTGAGCAGCATACAGAACATCATGCGTGACTGTAAACTCCTTTATGTCCCCATGTCAAGTGCAAAAATTCAATTACACCTTTCAATGTTCAAATTCATCAGCTATTAACACGAAAGAGCTTGCATTTCAATGTCTACCTCCAAATTCCTAAGATGAGAAAAATATATCAGTACAAGTATAACTAATAAGAGTCACAAAGAAGATTCAATTAGCATTTTGATGAAGGAGCAACCTGAGAGATAGGCGTGGTATCTTCATTCTCCACACCCCTTGTGCTTATTTTTATCCTTTGGTCATTTTCAAGGTATGGTTCTTTATACACAACTTATCTTTGCTATTCTCTCATAAGTTGTCAATGAGAGAACAATAAAAACTATGAAAGAAATAAGTTGTAATACTTGGTGACGATGTTACAGATATTCTGTTTTGATTTTCCACTAATTATGTGACTTTAATCATCTCAGAATAGTTGAGTTTCATGTTTTAATTTTCTATAAACATTGTATGAACAGATTTGTCTCAGAATATTATTAGATGTATATAATCTCAAGATATCGATTATGGATATGTTTATGATGAATTTTTCCATAATTACTTTCAATTCATATAGATTTAATTTATAAACAAACTTATTCATTTTTTTTTCTTAAACTTGGGAAGAAGTTTATCTAAACTAATTGTTATATAGATTTTTGGTTAATGCAATTGCCAGATCAAAGATGTATAAACATCTAAAACAAGTTTTAAACCACCAACTTACTCATAATCAACTGAAACATCATGTTCGAGTTTCATCAGTAAATTCTCTTTTAAATCAGCAAGTACTTTCATAATTGTCTACTCCTCTAGAAATTCTAAATCTCCATCCTTTAACATTTGAAATTTATTTATCAAGCTGATTTTAACAAATCATTCTCTGATATAAAACTCAGTCCAATGCAAAGAATATTGTACTTCAAACAAATTAGGCCATGATTATGTGTGATAGGAAAGAACTGAAATTACTTTTAATTTCATTAATAGTGAAAATACTGAAAGAACATTGATTTGATTACAAGGGTTAGACACAGAAAGTTTGGAAATTGAGAATGAAAAATAAATAAAGCAGAAAAGGGAAACTTCTCTTTCTTGTGGTGCTATCCTAAAAGTACTCAAATGATTGCTAACCTATTTCATTTCTTCCCTTTTCCCTTGTATCCCCCACAGCCTGTAACTTTACCACACAGGCCATGTATGCAACCCTTATAGGAGTGCCTAACAATGACACATAAGAAATATGAATATATCCTTTCAATTATATATTATCTTTTTCATATTTTCATTAACTTTTAAAGTTTACTTGAATGAAGAAAATGAGTAAAGAAGTTTTGAGCTTTAGCCTAATTCATTTAATCTTTTTATTGACAGTTACAAATTCTAATTTACACTTCACAGTTCTTGGTCAATTCCTAATCTTTTACATAATCCAAGACTCATCATAATCAAAGCAGCAATTTTCCAAAAATGAAATAAGTAAAGGAAGAGATTTTAGAGTGTTTAATCAAATAATTCTAAAGCCAATTCATTTTTAAAAGTTATGATGTTACATATAAAAGACTAACATTCAAAAATTCAAATGCAATGAAATCCCAACAGGAACATTCTTTAAACTTGATTTTAAATTACATAAAGTAGGATCATTCTTTATGTTCTAAATAATTTGTTTAGGAACCTTCTTTATCTAGACCATAAATATTTGTAGATATGTGATATTTCTATTTTGCAAGTTATTGTTATATTTTATAATATTGTATTTTGGTCCTTAAATTAGTATCACTTATTTAAAACTTTTTAAAAATGTTTTTTTAAACAGAATCACCAAAATACAATATTATAAATTTTAATAGTAACAATAGGGTACTTATCACATGCATATAAATACCATGACAAGGTTCTAAACAAACTATTTATACTAAAGGAATTGACTAAAGAAAGATAAAAAACTAAATAATACCTAATAAATAAACAGTTTGCATAATACAGTGACTGATACAACTGTCAAAAAATTTCACATGGCTTTTAAGTGTGAGCAGCATACAGAAGAACATCATGTAAGAGCTCCTTCATCACCTCATGTCAAGTGAAAAAATCCAATCACCCCTTCCATTGTTCAAATTTATCAGCTGTTAACATGAAAGAACCTGCATTTCGATGACCACCACCTCCAAATTCCTAATAGAAGAGAAAAAGATATTAACTACAAGTATAAGCAACAAGAGTTGCAAAAAAAGATGCAATTAGCAATTTGATAAAGGAAAAACCTGAGTGATAGGCGTGGTATCTTCATTCTCCACACTCCTCAGACTTATTTTTAGCAGTTGATCATTTTCAAGCTCTGGTACTTTATATACAACTGCACCAATACCTCTACAAGTAAAAGTAAATGCATAACTGACATGAGATATCAATTCCTTAATTATTATGTTCTGATTCTCCAATAATTAAGGACACAAATCATCTTAACCTATTCCTTTTTGTATGGTGATTATAAGTTCCATGGTTTAATTTTCTATATACATTGTATAAACAGCTTTTGTATTCAGAGCGTAATAGTATCAAAACAAGATGGTATACAATAATATATATACAACTCCAAGATCACAAGATATATTAACACGTAAGACAAATTTCAAACTACCATATTAGTAATAGAATGGACAGAAAATTCATGTTGGAGTTCTATTAGCAAGATTCCTTTATAAATCCTGCAAGCAATTCTGTACTTTTTTAAGTGTCAGAAATTCTATGTATCTAATAACAAGGAAATATGCAGAAATAATAGAAATTGAGAAGGAGAAGGAAAGGTAAACAAATCACTTGAGAATTGAAGATATTGAGAATCCTTTCGCAGTATAAGTAGTTATAGACTTTGATACCATATCAAATGTTATCTTAAAACCAATGTGCATTAAAGTGAAACTGTCCAACAGTGTATATATATGTGTGTGTGTATATAAATATATATATATATATATATATATATATATATATATATATATATATATATATATATATATATATATATATATATATATATATAAATCACACTCCAAGACTTGAGCAAGAGATGTGGGACCTCTCAACACATATCACTAAGAGATTTTCCAATGAGTCGAAAGGAGAAGAACAGCAATATGATTTTAATTAATAGCAACAAGAAATTAAAATGAACAAACCTCAACTTCATTTCCTTGCTTTTAGTAGCTAATTGATGTCCCAATTCACTTCTTAACTGTGAAAGAGTAGTATCTGCATTGACAGCCTACAAAACACAAATGGTTGAAAATAAAAGGACTCTCATCAGTTCTCTCCTAATCAAGAGAGGTGTCAAAAACACAACTACAGCTCAGTGTAAGTATTAAAAATTAGCATCAATGCATGAATAACCAAAAGCAGCAGATGGATGAATTTGACTGCAAAACCAAAGAATAGAAAGGAAGTAGAGGAAGAAATAGTGAGATCTTAAGAGAAGGAAACATCAATCATACCAGGCAACGACCAAATGCACCATTCCCGAGGGCAATTTCGTACGACTTGCTGAGACCATCATCAATTAATTTTTGCTTGAGTGATATGCTTAGCATACCTCTACTAATGATAGTATTCAAGTTTAGTGAAAGCAACTGCCATAATACACAAAATTGTCAGTTATCTAAACTATTTATACAAATGAAATGACCTATCACTCTATCTTGGTATCAACATATAAGTATGAAAATAAAGAACTATCACCCTTTATGAGGCAGGGAAAATTTAGTAGAATCACCACAATGAACTCATGGACAAATTTACAGGACAAAACAAAGTGGTTAAACATCTTTATGCACTTAGGAACTCCTCAATGTGCTTGTTCGAATTAGGGAACATAAACTCAAATATACAAAGTCTTACATTGTCGGTGTATTCCAATCAGATTCTAATAATAAATCAGAAAAGTTGGGAAAACAATGCAAGACTCAGAAAGCAGATTACCTGGTCAAACAACGAAGGATTTTTCCTGGCATCAAATTCAATGTTCAAATCCTTCAAACCACTGCTGAAAGCTTTGCTGTTCTTGAGTCTCCACCTCCAGAGGTCCCCATCTTCAACATACAAAAAAAGTTGCCGGGCAATCTCAAATTCATCAAGCACTGAGGGGTGCTTGACTGCAATATCTGGACTCAAAAGCTTATCTTTGAAGTAATCAAAAGCAATAGTAGCCCCACTCCTCTCCATGTCAATAACCTTTACCACATTCTCACCAAGTGAAACTTCATTCCCTAGCTTCTCAAGGGCAGTCTTGTGATGGTCTAAAACAACCACCCTACATCCCAAGAAAACAGCACAAACAAAGATAACACCGTATTATAAATACAAAAATAACTCAAATCTAATATACGGACATGAAAAATAAAACTTGAAAAATGCATCTTTTACAAGGAAGACAGCAAACAAAGCAAAGCACCTTGAAACTTTGGTGGAGATTTCTTGAATAAAACCATCGGGCCCCACAAAATCTAGGAGGTAAAGATCACCAATTTCATTCAGAGGGAGATCTTCAGCACTGAAAATTTCAATCGAAGACAAAAAAATACATACACATAAATCAAATGGCATAGAAATAGCATACATGGCAGAACAATGATTGATAGCAGAATGAATGGTACAAATAATAAATACTGAATGAGGCAAAAACCTGAGGGGCTTGTAAACAGTGTTGGGAAAGAAGAGAGGAGAGAATAAGGAAGTGGCCTTGAAGTAAAGGTGGGCAGCAAGGGCAGCAAAAGCACCATCAGGACAAGGATAGTGGTAGAGTATAGCAGGTGAAGCATGATTGTTATTGTTACCCTTCTTCTTAGATCCCATGTTTATGGCATTGGAGATGTTGTGCAGTTTGGCTTGTGACAGCAACATTCTGCAAGTTCTGTTCTGTTGGATTCAACATCATTGAAAGTAAGTGTTTGATAAAACTGAGGTTTTTCTATGGCTGGGATTGTGTGCAGTGTATGTGTACTTATGGTACCTTTATTATAGAATATATTTAAGCAAGATCTGATCTGATCAGATAGATTAGGTTAAATATAATATAATATAAATAAATAAAATCAGTTAGGTTTAATCTAAAGACGGCACTAAGGGAAAAGAGATCCACTTATATAAATTATTAATGTGATAAAATTCATTCCGAGAAGATATGTTTTAGATTTTTTAATTTTTCTTTTCTCACTATCAATTATAAAAAAAAATATTTAGATTAAAATCATAGTTTTTTAATACAATAATTAAGTTATTTTTTACTTCAAAATTGAGAGACTTAAAGTATGTTTTATTTATTTTAATTTTTCAGGTTATTACTGATTGCAAAAATAATTGAAAATTACTACATTCTTTTAATATTTTATGTAAATTTAATTAATAATTTATTGAGTTTTATCATAAATGTTTTAAAAGTTATATATAAGATATTGTATTAAATTTAAAAAAGGAAGTGTAGATTCATGAAAAAGTTATAAACTAAAAAAATTATCCATAATCTACAACTATTAATAAAAATATACTGAAAATGAACTTTTATTATTATTTTTGGCATACATAATTTTTCAATAGTTATTTAAGTAGAATAATTGATTTTTGGTGTACATATGAGATGACTGCAGAAAATTGATGGAGTTCAGTATTATAAATTTTATATTCTAATTTCTTGTAATTTCATTATCTTTTTTTTTTTCTTAACTAGTATTAAATCAATAAACTTTGAACTAATAATTTATTTACTGATTTAAACAAAAACGTAAACTTTTCGGGTCAAAACCCGGTTCAGTCCAGCCCATATAAACTACAGCATTTATTTGGCACTGCTGAGGAAACAGTTGCAATGGCTAACATGGTTTTTGTTGGTGTCAAGGTTGCTGCTGTTTCTCTACCACCATTACCCACTACAAGCAAAAATCTCACTTTCAGTTTAACCCATAAGAAACACTTCCTTCTTCTGAATTGCTCCCAAACCAATAACAGAACAACCTCTTTCTCTTCTTCCTTCTCATTCTCATCATCACACCTCACAAACAAGGGTGGTTGTTGTGTGTTGGGTTGTCTCCCTCCAGCTTCGTCTGAATCCTCAACGTCATCATCTTCCACAGCTAAGCCCTCTTCCCCTTTCCCTTCAACTAAGCTTTATGTCAGTGGTTAGCTACTCTTACCCTTCTCCTTTTGTTACACTTTTTGTTTTTCTTATCCAAATTGATGTTAGAGGGATAAAGTTTTCAGCTTTTTTTTGGGTCTCCCGCCATTGGCTGCTGGTGTCAATGAACAACAACAGTTTTTATCTGTTGTTACTAGCGGAAAATTTGAATGAAAAAGGGTTTTACTTTACTTTTTGAATGAGAGGTAGGTTGATTGTGGAGAATGCTTCCCTTATTTCATTGAAGAAGGGTGAAATTTTAGCATTGGAAACATTCAGAATCTTGTCTAGTGGCTGCAACAGTGGTGCCATCATTGTTTAACTGATATCTGAGATTAGGAGGAAAGGGGCAGTGCTATGGATTTGATCTGCGGAAGAATTACTGCGGATTTGATTTTGTGCATAATTCAGTTGGGGAAATGTGCTCTTTAAAATGTTTTGCTATGCAGAAGAGTTTCATGTAATGGTGGAAGAGGGTGACCGGTATCTCTAGCTTCAATTCAGTATCCACACCTTATTGTTTAATTTTATGGATGAAGAAAGAGGAATGATGTTAAGAGACAATTTATATGAAATCTTCTACTAGAATAATATTTGTTGGTTTCAACTGTTAACTGCTTTATGTGTCTATTTAATTATCTTAATTATCTTTAGTTCTTTGTATAAGTTTTTAAAATGCGGTTCCCTTTCTAGCAAAAATGCTTTTTCATCTTGCAACCAACATAAAACTAGGCATTTTGTTGGAACCTTTTGCAAATTATGTAAGCGTTTCATCAGTGGGGCACCTTGATGTCCCTCATATACTAGCTGTGATTGATCTTGATTCAGTAGTCATTTGCCATATTTTGCTAAAGTCTACAGATTGTATCCCTTACTTTTTATGCATATTTTTTTACGATGAATTCTTGCTATTTCTTGTGAATTTCTTTGATATTTGATTAGTGATATGTATATTTTTCGGACAACAACTTTATAAATGTTATTTCTTGTTCTTTTCAGGGTTATCATTTCGTACCACTGAAGAAAGTTTGCGAAATGCTTTTAAGAATTTTGGTCAACTCGTGGAAGGTAGGAAAATGCTGATATTTTCCTCTTTGTCAATCATGTTTTTTTGACTAAAATTTAGGGTGTAGTATCTGTTAGTCATTTGCCAGTTCTTATCAATTTGTTGGTAACACTTTCGACTAAAATATTTGCTTAACTTCACGGCAGTCAAGCTGGTGATGGATAGAATTGCAAATAGACCAAGAGGGTTTGCTTTTCTTCGTTATGCAACTGAAGAAGAATCTCAGAAAGCTATTGAGGGAATGCATGGAAAGGTATGATTTTGTTGTGTCCTATGGTGCTCTTACTTTTGAAAGATCAGATACATAAATCGCAGTTTATCTTGTTCAAGAGAGTAATTTGGATGGGAGAGGAAGATTTGTATTTTAAGTGAGGACTTCCTCTGGTCTGCGAACTATAAGTAATTTAGAGAGTAATTTTTAGTGTTTGCTAAGAGTGAATACTAGAGACATCGTTCGCTGAATTTCCTATTTGGAATCACATGTCGACATGCTTATATAGAACACACAAATTGAACATAATCAATCACCTGAGCTAATCCTAAGTCGTTGCATTATGTTCTATATCTGTACTATGTCATTTGGTTTATTGCCGTTGTTAAATTGTTGTCGTGTTCTGTGTTAATTCATTGACTAAATTCGATAATGCCTCCTAGGCTTATCTTGGCTACAATGGTGGATTTTAAATTTTTTAAAGTGAATGAATTAGAATATAACCATGATTGAATTTAGGTAGCAAACTAATCAGGAAACTAGATCGAGCTTTCCGAGTGAGAAGAGAGTCAAAGCAGCATTGTTTATGAAACTGAGTGAGATCAGTCCACTATTTTTGAAGCATCGTTTTGTTTAAGTGTGAAGATTTGTAACTCCGAAAACTCAAGATACTATTCACTGTGAAACTGTCAAAAGGATCACTAGAAGACCAGATCTGGAACTATTGTGCTCCCTCCCACTGATTGAGGGTCTAAATTGTTGTATTATCTTGTTGTTCTTAGGCTTAAAATTTGAATGTCAGTTATTCATTTTTTTTTCCTATTTGCTATCTTTAATTAACAGAAAAAAAAAAAAAGAGTTCAAACTATGTTGGATACTGACAAGAAAGAAACCACTGTTTCAGTTCTTGGATGGTAGGGTCATATTTGTGGAAGTTGCCAAACCGAGATCAGAGCTACCACAGCGGCACAGGGAAGGCACAAGATTGTAATACGAAGATCCAAAGTTTGTTCATTTTGGTGTCCAATACGAAGAACCATTGCAGCAGTGTACTTGACACTATCATATAAAAGTACTCTGCATTATTAAACTTTGTTGGCTCCTTCTTTATTACCCCCCTCTAACTCTGAGGCTGCAATGGAACTCATTTAAACACCATCATATTTTATTAGTAATGAATTTTAATCATAATTATACCATGTACGATGAAGTTATAAAACGTGTTGCTTATGTTTTAAGTATTGGCTTTAAAGACTTGACAAGAGTACTGAACTGGTTTAAATACTATCACTTTTTCGATCAAGTTAATGAATAGATAACATTGTATGGAACTGAACTACTTGACTACTTGCAGATCAATCGTTGACCAAAGAATGTTTAATATTTCACTTTAGTAATCAGCTTAAAAGAGGGAACAAGTACAGCACTGTAAATTTAACAATGAAGAAACAATGTTTATAATCTATGATTAAAAAGAATGATACAGAAAGAAAATCCGAAATACATGACGCTCTTTTAAGCTTAATACATGGACACACAATATCCTTATGTCAGAAGAAATAATATATGATGTTTAGTGAGCTGCGATGCTTGTCCAAGCTTCCCTGGTACACCCTCGTCACTGATGTGTGTCACTGATGTGTGTAACATGCAACTACAAAGACAAATGCAAATAGTACAAATAAAAGTAGCTTACAGACTTGCTGCTATGTGTCTATTTGGTTAAAGTAACTGTAACACGATACAAGCCAGAAGAAATGATGCCACCAGCCCCCGCACGAATTATTGGACATGAAATGTTTTAACGTGGAGAAGATGTTGGAAAAAAGAATTGGCAATCAGATGCTTGTCAATTAGATCACAGCTACCTAAATAAGGTCCTTATTTCTCAGTTTTTTTTTCTATGAATCTTGTAAAAATGGAAGGGAAGGCTATGAGCACACACGAGCTCGTTGCCCGTCCCTCTCTTCCATGGCCGCAATGAATGAATTTCCATCTCTTTCAGCTAAACATCTTTTATATGGAACAAACCCTTTTGCAGGCTTCTGGGGTGCAGCTCCTTCCCCTTGATATTTTTTACTCTTAGAATCAACAGCATCTGAGTTCTTGCCTTGGTTATCCATGTCACAAACTGATTCAGTGTTGGAACCAGTGCAACAACTTTCCTCCTCTCTTGCTCTTACTTTCAAAGAGGGCCTAAGAGGCATGGGGTTTAGGATCTGATTGCATGGGCTGACGCAGAAAGCTGGAAGGCCTTGGTACAAACTCCACTGTGGAAAAGATGCATCAGGTGCATATTCACTGAGGCACATGTTCTCCTTCGGTGGCTCTTCCCTGCGGTCAGCTCCCTCAGAATCAGGTGTTATGGGACAGTTGCCACCAACCAAGCCTAGAGATAATTGTGTATCTACTTGCTCAGTTGATTGGTCAGGCTTCTCATTCTCAACATCATCATCCACTTCATCAGACTTCACGGTTATTGCCTTACCATTATCATCTATGTTCTGCAACTTCTCATTATCAACCATAGAGACTGTTCTTCCGAAAAGCTTAATACTAGTGGTTTGTGGCATATTGGTAGAATCTTCTATAACATATTCGGTTCCCTTGGAACTAAACTCGGGCTTCTGCTGTAACACCAGAGAATTTGAAAATTAGTTAAACCTTGACCACAATATTTGGACAAGCTTATCCAAAAAAAACTTTTAGGAGAAAAAATTATAAAGGAAAAAATTGTATGTGAGAATTTCTGTAGTTTAATTTCAGGAGAAGTTAAAAAATTCTTGTTATTTTTCTATCTTAAAAGTTCTTCTGGAATCGCTCGTCTTTTAAAAGACAAAGCACAGAAATCAAGAAGCTTATCATACCATGCACACGTTTGGGTTAGAAACAATGGATAAAGGAACTGAAGCGGGAGATCCTTTCTCTTCCTCCTCAGATGCTTTGGATGTCATACAATCATTTTCCTTTTCAACAGGAGACAAGCTGACCGAGTGAATATCAGTGGTGCAAGAGTTTGGTGAAAGGCATCTGTTATTCTGCTCTGAAAATGCAGACCCAAATGCTTCCGAACCAACCGTAGATAGCACAGAAGTCGGAGATGGGGTGTCTTTCTCTGCAACCAACAGGTTCGTGGATTGAGATGTTTCTGTTTCATTAGGTGTGGTGTGTCCTTTGAAAGCATCAACTGATTTACGGGGATATGGATGGAGGGGTTTTCTCTTAGGCCGAGGAGGAGGTATGTTAATTGGCTGTACAGAACTCTCAGCACTGCCCTCAGATTCCCTAACAACCTGAAACCATGTAGAGTGTGATGCTTGAGAACACAGAACTCAACAAACTCATCTAACTTCAAACGCTATCAAATTGAAAATTATCAAATTTTTTTCCCTTGCAGTAGAAATAGGCCTATGGAACAATCAAAATCTAATTATATGTTAATAGCCTACATGCTCCCAGTAGAAATTATTTACTGAAATGTTAAATAATAATATTAACCTTAGAAAAAAACTTTTGAGCATGGCTTCGAATCTGAACAGCTGTTTTGGTACCTATATGCTCTGCATGAAGAGAAAATGACTTTCATCTGAAATGAAGACAAAATGAAAAAACTAATGTTTCAGATGAATAACTCAGGACAAGGAGTTTACCTTCAATTTGGCGCCACCCTCGACCGTACAATTTCAAAGCTTCAAGGAACTTTTGATGCTCTTCCTCTGTCCACTTCTCCCTCTGTTTAGTAATGGTGTATGGTTTCCTCACCTGATGAAAATTGAAATAAGTTTTAGAAATCAAAACTAGAAGTGGAACAAAAAGGAATACTTTAGTATGTAAAGTAAAGCAACCTTGGGAGTATGGCTGTTTCCAACAGAAGGTATGTGAGCAACAGTTTCAGATTGTTTTCCACCATTTGAATGGCAGTAACTAGCTGAGCCAGATATGGTTGATCTAGTGCTTTCTATTTGATCCTACATAAATAGCAGTTGATGAATTGATAACTTTCCTCGATTGAAAAATGGGAATAAAGGAATAAGAAATAGATAATTTCATCATGAAAGAAATGATGCTCACTATAACATATTTCAGTTCCTTTTAAGAAATAAAGTCACTGGATGAATTCATAATGAAATTCTCTTATTTCCTATTAAAAGAGGACAAAAGTAACCACAAGATTGAATGCAAGACGATTGAGACCAGCTTCCAATAAAGCAGCAGCATATCATATAGAGTATAAAAGAGCTGACTTGTCATCTTCTCCAAACACACATGCTAACCAATTCAGCTATACTCAAACCAAACCCAATATTAATTTACATTCTAGTGAAAACATTGCCAATAATGTCATATGAAAATAATCAGCTGAAGCCGACTCGGTCCCTTCTATGAAATTCCTGTCCAAAACTTCTAGGGGGAGTGGAGGATTTAAATTATCTGTAACTGCACAACATAGGCTGCATTTGTCTGCAATTACTCTATGAAGGCTCTTTGGTCTTTTTTAATTACGACTGCAACTTAAAACCTGTGATACATGCATGGGATATGAAAATATTCAAAAATTAAATGTACATATCCATTATATCCGTTTTAAGACACAAAAATTTAAAACTAGCATAAATTGAATGAAATATTTATCAATTGTTGGGAAACGTTTACAAAATAAGGAATTAATAAATTCACATCTCAAAAAGGATGAATGGATCTGATTTAGTAGAGAGAAACATAAACGGATAAACTGATTAAAACAGTTAAAAAATCCCCAATCATAACTGAAAAACTATCAATATAACAAAAAATAATCTAGTTAGTACATAAGGCACACCAAACCCCACCAACTTGTATTAGAGTCTTATCCAAGTCACATATCTAGTTGCTTTAATAAGTACCCAATTACCAAAAAGATGTACCCACGATCTATATTTTTAGATGCCACCAGAGAAATACATCTACCCTTTCCCTCACCAGAATCAAATCTTGAAACAATACAAGAATTTTGATTTAAGAGGACCAGATCAAACATTGAGTTAAGCAGTATTCCAAAGAAATTAGAAGCCAATAAGCTGGAAATTTAAAAAAGCACTTTACAGTTTACACAACCATAATGGTGCAGCAACTTAGATGTTGATCAAGCCACCACTTAAACACCATTTCTTTTAGTTGTTTTAAGAGATATACAATTGAATAAATCTAAGAATCTTCCAATTCATTTTCCATACAACTTCCGATATGACCACAACTTCTACACAAATAGAAGACGGACAAAAAAAGATGAAAAAGAATCAAGTTCCATGTTTCTAATCTAGAAAATGAAAAAAATAAAAAATAAAAAATCAAAGGGTACTCTAGAAAAGTAGCAGGTTGGACTGTTTCTTGCTATACCTGCATCTCCATTGGAGCAAAATGGGAGTCAGCACTGCCTCAGAAAACACCCAAAACCTCCACAGAGACTAACCTCAGTAGCCAACAACAACAACAGCTGTCACCAATCAAACCACACCAACAAAAAGGTGAATTTTTTTGGAAAGAAAAAAGATCACATAGCATTATTCATAATCTCCTGTTCCATGTTCTCTCAAATACCGAAATTAAACAGCTCAACTTTTTTCTTCCAAAATAGAAATACAAGAGCCAATGCTCAAATCAGATCAACCAATTACAAATGTCAAAAACACGCCAAGAACTGAATCCGAAGTAGGTTCTTCTTGTTCCTTACACACAACACACACAAAATTGAGAACAGTGAATACCTCTGATTTTCAGACACCCCAATTTGGGAATTCTCGATTGAACAGTAAAGATGCGAACTTTCTCGGAAAATAAGAATTTTCCGAGAAAATCAAGGCACCCCAGATGGCGAATGGAAAGAGAGCAATGGAAGAATGCGTGAGCAGAGAAGGGGGGGAGGAGGAGAGAAAGAGAGAGACTATAAATTATGAAAATACAAATAAAAATTAGAAAAAAGAGGGAAAAAGGAGAGAGCGACACGTCAGATTGAGAAAATATTTTGGAAGAAAAAAATAAAAGAAAAAGAAATTTCCGTGGACGATTCGAGAAGGCATTAAGGTTTTGTGGCTGAGAACGGTCTGGGCCCGAAGACACGTGGTGAGTGCTTGTGATGTCTGATATTTAGTTTTTATTGGCAGAAAATAAAAATAAAAAATGGTAGAAAAAAATGTGGCGCTGCAGATTTTATTGTGGAAGCCATGAATGCTCAGAAGATAATTGAGAAGATTTTTATTATAATAAGATATTTTTTTGCTTGTTCTTTAGTGTGGCTTTTTTGACTTATTACCATTTCTGTTTATGTTCTTCCACGCGCGATTCCACCGCGTGAATCTCAGTGTTAGAACTATCTAGGGTTAATAATTAATAATTAAATGGTTAACTAAGATACATATACACAAGTTTTACTAATTGCTTTGGATACTTGAATACTAAAATTACTATTATGAAAATGACTTTTTCAACCCACTAATTTTGAATCCAAAATTTAGATTTTACTATGTTTGTAAAAACTTTAAGTTACTAAATAAACAATAATAGTAAATATGGTAAACAAAAAATACTAAGAATTTACTTTTTTTAAAACCCATTTTCTCTTTTTTGTTGAAATTTATGCAAAATAAAAAAGAACGTGAGATTCACCTTTCATTTAATTATTACTTTTATTTTATACTTTTCAACAAATTTTAATGAAAAAATTAAAGAAAAATTATTTTAAATAGCATGTTACGAAAGAATGAGAGATTTTTTTTTATTGTTTAGTAGAAAAGGAAAATTGGCAAATAATTTAAAACTTAACTAAAATTTTAGACGAATTATACCAGTGACATTTGATACTTAAAATAAATAAATAAATGTTATTACGAAACTAATTATTTTTTACTCCAAGAATGTTTTTACTACAAATATTTAGCAAATAAACAAATATAATAAGTATTAATTAACACGAAGCTTTTTATTGGTATATTGAGTTGTTCGTATTGAAATTCTTGAAAGAAGATAATGTTTTTAATGACAGCAATTAATATTTTAAGACATCAATTATGTGAGACATCAGTGTAGTGAAGCTTGTCTTAACTGGTATTAATTATATTACAATTAGTTCCATCAAAGGCTAATTATTTAATGTATTAAATAAAATATATTATCTTACTAATAAAATAATAAAGGTAAAACAGTAGAAGACATAATCCATCAACAAAACTTTAGGTGTCCTGCAAAATCTAAGGTCTCTGTTCAACACATTTGGACAAACACACTGAATTTTCTTTCATGGCAGAGAAATCTCAAACTATTTTGAGGCCACAAACATTGCTACAACTGTGAGATAAATTGCAGACATGTTGCAGATAAGAAAGTGAAGTTATTTAATTAAGAAAAAGAAAATAAAAAGTAAATAAAAAAATGAATAATCTAATTAAAATTGCACACAAAGACATTATTATTATTATTATTATTTTAAGATACAAAATTCACAAATACAAATATGTGTAAATACATAAAATAAAATAAAATAATGATTGAAATTTTTGTGATGTGGTAACATTGTGACAGGTGGAGCGCGTGGCTTAGTTTGCAAGGAGTGTGTGTAAGTAATTTGCACACTTACGTCAACAAAATCCAGACACAGTAACAACCACCAACCACTCAAATCAAACAATGCTACCAACAACACTTCAATTTTCTAAATTTTTTTTTATTTTTTTCACGTTTTAAGTGATTTACCTTCATTCACGCATGCTATCATATATTTTTCACACAAAAATATCACATCATTATACTAATTAAATAAACTTCTTAAATGTGATATTTCAATCTGTAATCTATATATAAAAATGTTTTTTCTTACTTTATTAGTTTCAACATTTTCTTTTTTGCTTTCTGATATTTTTTTTATATGAAATAACTTAAAATACTAATTTCCAAATATTCATTTTAATATTTGTGTGCTGTTAAGTTAAATAGTTAAGATTATTACCTGTGTCCCCAAATATATTAAACCCCATTCCTTGATATTATAGTACGTAATTATTATTTTATTTCTTTCATGTTTTAATTAAAAGTGAAATTTTCAAATATTTAAAGTTCTTAAAATATATCCAAAAGTGATGATATTGTAAAGGAAGCGCAGAAGTTATCTAGAAGATATTTAAATAACATTAGATTTTTGTTAATGATGGTTTTTTTTTCTCGCTACAGCTGTTGTTACATTTTGCAACTTTAAAACCGATTTAAATGGAATCCAATAAAATTGAAATAATTTTTAAAAAAATATTATTATACTATTTATTATTTTAATGTGTGTGAGAAAAGAATATAATATATTTAATTTATTTCACACCTATAAAAGGAGGACCATATAATTTTTAACATCTATACTTATATATAAAAGAGATTTCTCACTTTAACTGTTTTAAATTGTTTCTTATTTTATCTTTGTTTAATATTTTATTTTATTAATTTATTTAAGTTATTTGAACATTTTATAATTTTAGAAGTTAATAAAATAGTTTTTTAATTTTAAAATTTAAAATATTTAGTATAAGTGGTTTTAAATTGAAAAAATAGTTTTTAATATTAAATTTTGAAGATTCATTATTTCTCTTTCTTATAACATTGTTTTTTAATTATCGTTTTTCAATTCTTCATTAACCTCAAGTATTCTTTTTTAACTTCTCATTTTAACGTTTTGAAATTATTTTTTAAAAATAAAAAAAATCAAAAAAAAAAGATATACAAAAAATTATTTTAAAAAAAAAATTCAAAATAAAAAATAAAAAATATGGATACACAGGCACGTTAGTGTCTATATTCTCACTAATATGAATAATGTGAATGAAGAATTGTATTGATGATGTATTACATTATTAACTTCGGTAAAATAATATTTAAAAAAAAATAGAATATTATTAAAAATAAATGATATAAAATGATTGATTTTGATGTTTATGTTATAAATTTTCTGTAATATTTTACATTGTTGTGTGAATTTCTTAGACTTATGAGAGGTAAATATTAAGAGTTATCGGATAAATACAACACAATCACTTTGGTTTATTTTTTCAATGTAGACCTTGTATATTTGTATTTTATTTAAATTCCTTTACTAGTAAAGAAAAATAAAAATATTTTATAAATAAATATTTAATTATATTAAAACAAATAATAAAATTATTCAAAATAATATAACCTTTCACTGTCATATTGAAAAGATAAAATTGAATATATATTAATAAAAAATTATACAATAAAATCATAAAACCGATTTGAATAAAGCTACAAAATTGCCTTAATTTAGTTCAATTTTTTTATCCATACTAAATCAAACAGATTGATTCAAATGTAATTTTAACAAAAACATAACAAACCAGACACAACAATCACTTTCATTTCTCACCTCATCTTAATATAATAAACAATAATTTCTTCCTTTTTATTATTTAAAATTGTGTATATATTGAGACTTTAATTAACAAAATTATATATTTTATAATTAAAAAATTATTAAATAAAAATTAATTTTAGAGATTAAAAATAATTAGTCACTATATTGACTAAATTATATTATTTTAAAGACTAAAAAATTATTGATATCTAAAGTAATTTTTAAATTTATTAATAATAAAAACTAGATACTAAATTTTTTTAATTTTTAAAATAATATTTAATTTAGTTAATATAATAACTAATTTAATTAATATAACAACTAAATTTTTTATTTAAAATTATTTTTTATTTAATAATTTTGTTGTTGAGACTTAATCTAATATATAACATTAATTAAATAATACTAATCTCGTGTCATATATTATTAGGTGGTATTTTAGTGGGTTGTAAATATGTAATGGCTTAAATAATATATCTATGGGAGATGAACATGTTGGTTTGTAATGATTTAAGTTTTATATTTTTTAAATTTATAAAACTAAAATTATTTTTACTTTACCTTTTTAATAAAAAAAAGTTGTTGTCAATCTCCTTTTCTTTAAAAACCTTATTTAATATATTATTTATAAACCTAAATCATACCCTACAAAATCAATTTAGTTTCCACTCACTTATATATTATAATTTAATTATATATATATATATATATATATATATATATATATATATATATATATATAAAATATGGGATAGTTAAGAGTTACCAATATTCTTTCCTAAACTTTGCATTACATTATCACTATTCACTTAAGAATTTTACAATATCTCAAAGTTGATTACAATACAACTTGCACCTATTTATCACCAAATAAAGTAATACTTTATCAAACAATCTAATGACAATAAAAATACATCATTGTTAATGTGTTATAATTCAAAATTAAGTTCATCATAAATTGTAGCATGATTTTTGTTATGTTTCACAACAATTTCATAAATCACTCTTAATGTTAATATAATTGTTTTTCCATGAAAGATACAGTGTCATTAACGGATTATTGACAATTTTTACCAACTAATGGAATAACAATTACTTTTCATGGGTTTTTAAACTCCGGTTACTTCCAGTGTTTTTTAAGTCCCCATTATTTCCAGCAGTGAGAAAAGGGTAATGAGAGGTGAAAGAATATTGTATTTAATTGGTTGATTACAATATACATATATAGTCAAAACCTAACAGTATATAATCCTACAATTAATACCCAGTATCACGACACTACAGCAAATAAGGTAACAATCAATGCTAATAACCATTGATTGATAATTACAATAATTACAAGGATTGGCACAATCAAAGGCAATCATTGGAATCCACATATTAAGTGATCTTGTCTCTAATTCCCCCTTTCAAACTAATGGGTGAGGGAGTCACCCCAAGTTTGTCTCTAAGTTGGCTGAATCGTGTATGAGTTAATGCTTTAGTGAGACAGTCAGCTATTTGATCAGCTGATGGAACATAGGCTACAACAATCTCATTTTGCAGTACTTGGTCTCTTATGTAGTGCACATCAATTTCAATGTGTTTGGATCGAGTATGCATAATTGAATTTGAAGCTAGTGCCTTAACACTCAAGTTATCACACCACAATGTTGGTTTTCTTGGCAAAGGGAGTTTCAATTTATCAAGAAGTGAATGGGCCCATGCTATTTCAGCAGCTAAGTCAGCCAATGCTCTATATTTTGACTTTGTACTGGATCTTGATTCCACCTTTTGCTTTCTCAAAAACCAAGAAACAAGTGTTTCACCAAGGAAGACACATTGACCAACCATGGATTTTCTACCATGCCTAGTTTGCATCTGAGAATCCTACTAAGTCCAAGTCAGTTGATGGTTTGATGTGTAGGCAGTGTTGAATGGTACCTTCAAGATATCTCAATATTTTTTTTATGCCTCGCCAGTGATCTATAGTGGAAGAGGTCATGAATTGGCTGAGCTTGTTAACTGAGAATGCTATATCGAGTCTTGTGTTTGTTAAGTATTGCAAAGCTCCTATAGCTTGTCTGAACATGGTTGGGTCTTGTAATTTCTCCCCTTCAGTTGTAAACTGCTTGCCGGTTATCATAGGTGTTGGACAAGATAAAGTATTTTCCATTTTGAATTTTTTCAGGATGTCTCCTATGTATTTTGATTGCTTCAAGTACATGCCAGATGCATCTCTTTGAACTTCTATGCCTAAGAAGTAGTACAGTGGACCAAGATCCTTAAGTGAAAACACATCATTGAGTTGTTTAATGAAGGATTCCAAAAACTTGGTGTTGTTCCCTGTGACAATTATATCATCCACATATATAAGTAGGAAGGTAATGTGATATGTACCTCTTAGAGTGAATAGTGAGGAATCACTTTTTGTGTTCTTGGAACCCCAGTTGACTAAGGCATTTTTGAGGCTGTCAAACCAGGCTCTTGGGGTCTGTTTCAATCTATAAATTGCCTTGGATAACTTGCAAACATGTTCAAATTTAGTTGAGTCTACAAATCCTTCTGGTTGATGCATAAACGCAGTTTCTTTGAGATAACCATTAAGAAATGCATTGTTTATGTGCAGCTGTTTGACCTTCCAATTGAGGTGTACTGTAATTGAGAGTATGATCCAAACTGTACTGAAGGTCTCTTCATAGTCCAATCCAACTGTTTTTTGAAATCCTTTTGCTACTAGTTTTGTCTTTCTTCTTTCAATTGTCCCATCTGCTTTGTACTTGGTCTTGAAGACCCATTTAAAATCAATGATGTTTTCTTGGTCTTGATATGGTACCAAGAGCCAAGTTTGATTTGACATGAGTGCCTGATACTCTTTTTCCATAGCTTCTTTTCACTGTGGTCTTGTGAGTGCTTTTGTGACATTTTTTGGTTCCTTCTCATCTATGGTAGTTTCAATAAACCCAACATATGGGTTCTTTGGCTTATGAATTCCAGCTTTGCTCCTGGTCCAATGAGTGTTGATGTTTGGTTCAACAAGATCTTGGTGATCTCCAGCAACTGTTTCTGTGAGATCAGGAATTTGAATGTTGCTTGGTGAATTATTTTCAGAAATTGGACTACTCCTTGTTGATTTATTTACTGTCTGATCTCTGCTAAAATTAACTGCAACACTCTCATTTGGATTGGTTGGTTTTTGTTCATCACCAAGATTGTTATCATCTGAAAGTGTGGCTGCTCTAATATGTGGGTTACCTGCTGATCCGGTCGGTCATCGATAGTCGATGACGTCAGCAGCTGATGACGACGTGGGTCAGTCGCAGACTGACGCGTGGCACGAGAAAGCAGATGAACCAGGGTGGAGATCGTCCAAGAACGGCGATCAGTGGTCAGCTACCGAGTGACCACCACCAGAAGATCGGTTCCTACTTGGCGCCTGGAAGCAGAGCGCGAGAACTGACGAAGCACCGATCAGTCATCGGTGCGTGCATTGTGGTCAGTCATCGGTGCATGCATTGTGATCAGTCATCGGTGCATGCAGAGTGATCAGTCATCGGTGCATGCAGAGTGATCAGTCGTCGGGGGTTCCTTGTCAACACGTGTTAAACTGGGACCCAGGCTCCCAGCGAGAACGTTACTCAAGGACCTCGCCTGATTCCATAAGCAGAGCATGAGGACGTGAAGAAGAACATCGGTCATCGGTGCGTGTTGAGGTGACATCGGCCGCGCGATGTGAACAACGCAACCAAGATCAGTAAAGCGCCCAGAGGCAGGGAACGGCCTTAGTCGCGAAACGCCCGCGCTGGAAGATGAGAAGACGCAGTTAGGTGCAGAATCCTGCTGGGACGAGAACCCATCAAGGTTAGAATCTCCCAGTGGGTTGCATGTCTGCCACGTGGATGGTGAAGATGTTCCCAGAGAATAGGTAGGGCAGACAGGCACAGAAGTCGAGGGATGCAGAGGTACCCACGTGGCTTCCGCTGTCAGGCTTGGCACTCAAGTGAAGAAGGCTGGCACGCAAGGTAGCCCTGGGGAGTGGAAACGACAGTGCAGGGTAATTAAGTGGCCTAGAGGTAGCCTGTAGGGGCTACACGGGTTTATATGAGGAAGAAGAACACCAAAACCAGGTATGCAATCTTTACCTCAGAATACACAACACTAAACAGAGGGCACTCAGTTTTCGAATCAAAGAGGACTGAGGGCACACACACACAGTCTCACACAGAGAGATCTGAGAGAGACCTTTTGGTGTTCCCATTGCCTGACTTGAGCGTCGGAGCTACAACGGCCGCTAGAGGCGCCGTTCGCGTGTTTTGCAGGTACCGCTTGGAGTCCCGTCGAAGGTTCCTGGAGCCTCCTTGCAGGACGCGCAACAGTTAGAAAGCCAAACGAAGGAGTGACGAGGCATTCTCCCGACGCTCGAGTCCGCGGCGAGATCACCTGCAGTATGCAAAGAAAAAGAGAGAGATGAACTCTCAGTTAGTGTTTTCAAGGGACTTCTTGTATTGAGAAATCCATCATGAAATGGAAAATGTTCTTCATTGAAAACAACATATCTTGAAGTAAAGATTCTTCCATGAGAATTTATGCATTTGTATCCTTTGTGAGAGTTACTATACCCCAAGAACACACATCTGGTTGTGTGAAATTGTAATTTGTGCTGATTATAGAGTTTAAGACAGGGATAACAAGCACACCCAAAGGGTTTTAAGGAATTGTAGTCAGGTTCCTTTTGAAAAAACAATGAGTAAGGACTTTAATTTTGAGTGACTAGAGAGGGCAATATGTTTATGAGATAAACTGCTGTGGAGAAGGCTTCCCACCAAAAATGTAAGGGCATTTTGGCTTGTGCTAGCAGTGTCAAGCCAAATTCAACAATGTGCCTGTGTTTTCTCTCAGTCCTACCATTTTGTTGTGATGTGTAAGGGCATGACATTCTAAATTGTATTGCTTTTATTGCACGGTTTTGCACAACTTTGTATTCACCACCACCATCATATTGGATTGTCTTAATTCTCTTGTTAAACAAAATTTATGCCATGTTTTTATACTGAATAAAGGCTTGTGCAATATCTAATTTCTGTTTCAAAGGATAAATCCAAGTAAATCTACTGAAATCATCAATGAAGTGAACATAATATTTGAAACCAGAAGAAGATATTATTGGTACAGGACCCCAGACATTAGTATGAACTAATTCAAGGATTTCCTTAGCATGAGAGGAAGATGTTTTGAAGGGTAAAAAATGTATTTTTCCATATTGAAAAGCCTCACAAAAGTTAAAATGATCTCTAGGTGATAATTTCACATTACAACTTTTCAAAACTCTATCTAGGACTGTATTATTTGGATGACCAAGCCTTCTATGCCAACTCTCCTTGACAGATACATAAGCACACAAGTTCCTTTCAGTCATTGAGAGCTGATACAAGCCACCTTTAAGTGCCCCTTTTAGAATTGTCTTCCATGTTAACTTGTCCTACACAAAGCAACAATTTGCATCAAACTCAACAAGAATGTTATTGTCAGCAGTTAATTTTGACACACTTAATATATTTTTGGTAATGTTGGGCACATATAAGACATCATGTAAGTTGAGTGAGTTTAGTTTTGAAGAACCTGTGGCAACAATCTACAATTTCTCACCACTTCCAACTATTGACGAGTTCTTACCATGATGTTCTGCTAGATCCTCAAATTTTTCAGTTTGGTGTGTCACATGATTTCTTGCACCACTATCAAAGTACCAATCATAATCTTGAGCAGCGCTTTGTGAGGCTAGAAAGACATTGTGTGCTCCTTATTTGTCATTGTCTGCTGAATAATTTGAGTTTAAATAAGACTTATCAAACCTATACCAACAGTTTACAGTTGTGCGCCCAACCTTGTTGCAAACTTGGAATGTTGGTTTAGACATTCTTCCTCTTCCTCTACCTCCTCTCCAACTTATGAAGTTATAGCCTCTCCAGTTGTTGTTTGTGTTGAATTTGTTACCTTTGTAATCAATTTTATTAGCAACATTTGTTGATACATCAAGAGAGATTTTGGTAAGACCATTCAGTTGATCAAGTCTACTCTCAAAGGTCAATAATTGGGCCTGTAGATCAACCCAAGTGAGACTAGTTTGATCAGATAGTTTGACCACCACAGGGTTGTATTCAAAATCTAAACCATTTAGGGTTTGAATGATTAGATCTGAGTTGGAAATGAGACTCCCTGCAAGTTTAAGTCTGTCAACGAGATTCTTCATCTTGACCAAATATTCCTCCATCTACATTTCTCCTTTCCTGATACTGTGAAACTCAGATTTAAGGTAGGTGATTCGAGATCTTGTGTGTGCATCGACTAGGCTTTGGGCTTCATCCCAAAGTTGTTTTAAGGTTTCACAGTGCAACAATTGTGTTGCTATTTCAACAGTCATTGAATTCATCAACCATCCAAGGAGTTGTGAATCATGAGCCTGCCAATCTCCAAATGCAGGATTTGGTTTCTTGCTTGAATCTGCAGAAACTATGAATTCTTCAAGACACTCCTTTGTCCCTAGCATGTGCCCATTGAGCCTGCAACCTTTGACTATAGAAATCACCAAGGATTTCCATAATGGATAGTTGTCTCTGTTCAACTTGACAGATATAGTGAATGGAAGACAATTTTGGGATTTTGAATTTGCAACGGATACCATGATTTGAATTGGATTAAAAAATCCTTTAGAGCTTTACAGCTCTCATACCAAGTGAGAAAAGGGTAATGAAAGGGGAAAGAATATTGCATTTAATTTGTTAATTACAATATACATATATAGTCAAAACCTGACAATATATAATCCTATAATTAATACCCAGTATCATGACACTACAACAAATAAGGTAACAATAAATGTTGATAACCATTGATTAATAATTACAACAATTACAAGGATTGACACAATCAAATGCAATCATTGGAATCCACATATTAAGGGATCTTGTCTCTAATTCCAGCAATTTTGAAACCCTCGTTATTTGTGACCATTTTGAAATTCTTGTTATTTTCAACTAGTGCTATATAAGAGTAGGTAAAATAAATTAACAAAATGGTTAGACAGATCATTCTTAACAAAAATAATTAATTAAATTACACTTTCCAACTGGATATCTTAAAAGGCAATAGCAAAACAGAAATAATAAGTGCATATATCACTATTTACATCTTCTTTAATCATCTAACTAATAATCCCTCTATAAAAAATTAAGATAAATGCAACATGAAAAGAAGTGTCAGCTTTCAACTAGAGACTACCAAAATTAGTGGTCAACTTAAGTATTCTACCTAATATCTAGCTACCTCTACTCTTCCTTCTATTCAATGTTTGTATTCGTCATTAATTAAATAGTATTTTTACCTCTAAAACATTTTACTGGTGATATGCTTTGCCAGAGAGAGTGTTTCAAGAGACGAATCTGAATCGGCGAAATGCTTTGTTGGAAGGAAAACGCGCCACCATAAGAAAAATGATGTAAGGCAAAGAAAAAAAAATAGAAAGATACATACTGGATACCAAGTTTGAAAGATGAAATTGGAAGATGGGAAGTGCCTCCGAAATGAAGATTAAGGAATGAAAAGGAAATAGGATGATTAAGAAATGAAGATGAAATAGGATGATTAAGAAATGAAGATGGGAAGAGTGATTTCTAGGGTTATATGTGTGCCTCCGAAATGGTTGAAAGTGATATGCGCTTTTTGTCTCCAAAATTGTTAAACATGATATGCGCTTTGCCTCCAAAAATAAATGTGTAAAAACGTAGAAAATGAAATTAAAGTGGAAAATCAATCAACTTTGTTGTGGTTTTTTTTGTAAAACTGCCTAAACTTATCAGGGGTTTAATAAACCTCAATAAATGTGTGTCTTACATAAGGTTGTAGTAACATCTCTTAATAAATCCATGTTAAAATTAAATATTTATGTTCGGTATTACTCAATAATATCCTTCACAAAATAATTGGATGTGAAAGTTTTAAAAGATCAATGTAGTAAGGTTTAAGATAATTGAGACTAATAAATAGATCATTTAGTCCATAGATTAACATCCAACAAAAATAATAAATATTTAAAATTTTAATTCTTAAAATTAAAAAAAAAATATTTATAACATTCAATATGTAAAACTTTAAAGCTCATTTTATACTCTTAGTGCAGTTATATAATTGTATTAGTTATATTTTTCAAAAAAAAAATTAGTCTTTAAAATGATCTCTAATTTAATTAATATAGCAACTAATTATTTTTTATCTTTAAAATTGATTTCTAATTAATAATTTTTTTGTAGTGTTTGTTGTCACAAGTAGAGAAGAATTTTTCACTTGAGTGTCTTCATGTCCCTTAAGTGCTAACAACTATCTAGGAGACATAATTGATTTGACATCTTTCTCATTTAAGTACTCTCTCATTGCTTGAATGACCATCACTATTTGAGCAATCATTTTTCACTTGAGTAGTGAGAGTTGTACATGAAAAAGAATTGTTTTGACATTTCTCTCTCAAATCCAAAGTCATTGTTTGAGAGACATGTGATGTTGCTTTAGTGACCATATGAATGCTTGAAAAACATTCAATGATACATGTAATGATTGTATATTATTTGAGTGTCACCTCAATAATAGCTTAACACTCGATGTGTAAAAAACTATCAAATCAATAAGTAGTGACTCACAAGAAAAAACATCACTGAATAAATTTTTACGTATGTTAACATGTCCAAAACGATAAAAAAAATATTAAGTATCCAATAATGACTATAGACTAACTCAAATTAAATTTGATTATTCCAAAACCCACTTCAACTTAATATGTATATTGCAATACAATCATAATCTTCAAATAATTTCAACAAATAAAAAACTAAACTTCAATCCATTTTAACATCACATTTCAACACATCTAAATCAATTTAAATAAATACATGTAAATAATTTACTCTAATATATAGATAATGTATTTTACAAGCAAAATAATTCTAGAATCCTATCAAATTTCAGAATGAGTTGGTGGAACTTCCAAAGTTTTAATACCCTTCAAAACTACAATCTTCTCTTAGTAAGATTATCATTATCCTTCATTTTTTAATCCTAAAGAACACAAGAAAAATGAATTGAAGGAAGGATATGAGAATGAAAACTTACTCTAACCACAATTATAATCAATTTATCTTTTTCTATCGAGTGCAATGTGCTCAATAGTCTAATATGTTTTTACAAAACAGATGACTTGTCAGTATATAATATTAGAGAAATAAAATTTAAATTAAAATAAATAATGAATTAATTATAAGTCTATTTATTTATTTTTCAAATTCTTTTTTATTTAATTTAAATCATATTTCTTACTAAATCTTACATAATTAGAGTACCTTCTAATGGCTTAAGACTCACTCTCTCATTTGATATGATGAATAATTTGAAAATTTTAATTAAAGAACTTGCTTAATTTTTTTTGAAGTATTGTTCATAAATTTATATTGTTTTTGGGTGAGTATAAGATACTTTTTTAGCCAAAAGAAAAGTCTATAATTAATATCTTAAGATACCGAAATTAATTTCAGAGTTTAACTATATATCTAACAGATATTTTTACATAAATTAAATCATCCAAATTCTAAGTTCTTTGTTAAAAGATAAGATTGCTTATATATTTTATTTCATAAAATACATTAATTTTTGTGTCTAACATACAAAATAATCTGGATTTTAATTTAATCAAAATAAATTTTTTATTCAAAATTTGGGAAATTAGAAAGAGCATCAATATTCTATATTACTTTTACAAAAATCGATTTAAAATTGTTCTTAGATCCATTTTATATCATTATAATTTTTTATATAAAAACTTTTATGTTAGGTTTTATTATGCAATTTGACATCTCAGCCTAACTGACACCTTAAGTAACAATAATCATATGTCATCACATGAAAAAAAATATTATTAAAAAAAAAAAAAAATAAAATACAAAAAAAAATAAAATATGGAGGAACTAAACCAGAACCTATATATTAACAAAACCGATACATAGATAGATTATATCTATTTATAAAGAATAAACTTATAATATCAATAAAATGACTCTTTATAAATAAATCTTAAATATAGTAAGAATTTCAAAAAAGTTGTAAAAGACATTTACGATTTTGATAGATTGATAAAAAATTATCTATAGATTACTTTTTACTGTTCTTTATAAATTCGATAAAAATAAAAAAAACTTTGTCAAAACTTTTAAATTTATAAAAATTTCTACATTGATGCTAAAAAAAACTAATGTATAAAATATTTTATAAATTAATTTTAACACAATAATGTGGAAAATCCATTCTAAAATATTTTTAAAACATATATTAATTTATCTTACTAGTACACAAGAATCACTGCTCACAAACCACATCAGTTTTTACTAATAAAACATATAATAATCTATGAGCAAATTTATACATCAACATGTAAATTAATTTTACATTTTTCAATCATTATCTATTGTTATATATAATAAGTTTACTGAATTTTATAATAACCAACATAAAAATCATATTAAAAAGAAATATAATTTATTGATAATATAAAATAATTTTATATAATAGTACATAATTATTAATTCATAATCCATTCTCACAAATATTGTACATATTCATGGCACTAGAAAATAAATTTAGATAGATTGTGTGTGGGGTAGATTGAAAGACACTTTAAAATCCTGAGTTTTAAAGGGAAGTTATATTTGGAAATGAATAATGAAAAAAATGTTCCTAAAAAATGAAGAAATATCTAAAAGCACTAAAAACAAAAAATTGTTTATTGCCACCTTACCTTACCTTCCTCTGCTGTGCGCTTTATTGCCACCTCAGCTTTCCACTTCCCTTATCTACCGTAGACGCCAACTTCATTTCGGAATTTTAATTTCTCTAATTAATTTTATTATTTATTTATATTCTTTGGAGTGCACGTTATTCCTATTCATCATGCCCTCTCATAGCTTTTCTGTGACATTCTACTTTCATTAATGAGTCATTAAATACTCCAATCAATAATACATATTTGTCTCATCAATTCTATTGGAAACTTTTAGGTGGATTAAAGATAAAATTAATTAAAGACAATTTTTAATTTAATTTATAAATAAATTTAGTAATAATGAATTAGATTTAAATTTATTTTTTTAATATAATATTATAATTAATCATATTTCATATTAAAGATATACATATTTCGATGTGTAAGAGAAGTATATTAAAAATTTTATATTAAATAAAAAATATAATTTATAATATACAAGTGAAGATAATCTTACTTTAATTTTATGAAGATAAATTATTTTTTAATACCTTCTAAAATTTAAATGTGTAACAAAATTTCACATTTTCTTTATCAGTAATAACAGATAAACAAAATAAAATGAAACATTAAACGTGTTTCAACTCTCTTATAAAAAGATCTAAAAATCTAAAATGTGTTGTTTAGGCCCAAGACGGATAAATAAATACACAATTGAGCTACTCATATACCCTTATAAAGTGTTAAAAATACATATTCCACAAAATAACATCAACAAAAGCTACATTTCATACAACTGTTTATGTCAATCCAAACTAAACAACTTCCTAAAACATTCGTAAACTAATACTTATTTTACAGTGGCATGTTGTCTTTTTTCCATGAAAATTCTATAGTGGCAGATTTGCAATTAGGTTGCCTTTTGATGTTGTCTTGGACACAGTTTCAGACTTATATTCATGACAAAAACATTATAAATCTTCTATAATTGACCATCCATTTATTGTATTAAATTTCAACTCTGCATAACTGGAATTATCTAGGTTAAGGAGCCTGATACGAATTAACCTATAATTTGAAAGCAAGTAATAGGAGATAAACATCAATCGTAATAATAAAAAAAAGTCTTTTTGCAATTTGGATGTTATCCATGCACAAATTTAATTTTTACCCATACCATCATAAAAATTTGTTCATAATCTAGTTTATAATTATTACAAATTATGTTATTTCTCCATGTCCATATGTTCCATACTATTACAATTCATACTATTTTTAGAATCTAGTTCAAAACGCACAAATTCATAATTAAGAAAGTGTTGTTTAACTATATAGTAATTTATTGATATAATATTCAGTCAATTAGCCTTCATGTTCCATATTTTAAGAAAAACAAATGACTTGTAATATGACACAATGGATCATTTGAATATGAATGTTTTGTATTAATAAGATTATCTAGAGATTGGTGCTTAGTAGTGTTAATAAAGAAAGAGAAAGGGTTGGTTTGAAATATAGTAAATTGTGATAATATAAAAATGAGGAAAAATTGTGAGCCACAATTGGATTAGGGTTTAGGAGAAGTTTTTTGTTTCTTATTTGGTTGGGCTATGCGACACGTAGCCTTTATAACACTTCCAAGTCAATATCAAAACAAGCACAAATCTCCCTCCAGATCTGTCTCATGTCCTTTCCCCCTACCCTACACCTTTGCCCCACTATCCCTTAATATTTTATTTATTCTTATTATTATTTCAAATTAAATATTATTATTATTGTTTTTAATCTTCCTTTTTATTATCACTATAAAAAGGTTAAAAATACTTCTAATTAATTATGGGTGTATATTAAAAAGCATTTAAAAAAAACACATTATTTTAGCAAAATAAAGAAGATGTTTCTTTTCTTTAATGTTTTTTCTCCTTTTCTTCTTCAATTCATTATCAACACCCTCCTTTTATGCAAATTTGTGGCCCCTTCCATGCCTTTAGCCAACCAAACTTAGCTTCAAGGGTTATCAAGTAATTGACATCAATGGAATTGAAGCCACCTAGACAAAATTTTATCCAAATATTGGTATGAGTAGCACTAAAATTGATTTTAAAAAATTTTAAATTTTGTGAATTAAAAAACATAATTCACAGGAAAGCTACATCTAAAAATAAGATAATCATACTTTGTATCAAATAACATCATTATAAAAGTAAAGATTTAATTAAGTTTTAATTACTTTATCAATATTTTCAATCAAATATATATGAAAAGATTTTATTCTATTGAATATTTAAAATACATTTTAGTTTTGTCAATTTATTTTATCAATAAAACGTAGTAATCATTATTTTTATTTTTATGTTCTCATCCTTTATTCATTGTGATTAGTGTTTTCCTTTTAATTTTATTCAACTTATGATTAACATGTTTCTTCCCTTTTTAAGGAAAACTTAATCGATGAGTTAAAAAAATGAAGAAAAAAATTGATCGATAAATTAGAGAAATGATGAAAATAGCGATATATTATCTTATTCACAACAAAATCTATAACATAATATTTTGATTAAAATAAAAAATTTAAAATTTAGAGTTTAGAATTTAAAGTATAAATAGGATTGATTGTAACAATGTGTTATTGTTCTTATTCTTTGAATTTAATTAAAATTTTTAATTAATATATCTTATCCATGTGTTATTGAATTGTTTATGACAAGGTTTGTTTCTGTAGACAGGTGGGATGACATGATCCTCTAGCTTTTTGGGCCAAAAAATTGAGTTGTGGTGATCTCATCAGAGAATTCAGACCTCTAGTTTTGGGGTAGAGGAAACCTGCAAACATGGGCAAACAAACTTCACGTGCCTCCGTGGGGAAGATAAGTGGATATGCTTAAAACTAATTTTCACAAAATTTTATAGGTCACACTGTGGATATGTATTTTGAATAAAATAAAATAAATAAATAATTCTCCATCTCATTTTAAAATGAGTTGGGTTGAGTTTCCTAGGAAGTTTTATCTCATTATTAAAAAAAATAGTAATATTCTTGTCCACAAGTTTTGCTTTTTCATATATGGAATGGTTCATAAAACCCTAATTTTCCTTAGTAATACTCTCAATTTCTTTTTTTTTTTTGTAAAACCGGTTTTTCTAAAGGGTTAGCATTTAATTTAAGGGTGAAAATTTTTTTCGATCCCCGAAATTTGTTTTTTTCTTGTCCAAACTTTAGACCTCCTAGATATTTATAGTAAAAAAGTTATTAAGATAAATTATTATCAGTTTTTTATATAACAAATGAATTTCCGGTGTGAATTAGAATGTTAAAATATTTAATACTAATTAAACGCTGATGTGAATATTATAATACAATCCACATTAAAAATTAATATATTACATTAAAAAATACTAATAATAACTCATTTAAATAGTTTTCTTATTATAAATATTCAGGAAGTCTAAATTTTGGATTAACAAAAAAAAAATCGTGTTATATTATAAGACGAAAAATATATTTAACTTTTAATTTAATTATCACTAATACTATTTATTATTTGAAAACTAATTTTGATTGGGTAGTGAGAAGTAAGCAAATACCCTTTTCAAAGGTACTTGAGTCGTAAGGAAATAAGGTGATATTATACAAAAATAGTAGAAAAAAATGGGAAGAATGTGTGAAAGTGAAGGGAGTGATTAGTTATTGTACTTTCTTCCATTTTGTATATTCTTGTTTATTCTAGGTGTCCTCATTAGGGCTATTCATTGTTGCTTTAACTTTAGAGACATTGGTAAACTCAATTATGCTTTATATTTCAATTGGAATTTAATCACAAACATTGATTTTGACACCCAACCCTCTATGGCCCATTTCTATTCTGGACAATGGGCCCACTTCAACATTTCACCTATTCATTCAGTTAGGTTCCGTATTTGGACTCTGTTGTATGTGTGATGGAAAAAACTAAATTATTCATATACCTCTGCGTATGTGTTGGGTTTCACCATTCCTTTCAATTTCAGAAACAAAATTAAGATTAAGATAATCTTGTTTGAGTTGGATTATATGGCATTTCATAGCAAAATTTATTCTTTCAAAATATTTAGTGAATGTTTTAAACCAATTATTTAACGTTAATCCCTGGACACTTTCTCCACCCTTAACTACTAATTAAACAGGTTTTAAGAATAAGTGAGTCACATAATTAACGATTCTTATACAAATAAATAAAGTATTTTATAAAAAACAATAAAATTTAGTTAATATATTTTTAAAACTTTATTTAGTTATTACATTATTTTTAAAATAATTAAAATTAAAATAATTTGAAAATAATAAATATTAAACAAAATTATTAAAAAGGAGTAAAAATAATAAATATATCCTAGAAACTATCTAATTCAATGAAATTGTGGTTTGTATTTTTCTCAAATACTATACACCATTCGAAATAAACCACATAAAGAAAGAAAAATGTGTAATTGAGATTGTGACAAGAGAAAAAATATATCGAAGATTCGAATTAACGTTGTAGTTGAGATAAAGAATGAAAAACTTTGTAACAAAATAAATAAAAAAAATCACCAAATAAATAAAACTAACAAAAAGAGTGTGAAGATGTACTTTTTAAATTATCTAACAAATTATAGGTGTTTTAGTAAGAAAACAACTAAAGTCAAAATGAATTCGAAGAATATTCATGTAGATAATTTCATTTATTATCCTTTATAGCAATTGGAGAAAAAATCATTGGTGGAAGTTATTCACATAAAAGTTATAATTTCAACTTCAAATAATCTCTAAGATGAAACATAATTTCTAAATTAAAAAATCTTAATGGAACATGGAAGGTATATATAGAAATTCATTATATCTAGAAGTAATTATTTGTGTTCAAGATTAATTAATTAATTATACATACAATATTACATAGTAAAAGTTTTGAATTTATTTTATTTTTATTGTTTTACATTATTTATGTATATAATCATATATTGCATAAATGATTATTACAACTAGCAATGATTTTAAAAAAAAAAAATCTAAGAGAAAATTTGGTTGTACTCCACTTTGTTCACGTCACTCTCTGTTTGGTGGATATTTAGAAGTCAAAATTTGAATATTGATGCATGTGATGAGTCAAACTACAAACTCTGGTGGCCACACTTCATCGTTGACCATTGCCCTTAATTTTACTTCAAAACAAAGACCTAGTTTTAAAATGTGATCCACGATTTAATTTTCTATTAATGTAGTTCTGCCTCATACAATAATAGTGACTTCAAAGAAAATGAATTAGTAAAGTTGACAAGAAAAAGAAACCATCTATAATTTCTTCTATGTGATTAATGTGCCAAAATTCCCCTAAATTTAAATATATTAGATGGGGATATTATTTTCTTTTAGATATAGAAAAAATTATATATTTTTTAAAATAAACTCTTTCACAAGAATTAAGGTGGTATCAAATGAAATTAGACTTATATTGATGAATTCTACTTTATATAAAACATAAAAGTTGATAATTTTCATTTTATTAGAAATAAAGAATAAATTACATTAATGCTTTCAAAAATTTTGCCATTTTTATTTAATATGTCTATTATATTTAGATTATTAGTAACGGTTCACCTCACATCAATGATGAAAAGTTGATTTTAATTTTTAAAATTTTTTTAAATAATCTTAAATGAAGTATAATATTACATTTTTAAATAATAACCCTCATATATTTCTTCCATCCACAACACCTTCATTATTTACTAATCATAATATCTTAGAGAACAGTTCTATCATTTAACATGTTTTAATCTACTTTATAAGATAAATTTATATTTATTAGAGAACTCTGGTCTCTTGTAGTTAAAAATTTTTCCTCAATCGCATAAATTTCATGAAGAAAATAATTATTATTGCACTTGCAATGGTTCCATGAAAGACTATGATTGCAACCTTAAGCAAATTGTGAACTCTTGGAACCAAAATTTTCTTCTATAGTGTGAAGATAATCTTTTTTAATTTTGTACTCAATTTTTACACCTTGTTGATTTTTTTTCTAGATTTTGTGGTTTTCGGATTGCACTAAGCAAATGAACATACAATTATCACCTGTACAAACATTACAAAACTTACCTCAACCACCACCACTTAAAAATAAAGAAGAAGACATCACACTTTCCATTATACTCAGAAGAGTATTGTTAAAATTAAAACAAAAGTATGAAGGTGGAGGGAGAAGATATGGAAGTGCATGGAGAACTTGTCAAATACATTGACACCACTAATTATTAGGGACATCCATATTATCCAAAAAAAAAAATATTACATCATATTCTATCTTATAATAATTATATTTTTTTTTATAGAATTAAAAGTTGTTATAAATAATAAAAAGTAGGAGATGACATGTAAGTTCTAGAAAAATTAAGGTTGCGTAAAAAAAAGAGAAAGGAACTTTAAGGTAGTGTAAGTATAATCTGTTCTCAAATAAAAGAGAAACAGCATAGAGAGTTATTTTCTCCGTCATATGTTCCCCAAGAACTATTTTTTTTTCAGTGTTATGAGAATTTATACTCTTTCTTTTCTAGAAGCAAGATGTTTAACATGTGTTATTATTTTCCCTTAATTTGTCGTTGGTTGAGTTTTTAACATGTTAGTATCTATATCTAAATTATTTGAGCTGAGTTTTAAAATAAAAAATAAGTTAATTTAACTTTAAGACAAAATATTAATAATCTGTAACTATGTAAGTCTAAACATAAAAAGCAGAAATAAAATTACTTTTTTTACAGCACATCGCGTGAGTTGTTAAACGAATTAACCTAATTAGGTTGTAATATAAAGTTTGATGAATTATTGTTGTCCTTGTGCAACCATACTTGATTTCACATTGAGGGAATTGTTTTCTTCTTCTTCACACCACTTTATTTCATATTTATAGCAGTGAATGGAATGGAAATTAGTGTGGGCAGGGAGAGACAATATAGGAATGTAAAACAGGGATTGTTTCCAAAAATATCAATCATACTTTTCCTTTTGAAGTATACATCATTGATCATCAAGTAGTACCATAATAGGTTAAACATAAGGGTAACAAATGTTAATGAGATATTTTATTGAGAAGATGATATTTACTTATATACTTATACTTTAAAATATATTTATTTTTAGTCAATAAAATTTCTAACACTCTGTCACGTCAAGGTCTTCCAATTCATCCGTGAGACTATATATTTATGGATAATCCAATAGTGAGTGACCTGATAAACCCAACAAATACTCATTAGGATCTCCAATAAATCTCATATTAATCAAAGATAAAACTATTCAATCTATAATATACAAGTGGATACAAACTTCATAAGTCTAACTCAATCTTATAAAACCGACTTATAAGTTGAAGTTCGCATCCACTTATACATTATGAAATGTCTTTATCTCTAGTTGATGTGTGATCTCTAACAAATTATATTAATTAGAGATAAAATTATTTGATTTGTAGTATATACAAGTAGATATAAATTTCATTTTACATGTTGGTTTGATAAGATTGAGTTAAACTTAAAATACGTTTCTTTATATGATATTAGAATAATTTAGAGTTTATCTCTAATAAGATTTTGTTGGACTTATCATATCACTTACTGTCAAATCGCTATCAGATCACTTATAAATATTGAATCTCACCTACAAATTAACAGTCTTAATATGAGATATATGTATTATAAATCTTACATCGATTAAAGATAAAGTGAGTAAATACAAATCTCATTTACTACTTAGATTTTAATTAAACAAAAATAATAATAGTCTAGAAAGAGTTGGCTGAGATGAAGATGATATAAAAACGAATTGAAGCATGATAGATATTTTGTGGGGGGACAAGGTTAGTGGTGCTAAAAGATATAGTGGTGATTGGAGATGGAAATGTGTGGCAGTGGATGAGCTGTTGGTAGGTGGCTAAGACAGTCCTCATCTTGGATAATAACCAATGCACACAACTCATTTTGAGAAACCCACATACTCATTCTCCTTCTCTTTCATCAGAGACTGTTTCTTTTTCTGTGTTTTCCTTTTCATTTTCTCATGTGGGACCCCTTCATTAGGACCTCTCCATCATTCAATTTTCTTTTCTTTTTTAACTTTCCAAATAAATTGGATAAATTATCACAGTCACAGATATTTAGTTGGAGCTGAAAACAACAAATTAGATTATTGTGTTTGTTTTGGTTCTAGACACATCACATACTCTTTACAAGATTATTTTGTTTCAGATTCTGTCACACATCACATTTCAACATAACTGGAAAATTTTAACTTCAACATGCATCATCTTCTACAACCCTATCTCTTCCATTAATCCTTTCATTGAAGTGGACATAAAATGTTTTTTTTATACATATATGAATAATAAATTCATAATACACTCATAATTTACCTAGTGTGTGAAGTTTGCTTATCAAAATGTTGGGTGTGATTTGACTCTTAAAAAAAATCTTAGCTTGGCTTGCATGAGGTATGTCGGCATGATACAAATTCTTTGGGCCACTTTATTTTTTCCCTCTCTCACACATAATATTATATATATATATATATATTTTAAGTTTTTGACAAGGATAAATAATGACAATGTGGTCCATTATTCACCATCCATAAAATTAGACTCTAATTATTTTATTTTATTTCATATTATTAGCTTTGTATTTTTTTCACATTTCTGTGTGCGTTTATTTTTAATTTATTATTTTTAATCTTCCATTTATGTAATGGTTTTTTTTCTTAAAAAAATCCTTTTTAATTTTCTTAAACGAAGACACGAAAAGGAAACAAAAGAAAAAGGACTTTTTTAAGAAAAGCACGGTCCAAAACTATGGGCCTGTGTTACTCGGGCTCCTTTGTTCCTAACCATGATTACTGGTTTTGGGCTAAATTTGGCCCAATATGAAAACAGTAAAAAAAAAGTAATCATAAACCCATGTAGAAATATCACAGAAAAGACTGTTTCTTCTTGCACCTCCATATCTTCTTCTGCCACCTTCATATACAACACGAAAATACATTTTTATGCTACCCCCATAGAGTACTTTCCGGATTATGCAATCCGAAAACGCATTTGAAAAAAAGACTTCCAGATTACATAATCCAGAAGCTAAAAAAGACTTCTGGATTATGTAATCTGGAAAGTAACCATGCATCTGAAAAAATGTTTCCGAATTATGTAATCCAGAAGTTAATTACAAATTTGAAAAATGATTTTTAAATTATGTAATTCGAAATATTACAGAGAGACATTTTTAAAAATCTAAAAATTTATAGAGGTGAGAGGGAAAGGTATGGAGGTGCAAGAAGAAACAGTCCACAGAAGAAATTAGAAAAAATTGGATCCCAAATTTCTGTAGGAAAATTCTTCCTGCACCTCCAAGCCTTCTTCCTCCACCTCCATTGTGGAGAAGCAAAATGACAATTTTACTCTCATCTTCATTTTCTTTATTGAACACCTCATTCCCCTTGTCAACCGTCACCTCCAACTTCCAACCACCATAGCAGTTCTCTCCAGTGCCACCATTACAGTAACTCCCATCTCAAGCACTAACCTCGCAGTAGCCTCCACTTCCAGCGTCACCATCACAATACCCCTCATATATAGCATCATTGCCGCAACAACTATTTACACTTTTTAAAAGTAGAAAAAATTATATTTTAGATTGTAAAATTTAAAATACAAATTAATAGATTTAACGTATTTTAGATTTTAAAATTCAAAATATAAAATTTAAATTTCAAGTTATAAAATTCGAAATTAACAATTTCAATATTTTTGAAATCTATGGGTTGTCAAAAGAAAACGTGGAGGTGCCATTTCTGTAACCTATAATAAAAATCTCATGGCATAGTTTTATTCCAGAGAGGATACCCACATGAAAAAATATATTTTCTGGAAACGGTTTTGGTCAAATTTCCATGGTAGAGGTGAAATCTAATTTTCATAATTAAAATAAATGTTGTGCTGAAAAAAAAAATATCATGTTACTCTTATTAAAGTATGTAAGTCATAAAAAAAAAAAAGAGTAAAAGTAACACATTTCTCTTAAACTTGCAGAAAGCCTATATAGATATTTCAAAACATTTTTTATCATAAATTCAAGGTTCATGATTTCCAGAATATTTATTTCACTGCATTTGTTAATAATTGGCAGAGTTAGGTCTTAAGAAAAGGTACATATTTAAAATAACTAGTTACAAATACAATCAGAATTTTTATTGAGAAAACATATTTAGTGTCAACTATAACTAAAAAAAATTGCTTTTAGAAGAGAATATAAGTGGAAAAAAATTAACAGGATAATGTGTGTGAATGAATTGAAATGAATCTTAAAAAAATGTAAATATTTTGGGACATGACATTTTGTTGGATTCGACCAAAATGGTCCTTTTTATGATTTTGGGAATGCTTTCTAATGTGGCAAACATTCTTTTAATCTTGTAGCTAAAAATAGTAAAGTAAGGTGTTTGATACAAAGGTGGAACCCACCAAGGAAATATAAAAGAAAACACCCAACAAAATGGTTTGAGAGACAGAGAATATTTGCCTTGTGTTGGACAATGGGACATGTTTTGTTCAAAAAATTGATTGTGATTTCCATCCATGCTTTGAAATTCATTATATTAAAAAATTTATGTCTTTTTTTTATGGATATAAGTGAGTTCTATAGCATAATATTAAAATCTATCTCAATAAAATATTTAGAAAAAGATAGAAGTAAGTAAAAAAGCAATGTAAATTGGTGAAAAGTGAAAATGAAAAGTGAGAATTGTAGGGCACATGGTTTGGAGTTTTTGGTTTCAATAAATGTTTGCATTAGCTTTTATCCTCCAAAAACAGAAGCAGTGGGCAAAGGCAGAAGAATGTTGAAGTGGTGCAAAGGATGAAGTAAGTTTGTGTTGTGTTGTGTTGGAAGCAATGCAAGAGGGGCCATCAACATTCATTTTCAACTTCGTACGACATGGTTGGTTTTGATCAACAAATGTCAACAAACAACCATATTTTCCAATTGCTGCAATCACGCCATGAATGACCACCTTGTACTTTTGAACTGCATTCTTTTTCCTCTCCCATTTCGTACTACTATTTCTTCATTTTTTCATCTTCTTTCTGCTTCTTCAAGATCTTCAACATTTAAGCCTCACATAAATCTATTTGTTGATGTTAGATACTGTAGATCTAGGTAGATATATCTAGGTAGATTTAAGGCTCCCATAACTTTTTAAATACTTGTTTTCGTTTATATATGTTTGGTTTGCATTGATATATCTTCCTTTCTGTTTCTATTTGTTGAGATATATCTTCAAATCCTAATCTCACATATCTCTTCAAATCCTTTCTATGTCACTATTACATTATAAGTTGGGCAAAAGAATTTCGGACAATATAATTGATTCAATTTGTAAAATATTTGAATAAAAATTAGAGTTGGATATTCTTCTAACTAGAAATGAGCTCAAATAGTTCAAATAGATGTTCCCACTATTTGAATGAGATGATATTTTTTACAAGGATTTTTGAGATAAACAAATTAAATCAAAAAAATAAATTGCTTAATTTTAAAATATAAAGAGTTATTAGTTAAAAAGTTAAGAGATAAAAATCAAATAATTAAAATTATAAGAACCGATAATATACATTACAAGAAAATCATTAAATATTAATTAATTTTAAAATAAAAAATAATTAATTGTTATATTGTCTAAGTTAAATACTAGTTTTTAAACTAAAAAATTATTAGTATCTAAAATAGTTTATATTATTAATTTCTAAATTGGTATATAACATTAGCTACTAAGATTTTAGTTGTAGTTAAACTAGTTTAATTACTAATATTTTAATTAAAAGCTACTAATTAGTTAGTTGCTAAAACCTTAGAAAACAATGTTAGATATCAATTCACAAACTACTTTAGATATCAGTAATTTTTTAATTTATAAAATAATATCTAACTTAGTTAATATAATAACTAATTATTTTTTGTGTTTTTAAATTAGTTGGGCAAATTCACCTTGCACCTTCATAGCTTCTCCATGTAACTTTTTTTTTTTTTTTAAATTTCAACAATATCCTTCTAAGTATGGTGGAGAGTGTGATGTCTTCTTCTTTATTTTCAAGTGGTGGTGATTGCTTGTGGTGGTTGGTGGTAAACATTGGTGGTTGATGTCAGTTTTGTGGTGTTTTTACTAGTGGTAAATATGTTTTTGTTCACTAATTTTTTTCCATTTCTTTGGAAGCCACAATATCCATTAGAAAACAGCAAGATGCAGAAAAAGAGTACAAAAGTAAAAAAAATATTTATCTTCACATTGGGGAGCATCGAATATAATAAATCTTCTCATCAACCCTCTCGCATACTCAAATGATGGAACTACTTTCTCAAACGTTGGAGCTGGAGAAAAATGGAAGTGCTATGACTGGAAGGGAGGTATATGGGTGCGAGGTGCAACTAAAGTTATTAAAGAAGGTGAGATTATGTTTCATTTAGGGTTAAAACTTTTTTAAAAAGGTTAAAATCGACTTTTCCCAATTAATATCGAGGTGCAAAGGAAGGTATAGAGGTGGAGGAAGAATTTGACAATTAATTGATATTTAATTATTTTCTTGTAGTGATAACCAAGGGCAAATTCTTCCTACGCCTCCATACATTTTAATTCCAACAATATCCTTCTGAGTATGGTAGCAAGTGTTATGTCTTCTTCATTTTCAAGTGATGATGGTTGCTTGTGGTGGTTGGTGATTAAGGTAAGTTTTGTGATATTTTTATTAGTAGTAGTTGTGTTTTCATTCGCTTATTTTTTTTCCATTATTTTGGAAGCCACAAAACCCAAAAAAAAAACCAACAAAATACAAAAATTGAGTATAAAACTAAAAACAAAAACAAAAAAAATCACACTAGGAGACATGAAATACAACAAATCTTTTTCACTTATCCTTTCACATACACTTAAATAATGAAACTACTATCTCAAATGTTGCAGTTGTAGAATAATAGAAGTGATGCAGCTAGAAGGAAAATATGGGATGCATGAGTGCAACTGAGGTTATTTAAAAAGGTGAAATTATTTTTCATTTAGGATTATTTAATTTGTTTAGAAAGATTAAAACCGACTTTTCAAAAAATTAATATAGAGGTGCATGAGGAAGTTAAAACAAAATTTGCTTAACCAAGTCTCTTGGTAGATGATTAGAAAAATTATATGCTTAACCAAGCCTCTTCGTCTATGAGGTTTAGACACTCCTCTTAAATGGTGTGTCCGTGTTGGACACACGTATCGGACATCAACACTCATACGACACTCGTAGGACACGTATTGGTGAAATGTCTAATTCAAAAAATATTTGTTGGATTTCTGACAGTTCTAACACAATTTTAGAAAAGAAAAATACATTAATTTTTTAAAAACTCAAACTTATTGTATAAATTTTTATTATCATTATAAAAATAAAGAACAAATTCTTTTGAACCAGCCATGAAAAATATCTTTTTGCTTTAAAAAAAGCTAAAATATACTTGTGCACATAAATCTTTATTGTCAATTTATATAATTCATAATTATATAATATATAAATTATAAATTTGTATCCGTGTTTTATATTTTAGAGATCATACGTATCTCCGTATCCGTGTCGTATCAGTATCTGTACTACATAGCTCTTCGTAGACTCTTCGTAGACGATTAGCAAAATTATATACTTAACCAAGCCTCTTCGTAAATGATTAGCAAAATTATATTTTTTTATTGTAATCATATATATTCTACATGACTAGTTAGGAACATTTACATTATAAGAGATTTATTTGTTATATTTCTTTTACATTTGAATTCAAAACTATTAAAGAGAATTTAAACCAAATAAACACAGACCCACACAAAAAATAAAAAATAAAAATAAAAATAAAAATATATATATATATATATATATATATATATATATATATATATATATATATATATATATATATCAAGCCATAATGTCACAAGAATTTAAATTGTTGAGTGACTAATTTAACAAATAAAACTTAAAAAATTAATGTTACAACACCTTATCTTTAGAGGACTAATTTGAGATTTACTCTAAACTATTTACTTTCTTTCACCAAATAACTTGAACCGTGAGTGGTAAAAGTTGTATGATATAACAGCAAAGTCTTCGACAATATAATTTTAGAAGTAAATAAGTGTTTACATTGCTCCATTTTTTCAATTTAATTGCTTGTTTGGATATATGCAAAACCAGTGCCTGCAGTCACAGCACCGTGTGAAACAGGAAAATACGCAATAACTACGACTAATTGCGTCGCTTATAACGTAAATCACATTTCAGGTTAACCATTAAAACACGCACTAATAAAGAATATCAAGAGTGATAAGACGTGTTAATTATGAAAATCATTCATGTGATTTTCAGCAGGCACGAGATAATTATTTTTTCTCATCCCTAATTTTAAACATTAATCCCTCATCAAATACATGTAAACAAAAACCACTTTAAACCCAACAGCCACATTCAAAATAAAAATATTTTTACAATAATAAAAAATTATAAATAAAAAAGTAACACAATATATGTATGTATGTATTATGTTACTTTCATTTACTCCTATAAAAATAAGTTTACACATTAAAATCTTACTTGAAAACTCAGTTTTGTAAAAGCAAAAATTACGATCGGTTTAACAAATTGGAAACCTAAATTTAAATTTGCACGTAATTCAAACATCATCATCAATCATAGTTATTAGTGTCTGGATTCATCATTGAAAATCATGTCCAGACACTAACTCACATGATTTTAGATAAACACTCGTGTGTTGTGCTCAAAATTAACTTGAAGTTGAAAGAACCTCAAAAACCTTTCACATTAGATCACAAAATAGAAGAGTACTAAGTGGAATCTAAAATAAAAACATGAAATCATAATATGAATTTTGAAGTCAAATTTGCAAATACAGCTCCGAAACACAGACTTAGTTTTGAGAAGAAAACATGTTGAAAAATGGATGCATTGAATGAAGGTGAATGGCTATGTTGTTTCATTTATCCCAGCTGCACGTCAAGTTGTCAACCCAAATGCAGCAAGATTTCATCTTTTATTCAAAGTCTCATTACTCTCTTCAAAATGCATGGAGCCCATTAATGATGTCAAGCCACAAAAGGTATCCAAACTGTCAATATCTGCCTGCCCCCACATCCCCCCCTTGCATAAATCCCTCACCAACTTCTCAATTCATGCACATTTCTCTCTCTACAACAATATATAATATATATGTGTATATATATATATATATATATATGTGTGTGTGTGTGTGTGTGTGAAAAAGTATAAACAAATAGATTTATTACAGCAGAAGGTAAACAAAGAACAATGAAAATATGAATAATAATAATATTAAGTCTCTTCACAGGAAGTCAATGCCCGAACCATACACATTTTTATGGAGTGCTAGCTAATCTGGGAATGTAGAGAAGAAAACACCCCTATGTGTATATATAAATATATATATATATGGTGCGTTCTTGACTCCCTGACTGTGACTACTACTGTTACTACTACTGCTCATAAGGCTATTTCTGCTACTTCTTGTTCAAAACCAAGTATGCAAAATAACAAACAATAATATATTTTTTTTCTTTTGAAAAGAAGCAACTTACTTAAGCTTACCCTTGAAAATAAAAGAAAATAAATTGGTAGTTGGTGTAAAAGGTAATGAAAGATGAAGCTTTGAAGCAAAATACAGCTCTCATCAGCTGGAGCAGTAAATAATGAGGCCTTGTGGTCTTGATGAGGGGGCATTGAAGTCCCAACTAACCCAAAACACTTCTCCCTCACATTGATTATAGCACCAGCACAAACAGCCTCAGGTCTGAACCATTTCTGATAAGCATATTTAAGGAAGGGGGAGGGTAGAGTGAGTAAAGGAAACTAACTAGCACACAAGCATGCAGCAGGTCCTCATCAGGAACTAGGACAATTCAAGGCAGCCTTTATTTGCTGGACAGTGTTGCCGATGAGGCTATTAACAGTGGTCACCGACTCAAAGTTGAGTTTGGCAGATGGTAAACTGCTCACTAGGATTTGGAATGCAACAGTGATGAGTGATCCCCCAGAGCCCCCCATGACCCTGCCTGAACTTGTGCTGGTTGAGGCCCCTCCACCATCTTGCTCAGCTTGCCCATCAGGTGAAATTGTGAAGCCTGAGGGAAGGAGGGGAATGTATGAAGGGTCTTCACCACTCATTGCTATGTTGATGGCTGGAAGATCAACTGGACAATACACCACTAGGGAACCTGAAGAGTCCACACAGCTCTCCTGGAGGATCAGCATGTTGTTTTGACTTGTGTTGAAAGCCTGGAATTAAGTGGACAAGTAGACATTGTAAGATGAAAAGTGGAAAAACACACTTTGGTTGCAAAAGGGACATCAAAATTTTATGGCTTAAACAATACAACCATGGTTTCTTACATTGGCATTCAATCACAAACTTAATGAATTGTAGGTTCATGAATTCTATAATCAGTATATTAAAGGTCATATCGAAGACGATATACATCAAAGGTCCTTTAAATTCTACTTGGTCTCTAGATTTTAATGAAAATAATGCATTTTAAGTTGATCATGATGGACAAAAGCACATGGTTGTTTGCAACATTTTATGACTAAACAAATAGCAGTTTAATAGGGACTAAGTTGAGAAAATAAAATAAAGAAGACATGTTTTTAGGGATTGATTGACAACAATTTAAATGAAAATTCAACTAGATGATGGAGAGAAAACATGTCTTACCCGAAGCACAGATATGCAGTTACCAGGGTGTGCCCCATTAGCAATATGAGCAACCTCTTGCACAGCATTGCCATTGGAAAGAACATCCCACTAAGACGACAACAAGAACAACAAAATGTTAAAACATTCCAGAAGAGAAAAACGTCAGCTAAGACAAATAAGTCAAACATGTCACAACCTGAGGTCTTTTCTTTTCATCCTTGAAGAAATTGAACACAGTTTGTGGAGGAATTGGGAGCCAAATGGTGGTGGCTGCACTTAGCACCACGCCATTAGGTTGCCCAGGGTCTGTGCTCTTATGCACAGTGACTCTGACTCCAATCTCATTCATCCCACTACCAGAGAGTGTGGTCCATCGGTGCCCAGCTGATGCACTAATGCTTGCACAAAAATTGGTAACCATCCTTTGTGCAAGTTTCATCATGCTTCTCTTGCCCTCAGGTGAGGGAATCACTGAAAAAAAAAAATTAAACTATCAAGTTCGAATCATAGCTAGAAATTAAACAGTAGTTTGTAACAGTACAATTTGTATACCTCCCCCAAGATCGCGGGTGGAATTGCTCGTCACCATTAGACAAGCAATCCTTTCACACATCCTCTGAAGTGTAGTTAGCCATCTTTGAGCTCCAAATGCAATGCCACTATAAATCATGTTTCTATAGAGCCTATGAACTGGAGTTTTATCTTCAACCTCTACATGTTCAATCCAGGTAACCTAAGTGATAACAAAAAAGAGTAAACAAAATTGCACGTTCAGGGGTATCAAAGCAGTCAACAGTAGCATGTAGTGTTTAAGGTTACCTTGGAATATCCATTAGGCAAGTCTTGGATAAAGACACCAGAAGGCAGACGATGAGATCGAAATTGAGGAGCAAATTGGTTGTCTTGAGGAAAATCATATGAAACATCTACTATCGCCCATAAGCCTTGTTCAATTTGCTGACAGTAACGCAGGAAGTAGAACTCTCTAGTAGAAACAAGTGGAGAAAGCACTTGCAACTCCTCATACATCTACAACATACGAAAAAAAAAAAAGTTGAACAAAACAAGAATGAAAATTGTAAGAAAATAATGGACAAATTTTCAACATACCAATTGCAAACAACCGCTATGACCCCCCATCATTCCAGAAGATATAACCTCAATTGTTCTTGCCGTTGTGACAACGGTGGGAAACAGCTCCATCCACTTGTTCTGCAAAACAAATCATGATATTTGAATAATTTAGAGAACTGAATTGAATTGAAGGTTTCAATATTCGGCAATCTAGAACTAAACAAATGCGAGGATAAGATTATCAAAGAACTTCTTACCGGGTCCATAAACATGTCAACCAAAGTTAAGCCATTCATAATTACAACTCCTGAATCTCTTGAAGCTTCAACATGAACATTGGGGTTCTTCATGTGACCATTAGCCTTGGGGAACATTCTCTCATAGGTATCAAGATCAAGGACATCCCTCCCATCAGCACCTTTCATCCACAAGGGCTCATTTGTCTGCAATAGCCTGATCATTTCTTCCATTCCATTTGAGGCAATGTCTGACATGAGGGACTTATCCATGTCCGAAAGACACGCAGGTTGGAAAGAAGGCACATTCGGCATGGACGATGAACTCCCGGGGAGAAGATCAAGATCAAGTGAAGGGCCACCCAACCCTTGGCTTGCAAAACTCCCCATTGACAAGTCCAGAGAAGATATATGAATAGGCTGAACAGGTGGGAGTTGAGAAATCGGCCTTCCGATGTACTTAGCTGCAATGCTAGATACTCTATCAAGCTGCAAATTGAACCAATCTTTCAATGGATATACATTCACATTCATAAATCTAAACAAAGAATTAATGAATTAGAAAGCCTTTGCACCTCCTCTTTGAGTTGAGCATTCTCCAATCTCAACTTTTGCTCATCAAAATAACAATCGTCATTGATAGGAGGACCACCACAAGAAGGGCAAATAACGTTTTTCAAGGCCTCCCTTATGGCTATGTTCTCGCAACGTATCTTGTCATTCTCTTGCCGTAGCGCAGAATTATCAGCTCTCTCATGCTGAGCCTGAATTGTTCAATTAATCAAAAGAACAAAGTCTCATAATCAGGAATGAAACGTACAAAAACATAACCACTTAAAAAACTAAACTTTTTTAGAATCCAAAGAAAAAAATGGAAGAACAAAATATTACCTTCATCTGGGTCCTCCTGTTCTGGAACCAAAACTTGATCTGTCTAGGCGCCAAGCCTAACTCCCTACTTAACTGCATCCGTTGCTTCTCATCAGGGTGAGGACACTCCTTGAACATCCTGGAAAAACACCAAACAGACAGAAAGAAAAAGAGAGAGGGACCACAAAATTAGAAGGGTGCAAATGAGTTTTTTTAACTGTTCATGAAGAAGCAACATCAAAAAAAGGAATGCAAAAAGACATCACATAAAACAAGGAAATGAGAACACCAAAAGTTTGAATAGAAATGAATAAAAGAAGAATGGTCCTTACGATTCAAGCCTCTGAATCTGGTTAGCTGTGTGACGGTGGTAACGCTTCTTCCTTCTCTGGGAATCAGAAGAACCATCATGGTGATGATGGAGATCACCAGGAGACCCACTTCCATACTCCATTCTTGTCTTTTTCTCTCTTTCTAATTCTCTCTCTCTTGATCACTCCCACCACCACCACTTTCTCTCCACTGAATCAGCTACTCCCATGACATCATAACCATTGAGAAACTAAACAAGAACACAGAGAAGAAACAAAAAAAGCTTAAGAAACAGGAAGAAGAAGAAGAAGAAGAAACAAGGGAATTTGGAAAGTGGGTGTGAAAAAAGAGAGAGAACTTTTTGTGATGTGATTTTGATGGGTAAGGCTACAAGGCTATATGGCTATTATGCTGTGTGTGTTTTGAGAAGCAAAGTGAAATGGCAAACACAATAACATCATAACATCAACAATCAAAACAACACATATAATTTTATTAATTATATATTATTCTGAAACGGCTGTGACCATCAAAGATAGCGGCATGATTTGAGAGAGAGAGAGAGTTATGGCAAATCTCAAGGGATGCTCCATAGAGAAGATGCTGTGCTGCTGATCTAATAATCAACCAAGGAAAACGAAAAAAAAAAAAACATTCACTCACCAACACAACACCACCATACCACACCACCTCTTCTTCTCTTCCTCTCTCTCTCTATATATATATAAACTCTTGTCTGTGTTTGCACCTATGAATGAATGAATGAACACACTTACTTGTACCCTTTTAAAGAATAGTATAATATAATATATTATAATATATGTATGTGTATATTGATTATATGGTGTCACAAAGTGAAAAGAAAGCGTAACTGATGGAGGGGCTTTTAAAGCGTCGTTGGCTTTGTGAGAGAGAACGCGGAGAAAGAAAGGAAGAGACTTAAAGAGGTGCTATCTAATCTCTATCTATCTACACTCACACACTGCACTACACTACTACTTCTACATCATCATCATCATAATAATAATAATACACACTAACTCTCTTTCTCTCTCTTCATTTCTTTTCTTTCTCTCTCCTAGAGTGGTACAGCCACACCACCAGGGTGTGCCCCAGTTGAGACTTTAATGAGGAACCGGTTTCCGGGTAGCCGGAGCAACGCCGTGGCACGGCTGCACGTGGCGGGGGTTTTGTTTCCGCCACCCTCTTTCTCTGTCTTCATTTATGGTTATGCATGCCCTTGAGTTTTCTCTCTCTTGGTTTTCCATTCTGAGGTCACACACATGCTGCGAGGGGTGCCAAAAGTCAAACGTTGGTATCCCATTGGGGGAGTTAAGGATTAGAATCATGCGAGGTTGGCACCTTTCAAATTTACCCACGAATGAAAACCAACCAATGCATGCTAGTTGCAGTAAAAATCAAAATTCTAGACTTTTCTTTTTTACATAATGACATTAAAATTAGAATTTATGATTTTATGTGTCTTAATTAAATTTCTGACTACTAAACGACACTAATACTTATTTTTTTCTATTTTCTGTTGAAGTTATGTTTGGTTCATTAAATATTAATAATATAATTATGAGATAAAAAAAATTTATGTTTTAATCGTATTAATTGAATTTTTTGAGTATCATAAATATATTATTTCAGATAGTCTCATTTCTAATGATGTTAATTTGGTTCTTTAAATATCATAATTATACAATTTCACTCACCTTTGCATTAGAATATGAATTAGAACACACTGCTATGAAATTAACTTATTGTGATCGTTAGGAGACCTAATTAAAACTTAAGGAACTAAATCAACTAAAGTATGATACTCAAGGATTAGCTGGATAATTAATTGTTTCCCTTTGGGACAAATTAGGGAGTTAAGATTGTTTTTTCTATACTATATGATTTAAGATAATTCGTTTTAATAAAATAATTGAGTATGCTAAATTATAAGAGAAAAATTATTCTTATTATATAAACAATTAATTATATGATTTGAGTAATAAATGGTCTATATATAGAAGAAATACTGTAATTCAATTATAAGCTGCTTTATAAATAACGACACTTGAAAACTAAGATCTTATACTGATTGACTGTCTAATTTTTGTTTTATATTAATAGAACATTAAAATTAAACTTATTATATAATTATAATTAATTAATATTTTCTTGAAAAAAGTAATTGGAGTGCAAAATTAATTAATACTTTCTTGTAATCCGAGATAGAGATAGGAAGGACAATATAGTGGGGCGGGTGTCACTTTGACTATCTTATCTTCAGTTTAGAAGTAAAAATTTATTATTATTTCTATCTTAATTGTGTGTGAAACTTTTGTCACATCTTCCTTTTCATATCCAAATTTTTGTTCCATCTTCATTTCCATTGACAATGTGTATATTTGTACTTATGCCCATATTTGTTCCTTTTTTTTTCAAGTATTAATTAAATAATTTTTTTATAAAAATTAAAAAGCACAAAAAAAGTATATGATATTATCAAGTTTTAATGTCAAAAGCACACACATTGTAAATATTTATGCAATTTAACATTTGAAACTTGAAATTGAGAGAGCTAGATGTTTTTATATGAAAATAAAAAAGTAAAATATTTTAAAAAAAGAATTAGAAATAATCAAATTTATATTTTAAAAATTATTTATTTTAATGACATTGATATTTGTGTTTCGTGAAATGCAATACATTATTTGTTTGAATAAAATCGCACAAAAAAAAAGTGTAATCAAAATTGTGATAAGAAGATAATGCAGCTTAAAAATAAAACTAAGAATAAAAGAATCCGGTAAAAATAAATTATTTAGATTACCTAATAAATTAAGAAAAATTAAATATTACCTATATTTATACTTGTCAACACAAAAGTAATAAAAAAAATTTAAATAATATCTTAAAAAAAATTATTTGCCATCTAATCTTAACTGAAAAAGAATTTAAGCTAATATTTATACTCATTCTTAATCAATACAAAAATAATCAAAAACAAATTTAAATAATATCTCAAAAGAAAAATTTATTTGTCATCTAATATTAAGTGAAAAAGAGTTTCAGTAAAAAGATATGTCATAAAATAACAAATTAAATAAAAAATATTAAGTATGAGAATATCAACTAACTTTACATGTATAATTTTTTTTATCTAATATAATAAGATTACTAGTTCTTTTATAATAATCATTTTTGGAATTTAATTATCATATTTTTATAATAAAAACATATTGTTATTCGAAAGTAGATTATTATGTATGTATAAATTATTATTTTTATAATAATTGTGTTATAATTTATATTTAAAATTTTTTATTAATTTAGAATATAAGTTTATTTACACTAATAATACATAAAAAATATTTTTAATTTTAAAACTTGTATATAAAACTACTTATTTTATTTACTAATTGATAATATTTTTATCAGTACAATATAACATTATTAATTGCTATGTATATACTTTAAAATGTATTGTAAAAAAAAAAAACCTAATATATGTACATTCATCGTCTTCCTACAAATATCCGAAAAATATAGATAAATGTAATAAAGTATAGAAATTAATGGTTATGTTTAAATTTATTGTAAAAAATAGTAACTTTATTGTTTACATGATAATTATATATCAATCCCTTAAGCAATCCCTTATGAGAGAGATAAAACTTACCATTTATGGAATGAAATGGTTTATAACCTCATCTTGTTAATTCCTTAGTATGAACACAATTATGATTTTGAAATCTTATTGATAGAAATTAAATAGGAAAAAAGTACACATGAATTTTAAGGATGAACTAATGTTATTAAATCCAACCTAACCATTTTTTTTTCTTAATTTTCAATGTGGGATCTATATATGTGTCCATGTGTGTAAATGTGAATCTGGACAAATTATCATAAAATATAAGACTATTAATTAGGCCATTCAAGCAAGCAATAGTAATATATATATATATATATATGAAACTATTGTACCAATTAATTTTCCAAATTATTTTAGAATTTAAAACCTAAAAGAAATAACTATTTCATTGTTATTGTAGTTTCTATCCCTATTATTGTCATATTCATTAACATATTATTATCACTTTTAGTTCAGGTAATTGTTATCGCCATTATTATTATTATTTATTATGTTTGTTACTACTACTATTATTATTATTTATATATATTTGTTATTATTGGTAGTGTTACTTGTCTCAAAGGTTATAGTGGGAGTGACACTAATCATAAAGTAATGATAACAATTAGTAGATCAAGATTATTCAAACAATTTTTTTTTTGTTAAATTAAATATTCAGCTTTTTATTGTTGGTATTTTTTTTATTCTTTCCTTTGAATTTTGATTAAAAGGAAGTGTTGTTAAAGTAGGGTTAAAATTTTGGGAGTTTCAATAGCATAATAATAGTGTAATTTGGAGTTTTAAAGATGTACATGTACAATTTTGCTAATGACACACTATTTCTAGTTAAGGGGAATTAATTAAATTCTATCTGTTTATTTTTTATTCAATTGAAAATATGATATGTATTGTTAGGTTAAATTGAAGTAGAGATATTTGAAGTTAAGATATAATTGCACATAAGTATATATTATTATGGAATTAGAGTATTTCAATAAAGTTAATAATGACTTATAACAATGGTTGAAATGTATATTTGGTGTTGTGGATTATTAAAACATAATGTCATTGATAGAGTGGTGATTAAAATCATACTTAGAACCTGAAATATTGTGATTTTAGATTGATATTGCTCAAACAATGGATTATTGCTTAAGTGATGCTTAAGGGGTGAGTAATCATTGCAAGTATCACTCAATACTCGAGCATCATTATGGACGGTCAAACATCAAAGCATATCACTCAAGTTATTATTTGAGGCTTAAGTGGAAGAGATATATCAAGATAATTATCTCTCATTTGTGATACTCAAAGCTCAAACAGAGAAGTGGTTGCTAAAGCGTTAAAGTGTGAAATAATGCATGATGTTTTGGAACTTGTTAAATTATGTAACAAGTATATTCTCATTCAAGTGACAATGTAATTGCTCAAGTATTGAGGTAAGATGCATGATATTTTTAAAACTTATTCAATTATGGGAGTAGTTTTGCTCATGTGTTATGATAACGCTTAAGCGATAGATATTGGTCACTCAAGCTATATGTAAGCATTTGATCAAGAGAGGTTGAATCAATTATTTCTCCCATGGAATTAGTTTCCCTTAAGTTATGTGCAGTTTCTCAAGGCACATTGATTGAGCAAGTTTATCTAGCTTGAGCGGCCTTACTTCCTTACATAAAGGAAGACTTCTTAGCTTGAGCCATACCAACTCTAAAGGAGAGAAAATTGGTTTGATCTCTCACATTGCAATGCTCACTCAACACTTAAGCGTCCACTATTTAAGTGTCATCTTCGTGCTTGAGCGATGTTACTAGATGAAAAATCCAATAAGTTTAAAAACATCAGACACTCCTACCCATGAATGTTTGAGCAACCATATTGTTGCTTAAGTGTTAGCACGTAATTCCATGTGCTCAATTATTCCAAAAACATATGCACCACCACCACATCTCAATTCTTGAGCAACCTTTTATTGCTTAAGCGTCACTTGCTCTAGAATAGAGAGATCACTCTCGACCTCTTCTTTGCTCAGGCCACGAGGGATAGCTTGAGCAATATGTTGTGTTGCTTGAGCATCTAGGATACTGTTTGAACAATATTGAATGATGTATACAATGGTGACTCACTACTTAAATGTCACTTGAGTAGTAGCCTATTACTTGAATGATATTAACCCATAAACACATATTTGACCAATGGATAGTTTAACAAATTTCAATTTTAAAATTTACTCCAAATTGTCAATTAAAACACTAATATGTTGTGTCACACTTTTACTTTTAAAATCATATTTAGAACCTCCAACAATTATATAAATACTTGAATAATCATCCTTTAACTAATATTCAATTTTAATCATCACAATTCCACACATTTAAATAATTTCCCATTAAATAAATGTTATAATTAACTCCTCTTATTCAGAGGTAGTAAGCCTATTAGAAAAACCCCTTTCAAATACTTTCAGAATACTAATGTCTCAACTAAACTTTTAAAATTCCAATGTGTTAATATTTATACCGTCGACATCTTCCCTTAATCAGAACTCCAAAAGAAGACAAATAAGTTAAATCCACAATAGAAAACTAAATCCTTACTTAGATCAAGAATTTGATTGGTCTTGATCTAATAGCTACTATCTCTTCAATGATATAATTTGTTTACAAAACAGATAACTTTAGAATCCACAATTATAGAGAGAGTTTAGAGAGATTTAAGTTTTAAGAAAGATAAAATTTCTAATAACAATAATGTAGGGTAATATAAACTTTGATTTAGCTATTACTGATAAAATATCAATTAACATTGTGCAAAGTACATCATACTTCAAGTAATATTTGTTGAAAGAAATGTAGTAACTTTTCTGTAAATAAAAGGTCACGTACTACATTGAGTTCTAGTCCAATAGATGTATATCCACATACTACATCAATTCATCTGGTAATCAATATAGTACATAGATACTACTTCAGTTGGACTAGCAACCAATATATTGTATCCTAACCTAAAAATGTGAATACACAACAACCCTTATCACTTTCCATAATTTTTATGCACAATCTCGTTATCACTTTATCCCTTTATGTCATGATACTAGTTTTCTTCTCCCTTGCTCTCCTGTGTCTATCTTCATGCCATGACCACATTGCCTTATTTCCCTCATTTTTGCATTCTCATGCCATCTTATTTTCGTCACTCTTTTTTACCTTTGTTGTCAAAGTCATGAAGAATTTCAATATTGTCTCCCTTTATTATGGGTCTTCTCCTCCCTCTCTTCCTTTTCTCCTAATGCATCTCCTCGCACTAAGTGAAGGGTTCCTCCCAACATTTCTATTACAATAAACTTTATTAGTTTTTTAAGAATTAACTTAGTTAATATTAATATATTAGTGAAATAAGCAACAGGGAAACTTTGAGTAAGACTATTCGTTATGTATTAGATTTGGACCATAATATGTACGTGTATTGTGAAATTTTGGGACCCAATAATAACATACTTTACAATTTTCAAGAATTATCTCATTCGTATTTTTAAATTTTAAATAATAAAAAACTAATATATATTGTATGTAGTGCAACTATTTACAAACAAAGAGCTATTAACCATATCAACATATAGAATAGAGTTGTCACGCATGATAATTTATATAAAAGAACAATTGTGACATGATATGAGTTATATGTCATGTGTGGAGAAACAAAAGAGTTAGTCACTCAATCATCTACTTTTTAGTTGTTGGGTAATTGGGTGTGTGCGATATGTGTGACAAATGGGCCAGAGTGAGAACATCACATCATAACTTAACTAAATGTCACCATAATCAATTTATACTCCTAATGTTGAATAAGGAAGGAAACATAATTTGGTGTTGCATGTGGGTGACTATTGCATGGAATGAAATCTGAGGAGATATTTTCAAAAGTCTAAGTAAATCATGGGCTTGGATATATGTAAATTGTTAATAGCAAGTTTCCCGCATTGAGATTGATGTCTTGATCCAATAACTTATTTAAAATATATTAAGTGATAATCCTTGACTAAGTGCTTTATTGTTGGATACAAATAACACAATCATACAAGCATATGAGTGAAGCAACGTTTTTTTTGAAGCAACATTTATTAAAGGACAACCAAGTAGGGCAGTATTTTCTCAAACACTAAATTAGGCTCCACCTTGTACTAAATCCAATATTGTCTTTTGCATCACCTTAGTGGCCCCCCTCTGGTCACAAGCTAGAGTTACCAAGCTCGGCATGAGTATGCTATGAGAAATATACACATTATTATGTGTAGTGATAATACTATGTTCATATGCTCAATCCAATAGTAGACAAGATTTTACAAGCATATTAGATAATTTTGGAGCAGCTATTTTTTTCTTTTTGAAAATGTTATCATTGACTCTTTCATTGATAAGCAAAACTAGAGGATAAGGAGGATATAAAAGAGTGTTAAGAGTTGTTTGTATATAATGGAGAGAGTATGTTTTTATATATATTTTATTTTATTATGTATTTTTTATTACATAACAAATATATTGGTTGAAGTAACTCAAGTATTTTTTATGTAATGTATTTTTCTTTATTGATAAAAAATACTTTTAAAATAATTTTCTTATATGGAAAATTGTATAACAAATATTTATATATGTATATGGGTTGATATTTATATATGTATATGGGTTGAAACATATTTGTTCTTTTTTTTAAAAAAATTATTCTTTTTGTTAAATAAAAAAAATATTTATGAATATTTAAAGGAGTTACTTATTAATACTATAAGCAGGATATCAAACAAATAAAAAATCAATTAAATATTTCTATAAATGCAAAATATAACGACTCATCAAGGATTCAAATTTTTAAAAGGATAAGTTTTAGATCTACCAATGCGATTTATATCTTGTTATAAAAGAACTAAATGATTAAATTATCTTTTATAATATTTGAAAATATCCTATCATAGAAATTTAACACATAGAAATAATTTAGAAAAAAAAATGTTGTGTGGACAAGTTTTTTATTCATTTTTGTTGATAATCGAATAATAATATGAATGGACATTTAAGAAAAATTAATATTAATTACTCTAACCGTTAAAGGTGCATATTTAATTCCACTACACTCGTACATTATTATCAAATTAGTGAAATAACTCTGCATTTCAACCTGTAAAAAATTAATTAAGCAATGGAACTATTAATTAAATTAATAATGATTTTTTACGTTAGAATGAAAACTATTTGTTAGAAGTGGTATTAGAAAAATAAATAAATAAAATTTAATATCATGAAAAAAATATTAAACAAAATTTAATTTTAGAGAAAAAATAATTAATTACTATCTTAACTAAATTAAATATTATTTGAGAGATTAAAAGAATTATTAGTATATAAATTAATTTCTATTATTAATAAATAATTTTTAAATTGATATCTAATTAACTATCAAAGTCTTAATTATCAATTTTAAAATCTAAATAATTAGTAGATGAAACATTAGTAACTAATTATATGTTAATTTAAAAACTATTATAATTTTTTTAGTTTTATAAAATAATATTTAATTTAATTAATATAACACCTAATTATTTGTATCTAAAATTAATTTTTATTTTGTTCTTATCGGTTGACCTATGTGGAAAACTTCTCTTCTAACTTGTCTCTTCTGGAAACTAATCTGCGTCTCCTTATTATACTGAAAGATGACTCCATTAATAGAGAGACGCCCTACCTGATCATCATATTTAATACACTACAAGAAAATCATTGATTAGAAATCAATTTTAGAGACAAAAAATAATTAGTTGTTATAGTGACCAAATTAGATACCATTTTGAAAACTAAAAATTTTCGGTTTCTAAATTAGTTTCTATTATTGTTAAATGGTTTCTAAATTGGTATCTAATTAGCTATCAAGGTTTTTGCTATCAAATTTATAATCTAAATAATTGGTAGTTAAAATCTTGGTAGCTAATTAGATACCAATTTAGAAACTATTTAATTATAATAGAAACTAATTTAGAAACCAAAAAATTTTTTAGTCTTCAAAATAGTCTCTAATTTGATTATTATAGTAACTAATTATTTTTTTTTCTAAAATTAATTTTTATTTAATAATTTTTTTTTAGTAATAAGTTTTTTTAATATATGTACAATGTCTCAACTGTGGTACCGCAGAGAAGGTTGAGTTTTTCTCCATTTCAATTAATGGATGTTTATTAAAGTTGTAACATAATATTCTGGTTAGGAAAGCATGATCCATTTCATTTGTCTGGTTTGGTGTTAATAAAGTTAAATATAGACATGTTATAGATATTTAAGTTTAAAACTACTTTTGTTAATTTCTATTGTAAGATTAGTCTTTGGTTCAGTGTAAGGAAATAAATCCGTGATTAATATTTTTGAAAGAAAATTAATTAACATTTTTAAGTAAGAAAACTTCTAACTATTTTCCTTTGGCAAAGTAACCATAAAGTTTGGTGAATAAAATCAAGTAACTATTTCGGTAGCTTAGTATTAGACTGATGAGTTTAAGGTGCAATTTTACAAAAATTGATATCTGATCTTAATTAAAAAAAATCGAATTAATTAGTATTTCAGTGAGTAACTTAATGATTTTAAATTACATAAAAAAAAGTAATGATTTTAAGAACCCAACCCCAAGTTAATAATAGTGCTATTGAAGTATTGATCAATAAAATAAAATAAATCATAATAACAGTGTCATTAATATTATTAAACAATCATTACTAGAATCCCAAATTATAATTAATAAAAAATACAACTTAGTTTTTGGCCTGTGAAAGTTTTGCAAGCACAACTTAGTTTATATTTAGTTATCAATTTTAGACACTACGTAGACTATGTTTATATAAAAAAAAAATACAAATCACTAAAACTATATAATTTATTAATTAAAAGTAAAAAAGACAAACTATTTTTTACTTAATTTTTAAATGATTAAAAACATTTAAACTTATTGATTTAGATAATTTCTTCATAATTTTTTTAAAAAAAAATCTATAAACTAAATTTATTTTTTATCTAAGTTATAGAGGAGAGAAAAATTATGTATGGATTATAGTGTTATCCAATCACTAACAATGTTTTCACTCCATTTGCTTCATTTTATTTGTCCTCTAATTGTTTTATAGAAACCAATTAATCAGTGAAATATTTTTTTGTTCTAATAAAATAGTTTGCTTTTCCTATTTTAATTTTTTTATTTTCACCAAAATGAATATATATGTATAAATTAATTAAATATTAGAAGACTCATAAATAAACATATAAACATATATATATATATATAGTTAATAAAAGAATGATGAGTGTAATTTTGAAATTTGCAAATAATATATAAATAGAAATAAGAATTATCCAAAAGTTCGAAAATTATAAAAAAAAAAACTCGAGGAGGTGTGTATTTTTATGATAAATACCTTAAAAGTGATATAAAAATTAGATGTGTGATTAAATTAATATAAAGATGAGAATAATTTGAAGTCAAGAAATGTATTAAAAGTCCATTGCCGCCAAACCTATTAGAGGGAAGGGCACACCTCCCCACGTGTCTCGGGCTGCCCGAGTAAACAAGTACTTCAACCCATTGACTATCATCACCTCCTCACTCATCAATTCCTCTAAACACTTTCACCATCACAAAAATCACACAAAATTCATTTCACTATGTCAACGTCATTCACTATTCTTCATAAAAAAATTGCTTGCATTAATGAATATTAGGCATATCAAACATTCAAGTAAAACTACATTCTCCTTCCTCATGTTAAAAAACTTGCCTTCATTTCATGATTAAGAAAATATTTTGTTTCTTTAAAAAAATCACTCATACATTTGAATTCCTAAGTAGCATACAATATATGAGTTTTAAAACTATGAAGTTATGATATTTTTTTATCGATGAAAAAAATAATAAATAAATATGAAGTATTTTAAAAATACTTCAATAATATTATATAATATAGATTATGTATGTGCATATATAACTCTAAAAAGTAATAAGGTCATCATCACCTATATTAGCATTTATCCAAAAAAACCAACCTTATCAATATTATTTAATTTTTTTTATTAGTAAAGGGAGAAAAAAATGAATAAATTTGAGTATTTTAGAGATATTTCAACCCTTATACAAAAATTCAATGCATAATTACTTCATTGGGAATTACAATAAGATTCATATACCACCAGCATGAGCAAAAACCTTAGATATAGAACCCAGAACACATGTGTTAATAATCCTAAATCACTGTAAAAATATAATAGATAAAGTCTTATGTGGGCATGAGTTACAATCAGATTGAACTAAACAATCTTACAAAATAACCTGATATCATGATTTTCTTTTACAAAACCACCCGATAAAGTTATGATATGCGTGATTTGACTTTTGATTTATGTTTTAATCTAGATTTTTAAACTTGTGTATTCAATTTATTTTTCATGTTGCATTTTTTATTCTTCTAGGTTTTAATCAATTTAGACATTTGAGTTACCATTTAAAATGCTTGTATAAAAATTGTAAATTATTTTTGCAATATGATAGCTAATAAAATAGAGTTCTCAAACCCAATCCATGGTTACCAAGCAAAAGTTAAGTTAATTTACCTTTTGGTGAAGCAAAAAGAAAACAAAATCTAGCCCTACCTATCCCAAAGTTTGTAGGTTCGAAAGTTTGACATATTTGATAAAAGGAAATCAAAGATGCAAAAAATAATTATGATAAAAGGATGAAAATAAAACTGGCATTTATTTGTTAAAAAAAGAAAAAAATTATCAAAAAAATTTTGAGGTCACTAAAACTAAAATAACTCAATTATTTTATAGCATGTTTGGAAATATATTTGTTGTGTCTTACAAGAACATCTATGTTAATGCAAATTATTGTTTTTGCAAATCACAAATGACATAGCTTTAATTATAAGCTTTCGATTAGCCTTTTTAATACACATTTGGATTATAAAAAACAAACTACATTTAAAAAAATTGTGTAACCAAAGGATATATAATGTATTTTTAAATCGACATTAAACATATAATGTAGTAGTATTACTTAAATGATGAAATACTATATAATTTAAAAATATTTTAATTAAATTAGTTAACCACTAACTCGTCTTAACCTATAAATTATTTGAACTAAGTTAAAATAAGTTGAAAATAAAAGTAAAAATAATAAGTTATTCATCCCAATTAATTTTATCTAACTTAACTCAAAATCTAAAATCATAGTGACATGTATAAATAGTGGGTTTGATGAAGGTTTAGATGTAACCTTTTTTGTTAGAATAGGTATATTGGGGTTATGTGTATATTGGAATATCCTTCATATGCTCCAATTGAATTATTTTTTCATTGTTTATAAAAAAAAAAGGTTAACATAAAATACTCTCTAAACTAACTCCATACAACAATATATTTTCATTTTTACCGCAATATTCTATTAGAAATTAGAATATTAATTACATCAATTTTGATAAATAAATTGTTCTAATTGGTTGAGTGGCACTGCATTTCTTATAATTACCGTGAGCCCAATTACGCCTCTCAATTAGGGTTGCTAAAAAATCTTTGAACTAAACTAAATTGGTATTGAACTAAATTTAATTACATAAAAAACCTAAATAGTATAAAAAATATTAATTGAATAATTTAATTTTTTAAAAAATTCACAAATAAAACTGTTTTAACTAAATTAAGCTATATCTTACGGGTTTAGAAAATATACTCTAAAATAATATGTTCATTGATAGATTAAGAAATTCTAAAATAATTTAATTATTTTTGTACAGTTAAACTTAGTTGCAGTTCATTTAAACTATTATATAATTTATTTCAGTCTGCCGAACAATTTTTAAAGTTTAACTCTAGAATAGTTCAGTTCCATTCAATTCAATCCATGCATTTCTCCAACGCACTCTTATCACAATGTCAAGGTCATGATATCCTCTATGTGGATATTTTGTTGTGTGATTGAAAAATTCACTATTACTTTTTTTAATCAATAATAAAAAAATTAATAAATAAATTCTTTTTATCAATAAACAATGAATAAATTATTTGAAATATTTATCATGACTCTCTCAAATAACAAAAAACATCTTCAACTAACATATCTTCTTATAACTGATACAAAATAAAATGTAACAATTATGTATGATGAGAACAAAAAACTATTGCAGCTCTTACAAAGCATAGGTTCCTTATAGAAGGATATCCTACACTATTAATATCTATTAATATGTCTCTAATATATAGTCCAACCTTCAAAACACTTACACCATTGTTTCCTTTGTAGACTCCACATAGAAAAACCAAAGAAAATTCACTGCACATACTCATTGTGATATAGCATATTTATTGCAACTACTATCTATTGCCCTGCTAAGATCTTTCAATTCTTTTGATAAATACAATCTCTTATAGTGATTAAGATGTTTGGATTGATTTGGTTACTAATACATTTTTGTATGTTTTTTAATATTGAGTTTGGTTTGAATGGTTAAATTGAATTACATTAGTTTTAATAAGCATTGTTTAATAAATAAGTGTAAAAATGCATTCCAAACCTTTTTTTATATAGATAAATTGGTTAGTTTTACGTTGGAAATAAGTTTTGTGAAAACTTGCAGGTTTGTTAACTTTGAATATCTCACTCGACTTTTGTCTTGTTGCTCAAACGATAACCATAATCTTAAGTGTAGAGCTTAAGAGTCCCCTTTGCCGCAAGTGAAAGTTCTCCTTGTTCAAGCATTAGTTTAAGGCTTGAAGAGGGAGATGTTATATTAATTATCTCTTATCTAGAACTCATATCACTCAAATGATGCTAGGTCGGTCAAGCGTTGGTTTGAAAATCCTTTTTTATATGAACAAAGAGTTTCATCAATCAAGGGTTTTCTTTCCTGCTTAATTGATATAGGTTCTTTTTCAAGTGGATGTAGTTGTAGTTTAAGCAAAGATAAGGTTAAAACAATTATTTCTCATCTAAAAGCATATCACTCAAACGTTAGTATAACACTTAAACAATATGGCATATCAACCATGTGACTGAGTTAAGGTGGTGAGAAGCTTAGGGGGAGTTCTTCCATCACTTTTATAATTATTTGTGCAATGAACTTATCATAGCTTATGTAATTAAATTTTATCAACAAAAAAGGATTAGAATAAGTCATGTGTTGATTTTTGGTGAGACATCTTTAATATAAAGAGAATGTATTCATTAAAATTAATTTTTTAATCAATGATGCTTTGAAATATATCAGATAGATTTGTTTAAATAGTTTGTTTCAGATCATGACTTGCTATGTATGTTATATATAATTTTTTTAATAATTTGTAAAACATTAAATAACTAAAAATACAACCAAGTGGGAGAATCAAAAGGGAGAGTCAATTTGTTTAAAAAATTGACCTCTAAAGATTTTAAAAATTTATTCTTAAAATTATTGTCAAAGAAGGTAATTAAATGCAACAATCAATGATTACCAAGAATGAAAATAATTCAAGATAACATGAGTAAGATGAAAAAGAAAGGCAACAAAATTTTTATACTAATTTGATTATATCAAAATCTACATCTAGTTAATCCAAACAACTTTAGGTGAATTTTCTACTAAAATATTAAATTATCCAATTACAAGCACTCCTTTGTAACTATAACAAAAAATGTAAAACACTTTTCAAGAATATTTACAAAGATAATGAAAACACTCAATTACATACAACACAACCAAACAATGGTGCAAAATTATCATTACATATTACAAAAGAAAAGAAAAAATATCATCCAAAATGCTACAAATTTGCAATGAAAAATCTATAATATGATCAATTTTTTGATAAATCTTAAGCACTTCTTTTACAAACAAGATGTAATGTATAATATTAGAAAGAACTCTTCTTTAGAAAAACAATGAATCATTTTCAAAATTATTGAAATATGTTTTTCTGAGAAAACTTGAAGACTTTTCTTTTTAAAGCAGTTTGAAAGAGTTTTATAGTTAGTGACTAATATAATTGACTATATTTAAATATTATCAATTATTACATTCTTCATATAATTTAGAAGATATTTTGAATCAATACAATAAATTATTGTTAATCATAATTGATTATTTGTGAAAGTGTAGTTTTTTATATTACCTTACATAATTAATTATTGTTTAAAATAAGTCATTATTTGTGAAACTTATAAAAACTATTTTTTTAATCAGTATAATCGTCGATTGTTATTTGAAATAATTCACTATGAACTTAATATAATCAATTTATTACACTCAAAAACATAAAAATATTTTTTTTTCAATAATGTAAATTTGCTGAAGATGATCTTAAATATTTTACATTTTGATCACATTAAAATAATGAAAATTTGATAAAGAAACTATCCACAAGAGGTGCATACATCAACACACCATTCTTTATAATGCTTTGCTACATGTTTTCTATGTGATTTTCTATTATGATCATACCTAAACATGAGCAGATGATATTATGTGTCTAGGTGACAATTTTTTATATGAGGCTAGGTCCAATTTTAATTTAATAAAGGTGTTTTTTTTTTTAAGAAAAGAGGAATAAGAATTAATATTATATTTTTTATCCTAAAAATTCACTTATATCAGAAAAAGATATAAAAATAATAAAATCATATTTTCTTCTAATTTTCAAGTAAGCATCTTCAGGTATTAGAACTAGCCCGAATATAAAACCTCAAACCTACCTAATTAGATGTTTGAATCTAGTTTCATCCTTCAAAAACTTGACAAATGAGATGTTATATATTTAAAAAATACTTCTCCAAAAATCTATATTTGAAAATATTTCTCCTCTAATTTCCATCATTTATACTAAACTTATTAATTAGGTTTCCATTGCTGGTTGATAGATTTGTGACATTTTTATTTTTCTTTTATTTGATGAACAAATTTTATTACTCGTTCCACATTAAAAATATTGAGAACACCTTTTAACTTGTATTACAGATTTTTTTTTTCATTATCAATAATGACTAATTTCGAGGGAGTAGAAACTAAAATATTAGTTACATAATAATTACATTAGTTAGAAATTTAGTTGATCCGGCCAATATATAAAACCACTACAGTTATAAAGTTACCTTCTTTTTTTTTTTTTCTCATTTTCAATTAATTTCTATATTCTATTCAATACATTTTCTCTTATTCTATTTTGAGCTCAAATTAATCATATATCTTAATACAACTAATGAACGACGATATCAGTCCAAATAACCAATATTTATCCATCACATATCCATTTTTTTTTTCATTTAATAAACTTAATATTTTTCATTTTTAGTTTAAATTTAAACCATCCAGATGCTTGTAGTATGAAAATAATTATTAAAATGAGTCTTTTTTGTGTGTGAAATTGGGTTAATTTAAGGTTTCATTTTATTAATCAATTAAAATTAATTACAGTAGACATCAGTCTGAAATCAAAACAGTAACGAATTTTTTTTAAAAAAAACTAATAATTTTTTAATAAAACTAACAATTATTCTACAGAATGACTCATTTCAATAATTTTCATACTACAAGATAAAAAAACCACCAACTTCATGTTATAGTATAAAGAAAAAATATATATTTAATTTTTATTATCAATAATTAGGGAATGGTCATCTATATATGAAAAAAAAAAGACAAAGAAAAAGTTTCCAATGGAACAGGAAAGAAGCTTAAGAATACACAAATAGTTGAAAATGGAAGAGAGAAATAGATGGAGAAAATAAATATTACCTTATGAAAAAGCCAGAAGAATATAAATGACAGCAAATAACTAGAATATTTACTTAATTAGTGTTTTTCCTTCAACCAGCTTTTAGTCTCCTTTTCATTTTCTAGCAAGGATTTGTCTATAAGAAAAGGAACTCCAATGACATGTGTATCTAGGTAAATTTATTTAATTATATAGGACCATATATATAACTAATTATATTAATTAAGATTTTTAAAAAAATAATCATTTTTCAAATATGTTAACACACTAAAGTATTAATTAGGGGCGTTTTAAACTTTGTTTATATCTTTGAAGAGGGTATGCGTTTAGTTATTAGGTGTTTGTCATTACTTAGAATTTTTTATTTTAAGTTAGAATGAATAATGAATTATGTGTTTGGATATTAATTAGATAGCATTTCTTAATGATGTTATAGAAAGAAAGTAGGAACCTAGGATTTGCTTTCACCAAATTGAAAGCCTAAATATTAAAGAATTTCAGTGAATAAAAAAAATAAGCATTTTCTCATATTTAATTAACAACATGCACTTCAAAAAGAAGCATTGAAGACATTGCAGCTAAAATATAGTTCATTGTGTTAATTGCACTCACATTTGGAGAGTTATTCATAAGTCATAAGTAGTTAAATGCTACATTGCTTTTATTTTTAATTATTGTGATAATCTAATTTGACTTGAATTTGAATTGAACATTCTTGATGAAGTTGCATATTGTCCTCTAAAAGACACCATTGGCATCTTAATCACTTGAATGTGGTTGCAAGATATTTCATATTAAATTAGAAAGTGAAACTTTGATAGACCAAATTAAACAGGTAGCTAATTTGACTATAATTAAATCTGCATTATTCTAGTAATTTATTTGGCCCTTTAATGAAACTTTCACATTCAAAAATATTTTTCACCACCAAATGATTTAGTTACTAATCATCATCACCTATTTATTGTTCACTTACCAACAAATAATTGGATGCTTCAGTTCATATGTAAAGTGACTCCTTTCAAGCATTTAATTGCTTTCATTAATCTATGCCCTTTCATGCTACAGAGCTCTCAGTCTATGGTAATATCTGTGGAAATCATCAATTAATTAATCTCCATCGATCATTTTTAATTAAAATCACAACCACTGATTCAATAGGTCAGTTATTGGCCAATAATAATGTGTTTTTCCTGCTCTGAATCAAGTGACGGTTAAAAGTGGTAGTTAAAGATGTTTTTTTAATGTTTTACAACATATTAAACAATAAATTAGTATAAAATAAATCAATATAATTAGTTCAATAAAATTTAAATTAACATAAAATAACAATATATATATATATACACACACTATATTTCATAAATGAAATAATAAAAGTTAAATAATAGCCGTAGTGCAATATAAAAAAATTATTATCATTGTGTTGATTAACATTTTATCGTCTGAGAGTATGAATCAGAAAAAATTAATGGAATTTTTTTATAAAAAGTTAGTGGTGTATTTATAATTAAAATTTTGAAGGTTTTTTTAGAAGGTAATAAAATTTGGTGGAATTCAATTAAAAACTTATAAGACTAAAACTTCACCATTTGATATTTAAAATAAATAAAAAAATCTTTTGTTGGTTATTTTTTGTGAATTTTGCGTGACTTTTTATGTATATACATCATTCCTAACAAACAATTACCTGAGACTTTTTTTTAATCATTTGGACTTTTTTCAATTTCTATCAATTTTAAGTGTTTCTCTACATCAAAATAATTATTTTTTTTGTTATTGTTTTCGACAATCTATTTATGGATTATTATTAATAATAATATAATATTTTTTTTTTCAAATTTAGATTTTCTATGTGATATTGTAATTTCTTTAAAATATAAAATAAAAAATTTTAATCGTAAATTTTTTACAAAAATATCATTACATTCGTATTTTAAATTGTAAGAATTGTATTTATTTAAGTCAATATTGGTGTAGCAGTTTCACATTAATACATGGAACAACAAATCACTGAAAACAACTACCAATATAATCTTTAAATAAGTTTCTCTATCATTACTGCATCACACACTTTTTTTTTTTTTATAAGAAAAAACTATACATTGACATCCACCAAAAACAGTATACCTATTGATATTTTAAGTTAAAAAAGAAAATAAATTTAATTAAAATATTAATATTTTGAGTTGTGTAATAAATATATTTTATTTTAGTGTCAAAGAATCACCTCTTTTTTTTTTTTCTTTTTCGTTTTGGCTAGGGCACCAAACCATTAAATGACTTCATAAACAATTTCAATCTGCAATGGAACACTGAGTGTGATTTAAATTCAGATGAAGTCTGACCAATATCTGTTGAATTCATGAAAAGAAAATAAAAATAAAGAAGATGAACCATTGAGTATTCCAAGGTTCCAAGAAGGTGTTGATGGGTCACTTTCGAGCAATGACGATGATAAAGAAGATCATTCATGTCACCCTAACAAGCACACAGAGCAGAAATAACATGGTTCATCTATCTCACACACACACTGCACAAGGAAACAAATTAGGTTAATTAATTGCATGGTTGCATCCCAGCCTAATCACAAACACCCAACAAAGATTAAAGTTACCTCTTTCTTTTGTAAAACTAAGTTCATGCATGTTCTTGTGATTATATTAGGTATGTTTGTTTATTTCTTTTTAAAGAAATATTTGTTAATGAAACAAGAACTGGTTTATTTAAAAAGCATCGGTTTCAACTTTTTGTAACCTAACCTCTTTTTCTCACAATTAAGTTCAAGTTTTAAAAATGACTTAAAGAAACTTAAAAAATATTAAAAAATAAAAAGTTAATAAATTAACTTTTAATTAGAAAACACAGTTAAAGTATATTAATAGCATTAAAAAGTATTATAATTCTATTTTTTTTCCCTACTAAACCATATGATTAGGGAATCAGAATTAAAATCTCGACTTTTTTTTTTTTTATAAAAAAAGTCTCGATTATTTTATTACGGATTACAATTTTATATATATTTCCTTACAATTTTTTGACATTTTAAAGATTATTATATAATATTTAAGAAATAATTAATATTATTAATAAACAATATATTTGATCTAAAACACTTCTACTTAATATCTCTCATTTTATTCCACATTATAAAAAATATTAAAAAAACTAATTTTAGAAATAAAAAAAAAATTAATTATTATATTAACTAAATTAGATAATATTTTAAAAAATAAAAAAATTATTCATATTAAAAATAATTTATATTATTAATAAATAATTTTTAAATTGAGATCTAATTAACTATCAAAATTTACTAACAGTAAAGTTCATAACTAAACTTTTAATAACTAATTAGATATCAATTTAACAACTATTTATTAATAATAAAAATTATTTTAAATACTAATAATTTTATTAATATCTAATTTAGTGACTAATTATTTTTTTATTATAAAATTAGTATTCATCTAATTATTTTCTTTTACTACAAGTTACAATATAAAAAATATATATTTGTTACTACATTTAAGTATGAGTGCATATATATAAAAAAACCAATGAAATTTAAAAGTGTGAAATATCAAGAGTTTATAAATGGAGGAAGGGTTTATACATGTTAGTTTTAATTAATTCCTTAACTAAGTGATGAAGATATTGAATAGCAAAACCCTTGTTCAAAATGTCCATTGTTTGAAATTCGAAAAATGATGATGCAGGAAAAAAAAAAGGATAATAAACACATAGATGGATCATGAATAGCATATTAATGATATCCTCTTTAACTGAAACTTAAATATATTGAAAACTTCATCTACTTTACCATTCATTTATTCTTTACCAGCACTTGATTGCTGAAGCATTTAATTGCCTCACTTTTCCTCTTCCTGTTTACACCATAATTTAATTTCTCTTCAAGTGAATCAAGTGGGTGGGGTGCCCAATTTACAACTAGTTAACTGTTCATATCATTGCCAATTTCCCATCATCAATGTTTCTGCAAGACACAAAATCATATTCATTTCACATTTTTATTTTCAAAACCCTAATCACCATTACTAAATATTTTCTATTCCTCAACTAATTAATACTCCTAGTATATCAATAAAATCATTCTCTTATAAGTTTATTTTTAATTTAATTGTAAAATCTTAGTAACTAATGTCTTGAAATTATATAAAAATTATTGATGAAGAATAATATATATATATATATATATATATATATATTTATCAGAAAAAAATTAATAAATGTGAAGTATTTTAAGAATGTTTCAAATTATACATATATTTTGTCATGTCCTCAATATGAAACACAGTTTTAAAAAATGTATATTATTTTTAAGGAATTTTATTGTTTTTATGAAATATCAAAAAAAAAATCTTATTTACCCTGTTTGTATTTCTATTAATAAATAATGAGAACGGGGTTTTTGAAGTCATTAAGAATAAAATTAAATTTGATCCATTGATAACATTGGTTTAAAACATTATCCAAAGTAACTAAACTAGTATTTATTCAGGAATTTTAGTAGGTTTATGTGGGTTTATAAATGACATGTTTTGGGTTACTAGATATAGTTTTTTTAATAGGATTGAAGTATCCTTAAATACTAATTTTGTTAGAAGGGTATTAAAAATTTATTAAACTATAATATTTTGTGTAGCTAATAAGAGATTGAAAAAAATTACCACAATGATTTTATTATCACATGGAAAACAACACTAGACACATATAAAGGGTGAATATAATGTTTATTTAATATTTTAAAAATTAAAATAGTTTTATGTCTATTAAGCATGAGTAGAATTAGAAGCATTACTTTTAGGAAAACACCACAAACCTTGTAAATTATATTAGGTTTTTTGAGAAATTCTTGAAGACCTACTACATCTCTAATATCCAGCTCCAACTATGCTATTATCATTATTTACATTGCTAAATAAAGCAACTCATATTCTTGTGTTTGGACATACTTTAATCCAAGCTTTAAAACTAGTGAATTTATTGTCATTATTTTAAAACTTGTAGACAGAGGATCCTATGTGTTTGTAATTAACATGAGTTAAAGGTTAGTGTTCACTAAAGCTATTTATTCAAATTCATTAAATCAAAAGTCATCATTTAACTCTGATCACTTATCTTTATTATTTGGTTATTGTAGTGTGGTCATGCTAGGGTTTTTACAAAATTCTATTCATAAAAATCTAACGACAAACATTCCACAAATCATCTGCATTTTATGCCTTAATATAGTATATTGTGAAGAAGCTATATAGCTAGGTATTGTAGATATTTTATGGATCTCTTAAAAATTATTTTTTCAATAATCATATGCTATAAAATATAAAAACCTTGTAAATTCACCCTAATATAATCAATGCATGCAGCTTAAACTTTTATATGCTTAAATTCATATATATATATATATATATATATATATATATATATATATATTACTATAAGAAAATTATTAAATAAAAATTAATATTAAAGACTAAAATAATTAGTTATTATTTGACTAAATTAGAAACCATTTTAAAACTAAAAAATTAATGATATTTAAAGTAGTTTCTATTATTGATAAAAAAAATTATAAAATAGGTTCTAAATTGATATTTAACCATTAGTTACCAAAGTTTTAATTACTTACTACTTTATATTCTAAATTAGTTTATTTTAGCATTTCAGAGACTACTTTTGAATCCAAAATTTTAGTAGCTAAAATCTTGTAGTTAATTTAGATATAAATTTATAAATTTTTATTAATAATAGAAATAATTTTAGATAAAAATAATTTTTTAGTATCTAATTTAGTTAATATAGTGATTAATTATTTTTTATCTCTAAATTTAGTTGTTATTTAACAATTTTTTTTTTAGTGTATGCATTGTGTTAACAAGATATGCATGGTTTTTATTTTAGATTTGTGTGAAAATTGAGTTAAAGTGAATAGAATAATGATGATTAATATATATTAATGTGTATATATAGCCAAAAGAAATAAATATAGATATAAGAATGGTGAATGAGGATAGAATTAAATTGAGTAGGACAAGGATACTTGAAGAGGTAAAAGTGAAAAGTGATGGAAAAGAATTAAATTCAGGATACAACACATTTGAAGAGAAACACAGTTTAAATGGAAAACAAATTAAGAAGGATTAAAAAAGGGAAGCTGGTTCGTACACTTCCACCCTCTACCTCCCAACGACCAAACACCACTGCTAGCTGTTTCTTATAAATAAATATATATACATATATCAAATTATTTTTTTCTATCAAAACTATTAATAAATATTAATACACTACAACAAAATCAACAATAGTTTAATTACAATTTTACATAATTAAATTATCAATGCCAATTTTTTTTAAATCAAATAATAATAATATGATAATTAAACTATTCATATTTTAGTTTATTTTTTCAAATACATGTTATATTAATTTAATTATAATTAAATTATTCATGATTTAAAATAATTCGTGTAGAAAAATATATATGGCATTAGTTTTAATTAAAAATGTTTCGACTTCAAGTCCGAGAGATAGCATCACTACAATTAATCACTGTCACTACAAAAAAATCTTAAATTATATACGGATTATTCCGTATGTAAACCAAATGTCCATTACCATTACATATCCGTATGTAATTTTGGCGCCATAAAGCGAGAGACATTACGGATTTTTCTGTATGTAAACCACAAATGTAAACCACAAATAAAATAAAATCTGCAATGCATGAGAATTGAAACCAAGTACTTTCAATAACCAAAGAAACTTTAACCACTACACTAGACAAACTCTTTTGTATTACTATGATTTTTATTATACTTATTATTATTAGTAATATTAGTATAATATTAGTAATATTAATATAAATAATAATATTAATAAAATATTAATAATATGAATATAATATTAGTAATATCAATATAATATTAATATAACTATTATTGATATTAATATTATTAATATTATTAGTATTAATATAACTATTATAATATAACTATTATTAATAATAATAAGTATAATAAAAATCGTAATACGATAGAAAAACTTGTCTGGTTTAGTGGTTAATGCTTCTTTGGTTACTGAGTCTTGGTTACCGCATAATGATTCCAACATTAATAATAATAAAAGTAGACTTAAATAAAAATCGAAAATAATTAAAAAAGATAAAAATAATAATAAAAATTTTAAAAATAAAATTTATTGTCTTACATAGAGATAAATTCCTATGTATGTAAGTTAAGTGAAAAAAGTGTATTTAAGTTGACATTTACCCCGAAGTCTTAAGAAATATGAGACTATATTAATTGTATTGAAACAAAAAATTTAATTCATGATTTAAAATATTCATGTTGAATAATCATCTAACAAGAAATGTGTGTTCAATCCTAATTATTTACAAAAACTTGTTGATAAATTTAGAATCACTGTAACGAAAATATACGGCAAATAAACTAAGAAAAAAGGCAGTAAAAATATATACATGTGAACTATAGACCTTGAAATCGTTCAGCATAAATGCTCAAATCAAAATAAGCACAGTTGTGTCTGATAAAAAAAAAAAAAAAGCACAGTTGTAATGTTTTTGGTGAATTTTAGTATGCAATTAATGGTTACCAATAAATAAGCTATTGGTAAATTATGCACCATTCCTTCGTGCAAAAAATGGCATTAAATTACTTATATCTATATGTTTTTTAATAATTTTGATGCATTCATCAATTATCGGCATTTATCGACAACTATATTACACAGAAAATGGAAATTATACCAATTAATGAATGCATGATCATAAAAATTTTGCTCCTCATTTTGCCTTGTGGTTCGGAAATTATATATTAAAAAATATCATCAACTCTTAGAATTTAAAATTAAAATAATTAAAATGTATTAACAAGGTAAGCAATAATATTTTATATCATTTTAAAATTATTAAATAGAAATTAATTTTTTTTTAAAAATAATTAGTTGTTATATTAATTAAAATTATATATTATTTTAGAGATCATTGGTATTTAAATTAATTTTTATTATTAATAAATAATTTTAAAATTGATATCTAAATTAGTTACTAATTATTTAGATTTTAAAATTGATAATTAAAACCTTAGTTAGATACAAATTTAGAAAGTATTTATCAAAAGTAAAAATTAATTTAAATATTAATAATTTTTTAATTTTTAAAATAATATCTAATTTAGTTAATATAATAACTAATTATTTTTTATTTTTAAAATTAATTTTTAATATTTAATAATTTTATTGTAGTGTTATTCATATAAAAGATTTGAACAACAAGAATAAATTATAATATTAGTATTGCAAGATAAAATTAGCCTCTAAATCCAATGGAGGAAAAAAGAATTAGTGTGTTGAAACCTAATGAATAGAAGGGTTTTGAAGGAAGTACGTAATCTGTTCAACAAATTAACTGGCATGTCACATTGTTAATGAAGGGTCAAGCCAAAAAAAGTGATTCATTTAAACATTGATAAGATCCACTCAACTGTTTAATTAATAATTAAAAGAAATTTCAACGATTCATTAAGATTTGCAGAGACAATCATTGCAGCTTAAACTTTAGTGATGAAGGAGAAGATGAAGTTATTTGGTTGTTCAAATTCCAGAGCCAGCACCCAATTTTGGCTCAATAATTTTGATGAAAGCAGTGTAACATTTACGCAGTTGGTGAAGAAGATTTTTCAGCATTAAAACCCTATGGGTTCCAGAAATTTAACCCTTATATATGCACACACCAACACAAATTTATAAGAGTAGATAAATATGCAATCAAACAATACCTATATTCATATGCATCTATTTACTTTTCCTTTCCACTCATTGCCCATTTTGCTTTAAAAACAACAATATATTAATCATTCAAAATCCTTTTCAATTAATATTGCATACTTTTACATACTCTCATGCTTCTTTTAATGTCCTTTAAGTTTTTTTTTTTCAAAAAATCAACAAATGAAATCAAATTTCTTAATTTTAATAAATTATATATATAATTTTCTATTTCAAGAAAAAATAATTATTATTATTTTTAATTTTAAAAAAATAGTTAAATAACACTGCAAGAAAATCATTAAATAAAAAATAATTTAAAAAAAAATAATTAATCAATATAGTAACTAAATCAGATATTAATTTAGAGAAAAAAAGTTATTAGTATCAATTTAGGAGTTAAATTAAATACTAATTTAGAAATCCTTTTTTAATAATAAAAATGATTTTATATATCAATAATTTTTTTAATCTCTAAAATGATATATAATTTAATTAATATAATGACTAATTATATCTAAAATCAAATTTTATTTAGTGATTTTTTTAAGAATAAATAAAAATAAAAATATTTTAAAAAATAATAATTAAACACAAATAAGAAAATTTATATATTTATTTTTGACAAAAAATAAAATAAATTTAAAAAGAATTTTTCAATTTTTATTCAAAAGTTTTGGAACTATTAATCAGCCTCCAAAAGGTTCTTTTACGAAATAAAATTTAATTGTCTGATTAATATTAGCTAATTTAACTAGTACTAACCTATACTCAATAATTACCTAATCATTTACCTAATATATATCACTGATAAACTGTTTATAAGAATTCCTTTTAAGCTTATTAGTGTAAACATTAACAAATTTATCATGCATAATAGTTTGGGTGGAAGATGAATAAAATTTTAATTTTGTTTTCTTTTCAAATAGAGTGTAGAGAAGAAAAGAAAAACATTGATGCAGTGTTATGTTATATTGAAAGGGTGTTTTTGGTTGTTTAGGGTTTAGAGAGAGAGAGAGGGAGAAGATGGGGGAGCAAGGTCTGAGTATGGCAGTGTGAGAGGCAGGTGGTGATCACCGTGTGCCTTAAACAACACTTCTTAAATTCAGTAGCCAATTAAGTTCCATGGTCCACACCATTGCCTTTCTAATTTTCTATCTGCATTCTCAGATCGATCATCCAAATTTACTAGTTTTTTTCAAGAGAAAAATCAAAAAGGAGAAACAAACAAACAATCAATTGCGTGTTGTCTCTTTTTGAGTTGACTTTTCATCATCAAATTGCAACGTATGCCAGTTTTTCTCCACAGTGACTGCATGCTACTTCAATATAGGCCATGAATACAAAATAATCTTCTTCTTCATTAATTCACATCAAACTTGTTGTTTAAGCCATTACCCTCATCTACTTCTTTTCTTCTTCTTGGAAGTGAGGGTTACACTCTTCTCATCATTTGTATCTTCCCTATATTCTTATCAACAAGTAAATAATTAATAAATCAGAGTATTTCAAGAATATTTCAATCCTATTATATATCATTTAGTATTGTTCACACCAAAAACACATACACCTAGTATTACTATATTATTTCTTTTCTTAAAGTTATTATCAAATATATATAGTGTGTAAGTTAATATACGAAAATTTCATCAACGACAACTTTGGTGACGATGACTCTAAAGATAGTGGATGACCGTTGATTGTGAACCGTGGGTTCATAAAAAAAAATTGAATCCTAACTCTAAACTCTATATACCATGTTAAGTATAAAGAAAATAAATATAAGATTAATATTTCTTATGTAAAATACATACATAGAAGTCTTTATTTACATGATGAGAATAATAACAACAGAATAATATAAACTATGAATTAAGTCCGTTACATTCAACACAATACAATCAAATTATTATCATTAGACATATTTGTATTTACCAAAATTTTTTTTAAAAACTTGTTTGATAAAATTTATCGTGGTTGTTGTTTTAACCAATATTGTGGTTTGATTTATAAATAAACTCATTTGATAACATTTTTTCATTAAATAAAGATATTTTTGTTCTATACGCAATTTAGTTTCGTTTAAGAAGAAATTGTTTAAGACCGTCATTCAATTTGGTAAGGCTTGTTTGAATTATTATATCTAATAACATAGTACTGTGGTTTAGGATGTATAACTTGAGTTTAATTATGTTTTGGAGTTAAAAAATATCTGATTAATTATTTACATGGTTATACAAAGAAAAAAAAGTTCAATATTTGTGTAATTTTGTCTTTTTGGGATTAATTTTATCTTTTTGATTATGTTATTCTCGAGAAGGGTAGAAGAGTACCTTCTGGTATTCTGTCTATTTGATAAAAAAAATTGTTTGTACAAAAACTCATTGAAAAACATTTAATTAGATTATATATTTAATTGCACACTAACTAATATGGATTGATGCGATTATTAAAAGTACAAGGAACATAAGAGGATTGAGAAAAAAAAAATCAATGTTTAGAGGTACAGATGAAGAAGAAATCATAAAAGAAGTATAATTCATGATACTGACTTTAAACTTTAACTCATCTTTAAAAAATTGTTTTGTAAAATGAAAATTATCCTTAATTATATATTATAAATAGATTTTTATCTCTATAAGATCTTCAATAGTATTTGTTAAATAAAATAAATTATTTACATTCGTTTAACCAATGCAACAGCACTTTTATAGTTCATCTCATAAAGGCATGCTTATCTATGTGTGTTAATTTCTTTTATAGTTTTCATAAAAAATTGAGTTATTTAAAGATTAATTCATGAAAAGAGAGTTGGTCTTATTTATATAATCCTTTCAAAAGTGAAATTTAAGTCTCTCCAAATTCACTTTCTCTCACACTTCAATACTACTAATTTGGTGTGTGATAAATAACAATAACACATGATGTGGAGAGGCAAATCATCTATTTTTTGTTTGCTCTCTTAAAATATGGAATTGTATTGTTAATTGGTTGTGTATAAATTTTGTTCACCATTATATCGTTGGCTTACACTTTACTTGGCTTCAATTTTGTGAGTTTTGACAAAAAGAAAAAGTTGTTAAAATTATTTGGATAACAATGATATAGATTATTTGAAATTTGAAAAATAATATTATTTTTAACAATATTGAGAACAAATTTTTATGACGATTTAGATTAAAATTTGGACATGAATAACATCCAAATTTTTCAAGACATATTTTTCTTATCCTAACTGGTGCATTAACCATATCCCATGCATATCTTTGGTAGGATAACCCCTAATAGGCTCCATCAAGTCTAGATTTTCATTTGCAGGGATCTCTGTTTTCGGTTGGAGTACTGTTTTTCTGTTTTGAAGTGTTATTTTTTTTCATCAGCAGGCTTATAGGCGAAGCAAGATGTGGTTTTGGTGTCAGTATTTTTAGACATTGATGACTTTTTATGGTAAGTGCACCGCGTTGTCAGAAGTAATAATTGTCCCTAAGGATGAATATCGATCCCACAAGAAACAGTGAATTATCAAGTACAATAATCGCTAAATATATAACAAAACAATTAAAAGTGTGTTGAAAGTTGTTATAATGGCAAGAATTAACAAGAAAACAAATCAAAGAGTAATTGCGTCAATTAGAAAAATGGGGATTAGGTTTCATCTGTCTCACTCTCTTGTATTTTGATTAGCATGTCAATATTAAGTTCTTTGATTGAAATTGATGCCCATATAAAAATCATTTATATCGATTCCTCGCATATAAAATCCTTAAGAATGTTCCCTAACTATCGATCCCTCGCATAATTATAAGAACAACTTAGAAGGAAGCTCAGACGTTAATAGCAATTAACATTTCAAGTCTATTCCTAGCACTCAAATATGTTAAGTATTATTGTTTAGGCCAGAACCCTAAAAATACTTTCCAGCCAGATTTAAGATTCTTAATTTGTCACGAAAAATTAAAAGTAAAACAACAATACCAATAATCAATCAAGAACTGAATATTTTAATATAAGATATCACCTCAATACATAAGAGTTTGAGCAGATTACTCCCAATCCCAAAGGGTAGAATTAGCCACACATACTTCTAGCACCTTCCATTCTCCCGATTGGGTTACAATTCACTTTATGGTGTTTTCCTCTCAATCTGGCACACCCTAGGGTTATGCCTCTAGTCCCCTATTTGTTAGGATTGAGTGACTTCCTGGGTCACACTTAGGGCTTAATAATAAAAACATAAAAATAGCCCAATTAATCTGACACATTCGTTAAGTTGAACTTTTCTCTCTCTCTTTTGCACGTTCGGGACCTTCCAGCTTTCTCCTTTTAGCATATATCATTATTCTTTAGTCCAAATCTCCATTCTTCCATAAAAACTTGCAATTAACACCAAATTTATGAATAAAATGCTCTTATTTAATTAAAGATTATAAAAAATATAAAAAGGTATATATTCATAAATTAGGGATTATTTTATATGTAAATTAGCAATTAATACTCATAAGTGTCTATATTTTAATATAAAATATTACGGAAATTAGGCACTTATCAGACATCTAGACCATTGAGATTTGTATCTTTTGATTGGAAAATTTTATTGTTAGTGGAGGTTTATATCATTTTTTGTAAAGGAAACATTTGCTCTTTTAGAAGTCTTTTTATTTATTTATTTATTTTGAACTGAGTGACTCTTAATTTATTAAAGAATATGTGTTCTAAAGTATTTTGAGATCATTTAGCCTAGTACTTTCATTTATATCATTCTTTATTGTCGATAAAAAAAAAATCACTCTTAATAAGTTTAAGATATACTTTAATATTAATTATTTTAAAATATGATCTTAGACCTAAGTTAATGGTCCAAAACATATACATTATGTTTACATTATTTATTAAGATTATGAATTCTTTTTTCAAATATATTTTTTGTATACATGCAGCTATAGCAAGTACTCATTCCAGAGAACATAATGAATGTATATATTCACTATCCAAATATATATATATAATATAAAGAGCAAAAAATGTTTGTGTATATATATATACACATTGATGAAGGATGCATGGGCAGAAGAAGAAGCATTAAGAGGAAGGATATGAAATTGAATTGCAGTAGTTCAACTGACAAGAAAACAGATAGCTAATAGCATTATATGTATAACTTGTGTTAGGTTCTGTCGTGTTCCCAACTGCATGCATGTTTCTTGTTGCACTGTTAACTATGTCCATCAATATACATAATATATATTTATATAATGTATTGCGTATTATTTTGTGTACATATATATATATATATATATATATATATATATATATATATATATAATATATATATATTAATACGTACGTACGAAGAGTGTTGCACCCTTAATTGGGTGGTAAGTAATTAACAGCTATTGTTGAACTACCTCTTTTATTTATGTTGCACCTTAATATTTATACCTTATTTCCCTACATAATATATCGAATCACGTTCAACTCAACCAATCTTCCATTTTTTTTTCCGTACTTTATATTGGTACAATTAATTTTCCTAGTCCTTCAAACTGTATTTTTGTTGTCACGTCACTTTTAAATCTTAAATAAATTTCTGATTTTTTAAGATTTAAGTTCTAAAAATAGTTTTTTATTTTTATTTTTTTCAAGCAAATTAAGTGACAATGACAATATATGTTTAGATATGAAAAATGAAGTTAAGTAAAACTTTTAAAAGAGTTCAGAAATTTATTTGGGTTTTTTTTTATATTTATTTTAGAAACAAAATTTGATGGTGAAGTACAAGTTTTTTGTATTTACATAATTAATTTTAGAATATTGGTGTTTAAAAATTATTTGTATTTAGGAAATTCTTTTGGAACTGAGATTAGATGTTTGGGACCGTGGAATTTTATATTTCAGTTTTTATTATGAAAAATAACTTGTTGTTTTGTTCTAAAAATAATTGATTATTTTTATTAATAAAGTATAATTGCTTAAGTACAAAGTTTGGAATTTTCTAAATTTACATGTAAACATAATTAATGTTTTTTTTTTCAACTAAACTATGAACACAACAACTGGTAATCAAACCGAACAAAGTAAAATTACGGTCCATTTTTTCAATTACAATTTTGTTGTTAAAACAAATCAATAATTCGTATGAATCGCTAAGTTCATGCATTTTTTACTGAAATTGAAGAACTTCTCTCCTCTTAACCTTTTTTTAATTAAAAATATATACTCCTATTGATGATTTTTTTTATAATTTTTTTCTAAAATTAGTAGTAATTTACTCGTTTAGTGGTTTATATATGTATATGAAAAAGAAGAAGCATAAACTACTAGCTCATTAACAGATTTTTAAAAAATAAAATATAATATTACTCGCTCTATTCTTATATAATAATCCTTTAAGATTTTTTCATTCAAATTAGAAAAATATTAATTTATTTTTATTTTCAATGCAAATTTAAATAAGTTATTCATTATATCTCTTTCATTTTTTCCAAATAATTTTTAGTATATAATAAAAATAAAGTTGAGAAATATTTAAAATTGGAACTTCTTCCTTCTTACAGCTTTTGATTATATTTAAAGTTGTTATTTTATTCTAAAAGTGTTAGTTAGGTCTTACATGTTTCTATTGGCACGCTCATGATGTTGCTTCAAAAAGAAAAGTCTTCAACTTCTGGGCTTTAAACTTCACCGATAGGCCCAACCCGAGCAAACAAATTTGAGCTTTGAAACACGAGCCCAATGTTTACCTATCTCTTATGGACTTAGTTACACTTTATTAGGGCATAGTATAATAAGATCAATTTGAATATAGATTTTACAGTTGAAAATTTCAGTTTTATCACACATTTTTTTAGAAGATATACATGTGATTCTAGTGTAACCACATATCAAAAAACTCAACATAAAAAAATACATAGAACCAAGGTCATAATGATTTAATAAGATAAAAATACAATATAAGGGACCAGATTGTTTAAATTTAAAAGAATTCATTAAAAATACTTATTTAAAGAAAAAATAGAATTATTTTCTTTTTTTTAAAATTAATTAAACATATACATTAAAAAATGCCTATTTTATTAAAAAAACAATAAATAAATGGTATGAATTTCACTGTATCAATTCATTGAACATGTTTTGGATCCATTAATAAATGGTACTGAACAAAGTCAACATACTAATCCATGGATAGTAAAGCCCAATAAACATGATAAATGGCCTAATACAACCTATATAAGTAAATAGTTTTAATTTTTATATAAAAACTTTCATGTTAGACATCACTATACAATTTGATATCTTAGTTAGGCTGACACATTAAATAACAACAATCATCGATTATTATATGAAAAAAATATTATTAAAAAAATACAAAAAAATATGAGGAACTATACCAAAATCGATATGTTAACAAAAATGATACGTAGATAGACTATACTTATTCATAAAGAATTTTAAGAACATACTAGATGGAAGCCTATTATAGCAATGAAATGATTCTTTACGAATAAATCATAAATTAGTCAGCTTATCAGCACACACATTCCCTTCATGAAAAATATGAGTAACCCTAACCCTGATTTAATTGTTATTTAATTACAAATTATATTGGATATGTTTGGATAAATTATTTTATAAATATTTTTTCCAAAAAGTTGGTCTCACATAAATTAAAAATCTAAATTTCATATTAAAAGAATTATACAAATTAACTTATATATAAAATAATTTAATATAAGAAAAATGATTTCATAATAATTTTCTATAAATGTTTGTAGAAAATTTTATTAAAATAGACTTTATATATGATAATTCTGATATTATTTAAATAATTATCGTAATGTTATATTTTGTATAGAAGAAAGAAATATAGTGGAACAGAAAAAGGAATAAAGTAAAAAAAATGAGAAATAAATGAAAATTGAATTGTTCAATTGAAAAATAAGAGAGTAGAAAAGAAAAGAAAAAAAATTGGTAAATATGTAAAAAAAAAATAAAAAAAATTATTATTATTTATTTTTTGTTGGAAAGTTCATATCTATTAGATATAAGGTCAAATTAATATCTATTAGATATAAGGTCAAATTAAAATATATAAGTAGTTGCAAATCTTCTTATACATCAATTTGATAGGGTTGGGTTAAACTTAAATTTTATTTTCTTAAAAATGTATTAGTTTGTTAGGTTTCATGTGAGCGACTATTATTAGGTTCCTCTTAAACTCGAGATGTTTAATTCTCGATATGAAAAAATGTATTAAAGAACTCATATTTATTATAAATAACATCAAATTACAAAATATATATATATATATATATTAATATATAAATTATATTATCCAGTTCCTAAAATATAGGTATTAATTGGATATTTAGTATGTCATATTAATCATTACATATATGGTATATAAATCACTTATTAGTGAATAAAAATCACCTGTAATTACCGTATAACTTGGCTAGGTAATAGGTATTAACTGTCCACACTTATCATGTACGATTATGCAATGTAGCCTAACCCTTATAAGAGAATAACCACTTTACTAGATACATTATTTGGCCCAAAGGCCTATATATATAGGATCACTCTTCAATAAGTAATCTTATACTCACTAAATATCTTTATTCTTATATTTTTATAAGTTCTTACTTATTTGAACGTAAGAGAATTTTCTGTAGATGTCTCACCACCACTCGACAAAACAACTTGAAATTCCCCTAAACATCTCGGAAAACCTAGAAGTTTATCCTCAATAAGAACATAAATTAATTTTGTAAAGTTGAGAGTTAAATTTTATCATGTTATAAAATTTATAAAACTACTTCTTTGTATCATATATAAATTGCTTCATCATTTTAAAGTTTCTCTTCAATTATTTGAGAAGAGATGAACAATTACATATTTTATCTTAATTTCTTCTTAATTCTTCCTTGTCAAAACGATTGCAAATTTTAAAATTAGTGTTTCTTCCAAGCATTTTATTTTTTCTTTTCATGGAAACAAGACTAACATTAAGAAGTTATAAATAATTATTTGTAATTTAATTTACACTTTCAATATCATTAAATTCGTATTAATCCACGACCACTTTTAAGAAGGGATAAGATGTTTTTTTTTTCAAAGTAAATTTCATTATTAGATAATGACACAAAATCTAATGTATTAAACAAACCCCTTTATTAAAAAAAGGATTTGGGTAAAGTAAAGTGGGTGAACTGAATTCATTAATCAACACACACAACCACACATGCATCTTGTGGGTTTCCTATGCTTCAAAATTTTGTTCATATCCAACATGACCATGTTTGTTTTCTAAGTTAGGTTGGTTCATAATAAGAAAATTCACATGTTGTCCCAACTTCTAAAATACCCTAATGACACATTCATCATGTGTATGAGATGGTATATTCCTTTATGAAAGGGGCACCTAAAATCATGTTCATCACATGTAGCCCTTAAGGAATTGAAGTTATCCAATATTATTTCTAATTTAATATGATTTAAAGAAAGATTTATGGTTAAGTCCCCTTTAAATCCTATAAATATTATTGCTTCAGGGTTATTTAGATAGATTTCTTTTTTAAATTATGCTATTTAAAAATAATGTTCTCACAAACTCAAATGATTACTAATAAAGTTGCTTTTCAACATGTGAATTCGCGTTGGCTTTAAGGACTTATTTGAATAATGTAATGAACAAGTCATTTGAAACTTCCAAACTAAAAAAGTTTATAAGTCAGAGACTCGCAAAAAAGGAAAAGAGAGAAAAGTGAGATAAGGAATGAGTGTCTGCAAAAAAAGCTTTAGGTATAATTTATAGTGAAAAAATGTTATGAAATAGGGTAGGTCTAGGTCAATAATAAGTGAAGTTAATATATATTTTTTTAATCAGTAAATAATAAATTAATAAATTAATATAGATATAAAAGGAACAAAATGGGTATTTCAATTCAACCTATATACATAAAATAATTCTAAGCATCATACCGGTAAGAGCAAACTTGACAAAACGAAGTACAAAAAAAACCCTACCCTCCCAAACTGTGTCAAGCAAATAAAAAACACTAAACGACTCTAAAAAAAAAAGAAATGTGCCTCTCAAACAAGAAAACCAAAACCAAAGGAAGAACAACAAACCAAACACCTGTCGGGCCAAGCAAAAGAAACAAAAGATCAACCTCACAAACCACGACGATCATCTTTTTGCTGCCATAATAATACATGTAGTTGAACTTTGGACCCAATCTGAAAAAGAGAAAAATACTATTAGAATCTTATTTTTTAACCAAGTCCACGACTATATTTGAACTAGAGAGAAAATTTCACTTGCGTCTTGTTTGGTTAAACATTATCCCATTTCTATATTTTCAAATGCACCAAATGATGGAAACCCACACTCAAGTTAACATATTTGTTTTTTTTTTGTAAATATTAAATAATTCAAAAATAGTTTTTGAACTAACTAATTAGAAATATTTATCTTTTCTTAAGTAACCAATCAAAATGAAAATATATAATGTTTAGAAGTTGGATAAGTAAAGATATGCAATCCCTTAAATAAATACTAGGAGATATTTTGCAATAATAAGAGAGGAAAATATATAGATTAAAACTATTTTTTTAATAAAATAATTTTTCTAGAGGAGGTAATATAATAAATTTTTACAAATTAATTTAGATATTCGTCAATTTTAATTAAGAAAATTGTTTTTTTTCTTCTCTTAAATTTTTGTTCTATTGTGTTTGAATCTGAATGAGGATTGTTCGTACAAAAATATAACAACGAGTATGATACATATTTCAATCAAACAATTTTATCAATAAATAGCAGAGAAATGAAATGCAGAAGAAGGTATTGCAGTGTTCCTTGCAAAGGTATGAAAAAAAGAAGGAGAAAAACAGATGTAATTAGTGGAGAAGACAAAATTATCCTATTTTTTTTGCATTATATGTTAATAATTTGAGAGTTTCATAACTCATGCTTGTTTAGTTTAGTTGGAATAGATAAAATAGATAATGAAGGTTTGAATTATGCTTAAAAGATGGGAAAGATTATGAAATGTTATAATCAATTATGAATAACTTGATCAATTCTTCTAACACAATCGATTATCTTATAATTTTCATTACAATTAATTATATTATAAATAATCAATTATATAATATAATAATAATAAAAAATATATAACAATAATAGAAATATTTTTATATAACAATAATAATACAAATAAATTAATAATATTATTAATATAAATATTAAAAAAAGTATAATTTTAAAAATAATAATAGTAATAAAAATAATAATAACAAAATTAAAACTAATAATATTAAAAATTAATTATAAAATAATAATATAGAAAAATAATAATAAAATCATAAATAATATTTATAATAAAAATATTAAAATAAATAAATATAAAATTTATAAAAAAAATATGAAATAAAAAAATTAAAAAGAATAAGAATTAAAATAAAATTATTAAATAATAATATTATAAACAAAAATAATTTAGTTTTAATTTTAATTTTATATATTTATTGATAGTATTAGATTATTGTTATGATATATTATCTTTATTTTAATTTCACCAAATTATTGTAATTTTTTTTCATTATATTGTACTGTAACATTTTATGTTGAATATTTATTAGGTGCTGAACGAATTTTTATTTATTTTATTAAATTTTATAAAATTTACTATTTTAGTTAAATATTTTATAATTTACTTTTATTTAATTTTATTATAGTCTATTTTAAAAAAATTTGTATGCATATACTTACAGTGTCGAATAAATCATATTTTATTTTGACTTAGTTCATGAATCATAGCAGAATAACACACGAGTTTTATTTACAAAATAATTATATTTTATTTTAAATTAATGTTAACTGGATAAAATTGTTTCTTAGAATCTCTCAACTAAAAAAATTATCATTCACATTCATTATGTCACAAAATTTCATAATTTTTTCTTTTTTTTTTCTTCACTTTTCATTCTCTTTTCCTTAATTTAAAGAATTTCAATTTTCACTCATTTTCCTTTCAAATTCATATTTTTCTTTCCCTCAGATTCATCTTTCAACCTAAAGAAAAATAATTGATAAAATAATTTTTTCCAAGCACACTTTGATGGCAAGGAAGAAAAGTCTTAATAGAAGCAACTAGTAAGCAATACTTACAAGATTTATGGAGAATCCTTTGGTATTTCAATTTCTAAGATAATATGTGAACGCAAACATATTTTCATACCAATCATTCATCAAAGAAGTTTCAAAGTGTGGTTTTCTAATTCACACGGTTTATCTTATTACATCTCAGTCATGAGAATCATCAAGTAGTTTTTTGCCAAAATTTTAGAATTAGTGTTCAAAATATTTTGTACATATATGAAAATTGACAATTTTTTTTTAATAAATTCAAATGTTAGTAGATCACGCAACCATTGATGTATCAAATAAGAACTGAAATAAAATAACGACTTAAGAGGTTGATTCAGCAAACTTGCTGCAGAAAACCTTGAAATGGTTTTGTCTTCTACCCAAGTGCACAATAACTGGTAAGCAATTTTCTGTGGTATTCAAATTTCTGCAAGTCTTTTATTATGTCTCTCATACGTTTGTATTGATGTGAAGGATTAACCCTTTTCTTTAGGTCTAATCATGGTTGGTTAAGTGAAATAAGTCTAAGTAATTTGTGAACACTAATGTTTTGTTTTGTTTAGATGGGTAATGGTGGAAAGAAAAAGGAAAGAATGAAAAAAAAAAAGAGTGAAAAATGAAGTTGTTTGAAAATATGGAAAATGAGTGAAAATGAACTAAACATTAAGAGATGATATGATCAATGTAAATGGAAAAAATGTTTAATTTAATCATTTATTAAAATGTTCTTAAATTTGTTTTGGCTAAATTAATTTGTAAATGATTAAATTAAATATGTATGTGTATGTTATAATGAATTGGAGAAAAGGGTTGAATTTTTTTATGAAAGCAAAATTATAACATAAAATTTCATTAGAGACAGAAAAAATTAAAGTTCATGACAACAATTTCAAAACACAACTTGCAAGAAAAATGTAATTGATTATGTGATAAGGTATGGTCTTATGTGTCTTGCAAGAAAAATATAATTGATTGTGTTAAGATATAATCTTATGTGTTGAGCTATAATTGATTTTTGCTCTCACTCATGTTTAGTTATGCAACGAAAGTAGAACCTCAAACCATCTTTATCATGATACATCATTTTCATCGGCTAGCTCATGATATTTTGACACTTCATTTTTGTCAAATCATAAACAATATTTTAATTTTAATTTAAATTTAAGCATATTTATTATTAATATTATTATTATCTTAGTATAATATTTTATTATGAGACGTAGTTATACAATAAAAAACTTCATTTTATCCAATTCAATATTAATATTTTACAGGTGGGCATAATCAATTAGAGACACTTCACAACACTTTAATTTTCATAACATGGTTTCATGCTCTCATGGATATGAATTATGAATCAAGACAACGATTAATTTCAATATATGTTTAAGGACAAAACTGCAAAATACACAATCCCACCACAGATTTTCCTTTTTTCTGGTGTCAGTAGGTCAGTTATTGTTTCCGTAAAGTATAACTATTGGATTGATAGAAAATATTACTGGTTTTTGACAGTTGTGAGAAGAGAAAGTAAATAAAAGGTTCCATGGTGCCTCCTGAGCCAGAAATTGTATTGATGCAGTTGAGAATGTGACAAGAGAACATTAATAAAGGTGTAAAAATTGCATTAAATACAATGAAATTCTCCCAAATAAGGAAATAGCATCGGTATTGAATTCAGTTTAATGATACAGAAATAAGTAATTGGTTTGTACAAGTGGAAATAGAAGTTTTAGGTGCATAGATACAATAGAAAACAACAATGTAATACAAAATTTGATATCTTCATAGCCACAAAGCTGGGCTGCTGGTTCACTAAAACTTTCACACAGCCTAGTTGTGACTGTTTCCTAATCCCTATCAACAGAAGGATGTTCCAACAATTCTCAGTGCATCAGCACTGCAGCCTCTTGCACAAGAGGCTGCGTAATATGCACAAAATGCTCTGCCTCCCTCTCGACCTCTTCCCAACACTTGTTTGCCCTTTTCCCTTCTTTCATCTTCTTCACAAACGCCACAAACTTCCTCCAGTTATCTGGTTCAAACAGATGAGGGTTCATCCTCAGGTATGTGAATGCACACATCTCTCTGTCACCAGAGTCACCGTCAACATCCAACTGTGATGCCCTTATGATCTGCTCGTGAGCATAATCATCAAAGCGTGGCAGTGCATTTTCGCCAGCAAGTGCGACCTGCGCCTTTTGTGTTGCCAGAGCCACTTGCTTCACCAGCTTCTCAGGAGCACAAAGGGCATCCTGTGGCTGCTCGTGATCGCGCATCTCGATACAGGTGAAGTTGAAAATGGCACCATGGCGTGCCAACATTTGAGCAATGGGCAGGTAGCCATCACGGAAACGGGTGTTGTAATACCCAGCTGTGAGTTCTGGAGCATGAGACCTTGAACCGTAGTGCCAGTGAATGCCAGCAATCTTCACTGAGATCTTTACTCCAGTGTTGTCAAAGATTGACTTGGCTGATGTGAGAATCCTGTCACCATGGTTCAGCAGCATCTGAGAGTACCATGTGAGGAAAAACTCACCATAATGACCATTCCAGCCTCCACCTTCTTTGCGGAAAAATTGAGTGTCTTCTGGCCAGTTGTTATAGTGCCCAGCATCAGTAGGGCCTGTGCTTCCCCATTCTGGCTTACCCTCAGCTTCAGCAGCAGCTTTTAAGCTTCTCAACATATACTGCACCACACCGCATAATTAAGCATTAGAAATACAAACCAAACCAAATCTATAGTCTTTGAATATTTTTCTCAGTATTTGTAAGAAAATAATATAAATTGAATTTCTTATGCGACAATGCTTTTAGAGAAGTTAGACTATGCTTCTATAAAAATTAAATACAAAAAAAAAAATTATTTTAACTTACAGAGAGAAACTGAATTCATTTTACGATAAAATGTGCTTTACATTATTATTTTTTATATTTAAAAAATAGTATATTTTATTCCTGTATTTCTGAAAATGTGGTCCCAATTAAATATAGGATTTAGGATAAAATGTGTTTTGGATCCATTATTTTTACATTAAAATATAGTATCTTTTATTCTTGTATTTCTGAAAATGTGGTCCTAATATAAATAGGAAAAATATGGTTTCGGATAAAATGTGTTTTGGATGCATTATTTTCATATTAAAAAAAAATGATTTTTGGTTTTTGTATTACTTAAAAAGTGGTCCCTAGCCAAATAGATATGAAACATAAGGTTAGAAATGAAAACCGACCACATCTGTAAAAATATCAACCTTAAAAATGTATATGAAGATAAAAAAAAAAACCGGTTTTGAAATATAGGATTAAAATCATTCTTTGACAAATCTTAAGATATTTTAGAATACATTTACCAACAAAAGCAATTATATACAGAGGGCAAAATAGTATAAGTAAAAAAACCAGAAATTTACCTTGTCAAAGCATTGAAAAGCACCAATTCCAGGGAATTTCCATGTCCCGTTTTGCTCCGGGTAAGAAGGGTAGCGCAGCTCACCGGCTGGTCCCATCCCAACTTGAATTTCCTGAATTATTCCAGTAATCGGATTTCAGGTAAGAAGGTATAGTGCATCACAAATCACAGATGATGAGAAAGTTGACTAAGAAAAACTGTATACAAAGGGTGAGAGTTATTTACCACTATAGTGTCACCAAGGAGGTGCTTGAAAGTGTCTCGGAAAGAACTCATGAAATCAGCATAACATTGAACTGGAGTTCGGCCCTTGAGCACAGGCAGAGTATCACATCCGAGTGATACATACTCATAATTTCTTCTTCCCCATTGATCAGTATATGCTAGATCCTGATCGTTGTTAATCTCCTCCACAACCCATTTGGGCAAGGGAATGCTAACACACAAAGAACACAATCTCATAAGCCCACCAAGAACACAAATGGAATTCCAGAACAATGCTAGCAGCAATACTGATAGCGATAACATCGAGAAAATCACAAATAAGAACTAGTATTTAGGGATCTAGAAGTTTCAACTTGCCACATTTGGATTATTGGATAGAATTGATTTAATTTTAAAAAATGAGAATTTTAAAATACTTTTAAAAAAATGGATTGAAAAGCAAAGTAAGATCTCGGGACCACTAAATTATAGGTAGATCCTAAAAACCTTTTTCTACTTTTTTGTGGCGATAACGACGTGTGGAACTAGAGTCTTCACGTGGTTCCATTTTTGGGACTTTGCATAGGCTAAGCCACACACTTTTCTCATGTATTTTATCTACTTTTCACTAGAACCACAAGGAACGAAATCAATTCAGACACGCAGCACCGTATCCACCACGCCTCTTTAAATAATAATATTTTAAAGAAAAATATTTTTGAATTATTGTGATTATAATAAAAAGAATATAATGATCATGTTTAAAAATTGAATTCGACTTTATCCCTACTTTTAAGAGAATGTAAACTAATTCCAAAGAGTACAAGGATTAAAATTTAATTGACTTCATAATTTCCAATCATTATGAAAATAAAACACTAATAATTCAGCAAAAGAGAAAAGGCTAAATAATACTTAAGACCCAATTATTTCAAGTTCCTAGTTCATTCGATAGAAAAGCTAATACTACACTTAGAAGCAAAGTAATACAAGTCCAACTCACATGCCATGGGTTCATCTCTCCCTACCACAAAAACCCCTTTTACTCGTTTATTTTATATTTCAACAAACAGCAAAAACCCCTTTTACTCGTTTATCTTATATTTCAACAAACAGCAAAAACCCCTTTTACTCGTTTATTTTATATTTCAACAAACAATGAACGCAAATTTCGGATGAAGATCTTACCTAATTTTGAAAAACGTAAAGAAACTTAAATTTAGCCCTTAAAAATCATTACTTTTTATATAAAAAAATTTTAAAAAAATCCCCATCTACTTTCTCTTCAAAAGAACTATCAGAAAGAAGAAGAATTTTTTTTTGGAAGAACTCCATCCAAATTGTTTCTCCGAACAATTTTTGTATTAAAAGATTAAGTCTCTACCTTATTTTATGTTAAATTAATATCTAGATTCCAGAAACATATAGAACTTTTTTTTTGTAATTGATTGAGTCACTGTCACAAATTATATATTTTTTTTCTAGTCATAATAAACTAAAATTATTTCTCAAGATCCATTACTATATTTTATATATGCAAACTATAAAAACTTGCACATTAATTCAACCTAACTTTATACTTGCTGATATAAAAATGAAAATAAACTATAAAAAAAAAGATTAATCCTAATAATCTATCACATGCAATTAGATTTCGATCTTCTTATGTCACTATCCTTCGTTAGTTTACAAATTCATATAAACAAAAAATAGTTTAAGAAAAAATAAACCAAAAACTAATAAACATTCAAACACTAACTTTTACAAAATATACAACAGAATAAAGAACGAAGAAAAGGCACTACTCACGTGCAAGAATCTCCGACGTTACCGCCGCATTGATGAAAGGACATGACGGCCTGCACCTTGAGGCCATGTTTCTTGGCCATTTCCATCAGCTCCACGTACCCGCCCCAATTGTACTCTCCAGGTTTCTCTCTCTCCACCAGACCCCACCACACGTCCATCATCACCCCCTCAACCCCCGCGCTCTTCAGCGCCGCCATCGCCGCGTTCACCGCCTTCCTCCGATTCACCGTGTTCCCCGCCGTCACGCTGTCCAGCGGCATCATCACGAACACCGGCACGCCACTCCCCTCTCCCTTCTTCCCTCCCACGGCGTACTCCTTCTCCTCCGCCACCTCCACCTCCGTAGCCAACGCCTTACACACCGCCGACAGATCCGCCCGCACCGCTCTTGTATCCGTCGTCATGCACGGACTCAACGGCGGCGACAGTCCCTCCACGCCATCCGTCCTCATCGCCTTGCACTTCAGACTCGTCCCCGGCGACTTCATCACCACCGCCGCCGTCGAATCGCCGGTATTGAAGGAGGAATCCATCGCCGCACCGGCCATGCCCCCGATCTGGTGAGTCATGCTCAACGCCATTTTCGAAATAGCAATTGAATTCAAATCCTGGACAATTTTGTGATTCACAATTGGATTGAAAAATTCTCTGAGATTTCTAGATTTACAATTGGATTGAAATCTTCTTTGTTATTAGAATTCTTCCAAAAAAATTGGTAGGTTAAGATAGGAGCAATAACGAAAAATAGAAACTTGTTTAGGGTTGAGCGAATGTAGTGAGGGGAAAATTGGAGGGAGGGGAGTCCAATTTATAGGGGAAGAGTGAGAGAAATGAGGATAAGGTTAAAATAACAATATTTGGAGAGCCGTTGGTTTGGCGCCACGTGTCTGTTAGTTGCGTGGCGGATTCGGAAACAGGTGAGGAATGGACGGTGGGATGATGAAGGCGCGTGAAGGAGGCAGGAAAGTGTGGTAGGGAGAGATCCCTTGGATGATGGAAAGGTGACACGTGAGGGGTCACGTGGCTTAAGGAGATATGAGTGAGGCAAAACCCAGCCAAAAGAACGGAGAGATTAGGATTTCATCTCATTTGCAGCTTGCCACGTGTCAATCTCGACGCCCATGGATTTCATTCTACTAAATTCACCACTATCTCATGTAACTTCCTTTTTTTCTCAAAACATTGCTTTTACAAATAGTTTTACAAGAAATTAATTTTTTTTTTCCATATCATAAAATATCAAATAAAATTACAAGTTTTGCGAAAAAAAAAAACATAGTATCATCTTATGAAGTGGCAATGCAAATCAGTGAGACTGAGAAAATCTACTCAGAACATCAAACTGTGAAACTCAAAAACTATACTCTAGATTCTAATGTTTGTGTTTTGGATAGAGTTGAAGGTCGCTGATGATTATTATTTTCAGTTATATTAAATTAAAGTCGTCCTTTATTTGTTCAATTTTAAAATAATTTTTTTTTGTCTATTTTAAGAAATATCAAATGGAATTTTGAGAAAAAACCATGATACTCTATTTCTTATTATTTAAAACAAATTTATTATTTTTGCAACATGAGGAAATATAAGAAAACATTTTTTTCTTTTAATTATGCGACAAGTAATGTGTAGAGAGAAATAAAAAGAAAACATGTTGTAAGAACTACAAGTAAGTTTAACTTTAAAATTTGTTATTTTTTAAAATAAAATAAAACTTTAACGCTTGAATTTTACAATAAACAAAGAATGCAACGTATAACGTACCAATTATTTTATTAAGACATAAATTGAAAAATGATTCTTGAATTTTAAGAAATATTTATGCATTATTTGATTCATTTAATTTTAATGTAATGGTTGAGGATGTAGTGTATTCTGGTCGTTGGATTTAAGGCAATAAAACCTTTTCTCTTATTCTTTTGCTTCAACCTTCTCTTCTAGTTCTGGAATCTACAATTGTGGAGTCCACTTTTGTAGAGCTGAAGCATTGGAGTTCACGATAGTGTTTATGGTTGTGGAGTCTAAGAGCCCACGGCTATAAAGCCACGGCTGTAGAGTTCACAATTATGGAGTCATGGACTGTGGAGTCCACAACGGTAAAGTCCACGGAATGGAGTGCACAATGGTCACCGGTGTGCAGTCCACGACGGTGGAGCCCACGAGAGTGGTGTCTACAGCGATGGAGTCCAGAGTGGTGGAGTCCACGATTGTGGAGTCCAGGGCAGTGGTGTCCATGGCGGTGGACTCCATGACGATGGTGTCAACAGCGGTGGACTCCACGATGGTGGAGTCCATGACGATGGAGTCCACAGCGGTCGAGTCCACAACGGTTATCGTGTGGACTCCACCGCCGTGGAGTCCATGGCAGTGGAGTCCACAGTGGTGGAGTCCATGGCAGTGGAGTCCACAGTGGTGGAGTCCATGGCAGTGGAGTCCACAGTGGTGGAGTCCATGGCAGTGGAGTCCACAGTGGTGGAGTCCACTGTTGTGGAGTCCAGGGCGGTGGAGACCACGACGATGGAGTCCACTGTCGTGGAGTCCACGACAGTGGAGGCTACAGCGGTGACATCCACCGCGGTAAAGTCTACGACGGTGGTGTCCATGACAATGGGGTCCACAACGGTGGAGTCCAACACGGTGGAGTCCAACACGGTGGAGGCCACAATGGTAGAGTCCACGTCGATGGTGTCCATGACGGTGGAGTCCACGTCGATGGTGTCCACGATGGTGGAGTACACGATGGTGAAGTGCACAAAGGTGGAGTCCACGACGGTGGAGGCCACAACAATGGAGTCCACGATGGTGGAGCCCATCATGGTGGAGTCCACCACGGTGGAGGCCACAACGATGGGATCCACGACGGTGGAGTCCATGACGGTGGGGTCCACGTCGGTGGAGGCCATAGCGGTGGAGTCCTCGGCGGTGGAGTCCACGGTTGTGGGGTCCACGCTGATGGAGTCCAGGGCGGTGGAGTCCACGATGGTGTAGTTCAGAGCGGTGGTGTCAACGACGATGGACTCAAGGATGGTGGTGTCCACGGCTATGGAGTCCACGACAGTGGTGTCCACGGCTGTGGTGTCCATGGCTTTAGAGTCCACGATGGTGTTATCCACGACAATGGTGTCCACTGCAGTGGTGGACTCCACGACGGTGGAGTCTACAACGGTGGGATCCATGACATTGGAGTCCAAGGTGGTAGAGTCCACAACTTTGGAGTCCACAACGGTGGGGTCCATGATGCTGGAGTCCAAGGCAGTAAAGTCCACAACTGTGGAGTCCACTGCGATGAAGTCCATGATGGTAAGTCCACAATGGTGGAATCCACGGCGGTGGTGTCCACGACGGTGGTGTCCACGGCGGTGGAGTGTTGATGGTAGATTGCATGAGTGTGGAAATTAGTTTCATTTTTAGAATTTAATTTAGATTTTGAATGATATTGTTTTGTATAAAGATTATGTTTATGCATTTAATAATGTGAAGATTAAATTAAGATTTTTGAAATAGTTTTACGTTAAAAATAATGTGTTACAACTCAATTTTAATTTAGCTTTTCTTAGAAATTAGTATTTTAAGATGTGGAATGTTATAGTATAAGAAAAATTGGTAACAATTGGTAATTAAAATACAAATTTGAAATGGTATGTAATAAGGAAAAAATAATTTTAATTGATAATTTACACCAAATGCATATAATTTAATAATTTAGTTTAACAATTTTTATAACTATTAACAAGGTTTTCAACTTTAACTAATTTTTTTATCTTGTGATTAGTTATGTGAAAAATTACCTACATTCAAATCTAGTATAGAGATTGACGAACAAAATTTAATACATATTGTTTTTTTAATAATCAAAACGTAGGTGAAGATTGAAAGTCAAAATAAGTCACAAGATTTTGGATTCTATTCTCTCAGTTAAACCAGAAAAATCAATTGCCAGAATAAGCTTCTTTTGCCTCAAAGTTGGACTCTATAACTTGGCCAAGAGTTTAAGCAAAATTTAATAAATATACAAATATTTAAATTTATATAAAGTATTCAACAAATTCTTATGAAAAAAATGTTATACCATGAGAAACCTATGTTATAGAAAAAACTTTAGTAATACTTCTTCAGATATATATTATTATGAACATAAATGATATAATAGGTAGATTTCGTGTCAATCTCCTACAGAGTGTCAAAGTATGTGATAAATAACATAGCATCAATTGCTTCTGCCACCTCCGTCACATGGCCTCTGCTTTCTCTGTGTTTGGCAAAATTCTCAAGATGGGTCATCACCCTAATACCGTAACCTTCAATACACTCATCAATGCTCTCTGTATTAGTGGTGAGGTCAAGCAAGCACTGATCTTTCATGACAATGTGGTAGCTCAGGGAGTTCGGTTGGATCAAGTTAGTTATGGGACCTTAATCAATGGGTTATGCAAGAGTGGAGAAACCAGGGCTGCTGTTCAGTTGCTGAGAAAGATTGAAGGACGATTGGTCATGCCTAATGTGGTAATGTACAGATCAATCATTGATAGCCTATGCAAAGATAAACTTGTTGCTGAGGTTAACAATTTATACTCTGAGATGGTTGTCAAGGGAGTTTCTTCCAATGTCATCACTTAACACTGCTAATATATTGGTTGATGCCTTCTGTAAGGAAGGATGAAACAAGCTAAAGATGTGTTGGCTGTGATGGTGAAAGCTGGTGTAAAACCAAATGTTATCACTTATTATTCTTTAATGGATGAGTATTATTTAGTCAAGGATGTGATTAATGGACTATGTAAGAATAAGATGGTGGATGAGTCTGTCAATATGTTTGAAGAAATGCATCAGAAAAAATAATGTTCCAAATACAGTGACTTACAATTCTCTTATTGATGATTTGTGCAATCCAGGGAAGATATATTAAGTTTTGGGAGCTCATTGATGAGATGCATGATAGTGGTTCAACATGCTGATGTAATCACCTGCAATTGTTTGTTACATGCTTTATGCCAAAACCATCACGTAGACAGGGCAATTGAACTACTCAACAAAATTTACGACAAGTAAATTCAGCCCATTGAGTATACATCACAATACTTATTAATGGATTTTGCAAAGGTGGGAGACTTCAGAGTGCACAAGAGATTTTCAAAATCTTTTGATTAAAGGATATCATCTAAATGTGAGGACATATAATGTTATGGTCGATGGACTTTGTAAATGGGGCTTGTTTGATGAAGCTTTGGCCATGCTGTCAGAAATGGAAGAAAGTGGTTACAACCCTAATGCTACAACTTATGAAATCATTATCTGTAATCTCAGAAGTGATTGCTAGAGGCTTATTGTAGGATTTAAGATAGATGAGATCCTTTTAGTTTTTGCCTTAAGTTATTTTGAATTTTAATGGCGATTTTATCATATTAGTGTTTCATATACCAAACCAAGCTGAACCTGTTATGATTATTTGGTAATGGAATACTTCATCTCTTTGATTTTCAGATATGCAGGGTTTGCTAATGAACAAAGCGTCAAGGATTGAAGGTTAGCATCTAAAGGCATGATGGTTGACGACTGAATTTATATATTCAATGCAAGGCTAGCTGTGAAATTTGAAAATTTGTTTACCAATTTTCTCTCCTTTGTCTTTTTGTATAGAGAATGTTATACCTTATAAGTGGAATGCAATTTTGAAGAGATTTAAAATCCAATGTCATAAGATATTTTGTTATAAGAAATATTAAATCGTGGACACTTTAACCAGGTGTTTTTGAAGCATTGAGAATTACACTAGTATAAAACCCAACCCCAACCTTTGCCTTCTCTGCATGAATCCATCTTCATTGTTCTTGCAGTAGTAACCTTGAACTCAAATCTCTATCTTCTCTACAATAGATTCATATTTGTAGCTTTTATCTTCACTTGCTCATGGCATTATTTTTGGAGTGCTCATATCTTCATCTTCTTTGTAGATAGTGGTTCCCATCATTCAGGTTTATTTTGTTCAATTTTACCAATTTTTTATTATGGATCTCATTCACAAGAGAGCTGCTATTATTTTTATTATTATAACTTTCCGCTTCATTTCAGTTGTCCATTCATTGTTTGGTGAAATGCCACACAGGAATCAAGTTTTATCAGAGTGCTGTCATTAGAGTCCATGGACACAATTAAATCTGAGGGATCTCCTGCTGAATTATAACTTTGGTATGTATGTGTGCTTCGAAGATTTTGATGAATAAAAGTTTAAAAGCATCATTTTAGGAATCTCCAGACTTGTGTACCTATAATTAGCATTTGACTTGTCATCTGTATTACTTGTAAACTTCTTTGTTCTTCTCTTTACATTTTTATTGCCAATTTTAACGATTTGGAGTCAGTAGTTTAGGTTGATGCTTTGAATATAGTCACTTTGTAAATATCCCATGATTTAGGGTAAAGTCGATTAAGGAAACTGTCTTTATCCTGTGTGTCATATTGTAAAGAAGGCTTGTTTGAGGAAACATTGACCTTGAAGGCTAAGAGAGGACAGTGGTTTGTGTTTTTGCCAAAGATGATAATGATAGGGCTGAGAAACTTCTTCATGAAATGATTGCTAGAAGCTATTCTAGTTTAACATAAAAGGATGGACTATGTATTGGGTTCATTGTCACTTTATTTTCTTAAAGCCATGTATGTTATTAAGTTCATTTTCTTATAGTGATGATATTAATGGTCATGTTTTTTGTGATTTTACTTAATTATTCATTTTTCTCAATGTACCATTGTTCTGCTTCATCTGCTTTCAAGAAATTTTCAGTCGCTGCTCATTATATTTAAATATCAACCAAACTGAATGAACATGATTACTTGGAATGCTTCATTTCTTAGTGTTTCAGATTTGTATGGCTTTTTAAATCAAGGGTCAATGAAGGATAACATTCAAAGGGGAAGATTAGCATTTGAAGGCATAATAGCGGCTTGCTAGTTTCAATATATTTTATAAGTCTAGCTGTTACCTACGGAATCTTGTTTACTAATTTTATTTCTTATAAAAACGAGTGATATAATTAAGTCTAATTTAATTTTATAAAATTGATTTATAAGATGAGATTTATATTTATTATGAAAAAATTCTTACCTTTAAGGTGTGATTTTCAATAAATACTCTATGTAAACATTTCATAAATACTCTATGTAAACATTCCAGTTTGAAGGAAAAATTGTATATAATAGAGTCTTTGTCCCTATATAAAAAAAGACACTTATTCAAGATGATTAAAAAGGTTGGTTAATTTAGTTAGTAATATTAAATTTATTAACTCATTGCATTGTTTTTCCAAAACTACAACTGTATTGAAATTATTGGGACTAACCTTTTTCTTTTACCTATCTTTGTGGAGAGAAAATAGTAGTTTATATAATTTATCTTATTAATTTGTGGGAGTGATCTTCGTAACTCATTACAAGAAAAAGAAACAATTTATCTTTTCAATTTATAACATTTATTTACTAAAATATTATCAAGTAATAAAGGGTATCCTGGTAAAAAAATTTATTAACAGGAGATAATTTGAAAAAAGTCTAACAAAAAAGACAAACAAATTTCTAGAAAAATTGCCATGTTCGGATGGAGGTAACAGTAGATAGCAAGGTGAATACTCTACAAGTTCGTTGATTGATCTAATTGTGAGGTTATAGAATGACTTCTACGTTTCTTCCTGTATCTCCATGCAACCTGAATTCGAATTGCCGCCAAGGATCGCCAGTAAGGTGATTCATACCTGGCATAACAAAACGATCAAATGATCATAACAGAGCCATGAATTTGAAGAAAGAAAGTGGGTTTATTACTTGTGAAATTCTCTAACTTGTGACACATAACTATATATGAAAATTAAGTCTCAGTTTATATAAAAATCTTAAAAGACAAATAAAAGAGAACTAGATAAGACAACAAAACCAGGAAATAAATGACCTTAGAGATCCTTGAACACGAAGATTCCGCAAGAATCTCATGAACCGGCTTGTGACTTCTTCAAGATCTTCAGCTCGTATTGAAAATGCCTCCACATTTGTTAGGCACTTCACTGTCCTGTTGCTAAGCCACCTCTGCCCTGTAAGCCTTACTTTTTTACCATCTGCAAGTGAAAAAATGTTGATTACTTGTGCTGTTTCTCATTTAGTGTTTTTGCTTATTTCCTAGTTAAGTGTGGTTAACAAGCATGTTGCCATTATACCAAGTATAGCTATACCTGTGCTTACAGAAGAAGAATTTTCAAGATACCATGTCAGAAGTTCTTCACCACAAGCATCTCCTTCAGACAAGGGAACTCCAACTCCATCTCCTCCAATGCTCTCCAATTTTCCACGCACAATAAAGACCATCTTCTCAACTATACAACCTTGGTTCAAAATTATACTTCCTTTTATGTATGTCTTCTGTCTCAGTCTCTCACAAACGGCATCCAAGACTGGCTCATCCATCAGGGTGAAAATTCGGACCTACCAACGTTTTAGATCCTCAGGTATGCATACAAAAAATTGATGCTAAGTAAAAGAGTCAAATATCTGTTGGAACTTGATGTATGGTGTTGGTTTGACCATGAAGACACATAAAGCTTTGCCTTCAAATATTTAAATTTAAGTTCCATCCTTCATTTCTAGTTTCTTACGCATAGAGAGAAAAGACCTAAGGACTACAGAACTTCATCCAATATGTTAACCGCAATTATTCTCATAGCAATCATGATAAATGGTGTTACTATAATAAAATCATTATGCCACAAGTATTGTAGTGCATACTTTCTTAACAAATTTGAAGAGATGACGTCTTATGTCTCTCTGGAGATCTTCTGGCAAATTCTCAAGAATTGTTTCTTCATTCACCCCTTTTGTTGCAGCCCAATTATACTGTTCAGACCTTCGTATTTTCCTGCACAAGAAATATTAATCTATCACTTATACATTAAGTGTGGTCCTCAATTTCCGGTGACAGAATCTAAATAAAGAATATATATATTTATTTACTTTCTCACAAGGTATATCAATATAATTTGTTAAAGAAATTAGAATCTTACTTTCTTAGATCTTCTGGTAAACGACGATGCCTCATCCATTGCTCAACATCGCGGCCTCTGAGTTGCATTTCTAGCCTTCTGCAAGTGACATGTAAGAAATAGATCAGATGCATTGTAATATAACAACACTATAAAAAAAATAACACTTAGTAGTAGATAAGTTATGTGTGTACCTTCTTCCAAGACCTTGAAGAAAGTTATGTATGTTTCCAATGAGAACTGCAAAAAGCAAGAGTCCCAATCCTATAATGGCCATTGTAAAAAGGACTTCTCCCCAAAACCTGCTTGGGGTTAAACTGCCAGCGAGAGTACTAATTTGCTGCATTAAACATAATGTAGATATTATACTACAATGGGCAAGGCATCAAATCATTCATGTGCTGTCACTGAAGAGCTTAAGTTAGAGTTCGTTTGGTCTGGACTTTATGATATCAGAGTATTTATGTTCTAGAGTTCACTGGGTGCCTTCCTCATTCTTCTAATAAATTCTAGCATGACATCAAGTAAGTGTAAACTTCATATAAGCTTTAAATCCAAAGGAGTTACCAGCCAGGTGGGTTAGAAGGTGAGAGACCAACCATGAGAAAACAGGACAGGTTTCATGGAATTTGTAATTACTACATAGGCCTTGTTAATAAGTTAACAAAGAAAAAGGGTCTGCAGATGGTAACATGTGAGAAACTTTTGAATCATGCCATAATTAAAAAAAATTATGTTTGGCTGAAACAGTTCTTCGAAACAACTTGAATGGCTTGAACACCAATCAAGAGTGAGTGAACACTTCTGCTTAAACACTTCTCAAACACTCAAATCATAAAAGGATAAAAATTCAACTTATATTATAAATATTGAAAGACTCATTTGTAACATTGTTTTGCGAGATTTGTTTCCATATAACTTAGTTGTTTTTAACTTAGCATTCTATCTGTGTAGATAATTGTTATATGAAAACTAAAAAGCTTACGTCTTCCTAGATATGCTACATACATGCATTCAGATTTGCACCCAAATCAATATTCATACCTTACTTACATGGTGCTGAATGTACATGATTACTGCTAAAGGAACAAATAAAGAAAAGAATGAGATGCATACCTGGAACCCCCAGAATAGAGAATAAATATATTTGTTAGGCACACTAATATCCATGGTAAGAGGTACAGTATTGACATAGATCCCATATTGGAAACCACCGGGTGAGGGATTCAAACAAGCAATGGCATCTGTATTGTTGTTCCATAGAGCTGATGCTTGGTCAAAATACTTGCTTCTGATATAACCTTGTCTTCCACAATCAATGACTGTCATGCATCTATCAATATGAGTCTTTCCGCAGGCATCTCGCAAGCATTGATTAACCCTCTATAAGGAAGATGTACAAAAAGAGACAGTAAGATAATACCAACCTTTGTTTACTGAACCAAATTCCTTATTCTAATTGGACCACAATCTTTAAAGAATCCAAGACTATGGTAGCTGCTGAATTGTAAAATCAATATCACTAAATTAATTAGAAGGATTAAGCTTTATAGCATATACTGATATCATGCAGACAAGACAGTAACACTTCATTTTGCCTGTACTATGAGCAATATCACTTGGAAAACAGATTCATTCATGTGCATCCAGTACTATTTCTTTTGCTTTTTTTTACAGTGAGGGTACAAATAATGAAATTCAGCGAGGAAGAAATTCATTCTTGTTTTCCTGCTTTTGAAAAAATATTTAGCAGAATAAAAATACCATAAGTCTTGTTTGGTGAATTTTGTATTGAGAGCTGAAGGAAACTGTAGTAGTGGGTTGAAGAGTAGAGAAGTCAAGGAAACAAGTTAAAAGAGAAACTAAATTATGTTTTCATAACAAACAAATAAAAAATTGACAACAAAAACAAATTATGTTTCGTTTTAGTTTTAAACAAACACTTAATCAAACATTCTCTTTCTCATTTTAAAAAAAAGCTTCAAATATTGTTTTCACTCGCCTGTAGACCGAAGAGATACCAGCAAGAGCCAACAATATGGCTAGCAAGCATGAAAATGAGAAGATTTATGATGAAATTTGCCCAAGCTGACTCAAATATAAATCCTGTTGGAGATTGTCCTATTAGCAGAGGCAGGATCCTGAATAATCTTGGAATATACTGCACAAGGATCGCTGCACGCAGAAGATTCTTTGCATAGTTTGCTCCAGATGCCCCCAAGCGGCTTGGTAGGACAAAAAATATCATTATCTGCACATTTCATTATGGCAAGGAGTTTGATGAGCATATAACAAATCCCATAGTTGATTAATTTTTTGACAGAATTAAAAACACATTCTTTCCCCTTCCACCAATTTGTACTTAAGCAGATGATCATATCCACCAACAAATATGCTTCTCAGAATGACAAACCAAAAGTGTGATCAGTCTCAAACTTTAACAATCTTAAAATAAGTTAGACTATCACCACGAAAATCATTAAATAAAAATTAATTTTAGATATTAAAATAATTAGTTATTATTTGATTAAATTAAAAATATTTTATAAAAAAAATTAATATCTAAAATAATTTATATTATTTATAAAAATTCATAAAATAATTTTTAAATTAGTATCTGGTAATTAATTATCAATGTTTTAATTATTTAATACTCTATATTTTAAATTAGTTTTCTTTAATCTCAACTAATTTAAAAAATATTAATATCAAAAATTTTGATAACAAATTTAAATATCAATTTAAAAATTATTTTATAAACTTTTATTGTAGAAATCACTTTAAATAAGAAAAATTTTGTAATTTATAAAAAAATATTTAATTTAATAAACATACTGATTAGGTATATAAATTTAAGTTACTATTTAATAAGTTTTTTTTATAATGTATACATCTTTAAGACCGAGGCATCTTGAACATCAAATTAGGAGAACTGAAAAAGTTAATCATGACCATGCAACTACACATACACATAGAAACGCATGGATGTGTCAGTTAAATCTAATTTTGACTATATATTTTGGTTGAATGGTCAAGATTAACTTTATGACTTGAAATGCTTCCTGTGCATGGAGTGTTGTATACAAAGCTGATGATTTCCAAGAAATGGAAAGAAAGTATCAAGTTTTTGCATTCAACTGTAAGGCTGGATCATATCCACATTAGAAACTTGAAATATATACAAGTGTATACCCTAAAAATATCAAGTCACAATGAGAAAACTTACAGAAAAAAGAAAAAGAAAATAACCCTTCAGTTAATGAAGAAAGGGAAACAGGAAGAAATTTACCTGAGGAAGAGGAAATACAACAAACAGGTCAAAAAGAAAATAACCCTTCAGGTAATGAAGTGCAATTTTCTTGGGATGATCAACTAAATCTCCAGCACCAACCACCCTTGACTCTGGAGAAACATAGGCCAGCCTAAACTGCAAAGGGGCAACTTGATAGTTATTAGCATTAAGCTTTAAATTATGAAAAAGCACAAAACTATACTTCAAATCCCAACAACCATATTCAATATTCACGAAAGACTATTTCTGTTTCTTTTATTTTCCTTCCAATTTCCTCAACTATGGACCATGTATATTAGCACACTTTTGGTAAAGGAAGTTAGTTATTGAGAAATCACCTGGAGAAGAATGTTCAAGAAATACACAATATCATTCAATGTTCTAAGAAAAACAAGTATTTTTCTTGTGTCCCAGTCGATAGCTATACATTTGTCATCCTGCGTACAATGAATGGGAAAAATGTATAGTAAATTTGCAAAAAACAGTAACATAAAAATGTCAGTACTACTTATAATTTAACTTAGACGATATTTTCAATTAAATAAAATGAAAATAATCATACCTTCTGTACATAGATTAGAAACAAAAATAATGGATCCACAAAGATTGCTCCCATGCAAAAAATGGCCAAAAGCTTGTTCCAATGTTGTACAACTTTTGAGTGAGGATTCATAACTCCAGGAACACATGAAGTGCAGAAAGAGAGAAATTTTCTCCCAAAACCCTTGGCATCCCCATAAAGAGCACTGCGGAAGGGAAACTGTAAGCATGAGTTAAAATAAGCTTCATTGTGTAGAGAAGTATACTAAAGGAAATATAAAAGGCCACAATAAGATCAAGAATTGTGAGAGTAAAGTTTGCCACAGTGGCCTTCAGTAAGTTAGTGTTGAACAAACAAGGAGAGAACTGAAAATTGTCAATCGACAGTGCATGCACAACTGAGAACTGAAAATTTCTCTTATTATGCACAATATATTTAACATGAACTTCAAAATATGGAAGTCCATGATTTCTAAACAAAAGTAGTAGTTTATTACCTGGGGATCAAACACAGTGGAAGCTTTTGGAAGTCTTTGCATAGAGGCCTTGAAGTAAGTAGGGCAAGTAGTACAACAAGGATCATTACATGTTCCCAGTAGCCTGGACCTCACCAAGTGTTCATTCTTTCTATCATAGTTGTTACTGCAATGATTTTCATCTTTCAGGCTAAGAATACAAAATTTTTCTGGCTTGCTCTCCACTACTTTGTTTCCTTTCACAACTTTAGTGTGATGCAAAGGATTTTCAGTTCCATTGGTAGCATATAGTGGCCCACTCATATGCATTAAGGAGGGTTTTCTTACACTAGGAAGTGGACCAGTATGTCCCACAAGACTAGTTTCTCTGTCATATGGCTCCATGGAGACCATAGGAACAGAAATTGATGCACTTCTTGTCCTTGATACAACCTTCCCAAACCTAAAATGTTCATTCTGTTGTGCATGTGTTTCGGATGGCCTATGCTCCCCATCTTTTTCAAAATTAGCCATGTTTCCTTGTTGATTCTGCAATTTTTAATGAAATTAACAAAATAATCATTGCATATGTTTCTGCACCATATCAATTTTTAAATCAAACACTTCAATGTAAATTGAACTTGAAAGGGAGAAGGTAAACCATAAAACAACCAATATTACTAGATAACCATTGCTGTATGAATATATGTTCTAGAAGTTTTTTCTGAGAAGTTTGTGAATATATGTTCTATATAGTCATTGCTCCTTCCACATGCATCTCTGTTTGTATTCGAATTAAGTTGTCACATAGCGACACGATGAGGCACTATATGATGAAAAGGATAAGCACTAACACAGAACTACTCAAAGCCTTTTCAAGCTTGATGGAGTTGGTTACATGCATGAATGAAAAGATGCCATTGAGTTTTGGGAGACTTCCTTCAATTCTACAGTACCACTTCAATAATTTTACTTACAATCTTTCATAGTCTATCTATAACTCTAGTTATTGGAATATCCTCCATATATGCATGGATAAACAGCAATAACTGAGAAAAACAACCGAGAAAAGAAACACAGAGAGCAATTAAGACCTGACTGGAGAAATTCACAGTGAAAAGTCCAGCAACTATGTTTTTCTGCTTGAAGTTAAAGCATGCATTGTTGTGAGCTTGTTGATTATGGGATAAATGGAGAGGTTTGTTTGTGTAAATATGAACAAAGTGTATGAGAGAGAGAGGTGATGACTTGTAATGCAACAAAGTGAGTTGTGACTTGAAATGCAAGGACGGAGCAAGAAAACATCTTTGTTGGATGCTACTTTGTTATCCACGAAACTGCAACAAAGCTCGTGAGTTAGATAATAGCTAGCATGTGATAAGTATTGGTTTGGATTTTCATGTTTTTTTAATGCTTATGTATTTTTCTCTCTGTTTTAAACTTGATCCTTCAAATGAAAGTTTTTAGATTTAAATATTTTTCTATCTCTGCAAATAGAACAATATTTGCTTTTACTCCTTCAAAATAATGGTATCTTTTATGAAAACATGTTAGATTTGATCTTTTCTATTTTTAAAAAAATGTCTCTTTTTAATCTTTTTTCTTTAAATACAAATGATTCATTTTTATAAATGAGGGACCAAAAGAAAACCATTTCTTTTTGAGAGAATAAACTTTAATTCAATTCTTATACATATTATTTGTTTAAAATTCATCCCCATTATTTGTGGATGTATTGATATCGTGAAATTGGTATTCAATTATAGTAAAATGTAAGCACCAAATTGAAAACTTACTGTCACATATAGAAAAACCAAATATTTTTTTTTTATATTTTTTAAAATTTGAACTATTCAGTAAATTATACATATATTATGATGATGAGATATCCTTCTGCTATTCTATTTCATTTCCTTTTTTAACATTTCCTATGGTTGTTTAGCCTATTTAATTTTTGGAATTTAGAAAAATATTTAATATATTTTAGAATTTGTTTCAGTAAGTGCAATGTCAAAACAATAAAAAAAAAAAGTTTAGAATAAGTTTAGAATCGAAATCAATGTCAGTTTTTATATATATATATATATATATATATATATTTTAGACTTTTTTTTAGATAAAATGGTGATAGAAGTCTAAGTTTCAAAACAAATAATATTTTAAATAAAATGATTCATCTAATAATATTATTTTAATAAACTTAAATCGAAACTGAATTAATTTTAAAAATTTTTGATATACTAATTTTATTTAGTGAGAAATAACAATTAAAAAGAAAAAGTAACCCAAATAAAAAATGGTATTAAAAAAAATTACCTATCACAAAATAGAGAGATCATAAACAACTAAATAGAACAACTAAAAAAAATATGTTTTTTAGTTTTAGACTAGTATAACAACTAATATTTATATATATATATATATATATATATATATATATATATATAATCATGCTATTTTTTTCTTGGTAAATACAATCATGCTACTATACAAACAGATTAAAGGCATCTTCATTATCAGAAGCTGAATCAGGGAAACACGATGATGAACATCCAATTAGCATATATTCTAAAATACTCACATGATTTAAATAACACCAAAATAATGACAAAACAAAACACAACCACCAAATACAAAGATTCAGAGACCCAACATTCTACAAACACAAATATAAGAAAGAAAAAAATGGGAAAGAGAAGATAAAAGGAATGTTGAAATGCAATATTCAAATTGTTACCTTCACAAAGGCCGAAGAGATTCTTCCTCCACTTTTTTCTTTTCACTTCCAAAACTTCAAATCTGTGTTCAAATATCATGAAAAAACAAAAGGGTGTGGAAACTTCACAACAGTTGCATATTCTTTCTGTGTCCACAGAAAAACGAAGGAAAACAAAAAAAGTAGGATGAAGAAGAAAAGCTTAATCAGCAGTAATTGCTTTGTGTGTAGGGAATGTAGTAAGAAAATTTGGAAAAAAGGGTTAAGCTAATTAAATGTTAAGGCAAAATGGAAGCTAATTAAATACACTACTTTTTAATTACTCTGACTTTGGATAAAATCTTATCATTTTACTCATTAGTGTACGTGTTAGCTTTTGGTACATGAAATAAGAAGTTAATTAATATTTTAGATTTACTGGATGATTAAAAATGAAATTAATATTTTTTGAATTTAATAAAAATATTAAAAAATATTATTATCTTTTCTCTAAAATTATTGGGATTTTATTATTTAAAAAAAATTATAAATCAGCAAATGTTCTCGATTTTTAATGATTTTTTTATTCTCAATTTTTTTTTCAAATCTGTTTCAATAAAAATAATGTACTTACTAAGAGAGTTAAGTGATTTTGATATAATTGTTTTAAAAAGTGACATATTTATTACTATTATTATTAATTTGTGTGAAAAAATTAAACTAGAATAGGAAATTATGTGTAATTTTTTAATATTTTTATTGTTTTAATTAAGTATTCATTTACTTCTACTATTGATACATGAAGTTTTAAGGTATACCCAAGAAAATACTTAATACACCTCATAAAAACATACTTTTTAAAAGAACTGCCACTTTAGTTTTTAATATAAATGCAATATTAATTTATTAATTTATTTGCTTAATGAATAACACCACTCATAAAAATAGTTAAAAGGTTTTCTTGAGTATGTTTAGACAAACTGTTCCCAAAAGATTTTAACGATATAAAAAATAATATTTTTTTGATAAATTAAAATTAACTTGTGAAAAAGATTAAAATTTTAAAATTCATACGAAAGGAAAATAAAAAATAAAATAATTTTTTACAAGATGATGTATTTATAATAATCCGTAGATATTTAAAAAAATTATACTTTCATTAAAAGTTAACATAACTATTGAGATTTTTAAACTACCAAGAAACATAAACAAGTTTTCTTTTTCAAAGGAGGAAAGTAATTGATATATAATAAAAAGGATTAAATTGACGCGTTTTAAAAATTTAAAGGAATTTTTAAAAAATCACTAAATAAATAAGGTAAATTATTAAGAGCAGAAACTATTGAAAAAAAGCACTTGATGTCTCTTCATATTTTAAGAAAAAATATATTAATAATGATGGTATGATGAAAAAGATTTTAATAGTTACTTTAAGATTTGAATAATTTTTTATTTTATAATTTTAAAATGTAATTAAAAATAAAATTATATATATTAAATACATGTCTTCTCTATATATTATTATATTTTTTAAAGTTAAAATGTAATTAAAGATAAAATAAAAATATAAAATCCGTACACCAAACCGAATTCTTTATATATTATTATAGATAACAAAATCTAAAAAAATAATAATGGAACGTTTCACTAATACTGATAAAGGCAACTTTAGAAATAAAAAACATAATTTCTGACAAAATTAATATTGCTAACTAAAATAATTATTTTCTTTAATTTTGGCGAATAAGTTTATTAGTTTTTATAAACAGAACGAGAAAAAGTATAATAATAATTTCAATATAACACTCAATTGACTGACGCAACTTGTTTGGCTACATAGGATAACTTATCCATTGACTGAATTGACTCAACTTATTCATCTACTTCTTTTTATTTTTTTTTCAAATTACATAGTTACGACTAATCAATAATGTCAAAAGAAATTCTTAAATAATAAAAAAATGTGTTGGTAGGATGATCATAAGAGAAACTTATGCAAATTTAATTACATCATGTGTTTCTAAAATAAAAAAATAAACTCATTCTTCTTCGGAGCTCAAAATAAATATTAAATTTAAATATCATTTTCATCTACCACCAACTAAATAACATACCTTATCCACACTCATAATATCTGAAATGTTTATTAATTAATTTCTTATAAAAAAATTATCAAGAATTTAATATCAATATAATTACATAAATTTGAAGATAAAATACTAAATAAACTAAGAGCATCTCAATAATTTAAAATAAAAATAACTATGAGCAAATATAACAAATATGTATAAACTCATCTCTTTACTTAATTTTAAAAATTGAATATTCCTTATTTCCTTACCATATTTCAATATTCTCCAAATTCGAAAAATACTAGCAGCATGGAAGAGTTTTTTTTGTTCGTTCATATCACATTTTGAAATGAATAGAACATGTACATGGAAGAGTGAACTTGTGAGTACTAGTAATGATTTCGTAAAGTCAATATTGTTCAAACAGTAGTTTGATATTGGCCTTAATATTGGAAGGTGTACTCTTTTTTTCTTAAGATAAAGTACTCTTTTTTTCTTAAGATAAAGTAAATATTGTTCAAATTATATAAAACAACACTAATCCTGCCATAGCATTTATTAAAGAATAGCTAATATATACACTGATGAACACAACCTATATCACAAAGTGTGGCTAATGAGTACAATCTAGACATCAAAATGTTTGATCTGATTGAGAGGTGTAAGCACGACTTAGACGCTTCTTTCTGTATCTCCATGCAACCTGAATACGGTTTGCTGCAAGGGATCTCCAATAAGGTGATACATACCTACATGATACAATTTTCAAATCATTTTGTTAGAGCCCTTGTTTTGAAAACAAATGAGGCTAAAAAGCTTACTAGTTACATGCATATTAAGATCTAGTATATGATGGATTTGAAGAATGTTGGACACGTGTCGAGCTAGTATAGGCTATAAATGACTAAAATACCAAATTAAGAAGTAGACTTTAAGTCTAATTCAACCTTATAAAACCAACTTGGAAAGTGAGAGTTTGCACCTACTTATATACTATGAAATGTCATTATCACTAATAGATATGAGATCTACAACAGTATTGTGTCCAAAAAAAGTAAAACCTAAATACAACAAGGAAATGGAGTGAAATGAAATACCTTAGAGCTCCTTCAACATGAGGATTCCGCAAGAATCTTCTGAAAAGAATTGTGAGTTCCTCAAGGTCTGCAGCACGAAGCGAAAATGCCTCCACATTTGTTAAGCATCTTACAGTCCTATTGCTCAGCAACCTCTGCCCTTGAACCCTTACTTTTTTTCCATCTGCAAAAGTCAAGAAACACATTGGTTAAACATGTTTCTCATTTTGTAGTGAGGCCGAGTTGTTGAAAAATTGCAACTTCTGCTGACCTCCACTTCAACATGCATGTTATCATTGTACCAAGTATGTATGGCTATACCTGTGGTTACAGAAGAATGCTCAAGATACCATGTCAGAAGTTCTTCACCACAAGCATCCCCTTCAGTTAAGGGAACAATAGTTCCATCGTCTCCAAAGCTCTCCAATGTCCCTCGAACAACAAAGACCATTTTCTCTACAAGACCACCCTGACTCAAAACTTTACTTCCTTTGATGTATGTCTTTTGTTTTAGTCTCTCACAAATTGCATCCAAGATAGGCTCATCCATCAGGGCAAAGATGCGAACCTGAAGTGTTTCAGGTCCTCAGAAAATTAATAACTGAACTTACAGGTTTGTTGAATGCCTTGGCTTTTGATGAGTCACAGTTTTGGTTTCATGTTGAATAAAAACAGAGCATTTTCAAAATGGTTTAAGTTTTTCATATTCAACTTCTAGTTAAATGTAGTTGGCTGCAATAGACAGACACCTAAAAAAACAAAATTTTGAAAGAAACACCATGGGAGGAGGTTTCGAAGTTCACCCAACATCTGAAGACTAAATTCAACATAAAAATTAATCATTTTTTTCTTAATTATTACTGGTCATTTAAGCAAACAATTTTTCTGGGGACATACTTTCTTAACAAACTTGAAGAGATGACGTCTTATGTCTGTCTGGAGATCTTCTGGCAAATTCTCCAAAAGCATCTCTTCATTTACTCCCCTTGTTGCTGCCCAATTATACCGTTCAGCCTGTCTTACTCTCCTGTATGGAAGACAAAGTATGTATCAATCGTTCATTGTGTGTGATCCATAACATGTCATAAAACTGAAAAACAAGTAGACATTATGCTCATTTCTACTCACATACTTTATTATATAGCTCCAAATATACTTAAATTGTTGATATATATATATATATATATATATATATATATATATATATATATATATATATGATTATTAGGGCTAGGAACTTAATGTTGTGTTTCATGTACAATTCTAAAAGCCAATAGTCCCACATTGCCTAGTCTCATCTTATTTTAAGTGTTCAAATATCAACTTGTTTCTAAAGCTTTTAAAGTGACTAGCAGTAGGTGTGGGGGCAAGAGCTTGAGGCATGAAATCTTCTGCTGATTTCCCACCATCCTTACAAGTTTAATGGTCTTTCAAGTTGTTTTTTAACCACCACAAACTTTATTTAACTCCCACGGCTCTTATTGAGTAATTAAAAAAGTAAAAAAACAGTTTTTAACACAATCTACAAGGGAACGGATTGTGCGACAGGTTGTCAATACGATGTTTTCCACAGATGTTTCACATAAGTTGCAAGAGTAAGGATATTACTAATGCACATATGCTTAAAGGGAGTTGGTAGTGAATAAAGACTCTAATTCAAAAGAGTAAATGTTTCATTGTCAGAGTAAATTGCTCACCTAGTTTTTGTAGGAAGAGGTGGAGAGTAAACAAGCAATGAATTGAATCAACCAATACGCGGATACCTTTTCGAAAATGTGGATGTTTTGACTTGTGAAAAGAATAAGAACATTTCATACCTTCTTAGATCTTCTGGCAAGCGACGGTGGCTCATCCATTGTTCAACATCACGGCCTCTAAGTTGCATTTCTAGCCTCCTGTAATTATGATGGAAGAAAATATATCAAGCACATTATGATCCTTAAAGAAATTAAGGATATCTAAATGTTGTGATACTGTGTGACACATGTACTGTATATAATTATATAATAGAGTATAAAGGGAATTAATCATAAATACAATCAAATATTAATGATTATCATACAAATATTAACATGTCTATTCTAATCTAACCATGGGTAAAATGTCATATTTACACCGACTCTGTTCTCTCAAGATGGAACATATATGTTGAATGTGATAATCTTGCTACAGATATATTCAACCCGAGAATAAAAGAGACTTAATGAACACATGCCAGCTTATCACTGGAGTAAACAAGTCATTATGATTTTTCTGGAAAGAAATTCTCTTAAAAGAGTAACAATCGATCTCCATTGGGTCCTTTCATGGAAGACCTTGTTTGATGAAATATGGTGTAAAGTTAGGTTGTCATAGATAAGCTTTGTGTGAGTATTGCATTATTAGAAGAGCCCTTATTCGACTCCTAGGGTAGTTAGTTGTTAGCAAGTAGTTAAGTCAGTTACACAACTCACTATCATAAGGATGATGATAGTCAAAGCGTACTAGTCTCTTCAGAGATGTCAATGAGATAATTATGTTGAGTGATAAACAACACATAGGAATGTAATTAGGCTATCTCAATTCCCAAGAAATATTAGATGCCAACTTCACCATCACTATGATGACAATGTTGTCAGCATAGACTACAAGACAAATGTAATGGCCTGCATGAGAATGGATGAAGATGTCCAAGGGGACTTCGTTAGAAATCTCACATCGATTAGAGATAAGAACATTTAATAATATATAAATGGGTGCAAACCTAACCTTACAAACCGATTTTTTAAAGTGTACTTAACTTAAGTGGTGTGCTGATCCTAGGGAATTAAAGTTCTCTACAATGAGTTTTAAGAGAGAAAAATTGGAATTAACTTTTCCATTATCTAAAATATGCATAATCTAATTTGTAGAAATTCTCATATAACTTCTCTAAACTTTTCTTTTTAACTTGTGTACTGAAGACTAATTTCAGCTTATGGAGAAACTCATTTCATTTTTCTCTCATTTTTCTTTTCTAGAAGTCATTATAGAGTGTTGTAAATAGGGGATTATTAGGATAAAAATATCTTAATATCTCTATAGTACTTAGTAAAAACATCCCTAGAATCAACACATTCATTTCAGCTGATTTTTTATTTCCTTTTTCTAAGAGACTGTAACTATTATGACTGTAATTAATAAAATAATTCTTTTCTCTCTCTCTCATTATTCAAGTTAGAGAAACTCATCCATATAGACCTTACACTTGTGAAATGGATGACATCCATCAATCCCATTATTTTTAATTTTTCAAATGAAAGGAATGGTAAAGAGAGGATTATTTTTATGGAAATAGATTATTTTAGTGTGTTTTATTCAGCTTACTTTGAAGAAACAAATAATTTTTTGTTCTAGCTTTTAGAGAAAGCTCTTGAGGGGCAAAAATTATTATAATCCATTTCAAAACATGCATTAAGAGAAACATTGTCATCAACATGGGGCATGGCAAAAATAATAGCAAAATTTTTTACCTGCGTCCAAGAGCCTGAAGAAAGTTTTGTATGTTTCCAATGAGAAGTGCAAAAAGTAAGAGTCCCAAACCTATGATGGCCATAGTAAAAAGGACTTCCCACTCAAAATAGCTTGGGGTTTGATTACCAGCCAGAGTACTGATTTGCTGTAACAAACATGACAAAGGTATAACTGTTGAGGAATATCATATTAAAAATCACTATATACAACACTTTGTGCTTCTTAGATCTCAACAGACATAGATCAATTGATCTTACACAGATAATCTTAGAGGAATTAATCCTGCACACACACATACATTGATCTTAAACACAAGTAGTGATGGAGGACCATCCTTGCTAAAGCCACCTTTTCTCTCAACTAAGAGCATAGGATCAACTTGAAGATTACTGTAGAAATATCTGCCTTAGTTTTGTATAAATTTTGAAAATAATAGAATAGTATTTTTGGACCTTGTATTCAAGGCCAAGCTAGTGTAGGATTTTGGGCCTTGAAAGACCAAGAAGAAGGCAACCACATGGCGCCACTTCAAGGCTTCCAAGAAGGTGCCATGTGTCTCTCATCCAAAGTGACTATTCATGCTTCTCCACTTCCTTAGGCACCACATACCAATGCCTCTTCAACCTCCTAGTGCCACTTGTCTTTCCTTAGTCTATAAATGAGAAGCTTCTCTCTTGTAAATTCTAGACTTGATTAATATATGAAATTGTGTTTATGAAATTCTCAACACACTTCTCCTAGTCTCTCTTCTATGATGCTCATTTGCATTTTAGAAACTCAAGGAAGTTGGTCTAACATCTTCCTTGGCCTTTGCACCTTGTAAACTCACGCCCAAACCCATAAACCTCCATCGCCATTCGGTGCTTCCTCCACAAATCTACAAGTATTCTGCTGCCTTCCATCAATTCCATCCAACACTCAAGAAGGATTCCATCAAATAGTATCTTCACAGAAAGACACTCATTGGCATATATCATGTGAGAGTGTTAGAGATTAGAGGAAATAATCTTAACCATCCATGTAAGATTGAATACTCCATACTAGTTCATCTCAAGTTCTCACTTATATGTGCCCCCTATATATATATATGCATGTATTTTATTAAATTTATTTGAATTTTCACAGAAGTAAACCATTACTACAGAACTAAAAAAAATAAAAGAGAAGAATGAAATACACACCTGGAAGCCCCAAAAAAGTGCATATACATATTTTTTTACCACCCTAGTTTCTATAGTAAGTGGTACAGCATTTACATAGACTCCATATTGAAAAGCACCGGAAGTGGAATTCAAACAAGCAGTGGCATTCACATTTTTGCTCCATATAACTGACTTCTGCCCAGATTCACGGCCACAATCAATAAATGTTGAGCATCCACCCATTTTAGAATCATGGCAGGCATTTCGCAAGCATTGATTAACCCTCTGGAAGAAGGAAGATGAAGATAAAAGAGAAGGTTATAATTAAATATCATCATTTACAGAATCAAATTCCTGATGCTAAACAGGTCATCTAGCATGCAGGGAAACATAACAATTCCAATAGTTGAATGCCATTATCAACATTACAAAAGTTTAGAAGGATTAAATTTCTGAGAACATACTACTTTCATACTTTATTTTGCTTATACTTGGTGTAACATACTATCATATTCTATACAACCTATTCTCCTTTTCCATGCAACATGAATTCAAAGCAAATTATGAAATTTAGATAGGAAGAAGAAATTTTGTACTTTCTGAAAATGAAACTTCAAATAACATTTTTACTCACCTGTAGACCAAAGAGGTACCAGAAAGAACCCACAACATGCCCAGATAGCATAAAAATGAGAAGATTTATGATGAAATTTGCCCAGGCTGACTCAAAAATGAATCCTGTTGGAGACTGGCCAATTAGCAGAGGCAGAAACCTGAATAATCTAGGAAAATACTGCACTAGGATTGCTGCACGCAGAAGATTTTTAGCATAATTTGCTCCAGATGATCCCAGGTATTTTGGTATGACAGATAATATCATTATCTGCAAATATTTCACTACATGTCATAACAAAGAATTTAAAAAGTACACAATAAATCATTAATCTTTTTCACAGATTGAAACCCTTTCCTTCCGCTACTGCCTGCTTAATGTCAAGGACATGTTTATGTCCGTTCTCCACACTATTTATTCAACACAACACAACAAATTGTTCAACCATTGAGGTTCATTTGAATTAGATCAAGACAACATAGAACAATAAGCAGTTTATAAAGATAAAGATGACATGACAACAAAAAAATTCAGAGCACTTAAACATTGTTCTGCTATAAAAATCATTTCTTGCCTACAACTAATTATAAAAGTTAGATCTTCAATGCTCTCGCTTTCTTAATTAATTTCAATTTCAACACAAAATAAGTGGGCCTTTGGAATATACATGTTTCAAGGTAATTGGATATTAGTGAGTTATCATACACTTTATAACTAATTGTAAAAGAAAGATCCACAATGCTCTCCTGTTCTTAATTACCTGACAACATTAATTAATAACAAAAGATTCAATCATAGAAAACTTGATAGCTAGTTTCAAGCACTCCTTATTTAATTTGAATAATAAAATCACAACTAAACCACTGATGTTTTGAAAGAACCAAGAAAAAACTCAGCTTCATATAAAATCCAAATCCCAGTATTGTGTTTTTTTTTTTTGGGTGGGGGGATTTGAATATATATATATATATATATATATATATATATATATATATATATATATGAAACCCAAACTAATAATCTCAGTGAATGGCAACATCAAAGAACTTCATGTTTTCTAATAAATCAAAAGTTACAGAACCACTGAAATGAAGAGAAATATCAACAAGCATTCATAGTCAATTGTATGGATGGTACATCTCATAATTCACACAGTAAACTTTTCGCTTTGTGGCACATAACACTAAATACCCAAAACACTAAGTTACAATGAGCAAACTCAGCCAAAGAAACAATATAAAAAAGGTTACCACAAATCAAAAAGGGAGAAGGTAAGAAGTTTACCTGAGGAAGAGGAAATACAACAAATAGGTCGATAAAAAGATAACTCTTCAGATAATTAAGAGCAATTTTCTTGGGATGGTCAATTAAATCTCCAGCACCTACTACCATCGACTCACGAGAAACATAAGCTAGCCTAAACTGTAAAGAAGCAAACAAAACTATGAAACTCAAAAGTCGTATTTAAGATTCAGGATACATGCGTTTCTCTTTTCATTTTGACCTGAACTAATAATATAAAAGGTAAGACATACACAAGTTGCGGCAATATATTATCAATAAGGTCAAGGTCCAGCATTCTATATCATCCTAGTCAATTAATCTTTCCATTTTTTTCTTCCAGTTTGACACCATATTGCCAAGTGCCAACAAAGTAATAAATATAAACAAAAAAAAACTTTTAGGTTTGTATCTAAGAGGAAAAAATGATACTACTGAAAGATTTTCTGCAACAAATTTGGCAATAGAGTGAATGGGTGAAATTTTGATGGGGAAATATTGAAGATTAATGCCAAATACACTAAGGTAAATCCGGAATTGCAGCAACATGAATAATTAATTACGATAAATATCTTTCGTACTTGATCCTCCACCACATGAGAGAGTGTCCTTCATTTTCTGAATGTTTATAAGATGGAATTCTAGTTTAATTTTTTCTGGTTAAATATGACTGTGCTCGGAGGTGTTTATTAAGGTTAAGAAATTTAGAGGAAGTATCATCGACAATCTCATGCAATGGTTAGCAGTTACTTCAAGAAGATCTGCATTACTTTATGACACTGAATGCTACGCAGAGATATGTTTAAGAAGCTTTTTATTAATACTTTAAGCTGGAGCTGCACACAGCAATCTTTATCTGTGTTTCCTTATGAAGTTTACTAAATATACTCTATTTCCACCAGATACATGTTCTTGCACTCTCTATCTATTAAATTTGTCTGCTTTTGCCTTTATCCAAAAGCAAAAAGAGAGTACATACTAAAACATGAAACACTCAGTAATCCGCGCTGTATCTTTAAGTTAAAAGTGATCTATACCAAAACAAAAGATAATTTCTATCATCCTGCTTCTTTATTTACAAAGATTTGAAGTTTAGCAGGAGATGTTTGGCACACGATGGAGCTCCAATGATCTTATTATTCCTCTAGTGAATATTTATGTATGATGCAAAGCAACAAAGAACCTAAGCCCTGTTATTCTGTAGTTAGAAAATTCTTTTGCAATACATTTGTCCGTATATTTACCTTCTCAAAAACAGAAAAAATGAATAATAAACACTTGTTGACAAGGAAGGATCTCAATCATATAATTCAAGCTAACAAATTGGCATCATTACCATATTTAAACATAACCGAATGGGGGACATTCTAAAAAAGTAGTTAATGAGAAATTACCTGGAGAAGAATGTTAAAGAAATATATGAAATCATTAATGCTTCTAAAAAAAACAAGTGTAGTTGTCATCGTCCAATCAATAGCAATACATTTATCATCCTGCACATAATAAGTGAAAAAATATAAAATTGCAAAAATAGTTGCAGGGAAAGACAAGTATCTACACCTAGAGAGATTTAATTAAATAAAAGGAAAAAAATCCACACCTTCTTCACATAGATTAAGAAGAAAAATAATGGATCAACAAAAATTGCCACCAAGCAAAAAATGGCCAAAATCTTGTTCCATTGCTGTACAACTTTTGCATGAGGATTCATGACTCCAGGAACATATGCATAGCAGAAGGAAAAAAATTTTCTTCCAAAACCCTTAGCATCCCCGTAAAAGTTATGGTGGAACTGCAAACATTCAAAACACAAATGAAGTGAGTTCGGTTGTAAGAGTGACAGCAGACAAGTGTCTATATAAACAAATGAATATCAAGTATAAGGATACAGAAAAGTCTGTTATAGTAGCCTTCAGAATATAAGTGTTGCATAGGTAATGAAGTATTGTTTGTTGACAATACTTCTATTGCCCCAAAAATGGACAATGATATCAACAAAAAGAACAATATAAATAGTTCATCTTGAATAATTTTTTTTTTTTAAATTTTAAGAGCAAAATCATAAGCATTTAATCTTACTAAGTGATAACAATAGGACATAAAGTGAAGCTGAGCATAGTATGACAAATGCTACTTAAGAAGCACAAAGTTACAGCATAACTCAATGAAATGTCTATAATTAGGTTAATAACATCATCTATCGTGAACACCTGAATTTGGTCAGAAAAAAGATGAATGTGCAGTACAAAATCACATTTGTGTAATAAATGGCTATTCAGCATATAGTGAAAGTCAACTTCAAACATAGAAGACAATGTTTTCTTAAATTCAAGCAGAAATACAAGTCTATTTTAGGAAGAAAAGTACCTTGGGATCAAATATAGCTGAATTTTTTCGAGTTCTTGGCTGAGCAGCCTTGAAATAAGTGGGGCAAGTAGTACAATAAGGATCATTACACATTCCCAGCTGCCCAGACCTCATTAAGTGTTCATTCTTTCTATCATAGTCATTATCCCAACGATTTTCATTTGTGCCATTGAAAGAAGAAAACTTTTCTGTCTTACTCTCCACTACTTTGTTTCCTGTCGCAGCACTATTCTGTCCTGAAAGATTTGAAGTTCCATGGGTAGCATACAATGGACCACTCATCTGCACAAAGGGGGTTTTGCTCACACTACGAAGGGGACCAGTATGTCCCACAAGACTAGTTTCTTTCTCATACGATTCCAAGGAAGCCATAGGAATCGAAATTGAAGCACTTCGTGTTCTAGATACTAGCCTCCGGAAATTAGAATCCACGAGTTCATCAGATAGTTGAGCACGTGTTTCAGACAGCATAGGAACCTCATCTTTTTCAAAATGAGCCATGTTTCCCTGGTGATTCTCCTTCTTTTTCTTTTTTTTTTATTAAACTAACAAAACATCAATATATACATTTCTGCACCACATCAACAAGTTTAAAGTAAAACAATCCAATTTAGCACAAAACTTGGAAGGGGAAAGCATAAACTAAAATAAAAATAGAAAATAAAAGCAAAAAATACTATATTTGTTCCTAAATAACAAACTTAAGCATAATCACAAGGAAGATCCTTGTTCTTATGAGGCTAAGTGTCAATTATAAAATGATATATTTGTCTATACATTTGAAATTTTCTGATTACTCAAAAACTAACAACTAATAATTGCAACTTATATCAACAGAGAAGTGACAAATCCCTTATCTTAAAGTAACCAATTATTAAATTGACCTAAACTGACAATACAATCATTGAAATTCATGTACCATCCTAGTTTTAAGAGAAAATTTAACAGTTTACAAACACATTTATACCTTTTCGACAATGCTCCTACCTGTACACGCATCAGTGCGTGTGTTTAAACTCGAAATTTAACACATATACACCAACTTATAAACAATATGAAGCACCATAACCTATTGTGATAAATTGCAACTGGGGTCAGGAATCAGTTGAAGAATTCAGTATAATGTAATAATAACTAGTAAGCCCACGTTACAGAAAATGCCATGAACTAGGAACAGTAACGAAAAATAGAAGCAAGAGAGAACAAACTCAGAAAGAGCAAGAGCTGGTTCCAGAGGAATTGAATTCCCAGTGAAAACCCACCAAGAATTCAAGTTGAAGAATGAAATTTCGGGAGCTTGGTGATCATGGTGAAAGGCAAAAAAGCAGTTTCTGCCAGAGAGTTGAGTTCAGAAGATAAAGAAAATAAAGTGTGAAACTGAACACTTAAATACGAACAACCATGAGAAAGAGAGAGTTGTGAAGAGGAAGACTTTGTATTTGACAAAGTCAATTGTGAGATAATTGAATTTCTCAGTGTCTGTTTTATGTTTTACTCTCAACAGATCAACACATTCCAAACTTCTGTCTCCATAAATAACTTGGAGTTTCATTTTAAGAATTTATGTCATTACATAAGAAGGATAAACAGTTTGTAAAATTTTTAATTTAATAATTTTATCTTTTAATAAAGAAAAAATAATTTCTTTATTTATTTATTTAATAAATAAATTATTGAATGTTAAATTTATTTAAAAAATTATATATATGTATATATTCAATTATATTATTTTTCTTTTTTAATTAAATATTTATTTAAATTATAAAACTATATATATTTTAATACACTAAAAATATAAATACACATGTGAACTTATGTTTTTACTTATGTAATAAAATTGTTTTTAAATAGTAATGTAGTTATTTTACAATGTTATTGATCACTGATATTTAATAAGGAAATTCTAGGATTTATTTTCTAATTTTTAATCCATTTTATTTTATTTTACATTATATAGTATTTTTTCAAAAAATTATTAATAGTTAAATATTATAGTATATATTTTCATTATAAATTTAAAATATTTAATTTAATATGATTTATACTTAAAATTATTTATTTTTGATAAATTTAATTATATGAATAAACATTTATGTCATGCATTACATAGAATAAAGTATTGCATTAACAGTATTTGAAAACTGGTAAAAAATCTCAAATATTTATTTTTAAGTAATTACCACCAAATATATAAGGTGTTGAAATAATAGGAGTTTAATGTTACATACCTTGATTGTATAAATTTTGTACATACATATAATTTTTAAACATAAAATTAACAACTTTAGCATATATAATAGTTGATGTTCAAATTAAATTTAAAAAGCAAATCTTATAGTATAACAATGTAAGGGAACATCTTTAATTAAAACATAAATAAAGATTTATATAGGTTGAGTTGGGTTAGATTGAATTATGTTAGGTTTAGATAAATTTATTCTCCAATTAATTAAGTAAATCTCAAAGTTAAGTTCAATTGAATTTTTTATACTTTAATTATATTTAATTCAATTTTTGAATGGGTTAGATAAATTAAGTTATAGATTATAATTAAAATTGTATTTTTATATCAGATTTTTACTATAATTTTTAAATAACTTATATTTTCTGATATTTGAACAGTTTAATATTTTAAAAATCTACATTTAATTAATATAATAATAAAATAAAATAAATAATATAATTATTATTTAATAATTTTAATTGGGTGAAATTTAAAATTCTACTTATGGAATTAATTATGCAACTCTTACAAAATTGGATTAGCTTTAAGTTTAACCTAATTATAAAAAAAATTGAACTTAATTTATTTAAGTTATATAATATAGGGTAGTTGGAATGTTTTAATTTAAGATAGAGGAAAGAAAGGCTTGAAGAATGGATCAATGTCACTTCTTAAATTAACAACCAAACAAAAACTAGGTCAAACACGTGTTCACAACATTGACGTAATAATATCTTTTTATATTTTTTCCACAACATTCATAAACAAAATTATTTTATGGACTGATTTTTTTACAATACATTAAAGACTTTAATTAAAAATATAATACATTATTTTATGATTTTAAATAAAAAATTTATAAATATTTTTAACAACATCAAACCAAATGTAGTTTATTCATAAAAATCATAATTTTCAAGATTTGTGATTTTGAAAAATCATATGATTTCAAGATCTGGTTTTAATTTAATGGAGTATGTTTAAAATATATGTTTGTGCTTTTGAATAAAAAATATTTGAAATATCACACAAATAAATTACCTTTTTCTTCATAATTATTTTTTTACAATACTAAATATATTTATAAGTGCACCAGTGTGTGAAGAGTAAAATAGGGGTGTCTGAATAGCAATGTCTATGGTGGTGTGTGTTTTGTTAACATGATAGAATGGTTTCAGGTATGATGTTAGGAATTTTTTCTTCGGCACCACCATAATTTTCAAAAATAACTATTTTACCCTTAGTAAAATTGACTTCTAGATTACATGTTCTAGCAATCTTCTAGAGCAAATTTTTTTAAATTTTTAGAATAAGATTTCTGAAACATATGAGAATGCCTTTTTGGAAAGATTTTTTTAAAAAATAAACTTTCTGAAACATATGAAATAAGTTAATTTTCAGAATTTATGAAATAAACTTTTTAAAACATATATAATACTTTCTTAAACGAGTTTTTTAAAATAATTATCTTTATTTTTCTCAAAAAAATACAGCAACAACCATGATGACATCGATAATAGTAGCAGCAAGGTGTGCAGCTACAGAAGGTATTTTTTTTTTTTCTCTTATATAGGAATGCAGTTAGTAATTATGGAAGTCTATGAGAACAAGTATAAACACGCATCATTCAGACAAAGCTGAGAATGGGACATGTTTGAACTCAAACTACTTATGTGTCCTCACACTGAAAAATTATATTTTCTCATAACTTTTTTTTTTCAAAAATTATTAACATTTCTTTATTATTAAGATTCTTTTAAGAATCAAGTGTTAAAAACTCAACTATAATTTATAAATAGCTTAATTAAGTTTCAAGTCTTTAATAAATTTTAGTATTTTAAATTGAATCTCTATTAAATTTTTTAATTTATTGAGTATTAAAAAATTTTACAGTTTTGTGATTAACATAATGGTAATTTTTATTGTTGGAGCATATAATGAAGAGGAAAAGGAAAACAAAACAAAAATATAGATACGATGTTGAGAGACTGCATAATAAGTGTGGGGTTGAACAACAAAACATTAACTATAGAAAAAGGGTTAGGATCAAATATAAGCAAGTTGATTGTGTAATAAAGGATATGGAGAGTTCTAGAAGGCTAAAATTAATCTGTTTTTTCTAATTCTTATATGTTTTTCTTTGTACAAATGACTACTCTTTATTTTATTTTTTCTTATTCTAACCTTTATTGACTTTTTATTTTACATTTTATCTCTTTAGCTAGACTCAGAAGGAATGTACTCTAGTATATATCCAGATTCTTTGTTTGATTTAAGTAAGGAAAAGAAAATAAAAAAAATATTATTTCTCATATTTTTTGTTCTCCTTTTTTCTCTTTTGTTCATCTATGTTCTATTTTATAATATTGTGTAAGATTTTTATCCTCCTCAACATTCACGAGTAATTCTAATCTCACCCTTGTTTTGTAATCTCATAATAATGCATTTAAATTTTTGTTTTACTTTCCTCTTTGTTTTTGTTTACCCTCATCCAACACATTTTCATTTTCATCTTCATCACATCCTTTCAAATATCATCAAAACAAGTTGTTCTATGTCATTTTGAACCAAAAGAATAAAAGACACATGTTTATTAGATGTTCCACAAATAAGTCTCATTACTGAATGTCCTTCACGCTCAATCCAAACTTTATGTTTACTCTTTTATTCAAGCTCACACTTGTTTTATAATCTCCCCAACATCGTATTTAGGTTTTCATTTTGCTCTATTTTTATTTTCATTTACCATCAATAATAAAAATCATATGTTATATTAACTACAAAATTACATTGACGCAAAATAATATGTAGAAACGACTAAACAAATAATAGGATAAGATAAAATATAATTTTTTAAATGCTTAATAAACTATAAAAATTTAATTAATAATATCCACATTTATCCTACACTTCAAACTTAGCCTTTATAAATAAAATGAAAGACATCTACCAATAAATAGCAACCAAATGAAATAATAGTATCTGCTAGCTGATTTTAAAGTTTCTCTCTAAAGTCTCAATTTATTTCCAAATTTCAGATAATCAAAACTCAGTATAATCATGGAAATAAATGGTAAATGAGTTGTTGTATATAATATAAAATATTAATACAGTTCAAAAGAATAGAAAAACTCATTGCATCATATACATTTTTTTATAAGTATTTTTTTTTCCCGAAAAAGCTTGAACACTGTACAAGTTTTAACCCAATATAGAGCCAACAGAGCAGAAGGAATAGTCTTGTAGCAATATTTTTTTCCTTACAAATGCACCTTATATCTCTTCCTAAAACAATGAACAATATATACTACAAATATTAAAATAAACTTACAAATTCAAAATGCGTGTTATCTTTATATGTCAAAAATTAGTTTTAACGTTGTGATGCCTTTCAAATAGGACAAATATTTTATATAATTTTTTGTTTTTTTTTTAATTTATTCATGAAGTTTTTAGACATGACAATTTTATTCCACCATAGTATGTTTGAATGAGATTTTTTTTAAAACGTAATTCAATGTATAGAAAATTTAAAATGCATTTCGAATTTTATATGGATTTTTACTCTTTATTTTCTCTCTTGTATTTATATCTCTTTTCTTCCTACTTTCTTTTCGATTAAACTTTGATGTTGTTGTTATTGACTCGATTTTAGTTGGAACATTATTAATTTAACATTTTCTTTTTTACTGGTGTTCACAATAACTTGTAGATTAAAGTTAATTGTAATTACTGTTCAACAATATTACTTTAGGACCAATTATAGATAAAAATCAATGTTAATTAAGATATTTTTTATTAAAGATATTTAATCCTAACAAATTTTTGTTAGAATAAATTTTAAATTTTGATATTATAAGAAGTGAATTTTTTTTAAGTGTTAGTAAATTTTATAAATTGACTTATAAAAAATTGTACTCTTAGTATATATGGATCTCCAAGAAATCTCATATGATGTTATCTTATTTATCATTTATTCACACCTCGTTTCCCACAATTCTCCATATGATCTATAACAACTCAGAATCTGAATTTCTATTTTGAAAGTTTGAATTAGCATGACTTAGTCGTTTCTTTCTATATCTCCATGCAACCTGAATGCGGATTGCTGCAAGGGATCTCCAATAGGGCGATTCATACCTAAAATAACGCAATTATCAGATCATGTTAGTCATGGATTTCATAGGAATCAAATCTAACTAATAGAAAATCATTAAATAAAAATTAATTTTAAAAATAAAAAATAATTAATTATTCTAAACTAAATTAAATATTATCTTATAAACTAAAAAATTATTGATATTTAAAATAGTTTTTATTATTGATAAATAATTTATTATAAAAAAGAACTAAACAAAAGAGAAGAAGAAAGATAAATGATATAAAAATAAATATTTTTTTTTCTTGTTTAAATCAAATTAGAGGGTCTGAATATATACAGCAGTACAATCATTCTATATATAAATATAGAGACAGACTATAAAACAAAGAGTTAATAAAAACTAGAATAAAAAAAGACAAAATAAAGACTAGACACATATATAAAAAGAAACAACTAAAAAATAGAAAAAATAAAATTGATATTAGTTTGTATTTGTATCCTTTGTTATAGTTTTTAAATTGACATTTAATTAATTAGTAAAGTTTTAGCTACCAATTATCTAAATTATAAAGTTGGTAGTTAATTAGATATAAATCTATGAACTATTTATCAATAATAAAAATTACTTTAAATACCAATAATTTGTTTAGTTTCTAGAATCGTATCTACTTTAGTCAATATACCAATTAATTATTTTTTATTTTTAAAATTAGTATTTATTTAATGATTTTTTTTTACTGAATTAAGTGGTGAAAGGACATAAACCATTATCCTTAACTACCCCTAGATCAATCTCTTTGTGAGTTTAAAGCTGTGTTTTTGCCTATTATCATTAGTTAACTTTCATTTTGTTGAAGTCATGAGTTGAGAAGACAATGCTGAATCACAAGAATATATAGAGGAGAAGGGAATGACCTTAAGGCTCCTTGAACACGCAAACTGCGCAAGAATCTTGTAAAAAGGATTGTGACTTCTTCAAGGTTTTCTGCTCGGAGTGAAAGTACTTCCACATTTGTTAAGCATCTTACTGTCCTGTTGCTAAGCAACTTCTGTCCTGGAAGCCTTACTCTTCTGCCATCTGCACGAGTAATCAAATTGATGAACTAAGCTCTTATAACTCTCCTACTCCTGCTAGAAAATTATTAAACAGAAATCAATTGTAATTTTAGGCATCTTATCTAATTAGCTACCAAATTCTAGGTACCAATATTTAGAATTTAAAGTTGGTAGCTAAAACCTTGGTTGTTAATCAGATACCAGTTTAAAAACTATTTATCAACGACAGAAAATAATTTAAATATAAATAATTTTTTTAGTCTTTAAAATAATATCTAATTTAATCAATATAACAACTAATTGTATTTCTGACCTCTAGTTTACATCAAGTATATTACCACTGCATCAGGTAATGCTACAACATGTCTCCAACAGAATAGTGTAGGAAGGAGGATACAGGTGAAAAACCAAAAAGAAAGAAGGTATTGCAGTACCTGCGCTGACAGAAGAATGCTCTAGATACCATGTCAAGAGTTCTTCACCACAAGTATCACCTTCAGATAAAGGAATTCTAGTTCCATCTTCTCCAATGCTCTCCAATTTACCACGCACCACGAATACCATCTTCTCTACCACACTACCTTGACTCAAAATTCTACTTCCTTTAATGTAAGTAGTTTGTCTTAGTCTTGCACAAATGGCATCTAAGACAGGTTCATCCATCAGACCAAATATTCGAACCTGAAGAATTTTAGATCCTCATGTCAGGTTAGAAATTGGTAGAGTAGTAAAGTAAACTAAACAATCTTCAAAAACTTCAATGATTGTTTCACACAGTTAGGCCTTAAATACATAGATTCATGGTGAGGATGCATAGTGTTTTCCTTCAAAATTGTTTTCATATTTAAACTTGCATTCAATTATAGTTGGTTACAACTAGAGACCAAATTATGCAAAACGAAAATTTAAAATGGAAGTTGCATAACTAGTCATCTATGTCACATATTCTGGTGCTTACTTTCTTAACAAATTTGAAGAGATGGCGTCTTATATCCACTTGCAGGTCTTCTGGAAAATTCTCCATTAGTGTTGCTTCATTCACCCCTCTTGTTGCAGTCCAACTATACCGTTCAGCCTCTCGTACTCTCCTGCATGACAAACATATCTTTTATATCAATTTTACATTCTTTTGATCCATCATTTCATATTACATAACACCTAGATAAAATGACAAAAGTAGACGCACACTATCTGAAATTTTGGACTATAGACAGTTCTATATCATAGAATTGTGATGTTTTTCAGTTGGTTTAACTTTTAACTACCAATGACTTGAATCAAGAAATAGACAAATACTCCATTGATAATGTTGACATGATTCATGAAAAAAATGGGAAAATATTATACCTTCTGAGGTATTCTGGCAAGCGCCTATGGCTCATCCATTGCTCAACATCACCGCGTCTAAGTTGCATTTCTAGCCTCCTATAGAAGAGAAGGAAGGAAAAAAAAATCAAGCATGTTACAACACCAAACACATTAGCACTTGACCATCAAAGTTTGCTTAAAACTTGCAGTACTAGATAACTTCTACCTCCGTCCAAGACCTTGAAGAAAGTTCTGTATGTTTCCAATGAGAAGCGCAAAAAGCAAAAGTCCCAATCCTATGATGGCCATAGTAAAAAGGGCTTCAAACACAAAATTGCTTGGTGTTTGGTTACCAGCCAGAGTACTGATTTGCTGCATAAAGATCAAATGGGGTATAATTGCTAGACATATTAAACCATTCATATACATTCACTAGTTTTAGTTTGAAGAGTGTTGGTTGGTATTAGTTGGACCTTGACAAATGACTTGATATTGAGTTAGTAAACCATTTTTATGCATTTAAAAAGTCTACATTGAGTTGTTGGTCTAGGAGCATCAAATTTTTCACCAGTATCATTTGATCCACTCTATACATTGTGTACAAGATTACTACTAAAAAAACAAAACAATAAAGAACGAAGTGCATACTAGTGCTGAATAAAGAAAGGTGCATACCTGTAATCCCCAAAATAGAGCATATATGTATTTGGTGACTATGTTTGTTTGTGTAGTAAGAGGTACAGCATTGTTATAAATCCCATAAGCAAAAGAGCCACTGGAAGAGGAATTCCAACATGCAATAGCATCTGCATGGTTGTTCCACTGGTTTGATGATAAGTCAAGCTGATTGTGTCCAACATGGCTATGTCCACAATCAATGAATGTCAGGCATCCAGGGATATTAGAACTATGGCACGCATTTCGAAAACATTGATTAACCCTCTGGAAGAAGGGAGAGATAGAAAAGAAGAACCTCAGCAAGTTAAATGTTAACCTCCATTTACTGAATTAAAATCCCTGATTCTGATTGAATCACTCATCTTCAAAGTGTCCAAGGAAGCATAACTACTTTGATAATTAAATTTGATTTCCAAGACTAAAATCATATCTACAAAGAAAAAATTTACTTTACAAGGACATACTAATATCATATTGACAAAGCAGTTCATCCTGCCTAGAAATATCACTATATATTGTTATACTACAAGCACATGGGAATATGCATTCAAATTAATCAATCAAGTGCTATTTCTTACTCTTTCTCTTTCTGTTCTTAACAGGATTTGATGGCAGGGAAACCAATTAGTATCTGATACTAGTAAAAAAATATCGGTGCAATAGGAAGTTTTAGTAAGGAAGAAATGCCATTTTTATTCACCTGTAGAGCAAATAGGTACCAGGTAGAGCCAACAACATGGCTAGCTAGCGAAAATGAGAAGATTTATAATGAAATTTGCCCATGCTGACTCAAATATGAATCCTGCTGGAGACTGACCAAACAGCATAGGCAGAAATCTGAATAATCTGGGAATATACTGCACTAGGATTGCTGCACGCAGAACATTCTTAGCATAGTTTGCTCCCCTCAAGGACTTTGGTAGAACAGTCAATAACATTATCTGGATATATTTTTAAGAGAGATAAAAGTTGTTCAAGTGTGTGCACACGTTATAGCTATAAGTTTTTAACAATTAACAGTAATTTCTGTAGATTCTGTCATAGTATACAGCTTTTCTCATGTGTGTCTTATAGAAGAAACATATCATAACTGAATAAATGATATCTCAAAATACTCAAGTAAGAAACTTGAAACCTCAAAATACACTACACAACTAATGATTGAATTGTGACAAAACATACAATGCACAAGATGACTAGAAAATGTATAGTTTCAAAACTGACAATGTCGAGGAACTCGAGAGCAAATATAAAAGGAATTGAATTCATGTTCAAATTGTTAGGCTTGCATTTTTCATAATCACGAATTGGGAGATAAACACATTTAGATACTTAATTAGTAAGTTCCAAGGAGAAAACTCAGTGGAAAGAAGAAAAAAAATCCTTAAGGAAGAATGTAAATGGGAAGAAATTACCTGAGGAAGAGGAAATACGACAAACAAGTCAATAAGAAAATAACCCTTCAGGTAATGAAGTGTAATTTTCTTTGGATGATCAACTAAATCTCCAGCACCAACCACCCTCGACTCAGGAGAAACAAAAGCCAACCTAAACTGTGACAAGACAACTTGGTAGAGTTATTTAGCCTTAAATTTTGGCAAGGAAGCAAACTAACTTAATAACTGAGAAAGTCCTAATATAATAGTTATATTCCAGTCCATTCTTTATAAGTTGGTTGACAAAATAAATAAATACTGTACAGTTTGTATATTGGAAGAACATTTGCAATTTATAGATTCATAATTGTTTCAAATTAAGGGTGGCTGTAATGAGAGTGATAGGTAACTAAACAAGATTTCAGACATACTTGCAGAAAGCAAGAGCAAAAATTTCCTTGAATATTACAGTTATCCTTTGAGTTGGCTTTTACCAGCCTAAAGCCAGTTAGATTAGCGCTAGAAAACTCTTCTGACACATTTATCAGAATATTCATTAGTGCAAATTCAATAACATCGACTGATAGACAATGTTTTTTAAACTCAAAAACTCTTGTTCTATGAATATATGGATATGCAAAAGTTAGAGAAGGGAGAATGGGAGGGGGACTTCTAAAAAGATGGTTATTGGGATGTTACCTGGAGAAGAATGTGAAGGAAATATATGAAGTCATTCATGCTTCTAACTATAACAAGTGCTTTTGTCAATTTCCAGTTGATAACTATACAATTATGATCCTGCACCCGAGAAATGCAAATTTAATTTTCACAGTTGCAGGGAAAGATATGTCATTAGAACTTACAAAATTTGTGTAATTAAATAAAAGGAAAATAATTATATAACTAATACCTGCCGAACATAGAATAAGAAGAAAAATAATGGATCCACAAAAATTGCAATCAAGCAAAAGCTGGCAAGAACCTTGTTCCAATGTTGTATGAACTTAGAGTGAGGATTCATAACTCCAGGAACAAAAGATGAACGTAGAGAAAAAAGTTTTCTAGTGAATCCTTGGGCATAACCACCATTCTGAAACTGTAAACATTGAAAACTGAAGTACAATTGGTAATGAGAAAGTGATAGCAAATGATAAATGTCTACAAAGGCAAATGGAAAAGGTCACAATAAGATAAAGTGTAATGATAAAGAAGAGCTTGTAGGTGCCTTTGGAAAATGAGAATTAGATAAAATTAGAGACATCAATGTTGGGTCTTTCGAGGGTTCACCAGAGAGATTCAAAAACCAGTGAGAAATAAGCTACACTCACATAGAGGATCGACACCACCTTTAACCAGAAAACCTTAAAGGCAATGATTTTTATGGGTCTTCTTCCTTATATCTTGCTAAACTTTTTCATCTGTACTAAATGTAAATGTGAGACTTCGACTCTCTTGAATTCCTAACCATCACAAAATTTTAAGTTGACAATACTTTTCTTGACTCTCAAATTGAACAATGATAAAGACAACAGTAAATTTTAGCAACAAAGTGAATGAAATGCTCTGAAGAACTTCAGAATTTTGTTAAGATTATAATACTAATGAAAGTGTGGAGTGTAAAGTGGTTTCTTTGTAATGAACACAAAGAAAAAGTAAAAAGTAAGATATAAAGCACAAAGATCAGAAGAAATTGTTTGACTAAGTATCATGTAATCAAAGGCAATTGAAACAACAATTTATCATAGGAAGAAAGACAGACACCTTCGGATCAGGTATATTACAAGCTTTTGGATTTCTTAGCTGAGAAGACTTGAAGTAAGTAGGACAAGTAGTACAATAAGGATCATTACAAACTCCCAGTTTCCCAGATCTCAGTAAATGTTCATTTATGCTATCATAGCTTTTATTCCAGTACTTTGAAACCGTGCTGTCGAAAGTAGAAAATTCATCTATCTTGATCTCCTCTGTTTCGTTTCCTGTTACAACTATACTATGCTGCATAAGATTATCAATTTCTGGTGTAGAATATAATGAGCCACTATCTCCCACGAGACTAGTTTCTCTCTCATATGACTCCATGGGAATAGAAACTGATGCACTTTGTTTCCTGGATAAAATCTTTTGGAATTTAGGATGCAAAGTTTCATGAAATGGTTGTGCATCTGTTTCTTCTGGTATCTTCTGCAGCTCACCGTTTTCAAAATTAGCCATGCTTCCTTGACAACTCTGTAATTTTTTTTACATTCAGAATATGTATTATTAACAATAACAATTTTAAAATCTAGTACTGAAATTCAGCTAGAAACTTGAAAAGAGAACATAAATTATAAAACATTCTGTAACTACTTCAGTTTCAGAAAGCCAAATACTATACAACTGTGATAAAGACAGATAGATTTTAATGCAACATAAGGGAAGTAAGTTTCTTGAACCATTTCTCAAAATTTACTGCTAACATTTTTCCTGATGATGAACTGGCTAATAAAAGCTACAGAACAAAAATTTATCAATCTAAAATGTTTGAGAATGTTAAGAATACTTAATTCGGAAATGAAAATACTGTCTTAATGTTTGTCTGGGGGAAAGAAAAAAAAGCTATGAAGAGGTGAAATAATCTAATGGACCTGGTATGCCCCCTATAGTAGGATAGAATCCTACTCTGCAAAATCCTCTGAAGCTTGGCAGAAACCAACCAAACATCCTTTGACCTATAGTAATTATACAAAAATCAGAGATTCATGTTCGTCCAAATTCCAACCTCTAGTTACTGTTGTGTTCAGAGTGGATAAACACAGCACCGAAGTCCTCATGTCTTTACATGCATACAAACTGTGTGATAGCAACAAGGTGATGTTTAAACAAAATATAACCAAGTAAAACAACAAAGGTGCAGCCAAAAACAGTGGTAATACCAGTTTGAAGCTTTCTAAGTGAAAAGCCAACACCTTGATCCCGTCAAGTTTACATCACAGCATGCATTTTTCAAAGTCAACACCTAAATTTTATAAGACAGAGGATGTTAATATACCATAAAATCGAAGGTTTTAGGTATTCAATAACACGTTGAGTCAAATGAATAAAAAAATAATTTTTTTAAGTTTTGAAAACTTGAAGAGTGAATAAAAGATTATATCATACCATGAATTTTGTAAAACTCTTGGAAAAAAATTATGATAAAGTCTTACAAATGATATGATATGATATAATGGTACTCTGATAAAGTAAAATAGCAACCCTTGCATTGGAGATGAGAGTTGAAGAGTTTGAAAATGTCAGTTCTGACATGAGATTGTGAGGGATAATGAAAGGGAGTTGGAATGCTGACTTTGACATGATCTGTTGAAACTTGCAGCATTAGTGTGAATTGTTTTGAATTTAAAAACACAATATAAAAGCCTTTGCTTTACTTCACCATTTTTCTATTTGTCTAACTTTGTTTTGTTCTGTCTAAGGATTTGATGGAAGTAACATACAAGAATAGAACGTTGTCTACTTTGGAGCAAAGGGTGGTTGTTTCAGTTGATGTTGGTCACTGACACAGTTGTTGTCAGCTTCACTTATCCTTTTAGCTTTATTAATTCTCTTTAAGTTTTTAATGAAATATTATTTATTTTTCTTGATTTATTTTCAAGTAAATTACACTAGTGTTTGTATTTACAGAAGATAAAAATAATGTCTTTATTAAAAAAAGTAAATTTATTTAATGTATAACTCATTTTAAATTATTCTTAATCTGTTTCAAAAATTTTAAAATGTTCATCATAAAACATTACTAAGATTATTATTATTATTATTATTATTATTAAATTTCAATATATTTTTAATAACTCTTAAGTTTCGAACAGTTTTAACAGTTTTTTTATTAACTAAATTTTATGTTAAAAATGAAAATATTAATTAATACAACTAACATAATAAAATATATTTCAAAGATGATTATATTTTTAGGCATATAATCTAATCAAGTAATATACTTATTATTTAATATTTATAATACAATTACATATATATATATATATATATATATATATTATTTTTACCTTTTTCATTTATTCTTTTGCTTTTAATATTTTTTTATTTGAAATAATTATATTTTACCCAAAACTTATAATATTAAATTATTATAAAATATTTCTTTTCATGTATCATAATCATAGATTTTTATCTCTAAAGAAAATAATAATAAAATATATTTATCCTCTTAGAATTAATATATTAAAATTATATGTGATTTAAAAACTTACTATTATTCTTTTTTCCTATTTTTATACAATGTAAAATTAATATAGAATAATTAACTTAGGTATTCTTTAAAACCCTGCAAATACTATCCTGTTTTATTTTAGTTACTATAAACTTTTTTTATTACTTTAAATCTTTGGTACTTGTTAATGTTGCTTATCCCTTAACTATAATTAACTTAGTAAAACACTATGAAATATTAATCTAACTTTGTGGTCAATGCCTGGCCGAATGGAAACTGTATTAGCTAATGCCTGGTTCACTTACACAAGTTAAGTTATAAAATTACAATTTTTTTTAAAAAAAATACTTTTTTGTTTTGTTTTATTTCCATTTCCTTCCTATACCAATTTTAGCTTTAATTATTAATGTTTGTTATTTGATCAGGCGAATGCATGTTTGATACTATTTAATTTTTAAATAAATATGTAAACAAGAAAGAGTTAGGAATATATTATAATATTGGTCTGAACAAATTTTTTTATTGATTAAAATTTATTAAAAACAAAACAAATGTGAGTCTCATCCAAGCAAATTCTCTCTGCACCTCCATGCATCTCTCATATGCACTTTCAATTTTTTGTTTTAATTCTAAAAATACCCTTCTTCTTCTTCAATTTGTAATATTTGATGCAGCGCTCAGAATTGGAAATGTCACAAAAACAGTATCTAAAGAGGTATCCAAAAGATGGCAATTGTTTCCTATACCATATCATTTATGACTGCACTGATAGCAAAATTTAAAATTCAACATTCTTCTTAATTTTTTTTTCTTATGGATGCACAAATTCAAAAGTGATTTTTATATATTCTGGATTTTGAAATCCAGAAGGTCATTTTTATATTTCATTTGAACTTCCGGATAGTCATATCCAGAAGTGAGTTATGAGTTTTGAATTTTCATATCCAGAATTATGTGCTATAAATAGTGTTGAGAATTGAGATCTAAAACTAATTTATGTTTGCTTACAAATTTTGAGATCCGGAAGGTCATTTATGTTGTCCAGGTAAGCTTCTAGATGATGAAATTTGGAAGTGGCATATTAGTTATGGATTTGTATATCCAGAATTTTGTAATTTGACTTACGGATATGAATATCCAGAAGGTAAAAATTTTAAATCAATAAAGACAAAACGGACATTTCACATTAGTGTATTGGGTGCAAGTTTGAATTGATATGGTGTAAGAAAAATCAGCCCCAAAAGATATTGTACATTGTAACTTCGCACAAACATAATTATGATGGCCTCCTATGTGTGTTGGAGCAAAATCATCTTTTTTATGTGTGGTAGCAATGAGTAAGTGCAACATTTTCGTTTTTATCAACCCTTTAATAAAAAATTACATTATGAGTTTTACAGTCTAAAAAGTATTTTTGAATTAGAGAATATATTTTGAATTGTACTACAAATCCCAGAAAAAAAAACTAATAATATATAAAAATGAAATACAAAACTTAAAAAAATTATCTTTGTACTAAGGAATGTCAAATACAATAAATATTCTCGTCAACCCTCTTCTTGTCAATCCTCTCACGCTCAAATGATGGAATTGCTTTCTGAAATATTACGACTAGACAAGAAATGAAAATGTTACAACTAGAAAAACAGTATTACTTAAAAAATTGGATTATACTTCATTTAAGATTATTAAAAAATTTTAAAAAGTCAAAATTCACTTTTTACAATTAATATACAGGTGTCCGGGAAGGTGAGGTGGGAGAATTTGCCCTGATCCAATTTAACAATTATCTCATGATTTTGTAGTTTACAGAAAAAATACCCAATTAAAAATAATGCATTATAAAATGTTTTTCTAGCATTAAGTAAACAAATCATCCCATAAGTCACCATCAAAATTTTGGATCTCATATCCTATTTAAAGATTATGATTTAGTAGTTTAAAAAAATTAATATAAAAAGAAATGGTAAAAATAATGTGTTAGAAAACCTATTGCTAACATCCCTTAAATAAATAATCATCTCATAAGTTACATGAAAATTATTGTTTCTTCTTGCATCTCCATATGTTCTTCTGCCACCTCCATATAGTGAAAAAACTTTTTTATCTTTCTTGTGTGACCTCCATAAAGTAGTTTTCGGATTATGTAATCTAAACATGCATTTGAAAAAAGACTTCCAGATTACATAATCTATAAGCTAAAAAAGACTTATGGATTATGTAACCCAAAAACTAATCATATATCTGAAAAAAAGTTTCCAGATTATGTAATACGGAAACTAATTACGAATTTGAAAAAATACTTCCAAATTACATAATCCAAAATATTAGAAAGGGATATTTTTGAAAATACAAAAAATTATGAATGTGAGAGAAGAATATATAGAGGTGTAGGAATAGAGATAGCAAAGCGAGACGGACCATATAAACCATTGTTAAAAAACGTGAGGCGAACTTACTTTTTCAACCCACTGACCTGCATAACTAGCAATTCGCACGGGCCAGTAGCGGGGGTGGGACGGACTCACCCTCTAGCCTGCAAAAAAAAAAAAAGTTGTGTTGACTTGGTAATGGAATGGGAAGAAAAATAGGATTCATTCATTCCAAAACCCAACGCTCTTCCAAAACGCACACACGAAGCACTTTACTCTAGGTTACGTTCCTTCCTTTGCGGCGCCGCCGCTCGCTCTGCCTGCAATGCACACATAAGGCGCGCCGCTCCACCTGCAACTCCGTGCCGTGCAACTGCCGCTTCGCCCATAACTCCGCGCCGCGCAGCTGCCGCTCCGTCTGCAACACACACACGACACGCGCCGCTCCGCTGCTCCACTGCACGACGTACGGTCGCCGCAACCCGCTCTACCAACCTCCACTCTACGTGCGCACGACCGCCAACCTCCTCTGCCGTGTTCCGCTGCCGCAACGTTGTCACGACATTGCTGCAACGCTGTTGAATTTCGAAAAAACAAAAATGAATGCGAGCTAGTGCTTATGCGGAGCGTGACAAAGAATTCAACCCACGTTCATTACGCGGAACGGGCCAACCGACCTGCATTTTACAGGCCAAGTACGGGACAGACCTATATAAGACCGGCCTATGCGGAGCAGGTCGGCCCGTTTTGCTATCCTATGCTGGAAGAATCTGTCCATGAAAATTGGTAACGATGGTGACAAACACAAATTAATGAAGGGTGTTTCTTCCTGCACCGTATGGAAACACTTCCTGCACCTTTCAATTCCTTTAAAGACAATTTTACCCTTTTTTAAAATGACTTCCATATTATCTTTTCTGGAAGTTTATGGAATACCCTTTTACATAATTCATGAAATATATTTCAGAAAACTTTTTTGGAAAAGACAGAATTTTCGGAAACATTTTCCAGAAAGAATTTTCAGAATAAACTTTCTAAAATGTGTTTTTGGAAATAACTTTTCTGGAGTGTACTTCGAAAAGAGTTTTCCAGATTAAGAATAAATTAGATGGGACATTTTAGTCATTTCGACGACGAGGTACTGGACAAACTGAAAAACTTGAAAAACTTTGATATGGGATGCAAGAAGAAACACCATCAGCCCTCCAACTATAATATATAATATCACAAGTTAAAAAAAAAAATCATCTTATAAACTAATAACTTACAAGTTACTAAAACATAATAAATAGCATGTTAATAATTCTCCAAGTCAAAGAGCAAATGCTGCTATGGTAAGTTCAACTTGGATGTGTCAAATGGGGTGCCATACAGTTTCTTATTTGCCCCCCTTTCAAGGTCAACAATGTTTTTCGTATTAGTTTTAGGAACTCACATATACTATACAAAAATATGTATTCTATTATCAGTTATAAATTATCATATAAGATAAATTGGTTAACAATGTAAAGGCTTTTATACAAACTTGTTATAACAACAAAAATATCAATACGTTTTCCTTCTTGGGACCAAAATTGGGGATGTGCTATATCTATCTGTGAGTAACACATTTCTCCTTTTCAGAATACAATGCATTGAGTGTATACACAATAAACTTGGAGGTGAAATTAATTTACACTTTTGTTGTTTTAATGAAAAATGGAGGGCCCTATATGTGATAACAACCTAATGAAACTACAATATTGGGTTGGAGATCATAAAAACTATGAAATCAAATATAAAAGTGCAACCCAAAACCTCAATGTTCAGTCTGATGGTGAGGAATTAACACGACTTAGACGTTTCTTCCTGTATCTCCATGCAACTTGAATGCGGGTTGCAGCAAGGGATCTCCAATAAGGTGACTCATACCTAATGTAAGACAATTATCAAATGATTAAGAAAGTCATGGATTTGAAAACAGACATAGAACCTTTTATGGTGAAAATCTCAAACTTGCTTGATGTTACTACCTCCTACATGTGGTTTAAGTAACATTTTTAACTTTACAAGATTGTTTTGCTTAGCCATCTTGAACTCTTTTCTTCCTGTTTTGGTTCTTATAAGAAAATTGTTTTATGTAGTCCTTAGTGTTAGTATTTCAGTTGTAAACTTTCCATAGGTCCTTTCTTATATTGGAAAATTTTCATTCTAGTCTGTGTTCGTCAGGAAACATTAAGTCTGCTTTCCAATCTTTGTTAGCTACATCATCAGTTAACAAATACACAAATTAAATTGAAACAAATTTTTTTGGGGGCAAAATAATAAAAAATTGAAGAGGACGGAAAAGAGTTATAACAGAACTAACATGTTATGTGTGAGGGATTTATTATAACTGGTTTGGTTATATTCATTTTTATTATAACAAGGGATTGATGGACCTTAGGGCTCCTTGAACGCATGGACTCCGCAAGAATCTTGTGAAAAGAATTGTGACATCTTCAAGGTCTGAAGCAGAGAGTGAAAATGACTCCACATTTGTTAAGCACCTTATTGTCCTGTTGCTAACCAATCTCTGTCCTGGAAGCCTTACTTTTCTACCATCTGCAAGAGAGATCAAATTGTTGAACCATTCTGTTTCTTTTGTTGATTATTGCAACTCCTTCTGGTATACTTTAAATATTGACAGGGATTATGTCATAGGTTATTGATATACCTGTGCTGACTGAAGAATGTTCAAGATACCATGTCAGAAGTTCCTCACCACAAGCATCCCCTTCAGATAGAGGAATTCTAGTTCCATCTTCTCCAATGCTCTCCAATTTGCCACGCACCACGAATACCATCTTTTCTACCAGACCACCATGACTTAGAATTCTACTTCCTTTGATGTGTGTCTTTTGTCTTAGTCTCTCACAAATGGTATCTAATATAGGCTCATCCATCAGAGCAAAAATCCGAATCTGCAGATAATTTAGATCCTCAGGTTATTGATCCAAATTGGTACACAGTCTAAAAGAAAATAAAACCATCATTATAAGGAACTTAGGGTTGTATGACATGCTTTGGCTTTTGGTATTCATGGCTTTAGTTTCATGATGAAGATGCATAAAACTTTTCCTTTAAACTGGCTTTCAATTTAAACTTTTATCCAGAACTAGCAGCTTACAAGTAGAGATCTAATAAAAACTAAAATGTAAATAAATCAGTGACTGACGTTATGATGCTTGCCTTACATTTAAACCTCAAAATATAAAACGCACTTGAAGTGTAAGCATGACAAATTAGAGTAGTTATTACTCATTTAAGACATAGGTGCACATACTTTCTTAACAAATTTGAAGAGATGACGTCTTATGTCTCTCTGCAGATCTTCTGGCAAATTCTCCATAAGCATTTCTTCATTCACCCCCCTTGTTGCGGCCCAACTATACCGTTCAGCCTGTCTTACTCTCCTGCATGACAGACATATTATCGAGTAGTTACACACAAGTATGATCCATAATTTCAAGTCTCATGATACATGAGACCTAAATAAAAATGATAGTGCACGCACTATTTTCTCAGAATTGAAGTTTATAGACATGTAATACTATGGGAAAATTGGTTGCTTCTCATATTTGCATACTAGATTAGCATTCATGTGATGCACTGAGTTATATAAAAAAAAAAAAAAAATCTGATATTTAAAAACTTGAATTATGTATTAATATGTTAATGAATTATTTCCATCAGAAAGATATTAAGTCAAAATTATAAATTATTTAAAATTTAAATCTACATTAAGTAATAAGATGTTAATGAGTTCTTTCTGACAATAAGATACTAATGAATTCAAATTTTGAATTGTTTGCAACAAGCAATAATAGAATTTCAAACTTTTAATATTTTTGGAATAATTTATTAGGCAACATGGCACAGGAAAACTTGACGTGTCAAAATTTTGGGGAGACACTAGTGTCAAAAGTTACCACTTGGTAGAATTTATAAACCATGTTCTATTGATTGTCTAAATCACCACATAATTCAACAGGATATCCAATAACATGTTCAACAGACTTTACATATTGTGCAAGATTACGTGTACTATTAATATACAGAATGACTAATCATATTTAATAAACACATATTAAGGACAGATACAGACAGATGCAAAAAATTCCAAATTCCATTGCCTCACTTTAAAATTTTTCAGAACCAGCTAACTTAACTTTGTCAGGTAAAGAGCATTTGAATCTTTGAAAAATAATCTGCTAATGTGCAACAAAAATGTTTACATTTTCAATAATTGGTGTTCTGGGAGAGGAGGGGGAATTAACCATCAAGCAGTGACTTAAACAATTGACAAATATACCTTTTGGCAATGCTGACATAATTCATAATAAGAATGAGAAAATTTTATACTGTTAGAATAAATAGTCTTAAATAGAATTTATTGTAAAGGTGTTGTGTGCTTTGTGTTGTACCTAGTTCCTAGATATATCTTGTCATATCCTCTTCTCTTCCCTTCTCATACATTGTATCTGATGTATCCAAAGTTATTATAAATATGAGATCCTAAGAGAGGGAAATTCACTCTCTCATTCATTCTAATTCTTTTGTACTTTTCTCAACTTATACCTTCTTAGATCTTCTGGTAATCGCCGATGGCTCATCCATTGCTCAACATCACGGCCTCTAAGTTGCATTTCCAACTTCCTGTTAAAGGAACAAAAGAAAACATATCAAGCATATTGCAATAATAAAAGCATTAACTAGACTGTCAAATATTAATCTTGCAGCATTAGGTAAGTTCTATTCTACCTCCGTCCAAGAGCCTGTAGAAAGTTCTGTATGTTACCAATGAGAATTGCAAAAAGTAAGAGTCCCGATCCTATGATGACCATAGTGAAAAGGACTTCCCACTCAAAATAGCTAGGAACTAGATTACCAGCCAGAGTACTGATTTGCTGTATCAAGAACATCCAGGGCATAATTGTTAGATTAGATATCAAATCATTGATGTGGCTGCTTTAGTATTTAGGAGTCTTAATACAAATTAGAGTTTCTGTGACCTATTTAGCAAGGAGTCAAACTTTTTGTATAATTGCTACAGGGAGAGAGAGAGAGAAAGAGAGATGCAAACCTGGAATCCCCAAAAAAGAGAATACAAGTATTTTTTTACTATGTTAGTTTCTATAGTAAGTGGTACAGCATTCTCATAGATCCCATAAGTGAAACCATCTGAAGAGGGATTCAAACAAGCAACAGCATCAGTATTGTTGATCCACTGATCTGATATGAAGCCAGTTACGCCACGTCCACAATCAATGAGCCTCATGCATCCTTGTATATTAGAACTATGGCAGGCATTCCGCAAACACTGATTAACCCTCTGGAAGAAGAAAGAAGAAGAAAAGCAGAAAGTAAATCCAATGCTAACTTTCATTTACCAAATTAAATTCCTGATTCTAATTGAGCCAGTCATCTTTAAAGCATCCTAGGAGACAATGTATTTTGTAGAACAATTTCATTTCAGATACTGGGATAACAATAGAAGATGTCATATTCATATTGATAACATGTTTCGATAAATCTCATAGCATACAATAATAATAATAATTATTATTTTATATAATACACAACCACATTGAAATATGCATTTAAGTGAATCGAGTTTTATTTCTTCTGCCTTTTCCTTTTGCTCTTATCATGGTTTGAGGGCAGGCATGCAATTTGTAGCCTATGCTACTCATTAACAATATCATTGGGAGCTTGGCTCTTCTCCAACGAAAGGAGAGAATTTAGTGGACTTTATGATATATTGAGGACAAAATTCAATATTTAAAAAAAAACAAGTTCAATGTTATGTCCCTCACCTGAAGACCGAAGAGGTACCAGCAAGAGCCAACAACATGACTAGCAAGCATAAAAATGAGAAGATTTATAATAAAATTTGCCCAGGCAGACTCAAATATGAATCCTGTTGGAGATTGGCCTATTAGCAGCGGCAGAAACCTGAATAACTTTGGAAAATATTGCACTAATATCACTGCACGCAGAAGATTCTTGGCATAATTTGCTCCCTCCAAGGACTTTGGTAGGACAAATAATAATATTATCTGCACATATTTTACTACATATGTCAAGGAATTTGGTAAGGTACACAAGCTCATAATAGCTTTATCTTGTTTTGCAGATTGAAAACTCTTCCTTTGCATGCCATGCATGTGCATATCCATGAACAAATGATTCCTCCGAAAGACACAGAAAGGAGAAACCATTTTGGTCGACTCCAAACCGAATATTCATGATACCATAAAAAAAAGCAGTTTAATAACAAAAACAAGCTTCTGATGTCAGACCAGTAATTGGATTCATGGTTTAATAGTTGAATATTGTTGAACCAGTGCATAATTAATGAGTATGCGTGTGTTAAACTCATCATGCTACTTTTTGTATAAATTGTTATCATGAATCCTTATAGACAATATTTTAACATTTCAAGCTTTTTTTATTAATTTAAAACCATAATATTGATTCTATTAACATAAAGAATAACAGCAAGCTATTATAACATATAAAGCATGACATCAAATATATAAAAAGAAAGTGAAAATCATTTATTTACAATATGATTATTAAAATAAAGTATCAATTCATTATAGTAATTAAAATATATATCGATCTTATCTTAACATTATATATTTAAATGCTTTTTACTTTAAAAAAAGGACTGAATACATAATGTAGTATAGTGTAAAAGGTTAGCAATGCCAATACAACCAACAATAGTTGGTTGATGTGGAGACAAATGTGCTTTAGGAGACCTATGCTTGACACCTTATTTAACATTGTGCACTACTATTGATTTGAATGGATTTGGAAAATGACCATTTGGCATAATTTGACTGGTTCAAATCCAGTAGTGGTCGACACCAACTTTACAATCAAACTAGCTCATAACTTTAAAACACTAAGCATAAAGATAGAAATAAGACAATACACATCTAATGATAAGAATCATTTATAATTCTAATGCCACTAGAAGTTCAAGCTTTTAAAGTTGATTATTAAAAATGGACTTTAAGCTTAAAACAATCTTATAAAACTAACTCATAAGATGAGGTTTACACTCACTTATATACTATAAAATGTCCTTATCTCTAGTCGATATGGAATTTTAAATTACTCTGATACCATATTAATAAGTGAACTTTAAGTTTAACATATTCTTATTAAACCGGCTCATAAGGTAAGGTTGTCCTTATTTATATACCATGAAATGTCTTTATTTCTAGTCAATGTGAAATCTCCAACATTAATTGATTAGAAGATGCCAAAGCTTTGAATAATTGTCAACTGCCAAGAGATAAATAGGACAGTGGCATGCCTGTTAAAGAATTGGTTCATGTACAATGACACTATAAAAGAAAATTAATAGCATTTTACCCTTATTTAGCATATAATAATTTATATCTTCAGCGAGAATTGAAACCTCATATTCATAGGGAAAACATAATGCTTGAATTTTCTGAGTGCAGAATTTTATTTACAAAATCCCAATAACTCTAAAGAGATAATATAAGTAAAATGGCTGTAGTACACCGACGACCCTTGTGTTTTCCCTTTTTGTATGACAACTAAAAATTTAGATCTGTAAAAAACATAAATCTCACGAGATGATTAGAAAACAGAATTTGATGATTGCCAGGAAAAGGAGAGAAAAAATGAACAAATATTCATATTCGGATGTTAGGCTAGTATACCATGTAATTCAAAATAAATAAAAAATTCCAGCATTTACAATGGATGTCCGATATACTAAATCTACACGAGCAAGTTCAGAAAAAAATGAAAATAAAAAGGGAAAAAAAGAAAACTGGAAGAACATTACCTGAGGAAGAGGAAATACAACAAATAAGTCAATGAGAAAATAACCCTTTAGGTAATGAAGAGCAATTTTCTTTGGATGGTCAACTAAATCTCCAGCACCAACCACCCTCGACTCACGAGAAACATAAGCTAACCTAAACTGTAAACAGGCAACTTCATAGAGTTATTGAAGCTTTAAATTTTGAAAACAAAGCCAACTAGGCTAAAATCTTAACCATATTTAAGATTCAGGACAATGCTATTTTTCTTTGTTTTTCCTTTTGAACTAAACTAATAAACAAAGTACATGACACGTGAGTACTTCATAATTTAAAAAAGGATACAGTCCAGTCTATTCAGCATTTGTGCCTTTTAATCATTATTTTCATCTAGTATTATTAGTGATAGACAATTCTATCATATTTCTGTTGTAACAATCAGTTGAGATAATTTTCTGTTTGTTACAGCTGTATATAAAACCTTTGTTTGATCAATAAAATTCAAGACATTCTGTTCTCTCACTTCAATAAGGTATGAGTTGAAACTTTTCCTCCATTTTTTATTCTTAGCACGTTTCTGCTTGTCTCTTTAGATTCTTCATGGCTATCATGACACTATGATTTATTTATCAGCAAATAATATACTCTTGGATTTGGAAAATGTTGGAACAAGGCTCTATACCTGATAGATTATATGGACCAATTGTTTAAAATGGAGTGTGGTTAAGTGAAATTATGGGTGGATAACTAAACAGAATGTAGACATACTTGCAGAATGGAATAGTAACATGTTATTTGAATGGAATAAACTTTCTTTAAGTTGGCTTATATGAAACTAAACTCTGTTACTATGCTGAACTACATGCATCAGAATATATACCTTCTCAAAACTAAGAACATAGATTAATAAAAACATGGCATCAATAACAGAGTTTGATCATTCTGTGAGGAAAAGGATTTGCACAAATTAAAAATCAGGGTGTAGGAGAAAGGGTTTATCAAAAGGTAATTAATGAGAAGATACCTGGAGAACAATGTTAAGGAAGTAAACAGAATCATTCAGGCATCTAAATAAAGCAAGTGCTGTTGTCAATGGCCAGTTGATAACAATGCATTTATTATCCTGCATAATGAACCGGAAAAATGAAGGGTACATTTGTAAATAGAAAGATAAGTGACTTCTCGAAATTGTCACTTTCTAGTTAAATGATAGAAAATAATCATACCTTCTCCACATAGAGTAAAAAGAAAAACAATGGGTCCACAAAAATAGCAATTAAGCAAAAAATGGCCAAAAATTTGTTCCACTTTTGTACAACTTTAGCGTGTGGGTTCATAACTCCAGGAACATAAGAAGAGAAGAAAGAAATAAGTTTCCTCACAAAACTCTTTGCATCCCCATAAAGAGCATTATGGAACTGCATTCAAAATATGAATAAAAGTAGACTTGGTTATGAGAAAGTGATTGTCATTGACAAATGTCTACAAAAAGAAATGGAAAATGCTACAATAAGATTAACGATAATAATACAATAAAACACGTATGAGATAAATAATGAGGAACAACTTATCATTGCTCCTCAAAGTGAACAAGGACAAATAGTAATAGCCTTAGTGGTAGCAAAACAATGTTCATTGACATAGCTTAAAAATAAAAATCTTGTTAAAAGTATATTAATAAGGACAAATTTGAGGATTAAGAGAGTGGCTTCTTGTAATGTACCCAGATTAAAAGAATATAAGGATCATATGATAGTAGATAATACTAAGAATATACCAATTGTCAAAGTAAGGCATCACAAATTACTAAGTTACATTTGCAATATCCTCTCTTCTCTCCCTTTTTCTGTATTTTCTTTTGATATAGTGAACAAACTTTATCAATATGTAATATTTCCCATTGGAAATTTTCACACGAGAGTTCAAAGAGTGGTGCCTTCAACTAGGAGAATATAACTCCCAGAGAAATTTATTTTTCTCTTTGCTAACAGATGTTTTCTCTAGGAGCATCACCAAACAAGTGTTTCACAGAAGAACATTCTTTTTCTCTAAGTCACACATTAATTATAGTAAATACTTAACTTCCTAAATAATATGAGTTTTCTACAACAATGACTACTAATGATTAACCAAAATTAAATAGCAAATATATTTTGTATGCTTTAGCTAAATCACTAAGGACCAACAATCTTTCTCGTGAGTATGAATCCAAAAGATTAGCTACTTAAACAAAGTGTTTTTAGTAGCAAAACCATTCAACATGCTGATTATTGAGATATTATTAAAATATGGTGATTTCAAATGCAAAAACAAAAAACACAATTATATAACCAGAGAAGTACAGTCATCTTAATGACTGACAGTACAAACAATATTATAAGGATATGCATAAATATGAGAGCAATAGCTGCTACAGTTGGCGCTGTTGAAAACAGAAAGAATAAATATTTTTTGAATAGCAGCAATCTCCAGATCTGACCCATTATGAGAGCAGCATGAAAAGAGAAAATACGGTCAAATTTCATCTTAAAACCAATCGGCATCATTAAGTGTTAAGTGAAATTACCCAATAAATATACAGAAAACACCCTCGCACATTTGTCTCCCAGGTCAGACTACTCTACTAGAATAGGCGATTAACCAGGATGGTTTGTAGGCTCTGATACCATGTGAGAGTTCATCTTAAAACCAAGTGGCATTAAGTAAAGTTGTCCAACAAAATATAAGCAACACCAAAAATTGAGAGACAAGTGGGACTTCCTAACACTTCCTCCACAGATGTTTGTCAAAATAGGCTAGACTACCAGAAGAAGTGATTTATCAAGATGGATTATAGGCTATGATACCAAGCTAAAGTTCACCTTCAAACCAATTGATTTTATGTTATCCAACAGATATATAGGTAGCACTCCAAGAACTGAGACAGACAACGTGAAACTTCCTAAGAGCCCCCTCCATAGATGCCTATTAGAATAAGCAATTGACTAGAATGGGCTATAGGATTTGATACCATGTCAAAGTCATCTCAAAACCAATTGAAATTAAGTGATATTGCCCAACAAATATATAAGCATCACTCTTAGGATTGAAACGAAGCGGGCAATGTCGGACTTTGCAACAAAAACAAGGATATAGTGCTCCACCGAAGTCAGACAGATACTAGACTCTCCTGTATGCCTCACATTGTGCAGCAACCAAATCCCCTAATCTGATATCCTCATACAAATATCAACTGCTGCTAATTCTGACCCAAACTTATAATTACTACCACTAATAACTAAACTGACTCTTGCGCTACGTTAGTTTGGTCCTTGCTAGCTACTGGCCTAATCCCTTTCTTCCTAACATAGACCTGCTTAACTACAGGTCTGCTATTAATAGCCTACTTAAAAATTGCATTAGTACAATTGAACCAAATACAAATTATTATCATACCATAGTGAATTCCTGATCTTTGTCAGAATAAAGGCCTACAACATTAAAACAACTGAAATGTTTGTCTATGCACTAAATAATTGAAGGCAACTGAAATTATAGTCTATTTTAGGATGAAAGACATAAACCTTTGGATCCCATCTAGTTGAAGGTTTTGGATTTCTTTGCTGAGAAGCATTGAAGTAAGTAGGGCAAGTAGTACAATAAGGATCATTGCACATTCCCAGTTGCCCAGACCTTAGTAAGTGTTCATTTTTTCTATCATAGTCACTGTTTTGGTAATCTGAACTTGAGCCATGGAGAGTAGCAAAACCATCTGTCTTTCTTTCATCTGCTTTGTTTCCCGATACAATATGCTTCTGCAAAAGATTTCCAGTTCCAGTGGTAGCATACAATGGACCACTCATATGCATAAAGGGTGGTTTTCTCTTGCTCTGAAGTGAACCAGTATGTCCCACAAGGCTAGTTTCTTTCTCATATGACTCCAAGGAACTCATAGGAATAGAAATTGAAGCACTTTGAGTCCTGGTTACTATCCTTCGGAATTTAGAATCCAAGTGATCATCGTACGGTTGTGCATCTGTATCTGACAGCATTGGCTGCTTGTCATTCTCAAAATTAGCCATGTCTTGATAATTCTGCAAAAATTGTTTGCAGAGTTAGCAAAACATCCAATGCATATATGTTTCTGTATCATATCAGCAACTCTAAATCAAATACTGCAATTTAACTTGAAATGTAACAAGGGGGAAATGTAAAACTAGAAAGTGATTTAGTGCAGCATGAAAAAGTCTATTACTATACAGCAGTAACAGAACAAGATTGAATTTAATACAGAATAAGGATACCAGCATTATCTTTCCCTTGTATTTCCATTCCACATTGATTTCTTTACCAAAACTCAGTCGGCTGCAATTCATTTTCCGGACAAAGACTTTCAGCATTTCAGGACTATTAAACAGCAATAAGATGATGAGGATGTGTGATCATACAACGACTTAAAGGGGTACTTATTCAAGTGTTGCAACTCACGAAGACAAAATAGTGAAATTTAGTTATGAATTTATATCTCCCCCGTACTCACTAGAAATAGAACATTTATTTATTCTAGGTAAAAAAATAGCGATTAACTCCCTTATCTAAAATCCTCTGGAGCTTTAAAGGAACTAAATAATGATCCATTGACCAAAACCAATGATACAAAAGCACTCATGCATGAATCATCAACCTCTACAGATACTCTTCAACCCATTTTTCCTACCCCCACATGCATTCCATAAAAATTAGCATCATATACATACTGTAACATACAGCATTGAAAACTAGCAATTAGCTTTGGAATCAGTGGAAGAATTCTACCACGATGAAACGTGGTCAACATTGTACAAAGGCAACGATCAAACAATAATCAAGGAAAGCAACACTAATCAGAATTCAGAAACCTGGTGAGGAGCAAATTTCCCAGTGAAGAGTCAAAACTTAAAACGCCCACCAGCTTTTTTTAATCCAATTAAGGGAAAGATTGCAATTTTGAGAGCTTCTTCGTCAAAGGGTCAATGAAGAGGAGATTCTCACAAAAGGGTGAAATCAGTTTAAGTAGAAAAGGAGAAATGAACAGAGGTAAACACCAAAGTGAGAGGTGTCAGAGTGAAAATGTGAGTTGTGATGAAGTGAAGTGTGTGTGATGAAGATTGAAAGTTAGAGTTGGAAATGAAATTGGAGAGTGATTGGTTAGAGGGATGGTTTTGTTTGATTTTATTGGTCCTTGGAATGTGCATTCCGGCATAGAAACATGTCAAGGTCTTTCTTTTTCAACTGTGTTTTCCCATAAGACACGTTCATTTTGCTTTTCTTCTTCACTTTTTAACTTATATTTATCTCTATAAAATATTAGTATAAATAAAAAATTTATTCCCTCAATCTTATTCCACATCATTATATAAATTAGAATTAAAATAAAAAATATCATCAAACAAAAAAAGTTATATTTCAAAAAATAGAATATTAATATAAATTGCTTTCTAACTTATCAAAATTTAAATTATTTTATTTTATTTCTTGTTTTAATATTTTGAGGTTAATTATTTATTTTATTGTACTTCTAGGAGAAAGTTGATACTTCTATATTATAATATATTAATAATATAATTATTTTATAATCTAATATATCTAAACATAAATAACAATAAAATATTTCTGAATAATAATAAAAATTAATTAATTTTTTCGCTTTTTTTATTTTCGACTTTGTTTTTCTTTTACACCTGCGTGAATACTAAACCATCAGAAACAAAATACTTTAGAATTATTTTGTATATAATTCAAAAATTAAATTTTAAAAGAATTGTGTCTACAAATTAGTTATTTGAAAACTAAATTTAATTTATAAAATCTTCTTATTTTCTTCTTCTGTTAATACTTCAAAATAAATTCCAGATTCTAACTATTTACAAAATACAAAAAAAAAAAGATATTTCCAAAATTTAGTTATAATATTGAGCTTAATGATCTATCAATTGTACCAATTCTTCTGGATATTTTCATTTTACTTTTACACAGCAAGTGATTGTTATCTAATTGTTTTTGCCCACAGAATAAAGAAAAAGAGCAAAACAGTGATGACAGTTGTCAAAGACTTGCTTTAGGTCAAAACCCCTACCTAATAAATATTCATCTTTTCACATTCACACATAATTATTATTTTTAATTGCACGTTGTGGTTTATTAATTTAATATATATATATATATATATATATAACTCAATAGTTCAATATCTTACTAAATAAAATCAGGTAAAAGTATTAAATAAATTAGAATAGGTCAACATACACTTAAAAAAAAAAATGATTGATTAAAAACTAATTTTAGAGACGAAGAAATAATTAGTTGTTATAATGACTAAATTAGAGACTATTTTAAAGATTAAAAAAAATTTGGTTTCTAAATTAATTTATATTATTGCTAAATGGTTTATAAATTGTTATATTATTAGTTACCAAGATTTTTGCTATCAAATTTAGAATCTAAATAATTCATCGTTAAAACTTTGGTAGTTAATTATAGAAATCATTTAACAATAATAGAAATTAATTTAGAAATCAAAAAAAATTTTAGTCTCCAAAATGGTCTATAATTTGATTACTATAGCAACTAATTATTTTTTATCTCTAAAATTAATTTCTATTTAATGATTTTCTTGTAGTGATATCTGTATATAATACATATATCATACTAAATAATAAACTATTGAATTTAAATAAAAACACATTAAAATATGATATGTAGGTTTTGTTCTTCCTTTAATATGTATGTATATGCAATCCAGAAAGTGTTATGTCTCAAGTGTTTTTGTCAATAATCATTCTCTTATCATCTTAAACTCTCTCAACATTATTGTGAAATAAATCTTATAATAAAATATGAATATAAGTATGAGACTCATGTCCACAAAACTTTTGTTAAAGAGTTGCATAGGAATTTTTCAACCAACTCTAAAAGGATTTGTTTATCTTCCATAGATTAATATATGGATATAAATAAATAATTAAATAGTAACTAAATTTTGAGACCAAAATAACTAGTCACTATATTAACTAAATTAGATATTATTTTAAAAATTAAAAAATTATTAATATTTAAAGTAATTTTTATTATTAATAAAAATTTATAAAATAATTTTTAAATTGATATCTAAATTAGCTACCAAGTTTTAGCTACTAATATCTTAAATTCTAAATTAGTCTCTAAAATATTAATAGAGATTAATTTAGAATATAAGTAATTAGTAGATAAAATCTTAGTAACTAATGATTAAATATCAATTTAGAAACTATTTTATAAATTTTTATTAATAATAAAAATCACTTTAGATACTAATAATTTTTTTAATTTCTAAAATATCTTTAATTTAATCAATATAATAACTAATTATTTTGATTTCTAAAATTAGTTTTTATTTCAAATTTTTTTATAGTGATATTAAATGTGGTGGAAGTAAGAAAAGTATTTATTGAGATATTATGCTTCATCAATGTACTATTTTCCACAGTTTGTTTATATAATTAAGAGTTTGAAAATACTAAAATAATTTTTTCATTGTTTTTTTTGTTACAAATATGCATTTTAACAAGTGAGAAATCTATTATATATTAAGTGTGTTGTAACAATCTCTTTGATAAATATGTAATGGACATTATTCAGATAATTTTAAGATGTCCAGAAAATTTTGCATATATTAAGATGTAGAAATGACCTTTTTAATTTTAATTGTAACACTTCTAGTGCTAATCAAGCCAATTTATTGAAATCTCTTACAACTTCCCATATAGAGATTCGATAATATTAAAGAAAAACTATACATAAACAATTTCATTAAAATATTCAACTACTTAACAAATTTAAGTCATCATTTATCAATTCATATATTATTATAATACGATTGTTAAGTAGTTATACAATACTTTTATAAGATTTTTTTACTAAATATATATTATATGTCTAATTGGGAAAATGCTAAAACATTTATGTTTGTAGTGTCGTTAATTGTCTAAAAAACTAAAGAAAAAAATATACAACTAAAAAAATCATATATCATATAAACTACTTTATTTAATGAATGATAATTTGGATAAATTGATTGTATAGATAAGTTAAAATTAAGGGTGTCAGAACTCACAGAGATTGAGCTAAAAATAAATAAATCAATTTAAATCACTTCATGACACACAAAAGATCTTATAATATGACTCAATTCAACACAAGTTAGTCAGCGATGATGACTTTACCTTAGTTAAGCATGTTTTTGTTTTTCAACTTCTTCTATATATTTTTTGTAATTTAATTAAAGTGATTTATTACAATAGCATAATATAAAAAATAGATTAGAGATTAGCCTTAGTTAAATTTATTTTAATCCATATTCGGAAGAAAAAATTGTTTTTAATCCATTTATATTTCAATCTATGAAGAGTTAGGTTAACTCACGAGTATGAATTAACTTTAACAAGCTAGTTAAATGAGAGGCACCTCATACATGTGCATCTCTAGATATTATGGAAAAGTTTAAAGTATGTCACTCATATGAAGTAAAAACTTTTGCTAACAAATATGATGTATCCAAGTGAATGTATAGCAAAAAAAATATCTTTTAAGCATGGAGAGAAAGTAGAGAGTGAAAGAAACAAAGAAGAAATTCACTATGAATAAATGTTTAAGACTTGTATGCTTATGTATGTGGCATGCATGATGTTATATTTTATTCTTAGGACAATCATTGAGACAATAGTCTTATTGATTTAAGTAAAGAATCTTTATGATAATACATGAGTCAGAGAAGGAAGAAAACAAAGTTTGTATTTATGTTATGATTTAGAAGGATTTTTACATTTGAGGTCGAAATGGGTAAATTTCAAAATAATATTTTAAATAAATATTTGTGTTTTGAAATATAATTTCATTTTCAAAATAATAAAAAATTATAATTTGTTTTATATTTAAAAAATATATATTACTAACTACTTTTTTCATTGCTGTGTTCCATCCTCATTACCCTTTATAATATTAATGAAACATTATGATATTCTCTTTACACTTTACTTATGTGCAATTTTTCTATGTAGAAACTAAATACAAATGTAAACATTACATTTATTATTAATGTTGTCACAATGGCTCATGGCTCATATGTGACTTATGTTCACCATTTAATATTTTTTTACAATTTGTATGATTGACATTTATTGTTTTCGAAATTTCTATTATTCTTTACCAACTTTAATTAGTTTTTGTCATTTGTCACATTTATTATCACTATAATTATATTTAAATATGTTTTGTATTAGGTGAGATTTTGGTGGAGTGGGATAAGAGCAGTGGAGTAATTTTATTCATTTTTAATTTGCAACAAATTTTAAAAACTAAAAAGCAAGAAAAAAAATCCAATATCAAAACACTCTTAATGAAGTTATATATATATATATATATATATATATATATATATGTGTGTGTGTGTGTGTGTATATATATATATGTATATATATATATATATAAATGACTTTACAATATTTTGTAGGTATAATGCAGCTTTTTATATAGAGTGAAATATAAATGTTTATGTTTGATTTGATTGTGTAGTTTTAGCACGACTAAGACATTTCCTTCTGTATCTCCATGCAACCTGAATGCCTGTTGCTGCAAAGCATCTCCAATAAGGTGATTCATACCTATCATAACATAATGGAAAATAAGGGATAATTATATGTAAAAAAAAAATGTGTTTTTATGTTCTTCAATTTTTTTTATTTTGCTCACTATCAAATTTAAAAACCATGGAGAAGGTATGAAGAGACACTAAATATAAACATTTATTTTAGTAATAATTTAAACCTTCTTGAGAGACCAATCCTTTCAATTGGTCCTTCCACTTTACTATGTAGTCTTTTATTTGTGTTGAAGCATTTAGTTCTTCACTGACTTTTGACAAAGTTCATGGAAAAGGGGACCAAGTTTTCATATGTTGGACTTTGTGAAATCAAAATTCAAACATGCTGCAGTACATTGGATAATTTACTTTTATTCTCAATCAAATTATTTTTCCACAGAAAGACTAATTCAAAAAGAACCACATTTTATAAACATATATAGGGTCTACAACAATCTCATAAAAAATTATTTTTTTCAGTAAAAAAATGAACTTTACATGGACTGTTTGAAGAATTATAAGGATAAAAAGCTTAAAAAACACATGAATGTTGTCTAAAAATATGTGTGTAAATATTATCTTGAATTTAAATTGATTTTCACAAATTATTCTGTTGCTCATTTTCTTGAATTGAATGAGAAAAATACATGTTTTCTACCTTTATAAAAAGACAAACACTTGACAGAAAGCCATATATGACAGTGTAAGGAAAGGTTTCTGAGAAGATAAAGAAAATTAGGAAGAATCACAGAGCCAAACATATTAGGACAAGAAGATAACCTTATGGCTCCTCGAACACGGGGACTCCTAAAGAATCTTGCAAATAGGCCTGTAACTTCTTCAAGGTCTGCTGCTCTAAGGGAAAATGCCTCCACATTTGTTAAGCAACATACTCTTCTGTTACTCACCAACTTTTGCCTTGGAATCCTGGCTTTTCTGCAACCTGCAATACAAACTTCAAATAAGTTGATGTTGTTGACTTTTGCAACTTCAGCATACCAGTACTCTAACCATGGAACATGCACCTGTTCTATAAAGGATCTTGCTAATGAGCACCTTAAGAGTTTGGTGAAGAAGCCTTAAACAGAATAACTTCTTAAATACTTTACTTAATTATACATTTGGTTCTCCAACTATATTCATTTCAGAGACTTGATCTCCCTCATTTTTGTTTGAGAATTGGTCTTTTTTTATAGTTATACAATTTTGATTCATCTTGTTATGATCATGGAAATAAGAAGAAATAAAAAGTAGATAGCATACAATCAAGAATATCTAGATCATGTATTATTCCCATAAGACATCTTTATTATTAGAGAATATAAAGTATCCTCTATTTATTGTATTGATTCAATTTTCTATATATAAATAAAGTATTTGTGTTGTCTTACAAACACGACTGAATATGCCAAAAAGAAAAACCCTGTAAAGACTGTTATCAAATACTGAATGTTAAGTGAGGGACTAAATTTGCAAAATGATGATTGGAAAAGAGATCAGAAGTGCAAATAAGTCTAAATAAATCAAATTAGTTGAAAATGCAAGCATTAAATGATTATTATATATTCCATATGATAAATGCTTCTACTTTTATATCAAACAGTACCTTGGATCAGTTGTTTGTTACTTTTCTAATATTTGCCTTCTAGAAATGAAGTGTACCTTTGCTTGCTAAGGGATGCTCAAGACACCATGTCAGAAGTTCTTCACCACAGACACTCCCTTCGTAAAGGGGAGCACTGATTCCATCTTCGCCAACGCTCTCCAATTTTCCACGCACAATAAAAACCATCTTCTCTACCAAACCACCATCATACAAAATTTTGCTTCCTTTTATATATGTTTTTTGTCTTAGCCTCTCACATATGGCATCCAAGATATGCTCATCCAACAATGCAAAAATTCGAACCTGCAGCATATAAAAACAATGTAAGATCCATTTAAGCTTGAAGTGTGGGCAATGCACAAAATCAACCAATAAAACTCAACTGATTTAGCATAATGGGAAACTAAGGATCAAATTCTTGAGCACATGAACGTAGAGGTTAACACTCAGTCATGAACAAGTTTTAACACCAAGCTATAACTAACTACAAAGGTATAGCATGCCATAAAAAAATAAACATGCAAAATCTATCTAACCAGTGAATTGATGACAAGGAAACTACTGTACTAACTTTCTTAATAAATGTGAAGAGATGACGTCTAATTTCCCTTTGGAGATCTTCTGGCAAATTCTCCAGGAGCATTTCTTCGTTCACCCCTCTTGTTGCAGCCCAGTTAAAACGTTCAGCCTGTCTTACTCTCCTACATGACAGACCAATCATATAAGTGGAATGGAATCTCTCTCACTTTACATCACCCAGACAAATCATATGATTTCAATGCCTGAATTAAAGTGATAGATTGTAAAACTGTTTTTAAGCATTTGCTCAAACAAACACGCAATAGCCTCCTATAGTGTGGCAATAATTAGTAGCTTTTCATAGTTTTCTTTGATCACATTCCACATTGGTGGAGCCAGGATATTAATTCAGAGGAAGGAATTAAGTTTTTGGATAAATAATCATGTAAAAAAGTATATTACAGTTCTATACTGTACACTAGTACTAAGGTTGGTAAGTAGTCTCTTTTTGAGTTGTAGATAACCCTTTTCCATTAAGACTATTTTCCTAGAGATTGCCTTTGCATAATGCATTTTAGCAAAAAAAAACTTGCATTCAAGTGGAAGCATAGTCAGACACACATAGATAGAGATTCAAGAAATTTTAAATTATCCAGGTAAAAAAGAAAATCAAACTATCATAGGTCTCTCAATAAAAAGATTCTGTAGTAGTTGTTGACTTGAGTGGATCTATTTTGACCTGTAAAGTAGTAATATTTTCTACTTGAAGTTATATATACATTGCCAAAAATGCTGTTTGGAAAGGAGTGGATATATAACAAGAAAATTTTAACCAATTTAACAAAGTGCAATACAAGCCTGACCATAATGGGAAAGAATGATACCTTCTTAGATTGTCTGCTAAGCGCCTATGCTTCATCCATTGCTCAACATCACGTCGTCTAAGTGACATCTCCAGCTTCCTTTTAAGAGAAAGTAAGAGGATCATACATATTTCCCTTTATGAAGCTCACAAATCTTCAGTATTCTAGCTAGATCATTAGATAACTTTGTAAACTATTCCTTAAAGGAACTCGAAAACATCACTTATTTAAGACAGGTGGAGAGAATACAATGCTGTCCTCAAACAATGCTTGTTAGTCATTATACTGTGTTCTAGGTATAAATTCATGAGGTTTTCCACATATAAAGCATGGCATTCTACCTGCGTCCAAGAGCCTGAAGAATGTTCTGTATGTTTCCAATGAGAAGAGCAAACAGCAACAGTCCTGACCCAAGAATGGCCTTAGTAAAAAGGACTTCAGGAACATAATAGCTAGGGGTTAAATTCCCAGTCAGTGTACTAATTTGCTGCAGAAAACACAGGCATAGAGCATTAGTAGGATTTCTATTTGAAAAGTAAAATAGTCAACTAAAAGGCATGCCATTTATATACAACAACAAAGTATCTTGTTTCCAAGATAATTGCAATGTGGCTTTTCCTGATTCATGGATATTCATTTTGGAATTTCTTGCTCTAAAAGACAGTAATGTGCATGCTATCTTTCATCAATTTTCAACACTAGGCAATCTTTATGTCTCCTATGTTCTAATAAAAACACACCTCACAAATATACTTGTAACATGATAATCTTGAAGATAATAAACACGGTTACCTGAAATCCCCAAAATGATGAATAGAAATATCTGGTAGACATATTAGGATGTGCGGTAAGGTTGACAGCTTTAAGAAAGATACCATAACCATCACGAAAACCATCTTCAGTAAAACAAGCACGTGCAACAGCATTGGTCGTCCAATTACCCCAACTTCCATTTTGTTTATATTCTCCAGTTTTTCCATGCCCACAATCAATGAATGTTGTGCATCCAGGAATATGTGTGGTATCACAGGCATCTCGTAGACACTGATTAACCCTCTAGGAGAAGGGATAGAGAATGCTAAAATTAGTAACTGAATATATGAACCTTTATTTGATGTAGCCAAATGAAATTCCCCAACTTTTAATTGAATCTCTTATCATCATTTCATTATTAGTTGGTAGTAATACACTTTGCTTGAACATAATTTACATTCCACTTTAACTATATAAAAAATATCAGAAGTAAGCAACCATTTTATTTTTCCTGTTCACATGAGCACAGCTTGAGAAAATAATGCTTTAAAACTTAATGTAGCTCATAAAATCATAGGGACTCATTTCCTTTACAGTTTAAACTGAATTCCAAAGCTATCTCAATTTAAAATTAGAAAGTACAGACAAAAAAGGGTAGGAAATAGGTTCCACTGAAAAAGAAATACAATTATATAAAGGAAGGGCCTTAACCTACCTGCAAACTGAAGAAGTACCACCAGGACCCAACAATGTGGCCAGATAGTATAAACGTAAAAAGATTTATAAAGAAATTTGCCCATGGTGACTCAAATACGAATCCATCTGGAGAAAATATCATAGGAAGAAACCTACACAATCTGGGGATATACTGAACAAGGATCACAATACGCAAAACGTTATTTGCATAGTTTGCTCCGGATGACCCTGTCCTTAAGTGCTTTGGTAGGACAAACAATATGAATATCTGCAAATGTTTCATACAATTATACCATGACTGGGAATTTGACAAATATACAATTAATCACAAAAAAATTGCTTCCATCTTCATAAAATGGTATACACCCAAAGTTAGTGACAAGGAATGAAAACAGACAATTCCCATTACTTTGTAGTGTAGATTGTATACTTGAACATAAAAAAATCACATTAGATGCAATGATACTGCTGTGAAAATAAGCAGAAAGGGAAGTGAAGAGAGATTTACCTGAGGAAGAGGAAGTACAACAAATAAGTCAATAAAAAAAGATGTCTTAATGTAATGAAGAGCTATTTTCTTAGGATGGTCTACTAACTCCCCAGCACCAACCACCCTAGACTCAGGAGCCACATAAGCCAACCTAAACTGCAGAGAATCAACACGAAAGAATTAATTGAGCTCTGTTGCATCAGAATAGAGTACCAACCAAATAAAACTAGATTAAAGATTCAAGAGTCAAGACCATCACTCTTCTCTGTTTGGTACCAACATAGCAGGCACACTGCAGTCTCAACCTTCACACTTATTCACTAATCATAGTTGTGATTGTTACACGAAACGAAGCTCACAGGAAAGGAATTGGCACAAAATGGTATGGAAGCCAAATTTTACATTCAATAGAAAAATTTAGCATACTATGCAAGTCTGTGATCTCATGATTTTCATATAGATTTTTACACTTGATGAAAAAGAAAACGAACAAAAATTATTCATATGTTGCTTTAAGGAACATTCGGCAGATTATGTTATATCCTCTCTTAGTCTCTCACAGAGAGAAAACATAAAAAAAATGAAAAGTTGTAAATACA